>CM060902.1:611811600-612436600 GCA_030737815.1 Allium fistulosum
AGCGGGCCCCTCGAATCAAAATCGTTCACAAAATCAGGAAAGAGAGGAGGAACCAGCCCGTGCGGGCGGGAGATTAGTTATCAACACAATAAGTGGTGGTCCCCATCCGGCAGACAGAAGCTGGGGGGAAATGGAGTCGTATGCCAGTTCTATCAGGCATGCGGACTTCGAGTGTTATAGTAATTGCGAGGATGGAACCCCGGCAAAGCAACCAAAGATAATGTCCGATGATATCGTGTTCAGGAGCCGAGACGCCGATAAAGTCGAAGCCCCTACAATCGACCCACTAGTCATATCTGCCCAGGTAGGTCCTGCTTGGATGAAGAGGATCCTGGTTGACAGTGGGAGCTCTATGAACATCTTGCTTAAACGGGCTTACGATCTAATAAAGATGGAGACAAAGGATTTGAAACCCTGTTTATCCAGAATCCATGGTTTCAACGGAAGTGCCACGATACCCATCGGAATAACTGAACTCCCAGTCGAGTTAGGCGTTGGAGAACGCCGGAGGGTCCGAATGTTACAATTTGTTGTGCTAGAAATCGATTCGCCATATAATGCGTTTTTGGGTCGACCGGCCTTAGCTGAGTTCAGGGCGGCGATCGCCTCATGGTGTCTGACTTTGAAATTTCCCACTGATCATGGGATTGGAGTTGTTCAAGGAGATCAGGCCACAGGAAGGGCCTGTTATGTTGCTGAGCTGCGCGGGGCGCAACGTAAAGAGAAGGGAAAGGGCGTAGAGGAATCTCTCTGCGTCCGTTCTATCGATAATTGACAATTGATGCCTGGGCTTCGACCCGGGCACCACGGCCAATTCCTGAAAGACCTGGACCCCAGGGACAACGAGGATAAAGACGAATCAACGGAGAGTCAAGCCTCTCCAGCCGAACTGACTGTGGACGTCCTAATCAGTGAGGATGATGATTCAAAGATGTTGAAAGTTGGGTCTCAACTAAACAAACAGACACAGCAGGAATTGGTCGAATTTCTTCGGGTGAATCTCGACGTCTTCGCCTGGACACACTCTGACATGTGCGGGATCTCGCCGAGCATTGCAAGTCACTCCCTGAATATAGATCTGCGACATGTCCCAGTAAAGCAGAAAAGACGCGGTATGGATCCAGAGAGATCTGCCGCCCTTAAGGAGGAAGTTGATAAACTACAATCGAACGGGTTCATTCGAGATGCTTTGTATCCGGAATGGGTGTCCAACCCTGTACTAGTTCGGAAACCAAACGGGAAGTGGAGAACCTGCGTTGATTACTCTGACCTAAACAAGGCCTGTCCAAAAGATAGCTTCCCACTTCCGCGAATCGATCAGCTCGTTGATTCAACGGCCGGACATGAACTACTATCCTTTATGGACGCTTATTCCGGCTACAACCAGATACCCATGCATTTACCTGATCAGGAACATACCAGCTTTGTGACCGATCTGGGACTCTATTGTTACAAAGTCATGCCGTTTGGTCTAAAGAACGCTGGAGCAACATACCAACGCTTAGTCAACCGAATGTTCGCTGATCAGATCGGGAAGACCATGGAGGTTTACGTGGACGACATGCTGGTGAAGTCCCGATTTTCCACCGATCACGTCAGAGATTTGAATTCAATGTTCAGCATCCTCCGGGAGTACGGAATGAAGCTCAACCCACTCAAATGTCACTTTGGCGTTGCATCCGGAAAATTCCTTGGGTTCATCGTCAACGCTCGAGGAATAGAGGCGAATCCTGAGAAGATCTGGGCTATTAGAAATTTGCAAACCCCTAGAACTATAAAGCAAGTCCAGAGTCTTAACGGGAAGGTCGCAGCATTGAGCAGGTTCATTTCAAAGTCCACCGATAAATGCATTCCTTTCTTCGACCTGATCCGGAAGGGCAAACGAAACTTTGAATGGACCACGGAGTGTGAGGGCGCGTTCTGATCATTAGTTCAACATCTCTCCACACCTCCGATCCTATCAAAACCGGTTGACCACGAGCAACTATATCTCTACATGGCAGTATCAGAACATGCGATCAGTGCTGCTCAAGTCCGGGAAGAAGACAAAGTGCAAAACCCGGTCTACTATGTCAGTAAGCGACTAACAGGAGCTGAAAGAAATTATCCGAGACTGGAGAAACTGGCCTACTGCCTGGTCATTGCCTCAAGGAAGCTCCGTCCTTACTTCCAAGCTCATCCGCTTACTGTGTACACCGACCAGCCGTTACGACAGGTCCTTACGCGGCCTGAGACGTCCGGTAGGTTACTCAAGTGGAACATTGAGCTAAGCCAATTTGATATCGCATACGCTCCGCGGAGGGCCATTCAAGGACAAGTCCTGGCTGATTTCATAGCCGAATTCACCGTTCTAGAAGACTTACCCGAGACCAGTGAATCCCCTGAATACATCTGGAAGCTGTATACTGATGGTGCGTCAAATGACCGGTGTTCGGGCGCTGGGGTTGTACTTGAGACTCCCGAGGGCCGATCCATATGTTATGCTCTTAAATTCGACTTTCGTGCAACTAATAATGAAGCCGAATATGAAGCCCTCCTAACCGGCCTAAAGCTTGCCAGAGATTTGAAAATTATCACTGTAGAAATTTATTGCGATTCACAGTTAGTGGTATGTCAAGTACGAGGAGAATACCAGGCAAGAGACCGAAGATTGGCCGCTTACTTGGCACGAGTTCAGGAAATACTAGACCAGTTTGATTATTACGCCATCTATTATGTGCCTCGGGAGCACAATCAGAAAGCCGATTCACTGGCAAAGTTAGCCAGCACAGGTGAAGCGCAACAAATGGGACTTGTCCCTGTTGAAACTTTGGCCTCCCCAAGCATTGACCGAATAGAAATGAACTTTGTATTTGAAACCGCTCCCAGTAGAGAATCCTGGATGACTCCATATCGGAACTACATTGAGAATGGGACGCTGCCTGAACCTAGAAATGAGAAGAGACAAATTCAGCGAAAAGCTTCGCGGTTCGTCATCCAAAACGGAGTCATGTACAGGAGAGGTTATTCTGTTCCTCTCCTCAGATGTATCGCCCACGAGGAAATCAAACGAGTGTTACATGACGTACATGAAGGAGAGTGTGGCGATCATACCGGAGGACAAGCTCTCGCTAAGAAGATACTCCGATATGGGTACTACTGGCCGACAGTGAACCGAGATGCGGCGAACTATGCCCGGAAGTGCGATAAATGCCAGATACATGCCCGAATTCCGAGAGCTCCACCAACTGAAATAACCCAAATGGTCAGTCCCTGGCCATTCGCAATGTGGGGCATCGATATCATCGGCGCTTTACCTTTAGCAAAAGGTGGTGCGAAGTACGCCATTGTTGCCATTGACTACTTCATGAAGTGGGCCGAGGCCGAAGCCCTTGCCACCATTACGACAAAGAAAGTGATAAATTTCGTGGTTCGCAACATCATCTGTCGATTTGGACTCCCACATACTATCATCACTGATAACGGAGCCCAATTCGAAAGTGCGGAATTCAAGAATTTCTGTCAACGGTTTCATATCCGCAAAAAGTTCTCGGCTGTCGCACACCCCCAAGCGAATGGACAAGTTGAAGCTGTCAACAAAGTTATAAAATCGATCCTGAAGAAACGATTGGAGAAGGCTGGGGGCAAGTGGGTCGATGAACTTCCTATGGCACTATGGGCCTATCGAACGACCCACAAAACCGCGACCGGACACACTCCGTTTTCCCTATCTTATGGCTCAGAGGCCGTTATTCCGGTCGAGACAGAAGTGTTCTCTCATCGCGTGACTTATTATGATCCAAAAACAAACGCCATACTCCTGGCCGAGTCTTTGGATCTATTCGATGAAAAACGGGAAGAGGCCGATTTGAGAGCAGCTGCACATCGAAGCCGGGTCGCCCGACTGTACAACACCAAGGTTCGACCTCGAACCTTTGGACTCGGCGACCTGGTACTCAAGAGAATCTACCCAGTTCCTTCGCACATGAAGCCAAACTGGGGAGGGCCGTATGTAATTACACGGAAGCTCGGAGATGGTACATTCAAGCTATCGACTGTTGACGGTCTCGATTTACCAAGGGCTTGGAACAGCGAAAGTCTCCGCCGCTATTACATATGACAGGCTTTATTTATTTCATTCTATTTAGCAATTTGTTTCTGCATTTCGAAATTTGAATTTTGTAATAAGGCAACTGACTTTGCCGCATTTTCTTATTTCAGCAATAAAATGCCACTTCTTCGAGCCAGAGCTGTGATTCATTATGTACGATATACAACATCACGATGCACGAAGAGCTAAATCCCATCATGCAATGGGACTTATTCAAACGGAGAGTGGCTGTGATACAACCGGCCACTCACTAGGTGAAACCCGAGCTCGGGGACAAGCCATGACACCGATATTAATAGGGTTGACACACGACAATCCTACAATTAACTCCACATTCCCAGAGTGCGAAGTGGAGTATAAACATTCGACTCCGTCCTCCCAGAGCGCGAGACGGAGTATAAACATTTAACTCCACATTCCCAGAGTGTGAAGTGGAGTATAAACATTCGACTCCGTCCTCCCAGAGCGCGAGACGGAGTATAAACATTTAACTCCATATTCCCAGAGTGCGAAGTGGAGTATAAACATTCGACTCCGTCCTCCCAGAGCGCGAGACGGAGTATAAACATTTAACTCCATATTCCCAGAGTGCGAAGTGGAGTATAAACATTCGACTCCGTCCTCCCAGAGCACGAGACAGAGTATAAACATTTAACTCCATATTCCCAGAGTGCGAAGTGGAGTATAAACATCTGACTCCGTCCTCCCTGAGCGCGAGACGGAGTATAAAACAATCAACTCCATATTCCCAGAGTGCGAAGCGGAGTATAAACGACCAACTCCGTGCTCCCAGAGTGCGAGATGGAGTATAAACAACTGACTCCACATTCCCAGAATGCGAAGCAGGGTATAAACAACCAACTCCGTGCTCCCAGAGTGTGAGACGGAATACAAACGTCAGTCAACTCCGTGTTCCCAGAGTGCGAACAACCGCTTACAAGATGATATATATCCCCGGAGTGTGGATGCAGCGATTCATAAGAGAACAAGTGTAGTTCGGCCACTCGGTCCTCGCTTGATGCAATCACAGGCTAACCATCACGACTTGTCCCTGGAACTGGGGGCAAAGGCAGATGTTAGTCATTACTCGAGACTATGCGGTGCTCAGCTCCGATGCGATCCCCTATCGCAACTCAAGACCGAGATTTCCATACTTAACAAGTAAAATGAGCTATTCTTGAAACAATCAGATGATGCAAATACACTGGACCGAAGTCCGAACACTGCAACATTCAAGCATATAAAGGAACATGAGCTGAAACTTGAAAACAAAATTTTATTTCAACTAACTCAAAAAACAATAGTTCATACATGAGTTTTTTCCAAAATGTTCCTACTAGCAGGGGCCGAACCCGCATCTAAACACGGCCTACAAAAGGGAAAAGCAGAGAAAATAACAAAAGTCCCTAACTGCCTATGAGAAGAATGTCTAATCCTTATGCTTCCTCAACTTCTTCTTCCTCGAGGAGCTACTGGAACCACCAGTACCCTTTCGCTTGGAGCTTTTCTCCTTAGGCAAGCTCCCTTCGGGTGAAGGCATAATGTCAACATCCTCGTCTGAGCTGGACTCTATAGAGATGCTTCCCGCGGGAGGAGTGGGAGGAACAGGCTCCGCAGCCGGAGGAGGGGCTGGCACATTAGTATCAGTAAGTGTGCCCCCAGGAGACACTGTCATAAGAGGAGTAGGGCACTGTGCTGTTGCTCCGCCATCTACTTCACCACCGTGCGCCGCGGCCGCCATCTCGACATTAATCTCGGCCAACATCGCCGCTTCCCGCCGTGCCCTAGCTTCGCTAGGAGCCGTAGTAGTCTGAGACGGGGTGTCAGAAGTAGCCGTGAATCCACCCAAGCCGAATGGCAAGTCCGCAAAAGGATCACTTTGACGGCCAAGGAGCTCGTTTATCATCTGCTCATCGAAAGAAAGTGAGCTCCCCTGCGTCACTCCAACTGGTGCCATTGCCGCGACGGAGGTCGCCTCAGAGATGATGGCTCCTGGCGCTTGACCTGATTCTTGGGTGGTAAGAGGCGCGGTTGGTACAACTCCTGTCACTGATCAAAAGAAAAGGACACGTCATTAGCAACATTTCATCATAGATTCTTCAATCCAAATATACAAGAAGTTAGTTCAGAGTACCTTCCTCGGTCTGGCTCGAGGTCGTCTGAACAACTTCAGAAGGATGTTCCTTAATAGGAGATAAATGCGGTTGATCTGGATCGTATGCCGAAATAGGCTGGGGGTAGATCATCGGAGTTGGCTCAGACTGAGATGACACGACTATCTCAGAACTCGTAACATGGTGTTCTGCACCAGAGCTCTCTCCGACTTCCTGGATTTGGGCACCAAGCCTCACCTTGTCGTGGGAAATCATGGAGTCATGGAGAACCTTCTTTTCGTCATCATTAAGGATGCGGTTCTCCAGCTCGAACTCATCAAGGGCTTCATCAGGGTGCCCAGACTTCTCCTCATCAACCAGTTGGTTCCAGGCGTTATAGAGATGCATGGGGTAATCATCAAGCCATGTCAGATCTCGATGCCTTAGCACATTGGCGTTATAAGTGACGAGTAGCTCTTCCACCTCGGCCTCAATCCTGGTCTCCGCCTGCCGTACTTTCTCGTCAACCCCAGCCTCAGCTTCATGGGCTTGTTGTATAGCCGCTTCCTTCTCCTTTCGAAGCGTCACCGCCTGATCACAGGCCTCCTGCGCAGAGACGTTAGCTGCGTCTTTTTCCTTCGCCATCTCTGAAAACTTTGATTTCAGCTCGTTAAGCTCCTTAAGAGCGGCATCCCTCTCGGCGGTAATAGAAGTGTTCCTGTGACCCATGTCCTCGATAGCGGTATAATGCTCTTGCTTCATCCTGGTCATGACCGCGTTCACTTCATCAACCTTCTTTAGGGCCTCCATCTCGGATTTACGGGAAGACTCAGCCTCCGAGTTGAGCGCTTTTATGATTTGGTCGTTGTGACCCAGCTCCTTCTCGAGCTTCTCAATGGTAACGCCCCGATCGAATGCCACTTTAGACGCCTTCCTCGCGGCCCGTCCCCATTCCCTGTACTGGAAAAAGATGTCCGCAACATAATCATGGATAGTGGTTTCCGCGGTTGGCGGAATTCTCTTCAAGTGCGGAGGGAAGACATAACCATCAAAACAGATGTCGGGAAATTCCTTCCTCATCTGTGCCAGTTTAAGCGCTCCTTCACTAGACGCCTCGGTCGGGACCGGTACAGTAGCCGAAGAGGTGGCTATTTCAGTCCTGCGCGGAGGATCGGACCTCGAAGCTTGAGAAGGCGGCCTAGGCCGTGAAGTTTCAGGAGGACGAGTAACTGCGACCATAGAAGGTGCAGAGTTCCTGGGGGGAGGAGAGCGAGATCGGGATCGGCGAACATATCCCCTATCTCTGTCAGACTTCTCCTGACCAGAATGTCCTGCGTCATAATCCCTCTCGCCCTCTCTCCTGCGTGGCTCGTGATAACGGCGCTTGTTGCGCAAACTACCAAGCACAGAACCTTGCCCAGACATCGTACCTGAAAAGAAAAACACGAAGAATCAGTAACCGTTTGCGATGTGTTGTTTGCGATTAAGAAAGTGCGGTGTGACGTGAAGAGTGTGTGAATGTGTAACCCCCCGGACCAACCAGAAGTGTCAATCGCACTGGCAGGATTAGACTCGCTAACATCGGCGATATGTCGCGGTCCACCCGATTCAACGTCATGTTGCTCCGGCTCGATGTCCGGGATTGGAGGGTCAGCAGGCCCTTCGAATTGATCTTCAGCTTGCAGGGAGGATGCTTCCGTAATCCTAACTCCTGGCGAAGGACGGTGCAAAACCACAGACTTCCGCCTCCCAGACTTAGGCTGTTTCGAGGCCACTGCTTTGCCTTTCCTCTTTGCATCGGACTCCGGGGTTGCATTAGCAGGTCCGACCAATGGTTCCTCATCGGTATGAGTTTTCTCGGAATCGGGTTCCTCAATTATCACAACCCTGGGCTTCATCCGCTTGACCTTTTTCCTGGAGACGGTCTTTAATGCACCATCGAGTCTTATGCTCTGCCTCCGGCCGATCAGCCCAAGAACTCTGAGATTCCGATCTGTCAATAACAGTTCAATATTCCTTTCTTCGCTAGGAATCTCTTGGAGGACCCGAACTATCTCTTTATAGTAGCCACCCTCAGGCCGCTGGATGATAGCTGAAAGAAAAAGAGAAGAGGACGTAAGTTTAATTTCACTCCGAAAATTGCCCTGTCAATTACTTAAAAAAAAAGACAATGCTCACGTCTGAACAGCCATCTTCTGGCAAACCCCGGAGGACATCGGACATAGAACCACTCCGACTTAAAGTAGCTTAGCCTAGTCCACGACCCCGCGACAACTTGGCAGTTCCTTATAGACTCCAAGAACGTATAAGATGGGCTATCAGTCCGACTCTTGAAATTAAACAAGTATCTAATGTCGGTCATACGGGGAGGACGATGGAGGTACTCCATGAATACAATGAACAAGCTGTTGAGTGAGGCATATCCGTTTGGATGCAATTGAGACGGAGCGATGTCCAGATAAGCCAACACTTCTCTTATGTAATCATTGAACGGAGGAAGTGTGCCGGCTGCGCACGCATGTCGATTAAAAGCAGTATACCCCTCCGGGGGATTATGTGGCCTGTCATCCGGTCCAGGCAACAGTACCTCATCCAAAGATAAGCCATGCCTTAAGCATATTCTCCCTAGCATGTCTTCAGAGATATTGGATGGGACAGAGTCAGGTGGACTGTTAATGAAGGACGCATCGGGCAACTCATCCGGAGCTGGACCAATAGCTTCGGTCTCGATGACCGGAATCTCAAGTCTGGGAGGGATAGGGTTCTGAGTTTCTTGCTGCTGCGAACTTGACGGTTCCATCACTAGCTAACTCACGAGAAACCATCATTAGATGATAAAAAGCCCGTGCATTCCCTAGTGTAAAGTGCATGAATGTGTTGTGTAGTGCAAATGTTGTGTGTGACTTGAGCAAATTCTGCAGAATTAAAGAAAACATGCAAGCGATGAAATTCTGGAAATCAGACAGGCATGACCGTCATCGCTGACCGTCACGACCGCGCCATCCAGATGACGACGATCGATTCAAGTTAAAGTTTGCTTATACTCTTGTTTTTGTTAAATAGCAGTTCCATCAACGAGCTTCAAGAGGCAGTCAAGTATGCAATGCTATGATCGAGTTCAATTATGCAAGGCAGAAGCTCGTCGGAGTCAGGTGGTCGGGTTTTCAGAAACACCCTATGTTTGTCAAAGATTTAATTTCGAATCGATCACCGCACCTCACTCCCATATCGAGACAGGGGGATCACGTGTTTCGACATGGCAATGTTCGAATCGATACTTTCGTATCGATCGCCCTGGCGTAGGAGTGCTTCGTATCGATCAGGCTGAAGTGGGAATGCTTCGTATCGATCAGGCTGAAGTGGGAATGCTTCGTATCGATCAGGCCGAAGTGGGAATGCTTCGTGTCGATCCGGTTCGACTCGACACATATCGTGTCGATCGAGAGCACCGATTTCGCATCGATCTGAAGGCAGTGGCTTCATATCGACCGCCGCCCTCGTCTCCATATCGATGCGAGCATATACAGTCTGGATCGATACGAATACTCCCAGTCTGGGACGATACGAAGTGGATTTGAAATGTTTTCCTCCTTGTCTCCTTCTTCCCCAAAGGGTTTTAACTCCATGGCCACGCTCCATCCCCAGATCTCGTTTTCTCTCGTCCAGATCTCGAACTTATCGAACTCGGCCATAGAAGCAAGGAGAATGATTGGAGTCTTGAGTTTTATCATTATTAACGTAATCTTATCTGCTAATCACCTGATTTTAGAAGTTAAATCTCGAAGGATCGAAGGTTTGGGTCGATTCGAAAGTGAACAATACTTCCTCTCGGTCTATCGATACGGGGATAAAAGAGGAACAGAGAACAGCAGTAAAAAATAGAAGGTAAAAAAGTGAGAAGTGACGAAGTCCCAGGTATTTATATGAAGCCTAGGATGGAACCGAGTCGATTCGACTCCCAGTCAACCTGACCGGTCGCAACCAGTCAGACGGCGCATCGAAACGAAGGCTCGTTTCGAACCCACCAGACTTTATCGGTTCAAAGCGCACAGGGAGGCCACTTGAGTACGATGGATCAGTGCAAACGCTCTCTTCGAATCCATCAAGCTGAGCATTCATCGAGGCGAAATGTTCACCAGACATCATCGTTTCGAAACATCCAAATTATGAGCCATCGATTCAAAACAGAGCAGACCTATCGATACGAACATTCATTTCGTATCCACCCGATATCGCCAATTCAAATCATAATTCACCATGATTCGTGACTATCGATACGAATGACCGTTTTCGTATCCATCAAATCAACCCACATTGACACGAAGAAAGGCTTTCCAACTTTTAGCATCGACTCATGAGAGGACCGATACAAGAGGATGGCTAAAGGGTACGACTTCCAAAGTTATTCAAAGAAGGCCTGCAGCTTTTCAAAGCACGTCATGTTTTCACAAGACATACTTTGGGGGGCAAATGTTATCCCGCCTTTTGGCAAGGCCAGGACACCAAGGAGTTGGGTTCCAAATGTCGTTTGTCATGGATATCGTTGAATTTTGACCAAGTCCGGATCAAGCCCCAATCGATGGGACATGATCGGGAAAATAAAGCAAACCAATGCTCCAAGTTTCAGATCGATCCGAGTTCATATGCTCAAGTTATGATGGATGCAAGGCAAAGGGAAGAGCACTTTTTCGTATCCATCGGGAAGCAGCAGTTCGTATCGATGGGTTTTGTATCCATCGGCGGTACTCGTTTTCGCATCCATCGATCTCATGCCCATCAGAACGATTAAGTCCACATAGTCATAAGCTTCGTATCGATAGAACCTTCAGCCGGAAAGACTTGTTCGTATCCATCAATAAGTCACCTGGTTTGTAACGGTCACTTGATGTCTACTTCGTATCCATCAGTCAGTGCCTGCTTCGTATCCATCATCCAGTGTCTACTTCGTATCCATCAGCCAGTGTTTGCTTCGTATCCATGGATGAAGTCCTACTCGAATCCATCAGGTCAACCAGCTTGGATAACGTGTCATATCTCGAAGGAAACGGGGCGAGATACATAGAGTCGAAGCAGTCAACACGGAGCAAATACCGGATCGAGGCGAAGCGCGCGCGTTACGTCATCCCTCGATGCGAATGCGCCGAGATATATGGAGTTGACATGGTCGACTCGGAGTAAAGACCGGATCGAGGCGAAGTGTGCGTTCCACGTCTTCACAGAGGCGCGTGATACCATCGATTCGAAGCCCTCAGCTCAGAGAAATGGATTCGAACCAGACAGCCTAGCGAAGAACATCGCCTCGTATCGATGATATCTCTCAATCCACTGATCCAAATACCATGAAATTTTAACTGAAGGTTGCACACATACCGAGGAACATCTCCACCAATTTTGAGCTCAATTGGAAGTAATCTTGATCGATACGAAATGATTTCGTATCGACCACAGATTGACTTGAAACTCTCTGGAAGTGGTCGAATGGGTCCCCTCACGTGTCAGGCCAAGTCTCCCGGAGTTTGAGCGAAATCTAAGCCTCCTACGCCTATAAATAGAGCCCCAGAATCAACGGGAAAAGGATCTTTTTTCTCTGAAGCGTCCAGACTCTACCGGATTGAGATTTGCATCATACTTTTGCTGACAATTTCGAATTCTAATCTGTAATCCGCTGTTCATTGCTATAACCGCTTGTAATCATTCAAAGAGAATCAATAAAATCATCAAAACTTCATAGTGGACGTAGGCTATACGCCGAACCACTCTAACTTGCTTGTCTGTGCACTTTACATTCCTGTTTGTTGGAGTTTTTGTTAGATAATCTCTGTTTTACATTTATAATCTTCATTTTATCTCTTCAAATAACTCCCGAAGAGTGTTGTGCCCATTTTTGGTACAAACACGACGGTCGTTGACGGCCGCGTCATATGGTTTTCGATGGCTTACGATGACCATCTGTTTTAATTAATTTAATATATCACATTATTTTAACTTATTATTTATAGAAGTTTGAAAATTGTTTTAAAATACTAATTTAATTCCTAAAACTTAAAGAAAATATTTTTATTCAATTTTGCAATTTTGTCACGGTTTATGGTTAATTAAATTAGTGTTTTCGATAATCTTTTGTTGTGTAATTCGATATTTAACTTTAATGAAAATCAAACTCAAACGATCAATCTATGCAACTTTCAGTCCGTCTATTATAAAATTTTGATGAAATTTATGATGTGTAATTATTTTATGAATTTAAATATATTTTTTAACCTTGTATAAATAATTATGAATTTTTAAAAGTATTTAATATTATAAATTCATATAAAAGAAAATATTCAACAGAAAAATATTTTTTTTGAATCTTATGTCGATCCAAAGTATTTGGATCTAGTTCCAAAATATGATAAAAAGGTAAATAAATTTAGGGTGTCAATCTTGATTCTCAAATTTATAGCCATTCGTATACATTTGGGCTAATAACCTTTCGTTTGAGGGTCAAACAATCTTCAAACGAGACGAAATTCAAGTCACATATGCTTTATAAAGTTTTTACCTAATCTATATGGCTAAAATAGAAAAAGAATGGAAGGAAAAAAATTAGACTCAAAATATATCATTTTCCATGGAGTTGTATAACACTTGATATGTATTATTTGGACAACTTCTATGAAAATGACATGTTTGAAGTTTTAAATTTTTTCTATATGGTTTTTAGTAATCCAACCATATGAATTTGATAAATACATAATATAGTATATATGGTTTGAATTTCATCTCATTTGAAGATCGTTTGACCTTCGAACGAAAGGTTTAAGTCTTAATGTCGACGAATGGCTATAAATTTGAAAAATCAAGTTTGATACCTTAAACTTGTCTATTTTCCTTTCATATTTCGACCGTATGCCCAAAATACCTTATATAGACATAAGATTGAATTTTTTTATTTTTTTACTAAATATTTTATTTTATATGAATTTATGTTAAATACATTTAAAATTCATAATTAATTATCAAATCGTTATAAATTATTGTATAACGAATAAAAATAACCTTTTTAATAGAGAGAAACAAAACTACATTATTGTATTAAATTGTTTATAACAAATTGATTTTTGATAATAAATTAAATAAAAATAAATTTATTTTAAATAGGGAGAAAAGATAAATTATTATATTCAGCAGCCGTCAAAAACCTTCGAAAACATAGCAGTCGATGGTCGTCGGAAACCTTCGGAAACTCATGTATATTGTAGCTGCCAAACCCGTTTTCTTCCTCATTTCCCATTCCCTAGCCGTCGTGAGCCACCGCAATCTGTCAAATTCTTTGTCAATGTGCAATCTCCAATTGTTTACGCCTTCAATTCATCAAAAATCAAGTATATTTTTCTCCTAAATTAATTGATCCGAATTATGATAAAATTAGTGTTAATTTTTGTGTATATTTGTTGACAATATTATATTGATTGTTTTTAATTGTGTATATTGGTTGATTGAGAAATGTTTATTATGGTTATTAGTGTTTAAATCTGATAATTAATGTATAATTAGGGCTAATTTGGTTTGACTAGTGTATGTGTGTATTAGTGTAACATAATTTAATGTTAATTAGTATATGTGTTATCTAAAATGTCAGAAAAAAGAATTTATTTACATAATCTCTTTATTGGTTCATATATCCTTAGTTATATATAAATTTAATTTACATGTATGTGGTAATATATATAAACAAATTAGTGTATAAATTTAATTATCTATTACTATGTAATAAACTAAAATCAATGTTGGCTAAAGTATGTTGAAAAAACAATTCTTATTAGTTTTTAATCGTTAAGAAATTTAAGCAATGAATTTGTGTTAATACTAATATAAACAAATTAGTGTATAATGTACTTTTAGGGATAGTTTGGCTCACATCCCTGATAAGTTTCAAAATAGAGAAAAAATCCTTGCCAAACTTAACTTACATTTTCGGTCCCTGTTTTCAAATTCGCACGCGCAGAAAGACCAAAATACCCTTTACGTTTTTAACATTTCAAACGCGTATAACTTTATGTAGAAAAATCAGATCAGCATACCGTTGTCACCAAAAAATCACAAATTTGATGATCTTTAAAATGAGATCCATTGTTGATACCAAAAAAACATATTTAAGGTAAGAGTGCAATTATTCCATATATTTGCAGAGAATTCTGCAAATTTTAAACATTATCGATTTTTCTTCAAATGCCAACAGCTATTGCATATACTTGCTGAATTGTCTTCAACTATTGCGTATACTTGCAGGCTTGTCATCAATTATTGCATATAATTGCTGAATTGTTTGCAAATATTGCATATAAATCTGCAATTATCTTTAATAATTACATGTATGTCTGTAAATATTCTGATCAATTGCATGCTCATCGGCAACTATTCATATAAAAGCATTTCAATACAAAACTAGACATTTATAACTATAAATAACAAAATAAAGAATTTTAGTTCAATTATGAAGACTAAATTCATCATTCTTTACAATTATTCATAATATTTGCATAGTTATCAGCAATTATTCTCAATAATTGCATTTATTTCTGCAATTATTCTGATTAATTACATTCTTATCAGCAATTATTCATGTAAAATCATTTCAATCCTAAATTCATCTTTCTCTGCAATTATTCATAATAATTGCATAGTTATCAGCAATTATTCTCAATAACTGCATTTATTTCTGCAAACATTCAGAATAATTGCATTCTTATCAGCAATTATTCATGTAATCATTTCAATTCTAAATTCATGTAAAATCATTTCAATTCTAAACTCATCTGTCTCTGCAATTATTCATAATAACTGCATAGTTATCGGCAATTATTCTCAATAATTGCATTATTTCTGCAAATATTCAAAATAATTACATTCTTATCAGCAATTATTCATGTAAAATTATTTCAATCCGAAATTCATCTTTCTTAATTACATTCTTATTAGCAATTATTCATGTAAAATCATTTTAATCCTAAATTTATCTTTCTCTGCAATTATTTGTAATAGTTGCATATTTATTAGCAATTATTCTCAATAATTGCATTTATTTTTGAAAATATTCAAAATAATTGCATTCTTATCAGCAATTTTTCTTGTAAAATCATTTCAATACTAAATTCATCTTTCTCTACAATTATTCATAATAATTGCATAGTTTCCAGCAATTATTCTCAAACAATTGCATTTATTTCTGCAAATATTCAAAATAATTGCATTCTTATCGTCAATTATCCATGTAAAATCATTTAATCCAAAAAAAGAGCCTGTTGCAATTATTCATAACTGCAACTATTAATAATCTCATATTTTGTAAAAAAGCTTGATTCGTCTTCAATTTAATTGTAGTTTTTCATTTAAATCGAAAAATAAACCTTCGATTTTGTAGAGTCTTCAATTTAATTTCTTGATTCTCATAGTTTATAGACTCGGCTCGGTTTTTCATTTGATCAGAAGAAACTGAAGAAGAAGAACTGGAGCTCGACAGTGAAGCGTAGGGGTAATTTGGGGAAAAAATAGGCGGAAACCAAAAACAGGGACGTAGAAAGTATACTTTTTATCATAGGGATCCGCTTTGAATTAAGTTCTGTTTTAAGGATGCGTGCCTAATATTCACTATTTTTAAATCCCTGTATTGACCCACTTTTCCCATACAGTTTAAGCGGCCAATAGACCACACATGACTCACTCAAATCAAATGGAAATGCGGATAGTTAGGGGAAAAGAAAAAAATGAAGAAGATAAGAAGAAAAATAACAACACAGAATCTCACAGCGGAACAAATGATCTATAATATATAACAAATCTTTACACAAAAAAAAACAGTAATATATGTATATAGTCATCAATCACAGTATACTAACCTATTTCAGCCCAGACAGTTATAACATCCTGTCTTCACAATTGCTGATAAATACAACAATGAATGCAACAGAAAAATAACCATGTACGTGAATACGTCTCTGGGTCTCCAGCTCGTCTCTTAAAGCTCCAAAACATCCAACTAATCCTAGAAATATGCTCGGTCTGACCCGAGCAATATAGGAAACAACGCTCAGGTTAGTCTGGTAAAATTAGTGTGAGAAACTGAAACCACAAGGAATTTTATTTATTATAGCTTGTAAAATTCTGTAAAACCAAATGTATCTCGTAAGACCACGCTACACATAAACACGGACATGTTTTTACCTTACGATAACCAAAACCTTTTATATCAGAAAATCTCGTGATATTATAATAACGTCTAAGGGTGAAAATAATAATAGTCAAGTAGCTGTGATGCTCGTGAGTGTACATCACAACAATACTAGGTATATAATTAAAAAACCGATAAGGAACGTTCACTAATTATGTAGAAATTCCATGGAGGTGCCCTCAGTACTTCGAGGAACACTCATCGTGCAGAAGGATCATAGATATCCTTCCGAAGCACCATACATCCCTAGTGATGTACCATAGGAAAAACACAGCTGATCTCACTAAGACAGAGTGCATCGTCCTGTAACGACCCCGGATTTTATATATATTTAAATTGATAATTAATTTAGTTTTTGAATAAAAATTGTAAAATTAAGTGATAAATTGATTCGAGTTTCCCCGAATCCAAATAAAATATGTGTTAAATCATTTGAATTTAAATATTGTATATATATGTGCATATGTATGTATGGAATTTGAATTAAATTTTAAATAAATGGTTTATGTTAGGAATTAAAATAAATAAATAAATAAATATATATAGTTTTATTCAATATGAAGTAAATATATAAATCTTAATAAATCAATACAAAGTAATACACATAGAATAAAAACAAACAAAAATAATAAAAGAAAAAGAAAATGAAATAGAATCTCACTTATATTACAAAGTGATAAAAAAACAAAAGAAAAAATTCAAATAAGAAAATAAAAATACATGTATAAAGGCTTGCATAGGAAGCCAACACTATCTCATATATTTTGTACAGCCGAAGAAAATAAAATTTTGTATGGTACAATGCTAATTAATGCAAATACCCATCAGCCCCAAAACAAAGAAAATATCCCTGATTTTTGTACAACAAGTTATATCACCTTGTACAACATGAATCATCACACTGTTAATCTCATTTCCATATACATCAATTATTTTCACCTCAGTTCGTCTATCAAAACTGAGGAATGACTGAAGTAAATACCATTTCAAATTAAAGCAAAGATTCAATTAAAACAACAATTCAAATCAATACAAATATCTAAAAGTAGAAGATTAAGCAAGACAGTTTCAAAACAAGCAAAAATTCAAGCCTGATTCAAAATCTTGGAAGCTCTGTTTACTTTCAAACCACAGTGAGTAACTTTTGTTGTTATTAAACTTAAAAGTATAATTTGTTGCATATATCTGTGAATGAGTATACTTACACACACACACACACACACACATATATATATATATATATATATGAACCCTTTGTGAATATTTAAATGGTTGAAGTATTGGTGTGCAGGCTGTTGTTTTCATATGATCTCTGTCTTAGTTTATAAACAAAGATTTCAATTCAAAAATCTTCTCTGCACAATCCACTCATTGTTTGGATTTAAAATCAAAACAACAACTGTTTGTTTGACCATGAACTAAGTTTTAAAAATCAATCTAAATTAAAATAGTTTGTAAATATCTCTAAGAAGCAAGAAATCTGAGCTAATCTCCACATTTGTCAAAATGCAAACATTTTTGTTTACAAACTCAGGTATGTAAATGAAACTCTTATACCTTAAAATGATTTTTAAAACAAGAACTAAATTTTTTAGATCAAAGATTCAAGAGCAGTTTTGGTTTGTTCGAACTCCTTTGTTTTGAGGAATTCTGGTGATCACGTCGATGGGGGAGGATGGGGTTCTCTATGGTGATGGAGGAGTGGTCGAAGGGTCGAGGAAAAATGGTGGAAGGCGGTGCAGTTGGATATGGTGGCGATGACGACGTATTCTTATATGTAAACCTAGTTTTAGTGAGGTCAAGTATTTTGATTCGTACGCCGCCTATGGTTGACCGAGTGCGAAGCGGTTTTGGGTGATGGAAGAGGAAGTGTCGAGGGGTTGGTGGCCGGAGTTGTGTAGCTGCTGGTGGTCGGAGTCTCATCAATGCCATGATTTCCAGGTTTTGTTTTCTGGTACCTGTATCGAGCTTGAATGCTCGATTTTGTTTTGATGATTTCATCATCGATCTGATGATCGGAATAAGACTGAGGGAAGATCGCCGATGTGGGAGGGTGGTCAAAGTTGGTCAGAGAAGGCTAGAGCCACAGTGCATGTGCACCGTGCACTTTCTGATTTCTGGTGAAATCTGGAAGTATTGTAGAGGGAGACTCGAGTTTTTCTCGAGTATTCATCATGTTTTACTCGGAGTGATTTAAGTTTGGACTCGAAGCAAATTTTGGTTTGCTCGAGTAGTTTGCTTTTGTTACAGGTTTTTAATAAAAACCTGTCTGTTTGATTTTTAAAACAGAATTTGATATTTAAACCCAGATTTTAAATAAAATTTAAAATCAGAAATTGAAAGATGGATACAAATTAGTTTTTGTATCCTAGTTTGAAATTTAAGGAAGTTATATAAAATTTAAATATTTAAACAACTTGAAGGGTATAAAGTATATTTAAAATATTTTGAATTCAACAGAAATTTGGTTAAAAGCTCATATAAATTTCTTTATATATGATAAATGTTCTTGAACATTTGTTTTAAAAAGGGTTTAACTTGATTTAAATTTGTTAAAGTTAATTTGTTTTCATTTTTAATCTTAAATTTAAAATGAAATTTAGAGAAAATTTGAAAGTAAATTGTTTTTAAATACATTGTTAATGATAATTTGATCATTAATAAGAAAAATATTTTTATCTTTAAATAAATGAAGATTTAATGATTTGTAATTATTAAATTAATTAAAATGGATAATTAATGATTTGGATTTATTAATTTGATAATTGAAATCAATTGATTAAGGTTTGAGATAATTGATTGAGGATAAATAAATTGGTAATTAAAGATCATTTATTAAGTAAGATTTGAAATTTTAGTTAATCATTAGTAATTAATCAATCAATTAATTAGGGATTAATTAAGTTACAGTTAACACTTAATTAAATAATTCGGATTAATTAATGAGTTATTAATGGTTAATCAAATTTAAAAGTTAATAATGATTAATGTAAGTGATTACTTTAGAAAGGTAATTAAAGAATTTTATCAAGATCATTAACTAAGATTATTTAATAATTAATTAATGTGATTAATTTAGATTAATTAATTTAATAATAATCATTTATGAAATTGTGTAAGTGTAATTACACTATGGAATTAATGGCTTATTGTAATTAATTAAAAATAAGTGATTAAGAATAACTATTAATTAAGGAGTAATTAAGTAGTTATTGTAATTAATTATTAATGTACCATGACTAGCCAATTCATTCATAGAAGTTAACCTGATTTAAATCAATCAAATAATTAAATTGATCCTACTTATGGATGTTTGGATTGTATTAGATATTGAATTGTTTGATATTCCCGATCTGTAATGCTTTGTGATATATTCTGATTTGTGTGTGATATGTACTGTAGTTATTTATCTGGGATGAATGTAAATTATTATCTGTGATCTGTGATCTGTGAATGAAAAGATAAGTGTTATAGTAATTCCGCTTATCAACTATATTTTTGTATTTTGATCTGTGATGATTTGTTGATGTTGCACTATTGTGTTAAACCCCTGGACCGCACCATACACACACAAATATGGATTTCACGAGGAAATCAGTTAAGTCACAAATGATTTAAATTTAATATTTTTGAAATTGAAATTTTAATTTCAATTGATTTTGGAAATGGATTTAGGTTAAATGTTAAAGTTTTTGAAAAGGAGTTTTAAAGATAAAAGTTATTTTGAATAACTGGGTAAAGCTTCCAATTTAAATAATTTAATTTGAATTTGAATTCAAAATTTGGAATTGAATTCCATGATTGGAAATTATGGTTAAAGATGTTATAAATGTGTTTATATGAATTTAAACTATTTTCAAAAGTATGGTTTTGAGAATTTGAATTTAACCCAAGGACTTTAACTCGTATATATGAATCAGATTTTCCGAAATGAAAACTGTTTATTTTCAAATGATAAAAGCTTTCATATAAGAAATGAAATTCCAATTTAAGCTAAAGGAATTTCAAGTTTGAATTGAAAAATGGTTTTCCAAGTTATGAGTGAATTCTTTTTGAAAGCTATCAATTAAATCTTTGATTTAAAGATTGGACGAGTTAAATCCAAATTGAAATGGAAATTGATTTGGAAAATCTATGAATAGATCTTTGTGAAACTGGGTGAACTTTGTGAAATGAATCTTTTTATAAAAGATTAAAATGGTAATTTGTTTAAAACATTTGAAAGAAAAGTTTTGGATAATAAGTTGTGACTTAATCGAAATCCCAATATCCATATGTTTTCAAATATTGCGCTCACTATTCGGTTTAGCCGGGAGAGGACTTTGTGTCATATAACCCATTCCGAATAGTGATACGTCGTATATGGATTGCATTTGAAGACCGATGGTGAAGACCGGGTATTTGCGAGAACGATAAGATAACCTATCTATTGTCTCTGCACTGAGTAGCTACGCTATAGAGATTTCCTAAGTGATGGGAAGTCCGATCGGGATTGTGAATACCCGGATTGCAAGGGCTTCTTAGGAAGTGCCTTCGGTTCTGTTCGAACCCGAAACAGACTTGTATGGTTGTATGTCTGACACTACACTTTGAGATATAAAGCTGATTTCTGTCAAATACATTTTTGTTTGGTGGCGGAGATTTATTCTCTTAGCTTAACACCCTTCTCTAAGACGTACGAGCTCAGAGGTTATGTAGTTGAAGGTTATCAGTGATATACTCCCAATTTGGTAGTGTGGCATGCTGAGTGCTGCTGTGTGTTGCTGATCATTTGTTGATCAAAGCATGGCTTTGTGGAAAAAGCATAGCTTTATGGACGATACCTCATCGAGCCTCACAGACCGGAAATGGTCGAAACAGGAAAGATGCGGCAAGGTTTCAGGGGTAGCTCCCCTAGGGTATGACCATTCCTTCTAAAAAAAGGTGGTATCATGGTATGGAGCCCAGATATTTACCTATGTGGTTGCTCCAATCTCATTTTCTGTGTGGTTGTTGCTGTGTGATCGAGGGCCCTCGGATAAAGGTCCCAAAGGACCGGGGGTGGCATATCTCAGGTTTACTACCCGGGAAGGGGGTAACCGGCCTTGTGTTGGCAGAGAGCTAGGTGGTTCTCGGGGCGTCCCTCCAGAGGCGTTCCTACGTGGCATAGGAAGTTCCTTAGCCTGACCATTTGTTGGAAATCCAATCAAACAATATGAACCTAGTACGGTTTTAGTTGTAGAACCTGCCATTTACTTATGGTGGTCATCACTGTTTAGATGGTAGCTATAGTAGGCATAGTTCGGAAAGTCTATGCTCGCTAAGATTAATATATACTTTCGAAATGGTTTTCTACACTATGCACTAATAATAATAATCCAATGATTTTGCGTAGTAAGCATGTTTGACCATCATAAGAAGAAATCTCCTCCAATTATGCGATTGCATTGTGTGTGTGGTGGGAGGTCTTATGGTAGTTTCATTTTCCAAAAGCATTGCGGATTTCAATGTTTAAAATTCTTTTGTTGTTGTTTAAAGATAAACTGTTATAGTTACTCACACCAGTCCCATGACTGACTCGGAGTTTATCGTTCCCTTCCTAAACTCTGGGTGCCCACAATTTTCCACATGGGCAGTCTAGAGTTGGGTTTTTCAAATAGTCAGGTTTAGTAGACTAGTTGGAGCTAGTTCAGTTTTTGGAGATCATGACTGACGTTGCTTCTCTTGGTGCAACGTGATGGTGGTTCGAGCCGATGTTGGAGTTGTTGGACTCATTCTCTTTTGAGGATCATTTGGAGTTATCACTTCTGTTTTCCGCTGTATCATTACTTATATCTGATATTCTTGTATCATATTCATATCATTGTTGTATATCATTCTGGATATTGTATTCATTGGAGTTATATATGATATCATCGATTTCTTTCTTCCATTGTGTTGTTATACTTACTGTGTTATAAGCTCCAACACGAGTCGAATTTCAACGATTGAATCTGCGGCATTCGAGTACAAGTGAGTACGGGTGTCGATTTTCGAACGCTGGATTTCGGATCGTGACAGTCCCATGCATGCATAACAGCTGTCAGTAACGTCTAGGAGGAGCCGACTACACCCTATGGGTTTCCCAACCCTACTAGCCAAGCCTCCAATCTCTGGTTTTAGTCATTACCACTGGTGAGGCTACGTTCGACATTCCAGGTCACGCACCGCCATAAAAAATGATCATGGAATCCCACATGGATTCTATTATCCAACGAGTCTTGGAATCATACATGGATTCTCATATCTCAAATAGATCTTGGAATCATACACGGACTCTCATACCCCAATGGGTTTCAGAATCACACATGGATTCCAACATCTTAATATATCACGAAACTCCTCTATAGAACCGTATATGGTTTCAGAGTGGTTATGGTTTTTGAGTCATCTCTTACGAGTACACACTACCGCTTCCCGGGCACTCCAAAAACCAATTGTCAATTTTCCGAAATGCTCAATATCAGTTCTTTAGGAAATAATTAGACAATACATATGTGCAAGGATCACCCCTAACCGTTTAAGTGAACGGATCTCCTTATCATTTGTCCCAGAAGAACAAAACGATTTTATATGTACAATATAGCACCACCGACGGTAACTGTACCATATAATTTTCGTGTTTCTCCTAGATATTTCCAGAGTTAAAATCCTTTGGTGTTAAGCAAGAAATATTTCTGTACCACCAAAATTAAGAAGGATTGCATATTAGGCCAAGATTTGAAAGTCGGTTATTTAACTATCAAACAAACAAACAATCCAAACAGAGCTTACATTTCCCATGAAAACCACAAAGTGCCTTAAATTAATCTTTCATTAATTTAAAATCACATTTCAAATATTTATAAAAGTATACATATACTTATCCCATCGGTATAAATATATTCACCAACCATATCTTTCAAAAATACTTGAAAATGTTTAAAATTAGATATGGAAAGCACTGTTCTATACAAATCATGGATCACAGTTTACTCAATGGTTACGTCGCTATCCTAGCGAATACATAGTAAAATGTAGGCAATCCCTGCCCCTTGAATTACGTTATGAAAATCAACCATTTCTTTTCAAATCTCTTTATTTTATAAATATCTCAAAATCTATTTATAAAGCTTCTTTATAAATCTCCAATCTATTTATAAGACATTCTTTATAATTTTCCAAGTTTATGTTAAGAAAAATACTCTTCTATAAATCTTAAATCATTTATAAAACTTCCCCTTTTAAGTCTCTATTTATAAATCTCCTTTCATAAATCATTAAAATCCAAACTCCTTTTACCAATTCCAAAATCTCTTTCCAATTTATAAACCCTTTTTAAAATCTTTCCTTTAATAAACCTTTATAAGCATATTTCCATTTTAAACGATTCCATTTAAAATAAATGGTTTATTATATTTAATTCTCTTCTTCTAACACCATTTATTATCCAAAACCCCTTTAATTAAACAAGACCATCATCTAACACTTGCCACATAGAAAATTACCATTTAAAAACCCTTTTTATTTAACTATCTTTAAATCTTATTTAAAACAATAACTTAGAGCAACACTAATGATATATGAAATTAACTTTAACTGATATTATAATAATGATATATTAACTTTAAAATATAATAAAATAATTAACTTATAAATAAAAATTAACTTATAAATAATAATTAACTTTGGAATTAATTTGCTATAAAATAAATTTAATTAAATAATTAATTAACTTTAACAAATAATAACAATATAATTAAACATTTTTAAAACAATAACTAATAACTTGGAAAAATATTCTTAATTAACTTTATGAAATACTTTAAAGAATGATAAATTAATTAACCTTTTATTGTCGTTAAAACAAAAATCAATTATCCTTTAGAACATTATTAATAAATAATAAAGATAATTAAATCCTTGTTAGTACTTTATAATTAATAATAATTATTGTTAAAATAACTTTAGTAAATAATTAACTTTTTCAAATTAGAAAAAGGCTTAGCATCTCCAATAGTACTTAATAGAGTCACCATTAATTTTCTTTACTATCCAAGTTATAATCCAGGGATTTAAATAACATCACATATGTAAATTCAATTCATAACTAACAAACTGATTATGAATACAACACGTATCCAATACTAACCAAATGTAATGTAATTAAGTGTCCATACCAATATAATCGCAGAATGGGTTTAATTTCTGCTATTTAAATGTCCAAGTTTAACATATCAAATTAATAATAGCACAACAGGGATTTATTCTGCTAAACAGGTGTTCAATTAATTTAATTAGCGGAATAGGGATTTATTCCGCTAAACAAATGTCCAATTTCCATATTCAGTCCAATTTAACTCAACCGTATTTTATTTGGCCAAATAAACATAAAAAATTATGGTATATAAATTTATACGACGTTATAAATTAAAATAATTTAATGAAAATCTTGTCCGTTTTCATATGTCATTAATTTATACTTGGCCAAAGCTATCAACAAGTTACACTACAATGTTGTACTCGTCATTACGAGTACAACGTAAAAATCTGCTTGTTGATCGCAATTGAAACGAGCAATATATCATGATTTTAAGTTTAACACATTTATAATCTTTAAACTAAATAAACATGAGAGGATTCTCACCATACATTCAAATGGGCCAAGCCCGCTTCCCAAATCAAACCCAATACGCACAGAACTATCTTCCCTAATAAATTCCATTCACGCGCACGCTATGACACTTGAATCCGATCACCATTATCCCATCACCGCCGCTGCATCGTTGAGCTTTCAACTATACCGCCTTGCCACCATCACCGCTACTCCCATCACCACCTCTAGCCAGAGCGCGGCGCAGCTCGTTCGCCGCCGGCGCCACAAAACGTTGAAGCCCGAGCACCACAGAAAACACAACCTTTAAGCTTAATCGCCTCGCACCACCTAACTCCGGCCACCAAAGCTCAAGTGACCACTACCACAACCCCGCTTCATCTCCATGCTCCTTTCGGTACCCTTCGTTGCTCGCCTTGATAAGGGGTTCATCAGATAAGTCAAGATGAACGAAAAAATAAAAAACTATCAACCACGACCAAACCTAACAACATGACACCTTGCGACAATCCTTAAAAATCATGAATCAATAACCTGAACACAATCGTGTCCTCCAATCTCCAATCCATGACCGTCAAATTCATACCAATGAGAACACAACCATGGTTTATTGACGATTTTGACCACCACAGTTGGCGAAATGATGACCGAACATTTTTAGAAAATACTAGAATAAAAAACAAATAACTTTGTAGTTGGAGATTTTGGCTAAAAGTGGATGGTTTGGAAGATGCTGATTTTTGAAATAAAGGGATTAATTTAATTTTAAGTTACAAAGGAGAAAAGTAGAAGAAGGTAATGGTGATTACTGTGTATATCTTGTGTCTGTGTATCAATATGAATGTATACGTGTGAATGTTGTGTGTTGTCTGAGTATATGATCAGTGTGATGTGAATGTATATATTGTGTGGATCTCCATATAGGCAAGAACCAAGGGAGACAAGGGGACAAGGTCATAGAAACATAAGGGAACAAAGGAGACAAGCTATGTACTATGTGTTCATATGTGTGCATTGTTTTTGTTGAAAAGTTAATTTTCGGTGCCCGACGCACAATATCGCGTCCACGTACGAGCGGCTAACAATAGCAAATAAAATACGATTGTGCACAGAAATATGATGCGATCATAGAACAACAATAAAATAGACAAGTTATTAAATTCTGTTAAGTTTGAAAACGCCAACGTTTGCCGTAAAATACATTAAACGAAAATTTACTTATTTTCGAAATTAAAAATTATGGAAAAATTCTAAAAATTAAATTAAAAATACGTTATTAAAAAATCAAGTAGTTATTTGGAACATAGATTTTATTACATTTTAACAGAACCCTAAATTGAATATTTAAAACTAATTAAATATTCCAAATGTCAATGTGATAAAATTCCGAGTCGTTACACTCTCCCCCCATTAAAAAGAATTTTGTCCCTGAAATTTCAGCACAAGAACATTCAATACTATTCATAAGCCCACATGATGTTCATAGACCATTTATATACAGAATATGATTTGATCACTACTCAAATACATAACTCCACTTCCAAACCAGCATCGCTCACCTGGTTCTCTGGTGCGGGTTTCGATCAGGCTCGTTGATTAGGAATCTCTGTTCTCCTTACACAGTCATAGACTATGATAGAAATCTTAGTTCCATATCAAGAACTCTCATCAAGTGCTCGCCATCAAAAATCGAGTAATATATCCTAATTTAGAACGGTGTGAAACAGCTCAAAGCCTTGTACTTGAATATTAGATCAAAATTATACGAAAAGAGAAATGATCTACATCAATTCTACGTACTTATTTAATTGGTTATTCCTAATACCCATTCTATTTCCATATTTGTTAAAACATGCATAAGACGTAATTTAAGTTGTAAAACTTATAAAATTCCTATCATTCTCTAAGGGTATACACAACTATAATTCAAACTTTATTTTGAATTCACTTAAGAATTTTAAACACTTGGGATTTTATTCAAAACACTTTTTGAAGTGATATTATAAATTTTAATCCATATATATATATATTTAGTTAATTTGGATGGACACAAAGCGGGCTTGTCTGGATGGATATGAAAAGAGTTAACTTGGGTGGATACGAACGAAGTTGATTCCCTTAATCTTGATCAACCCATATCTCGAGCATACGGACTCCGATCGACTTGAAATTTGAAACGTTGGCTGTCATAGCTTTGTTTGTCATGTCATGTCAATCATAGCTTGATCCGGACTCAGGAAATACTTACCAACATCCATAGCGAACTTTTTTATAACCGTTTTTCGAGATGAACTATCTTTAATTTCCAATCAATTCCTTGGTATCACAGCCTTGCCAAAAGGCAGGATAACATTTGCCCCCCAAATTACATCTTGTGAGGACATGATGTGTTTTGAAAAGCTGCAATCTTCATTCTGAAAAGTTCCATCTGACTTGTTGAACGGTTGTTGTCTTCTCGTCGAAAGATGTAACCTTCGATTGTTCTTCAGTAATACAAATAACGATCCATTGACCGCCAATTGTTGTACTTCACACTGTTGTAACTGAGTATTGAATGATAGCAAACTGTTGTTCGTTATTGTAATTGTCACCAGGTGAGCATTTAACTCCTTGTGAGTTTTGAAAATTGGATGTTAGTTCGTCATACATGTACGTATGTTAACCTGACTCTTATTAACGTTAGCACGTTCACGAGTTGTTGTCAGTTTTCTCGTATCGAATTCCATATCGATCCTCTCCTGAATCGATGTGAAATTTGAGTTGTAACAACACTGGATGGTTATTTTAGTGTATCTCTTCGTATCGATCCTCTCCGGATCGATTCGAATAATTGAAAATTAGTTTTTGTATCGACGGCGATCGATACGAATTAGTTGGCCCTTTAAAATATCTCGCATCGATGGACACGAATTTTTTTGGAGTCTCAATGCAGTTCGTATCGATGGATACGAATCTCAAGGTCTTTGAACAGAGGGATATGAAATTGGCACTTCATATCGGTGGGTTGTTGATGGGTACGAACAGTCTCGTCCTGGACTGATAGCGGATGGATATGAAGACGTCTCTTCGCATCGGTAACACAATAAACTGTTTCCACCGGTCATTTAGCACTGGGAGATGAAGCATTTTTGCCTGGTTACAAATCCATATAAAAGGATTTGTACTTAGCCAAATTTCTTACTTGCTCTTTGCTTTCACCCTTGCCTTCGTATCGATAGAGAACTTCGAGAAAGAAAAGCCGTCTTCGTCCCCAAATCAAAATAAATCCTTAATCTCTAAAACCGATCCTTTAAACTAGGTAATTGACCAATTAAATCAACTCTAAAACAATGAGACTTGAGCTTTGACACCAATTCGTCCAAATTCATGGCCGGTTTCGGCGTGGTTGATGCCGGAGTTGGGCCGGGGCGAGGTCGAGGAATGAGAGAATGGCGTTCAAGCTGTTCGGGGAAGAAGGAGTGATGATGGATACGAAAGAATCATTGGAAGGACCCTTAGCCTCGATCTCATATTGATGAAGGAAGGAAAGAAATCAGATCTTACATCGATCCAGAATGTGAAGTTTGCATCGATCCGAAACCGATAGGTGGAAGTTCGTATCGATCCAAAGTGATCGATACGAAGTCGAGGAGCCAATGATCGATACGAACTCCCATTGTATGCGATCGATGCGAAATCCCATGCCGGAGATCGGTACAAAATCCTATGTTCCAGGTCGATGCGAAATCCTCGGTCGATGGTCGATTCGAACTCGCATATTTTTATGGATACGAGTTGCCTCCTTGATCGATACGAATTGGAATCTTGGTGATTGATCCGAGTTGAATCCTGGTGAATTCGAAGCACTTTGTACACTAGAACATATGACTCCGACGAGCTTCCGCCTTGCATAATTGGATTTTACCATTTCACTACATATTTGACTGCCTATCAAAGCTTGTCGATAGAACTATAATTTTGACAAAATTTAATGAAATTTAACTTGGGTTGATCTCGTAAGCCTGAATGGTACGGTTGAGACGGTTAGCGATGACGGTCGCTACGGTCGAATCTTGAAATCTTATCGTCTGAGCATTTTCTCAAATTTCATGAAATTTCTTAAATATTATGTAGTATTGCATTTTACAACACATTCATGCACTTCATTCTGGTGCACACACGGGATTATTGTCGTCTAATGATGGTTTTTACCGAGTTGATTAGCTATGGAACCTGGGAGTCCACAGCAGCAGGAGACTCAAAATTCATCTCCTCCGATAATAGAGACGCCGGCCATAACAACCGAAGTCATAATTCTAGCTCCAAATGAGCTGCCAGGAACTGTCTTTATTGCGAATCCCCAAGATTATGTACCATCCAATGTCTCCGAAGATATGTTGGGGAGAATTTGCTTAAGACATGGTCTACCACTAGATGACGTTCTACTACCAGGACCGAATGACAGGCCACACTTTCCCCCAGAAGGATTCACCGATTTTAACAGACATTCGTGCACAGCTGGAACGCTTCCTCCATTTAACCAATATATTCGAGAAGTGTTAGCTTTCTTTGGAATCGCTCTGTCACAGTTACATCCAAATGGATATGCATTATTGAACAGTCTATTCATTGTTTTAATGGAGCATCTCTTACGGCCCTCGACCCTGGAGGAAGTCAAATTCTTGTTTAATATCAAAAATCGGGGAGATAATCCTTCATTCACATTCCTAGAGGCAGTCAGGAATTTCCATGTGGTGACTGGAGCTAGGACCACGCTTAGCTACTTCAAGATGGAGTGGTTCTATGTTCGATGCCTGCCAAGGTTGCTAGACGGTGGTTGGTTAGACGTAAGTGTTGCAATCTCTCTAATGGCTTATGTGATAGTTGTAATCGACATTGAATCTAATATTTCCTTTTCTCTACAGCCGCAATTCCATGACCTGAAGGTGCCCACTTTAAAGAAATAGTGTGGATTCTTCAAGAGGTGCCAGGTGAGATGAGAGAAATTGACTCGGTGTTGACAGATGAAAATTTGAGGGTCGTTGGGCTAATTGATCAAGATCAGAGCATAAGACATGAGGGACCTCTTAGGGCAGCCCCGACAAGACGGGCTAAGCGTAGAGCGTCCGGGGTTGTAATAGCTGAGGAGTGCGATGAAGAAGATATGCCAACTGAAGACGAGCCCGTAGCCGGCCCCCAGATAGTTTTCGAGATTTAGAGGGATGGAGAAAAGGCAAGGCAGTTGCTCATAAGTGTCATAATTCCTCAAGATGGAAATCTGTGGTCGTGTCCCTGCACGTCTCTGGTGTTTGAATTTCGGAGGCTCCTCCCTCACAAATGGAGAATCCTTTCGAAGGACTCGCCGACATTCCAATTCCGAACTATATGTTGCTCCAATACGACACCGGATTGGAAGGGCTTCAAAGTGCTTTAGATTTAAGCGAGTCACTTCCTACAAGTGTGGCCGACATAACCGGTTGGTCGGGGGGTTTAGCACATGCATAAATACACTTCACGACACTACACGATTTCCAATCATAAGTTGTTCAATTCTGGAGATTACAGACTCGGCTTCTCTTTCTCTTTACAGCTACGATGTCAAGGCGAGAATCCATGCTCGGTAGCCTTCCCTCGGAACATCAGTCATCTAGCTCATACTATGAGTCCCGTAGAAGGGAGGCTGATAGAGACCGTGATCGCGGGTATTCTGGCCAAGAGCGTTATGAAAGGGAGAGGGATAGAGAGAGAGAATATAGGCTTCGCTCCCGATCACGCTCCCCACCACCTCGAGCCCCAACACGACCCTCCGGTTATGGCAAACAACCCTTGGAACATTCACGCCAAAGACCGCCTACTCAAGTACCAAGGTCCAATTTACAGCGTCGAAGAACTGAAACTGAAACTCCCATTATCACTGAGCAAGCTATCACCGAGCCCACCGGGGAGGGAGCGATCAGAATCGCCCAGCTGAAAAAAGACATTCCAAACATCTATTTTGATGACTTCATCTTCCCTCCGCATTTAAAGAGAATTCCAGTTGAAGCGGTACAAACTATGCACGATTACATCCATGACGTTTATAGCCAATATCGGGAATGGATGAAGACCGCAGATAAAGCATCAGCGGTGGCCTTTGAGCAGGAAAAAACAATTGAAAAATTAGAAGCTGATCTCGCTCAAAAAGACCGCATAATACAAGTGCTTAACAATGAGGCCGAATCTTCCAGGAAATCGGAAATAGAGACCAACAAGAAAGCCAACAAGGCAAATCAGTCTATGGAAAGGATGTGACAAACACATTTTGCCTTGGTTGAGGAGACGGGCCATCGAAACACCACTATTATGGCTGAAAGGGACGCTGCCCTGAAGGAGCTTGAGGAGCTTAAGTCCAAATTTGCTGAAATCATCAAAGAAAATGATAATGCAAACAAAGCTGCCCAGAAAGCGTGTGAATAGGCTGTGGTGCTTAGGGATGAAAGGGACGCGGCTGTTTGTACCAAAAATGGGCACAACACTCTTCGGAAGTTTTTGAAGAGATAAAAGTGAAGAATAAAAATTGAAAATGAGAATTATCTAACAAAAACTCCAAATAATAGAAAGTAAATTGCGTAGAAGACAACAATTTAGAGTGGTTCGGCGTTTCGCCTACGTCCACTATGAAGTTTGATTATTTTATTGCTCGATGTTTGAAGATTACAATTTCTTATCGCGTAGTACAACAGATTTTATGATTATAATCTGAATCTAAAGCAGCAATGGTGATCTGGAGTAAATCTAGCAGAGTCTGGGCGCCCTTTAGCTCTCAAAATTCTCCGACCCCTTTTCTGAATGACCGGGGGCTCTATTTATAGGTGTAGGAGGCTGATATTTCGCCTAAATTTCGGGAGACCACTTCTGGCACGTGAGGGGGCCCATGCGCTCGCCTTCAGGAAATCTGGGCCCACTTCGGGATCGATTCGAAATCCATTCGAATCGATCAGGAAAACATTCAATCGAGCTGATATTTGGTGTGGACATTCTTCAACACATGCGCAAGCTTCTGTGAAAATTTCACAGCATTTGGACTTATGGATCTCGAGATATGGTCGATTCGAAATAGGGTTTTCTGAACTGCTTGCCTCGTTCGTATCAATTCATTCGAATCGATTACTTCGAATCGATGGCGGAGCGTGCTTCTGTGATGACGTGGAGTGCGAACTTCGCATCGATCCGCTTTCTTCGCCAGTTTGATCGAGTCCTCCCGGAGACTTTGCCGCTTTTGACTCGATGGATTTGAAGGTTTCGACCATGCCTGGATTCGAACAAGCTTCCGTTTGTATCGATCCTGTCTCGTTCTAGTGGATCGATACGAAATGACCATACTGGATGGATCCGAAGTGAGATGCTCCAGTGGATACGAACGTAACATTGTTTATGGAGTCAATGCATGGCTTTGTTCGTATCGATCTCGATGGTCTCCAGTTGATCGAACCCGAAGCACATGAATAGTGTAGCCTTGGATTGGTTCAGACCTGATGGATTCGAATAGATCAGATCGATTCGAACACCATGTCTCTTCTGACTTGTGTTGATCATAATTTGAGCATACAGACTCGGATTGACTTGAAACTTGGAACGTTGGCTTTCCTGGCTTTGCTTGTCATGTCTTATTAATCATGGCTCGATCCGGGCTCGGACAAAATTCATCGATATCCATGTCGGGTAACTCTTGGCTCTTAGTCAGTTCCTCGGTATCTCGGCCTTGCCAAAAGGCGGGATAACATTTGCCCCCCAAAGTACGCCTTGTTTAAGCATGGCATGCTTTGAAAAGCTACAGTCTTTCATGCTGAATATTTCCATCCAATTGGTTGCTTGACAGTCGCCTTTTAGCCAATTTGTTGTAATCTTTTTTTAAACAAATGTTCAACCAGTGTACCTTGCTTTGTTTGACACAAAAATCTTTGATGGATACGAAATTCTAATTCGTATCGATGAGTTCTTGTTGTTGTGGGTCAGACATTGATGGACTCGAATTGATGCTATCGAATCGACGGAGTCGAGCGTTTTCAAAGCTATCTTCATTTAGTCATTTCGCATCGATGAACTCAGAGCGTTTTGGACGGATTCGAATCCATGCATATGAAAGGTGGTCTCAAACTGGTGGATTTCGATGTTTTCTTCAATTCGATGGAGGTAATAAGTCGATGGATTCGAGTAGAACACTTCGAATCGGTCTGGGTTTTCACCTGCTGAGGCCAGTCATATACACCGGGAGGCGAATCGCCATTTGAGTTACTATAAATACTGGGGTCCTGCTCATTTTTTACTTTTTACTTCTGCTCCATTTTTCGTGCGCGCTTCGGATCGATTTCAGATTCCAAGAACAAAGCCGAACACACTGCTCTTTCCCTCGAATCGACCCAGTGTCTAACTCCTTCGATCCAATTACACCTCTAGGTAGATAATCCAACTATGTTTTCAAAGTACTAAGATTTGAAATTCCCCCTATTTCCATTCGTGTTTGTATCGATCTTGATGGAGTCGAAATCAGGGATGATACCAAGAAAGGTTGAATGAAGGAGAAGTATGAGAGAGAAAGTCAGGGCCTTTCTTCCGCGTCGATCTGGAATGACGGCGATTGAATCGATCTGGGGATGAGATTTTTTCATGGCGATCGTATCGATCTAGATGTATGAAATGGAGGTTCGTGTGTCGAATCAATCACAGATGGTGGGTCATCGTATCGATCCATAGCGATCGATACGTGAAGTTGCCCCTCGGCAATCGATTCGAAGGTTTTGTGCATACGATCGATACGAAGATTAGGCTACTTCGTTGTTTTGAAGTTTTATTTCCAAATCGATTCGAAGGCCAGACTGCTGATGGACACGAAGTTTGGGGGTTCTTGATTGATTCGAGAGTTCGGTCGTGATCGATTCGAATTGTATTGATTCGACTAAGACCGACTCAAAACAATGCCTCTCTAATCGATTCGAATTTTTTGATTCCAAACTTGATCGATACGAACATGTCTTCATGGATACGAAAATTTCACATAATTAACGGCTTGATTCCGACGAGCTTCATCTCTGCATATTTGGACTGAACTTTTATACTGCATACTTGACAGCCCTCCAAAGCTCGTCGATGGAACTGTACTTTGACGAATAAGACTGTAACATGAATTGGTCTCCATGAGGTTTGGACGATATGGTTTATGACGGTCAGCGATGACGATCATTTTAACCGAACTTCATAACTTCTGAAGTTTCCGTATTGTCTCTGGTTTTGTTGAATTCAGTAAGTATTATCTGCATTATACTTCACATCACTCTCACACGCCTCACACTGGGAAATGAACGGGTTTTCCATTTGCTTAACGTTACTTTTTGATGAGTTAGTCAGTGATGGAATCTTCGAGCTCTCAGCAGCAAGAGATTCAGAGTTCCCTCCCTCCGGTCCTCGAAATTCCAGACATCCCAACGAAGATAGTAGATCCAGCTCCTGACGAGCTACAAGATGCTATATTTATTGACGACCCAATAGACTCCGTCCAATCCAATATTTCTGAAAACTTGTTGGGCAGGATATGCACAAGACACAGCATTTCTTTGGACGATGTGTTATTACTGGGTTCTAGCGACAGACCTCACTGTCCGCCCGAAGGGTATACTGCCTTTTATCGCCATGCTTGTGCGGCTGGAACACTCCCTCCATTTAATCAATATATCAGGGAGATGCTATCATTTCTTGGAATTTCTCCCTCTTAATTACACCCCAACGGGCATGCGCTACTGAACAGTGCGTTCATCGTATTTATGGACCATCTCTTCCGTCCACCAAGGCCAACGGAAATCAGATATCTATTTAATTTCAAGAGTAGAGGTGATAGTCCATCCTTTACGTTTTTGGAGGCAGTCAGGAACTGCCTGGTTATTACTGGAGCTTGGACCAGACTTAGCTATTTCAAGAACGAATGGTTTTATATCCGATGTCCTCCAGGTTTTGCCAGGCGGTGGTTGTCTAGGCGTACGTGTTGTAACCTGTCGATGATTTCCTTGACTAATGGTTTTTTAGCACTGGTATTGATATCCTACTTTTCTTACAGCCATTATCTCCAGACCCGACGGCGGGTATTATAAGGGCATGGTTCGAAGCCTTCAAGAGGTCCCGAGCGATTTGAGGCACATCGACTTGGTGTTGACCGACTCTAACTTAAGAGCTCTTGGCTTGATTGAAGTAAATCAAAGCATAGTCACCGAAGGGATGCTAAGGCCTATTCCAAAGAAGAAGAAAAAGAAGAAGAAGAAGAAAATGGCGAAGAAAACGCTAGGAGTTGTGATAACTGAAGTGAGCGACGAAGAACGGACTCACACAGACGTTGAGCCGATGGCTGGTCTTTCGGGCAATTTTGAAGAATTGGGAGAGAGACGGAAAAGCAAGGCTGTTGTTTCCAAAAAACTTAAATCTAAGGGATGGAAGTCTGTAGATGTGTCTCCTCCCACTTCCGGAATCATAATTTCCGAGGCCGCCCCTTCTCAATCGAGAGATATTTTCAAAGGGGTTGATGATATTCCCATCCCGGATTATATATCAATTCATCACAATCCCGGGTTGGAAGAGTTCGATGTTTTAAATATGAGCGAGCCCTTTCCTTTTAGTGCGGTCAACACTTTCGGTTGGTCAGGGGGGTTTACACATTTACACACACTTCCACAGCACTATACGATTTCAACATATTGGACATTATTTTTATAGGGTGCCTAACTGCAGTTTCTTCTTATCGCAGGTGAGATGTCAGGTCGTGGATCCACACTGGATAGGCTCCGCAATGTTCGCCAATCTTCCCCATATTATTATTCCCGTAGGAGGGAATCGGGTAGGGATTACGTACGTGGCTATACCAACCAGGAGCGTTATGATAGAGATCGAGATTACTGGCATGGCCTCTCTGGTCAAGAGCGTTCTGATAGAGACAGAGGCCATCAATATCGATCATGTTCTCGTTCTCCTCCGCCTCCTAGGGCCCCTATAGATCCCCTTGAGTCTTCGCAGCAACAGCAGCCTTCTCAATCTTCAAGGCTCGAAACTCAACGGCAAAGAGTTGAACCGCAGACAGCCGCCATTGTTTAACAGGCTCCGGCAGAACTGACGAGTGAAGGAACCATCAAGCTTGCTCAAATGAAAAAGGATTTTCCAGAAATCTGTCTGGATGCATATGTCTTCCCTCCTCATCTCAAGAGGATTCCTCCGGATGCCGAGAATATCGCGCATGACTATATTCTTGACTTTTATGCTCAATATAAAGAGTGGTATAAGGCAGCCGCGAAAGCTTCGAAAGTAGCCTTTGACCGGGCAAAAATTATTGAGAAACTCGAAGCTGACCTTATCCAGAAAAATCGCATCATCCAGGTCCTTCAATCAGAGGTCGAGTCATCTCGGAGTTCGGAAGTTCAGGCACTCAAAAAGCATGATGAGGTCATGGCGAAGATGGCAAGGATGCAGCAGGCACACTGTTCCTTAGTAGAAGGGATGAGCCATCGCTATACCACCGTATTAGCCGAGCGGGACACCGCCGTTAAAGAGCTGAAGGAGCTTAAAGCCAAATTCGCTGAAATGGTGAAAGAAAAAGATGATGCAAACACCGCTGCTCAGGAGGCATGCGATCAAGCTGTATCACTCCGAGCTGAACTTGGTGCGGCGGTGGCAAAGGTTAAATCTGTGGAAGCAGACGCCGAGGAAAAAATTAAGGCAGAGCAATCCAGGATGGAGGCTGATTTTGATGATCTCCTGGTCACGTATAATGCCAACGTGCTGGAGCACAGAAATTTATCTTGTCTTGGAGACTATTCTATGCTTTTATACAATGCCTGGACTAGGCTGGTAGAGGAAAAGAAAACAGCGCGTCCGGACGAAGCACTGGATGATTTTGAACTCGAGGTGTGCTATCTTTCTGAGGAGGAGAAGAAGGTTCTCCATGAGGCGATGATTTCCGTGGAGAAGGAGAGGCTTGGTGCTCGGCAGATGGAGACCGGTGAGGGCTCGGGGGTCGAGCATCGCGAAACAGGTGCTGAAGTCTTAATTCCAACACTGCCCGAAGCCACTGCCGCGGTTGATCTCCAGCCTATCCCTACTTATAACCCGGACCAGCCGTAGTTGTCTCCCATCGGAGCATCTGTCTCTGCACCTGCCTACACTCCGGGTCATACTAAGGAAGGTATTTGAATGTCTCCCGTATATACTTAAAGTGGTGAATCTGAAGCAATACATTTAGCTAACAATCATCGCTTTTTCACATTCAGTGACCGAGGCCGTTACCTCTACGCCTCCTGCACCTCAAGTCCTTTATCAAACGCAGGAGGCCATTGTTACCAAGGCGATCATGATAGCTACCGTGGTCGGCGAAGGGGGAGAATCAAGCATGTTATCTTTTGATGCTCAGATGATTGAGGAACTTCTTAGTCAACCCAACGACCCCTTCGCAGATCCATCTTTCGCCATGAGCGGGGATACTCCAGCTATTAGCTCTTTCATGCCAGTCACCATTACGTCCAGCGCGGCCCAAGCACCTCGTGATGAGAAGATTCTTGTCGAGATCAATGCTGAGATGGCGGATGTAACATTAGGAGGTATTTCTGGGGGTAGCACGGCATCGTCTGGCCCAGCTCCATTAATGATGATATCGCCAGGTGGCACTGTGGTTATCGCAAGCGCTCCTGCTCCACTTCCTGTCACAGTCCCATGCCTTCAATTCCTTCCTCCAAAAGAATTTCTGTCGCCTCGAGCTCTGAGGAGGATGTTGACATCATGCCACAACCGGGCGACGAACCGGAGAAAAGAAAAAGATTGCAGGGGAAGTCGGGCAGTGGATCCAGCGAAACTACCCCGAAAAAGAAACTGAGGAAGAAGAAAGATTGAGCGCTTCTTTAGTTTGCTCTGTCATATTCGGGGGTAGTGTGTTGTTTTGTCTTTTTGGTTTCCTATAGCCGTGTATAGATGCGGGCTCGGCCCCTGCTAGTAGGAATTTTTGAATCAGCTTGTAATTGGATTCCTTTTGTTGATAATTGAAATGAAAACATATTCTCTTTTGTCTTCAATCAATATTTGTTTTGGTTCTGCCCCCAGCCTTGGGGATAAGCCGTAATAGGCGTTGTACGTAATTATACATGGTTTAGTGTTAATATCCACACTCTGGGGACTTTTCTTTTTGGCTAATAACTTGGTTCACGAGCACGGGATGCAACTCTGTTGAGGTGCAGTTGAAGCCGCTTGGCGGACGGATCCTCCTTCCTTGAAACCGCATTTGGTTATTTATTCTCCGATTTGCGTTCTCATACTTCGGAGTTTGTTAACGCTTATACCCAGCTCGCACTCTCGGAGTACTCTGGGATTCGTTTTATGTTTATACTCCGTCTCACACTCTGGGAGTCCGGAGTTGGTTGATGTTTATACTCCGTCCCGCACTCTGGGAGTACGGAGTTGACGTATGTTTATACTCCGTCTCGCACTCTGGGAGTACGGAGTTGATGAATGTTTATACTCCGTCTCGCACTTGGGGAGTACGGAGTTGACGTAAAGTTTATACTCCGTCCCGCGCTCTGGGAGTATGGAGTTGATTAATGTTTATACTCCGTCTCGCACTCTGGGAGTACGGAGTGGATGTATGTTTATACTCCGGTTCACGCTCTGGGAGTACGGAGTTGACGTATGTTTATACTCCGTCTCGCACTATGGGAGTACGAAGTTAGTTGATGTTTATACTCCGCTTCGCACTCTGGGAATACGGAGTTGAGTGAGGGATTGTCGTGTGTCACCCTGTTTTTAGCCTTGATGTGATGGCTTGCCCCCGAGCTCGGGTTTCATTTAGCGAGTGGCCGATCGTATCCTAGCCACTCCCTACTTGAATAAATTCCACTGCATGATGGAATTTAGCTCTTCGTGTATCGTGATGTTGTACATTGTATTTAATGAATCACAGCTCTGGCTCGAAGAAATGGCATTTTATTGCTGAAATAAGAAAATATGGCAAAGTCAGATGCCTTATTACAAGTTCTAATTTCTAAATGCAAAAGAAAAATCGCAAAAAGTGGAAAGATCCAATGAAACAAATAAAGCCTGTCATGTGTAATAGCGATGGAGACTCTCGCTGTTCCAGGCCCTTGGAAAGTCAAGACCGTCAACTGTCGATAGTTTGAACGTGCCATCTCCGAGTCTTTGAGTAATCACGTATGGTCCTTCCCAGTTTGGTTTCATGTGTGAAGGGACCGGATAGACTCTCTTGAGGACGAGATCACCGAGTTCAAAGGTTCGAGGTCGAACTTTGGCATTGTACAATCGGGCGACTCGACTTCGATGTGCGGCCGCTCTCAAATCGGCCTCTTCCCTCTTTTCATCCAGTAGATCCAAAGATTCAGCAAGCAATATAGCGTTTGTTTTTGGATCATAATAAGTCACACGATAGGAAAACACTTCCATTTTGACTGGAATTACGGCTTCAGAGCCATAAGATAGGGAAAACGGGGTGTGTCCGGTCGCAGTCTTGTGAGTCGTTCGATAAGCCCATAAAGCCATAGGCAGTTCGTCAACCCATTTTCCCCCGGCCTTCTCCAATCGTTTCTTTAGAATGGATTTTATGACTTTATTAACAGCTTCAACCTGACTGTTTGCCTGAGGGTGTGCAACTGCCGAGAATTTCTTATGGATGTGAAACCGTTGATAGAAATTCTTGAATTCCGTACAGCTGAATTGGGCTCCATTATCAGTGATGATGGTATTCGGGAGTCCAAATCGACAGATGATGTTGCGAACTACGAAATTGATTACTTTATTTGTTGTAATGGTTGTAAGGGGTTCAGCTTCAGCCCATTTGGTGAAGTAATCAACTGCAACGATGGCATATCTTGCCCCGCCTTTAGCCAGTGGTAGCGTGCCGATGATATCGATGCCCCATGTCGCAAATGGCCAAGGACTGACCATTTGGGTTATTTCAGTCGGTGGGGCTCTTGGAATTCGGGTGTGTTTCTGGCACCTATCGCATTTTCTGGCGTAGTTCGCTGCATCTCGGTTCATAGTCGGCCAGTAGTATCTGTATCGGAGTGTCTTCTTAGCGAGAGCTTGCCCACCGATGTGATCGCCACATTCTCCTTCGTGTACGTCATGTAACACTTGTTTGATTTCATCGTGCGCGATACATCGGAGGAGAGGACCAAAATATCCTCTTCTATACATGACACCGTTCTGAATGACGAAACGTGAAGCTTTTCGCAGAATTTGTCTTTTCTCGTTTCTATGTTCAGGCAATGTCCCATTCTCGATATAATTTTGGTATGGAGTCATCCATGATTCTCTACTGGGAGCGGTTTCAAACACAAAATTCGTCTCTATTTGATCGATGCTTGGGGAGGACAAAGTTTCGACGGGGACAAGTCCCATTTGCCGTGCTTCACCTGTGCTGGCTAACTTCGCCAGTGAATCGGCTTTTGGTTGCGTTCTCGAGGTATACAATAAATGGCATAATAATCAAACTGATTCAGTACTTCCTGAACTCAAGCTAAGTAAGTAGCCAGCCTTCGATCTTTCGCTTGATACTCTCCCCGTACTTGACACACAACTAACTGTGAATCACAATAAATTTCCACAGCGATAATTCTCAAATCTCTGGCGAATTTTAGTCCAGCTAAGAGGGCTTCATATTCAGCTTCATTATTGGTTGCATGAAAACCGAACTTCAAAGCATAACATATAGATCAGACTTCGGGAGTTTTAAGTACAACACCAGCGCCCGAACACCGGTCGTTTGATGCACCATCAGTATATAGCTTCCAGATGTTTTCGGGGGATTCACTGGTTTCGGGCAAGTCCTCTGGAACGGTAAATTCAACTATGAAATCGGCTAGGACTTGTCCTTGAATGGCTCGTCTTGGAGTGTAAGTAATATCAAACTGGCTCAGTTCGATGTTCCACTTGAGTAACCTACCAGACGTCTCAGGCCGCGTAAGGACCTGTCGTAACGGCTGGTTGGTGTAAATAATAATAGGATGTGCCTGGAAATATGGTCGGAGTTTTCTTGATGCGATGACAAGGCAATAAGCCAACTTTTCTAGTTTCGGATAATTTCTCTTAGCTCCAGTCAATCGTTTGCTGACGTAGTAGACTGGTTTCTGCACTCGGTCTTCTTCCCTAACTAAAGCAGCGCTGATTGCATGCTCTGACACCGCCAGATAAAGGTACAATTGCTCGTGGTCAACCGGCTTTGACAAGATCGGTGGTGTGGAAAGATGTTGAACCAACGATCGGAATGCGTCTTCACACTCCATGGTCCATTCAAAATTTCGCTTTCCTTTCCGAATCAGATCGAAGAAGGGAATGCATTTATCGGTGGATTTTGAAATGAACCTGCTAAGTGCTGCTATCTTCCCGTTGAGACTTTGGACTTGTTTTATGGTTCTTGGAGTTTGTAAGATCCTTATCGCCCCGATCTTTTCGGGATTTGCTTCTATTCCTCGAGCGTTAATGATAAACCCGAGGAACTTTCCAGATGCGACACCGAAGTGACACTTTAATGGATTGAGCTACATTCCATATTCTTGAAGGATGCAAAACATCGAATCTAAATCTCTGACGTGACCTGTGGAGAATCGAGATTTTACTAGCATGGCATCCACATAAACCTCCATGGTCTTCCCGATCTGGTCAGCGAACATCCGGTTGACTAAGCGTTGATATGTTGCTCCGGCGTTTTTTAGACCAAAAGGCATGACTCTATAGCAGTAGAGTCCCAGATCGATCACAAAACTGGTATGTTCTTGATCAGGCAAATGCATAGGTATTTGATTGTAGCCAGAATAAGCATCCATGAAAGATAATAATTCATGCCCAGTCGTTGAATCTACTAGCTGGTCAATTCGGGGAAGTGGAAAAGTATCCTTTGGACAAGCCTTGTTTAAGTCAGAATAGTCAATGCAAGTTCTCCATTTCCCATTTGGTTTTCGAACCAATACGGGATTTGACACCCATTCTGGATACAAAGCATCTCGGATGAACCCATTTGATTGTAACTTATCGACCTCCTCTTTAAGGGCGGCAGATCTCTCTGGATCTATACCACGCCTTTTCTGCTTGACCGGGATATACCGCGGATCAATATTCAGGGAGTGACTTGCGATATCCGGCGAGATTCCGCACATATTAGAGTGTGTCCAGGCGAAAACGTCGAGATTCGCCTGGAGAAATTCAACCAATTCCTGTTGTGTCTGTTGGCCCAGTTGAGACCCAACTTTTAGCATTCTCGAATCATCACCCTCACTGATTGGGACGTCCACAGTCAGTTCGACCGGGGAAGCTTGATTCTCTTTAGACTCGTCTTTATCTTCGTTGTCTCTAGGGTCAAGGTCTTTATGGAATTGGTCATGGTGCCCGGGCCGGGACCTAGGCACTAATTATCAATCATCAGCAAAACGGACGCAGAGAGATTACTCTACGCCCTTTCCTTTTTCCTTTCACTGTACTCCTCGTAGTTCAGCAACATAGCAGGCCCTCCCTACTGCCTGATCTCCCTGAATGACTCCAACCCCATGATCAGTAGGGAACTTCAGAGTCAAGCACCATGGGGCAATGGCTGCCCTGAACTCAGCAAGGGCCGGTCGGCCCAAAAATGCATTATAAGGCGAATCAATGTCCAAAACAACAAACTACAAAATCCGGACTCTCCGGCGTTCTCCAACCCCCAACTCCACTGGTAGTTCCGTTATTCCAGTGGGTATTGTAGCACTTCCATTGAAGCCGTGGACTCGAGATTGGTAAGGTTTTAAGTCCTTCGCTTCCATTTTCATTAAATCATAGGCCCATTTAAGCAAGATGTTTACGGAGCTCCCACTGTCAACCAGGATCCTCTTCATCCAAGCAGGACCTACCTGGGCAGATATGACCAGTGGGTCGATTGTGGGGGCTTCGACCTTATCAGCGTCTCGGCTTCTAAATATGATATCATCAGACATTGTCTTTTGTTGCTTGGCCGGAGCCCCATCTTCACAATTACTGCAACATTCGAAGTTCACATGCCTGACAGAGCTAGCATACGACTCCATTTCCCTCCAGCTTCTGTCTGTTGGGTGGGGACCACCACTTATTGTATTTATAACCAGCCTTCCGCCCGTACGAGTGGGTTCTTCCTGTCTTTCCTGATTTTGTGCACGATTTTGATTTGAGGGGCCCGCACCACCAGACTGCGGTGCCCGCACAAACTGGTCTAACTTTCTCTCCCTGATCAACTTCTCAATGAGGTCCTGCAAATGTCGACACTCATTGGTATTGTGGCCATAACTCTCATTAAATCTACAAAACTTCCATGTTTGAATCTGCCTCTCCGACGATTGCTTCAGAGCAGGCTTCTTATATTGCACAGTGTTGCAAGTTTGTAGGTACACGTTTTACAATGATGTATTCAATGGCGTGTAATTATCAAACATTGGAGCCCTACGTCGTGGGCCTCGGTTTTGATCTATTTTCTTATCTTGACCATTGTTGCCTCTCGGCTAGGTTTGTTTGTTCTGTATATTCAACTGAACTTTTCCGGAACTCTCACCGGATTTTTTAACTGCTACGTTACTTTGTATTCCTTCAGTTCTGGGCCTCGCATCGTCATGCTTCCTAGACTGTTTCGCGTCCTCTTGCCGTAAGAATTGAGCGGCTTTGGAGTAGAAACGGTCCAACGATGCGGGTGGTTTCCCAGCTAACCAATTTCCAAACTCAGAATCGTGATCGATTCCTTTGGTTAATGCCATCAAGATTGAGTTATCGTTGGGATTACTAATCTCTACACATGTCGCGTGGAATCTTTCTAAATAACGCTTGAGTGTCTCTCCCTTAGCTTGGGTGACGCTAGATAGGGTGTTAACGTCTTTAGGTCTAGCGACATGCATACGGAACTGTTCGACAAATTTCTTAGCCAGTTGATCAAACGAAGAGATAGATCTTGGTGGCAACCTTGTAAACCACATTGTTGCGATTCCTCCCAAAGAGATGGGGAAACTTTGACATTTCACTGCATTATCAGCCCTTGCAGCGCTCATTAACCACTCATATTTCAAAATATGTTGATTGGGATCACTACTTCCTTCGTACATTGGGAGATTTGGCATTCTGAATCGCCGGGGGGGATCAGCGTATATTATCTCGTCTGTGAAAGGAGTATGACTACAGGAGATTCCCCAATCTCCATTGATAAGCCCTTGACTTTCGCGAATCATTTGACGTATCATGGTTGAAATATCGGGCATAGCAACATTCTGTGCATGCTGAGCTAAGATGTGGTCGGGTTCCACAGTGCGAGTTTGGACCGAATGCTGTCGACGGCCCATGTCTCGCCTCCTTGGCTCGGCATCTTCCGGGATGTATGGTTCAGGAGTACGCCCACGTTGCTGATTATTCGGATCTGACAGATTCCGGGTATCAACCCTTGTTTCTACCGCGGTGGTTGCAGTACGATTGTCTGTGGTATACTATGGAACAACACCTCCTCGTGATGAGGGCCTGGTTTGGAGGCTGGTTGACGGCCCAACCCTCAATTGTCCTATAGTCAAGGCAGGTTGATATCTGATAGCTTGTGTGTGACTCGCGTCTAATCGGGGATGTGTAGATCTGCCGTGATAGTCAGATGAAGCAGAACTTTCAGTGGACGAGTGGGAAGCATCATCTCTCATGGTCCTTTTGTGCCTTCGGTGATTTAATTGATTGGTCAATTCCACGTTAGCGCGCAACTGTTCAGTTAACTGTTACCGACTTTGAGTCAGTTCCTGGAGCAACACTTGGAACTCTTGTTTGGTGACTGGTCCTGACGGATTTGAGTGAGCAGTGTTGTCTTGGTTGGATAGTGGCAGTTGTGTGGGATTCTGCCCATCCCGACCTTCTTGATTAGCAGCCGTAGAAGCAGTTCTTGTGCTAACCATCTTGAGTGGTGGAGTCCATGCCTAGACTTTACGCAAGTCTGAATAGGATGGAAGGATTCTGAATTAGAGATCTGGATCTTCCTCTTGGATTTATACAATCCGGTGTCGATGGGAGATCCAAGGAGCAGGAGAAAAAACTGGTTTTCTCAGTGAAAGCACCAAAGTGTTTGTACCAAAAATGGGCACAACACTCTTCGGAAGTTTTTGAAGAGATAAAAGTGAAGAATAAAAATTGAAAATGAGAATTATCTAACAAAAACTCCAAATAACAGAAAGTAAATTGCGCAGAAGACAACAATTTAGAGTGGTTCGGCGTTTCGCCTACGTCCACTATGAAGTTTGATTATTTTATTGCTCGATGTTTGAAGATTACAATTTCTTATCGCGTAGTACAACAGATTTTATGATTATAATATGAATCTAAAGAAGGAATGGTGATCTAGAGTAAATCTGGCAGAGTATGGGCGCCCTTTAGCTCTCAAAATTCTCTGACCCCTTTTCTGAATGACCAAGGGCTCTATTTATAGGTGTAGGAGGCTGATATTTCGCCTAAATTTCGGGAGACCACTTCTGGCACGTGAGGGGGCCCACGCACTCGCCTTCAGGAAATCTGGGCCCACTTCGGGATCGATTCGAAATCCTTTCGAATCGATCAGGAAAACATTCAATCGAGCTAAAATTTGGTGTGGACATTCTTCAACACGTACGCAAGCTTCTGTGAAAATTTCACAGCATTTGGACTTATGGATCTTGAGATATGGTCAATTCAAAATAGGGTTTTCTAAACTGCTTGCCTCGTTCGAATTGATTCATTCGAATCGATTACTTCGAATCGATGGCGGAGCGTGCTTCTGTGATGACGTGGAGCGCGAACTTCGCATCGATCCGCTTTCTTCGCTAAATTGATCGAGTCGTCCCGGAGACTTCGCCGCTTTTGACTCGATGGATTTGAAGGTTTCGACCACGCCCGGATTCGAACAAGCTTCCGTTTGTATCGATCCTGTCTCGTTCCAGTGGATCGATACGAAATGACCATACTGGATGGATCCGAAGTGAGATGCTCCAGTGGATACGAACGTAACACTGTTTATGGAGTCAATGCATGGCTTTGTTCGTATCGATCTCGATGGTCTCCAGTTGATCGATACGAATAGGGGGTTGCAGAATGGATTCGAAGAGGAATACTTCTATGGATTCGAAGTACTTCCAAGCTTGATGGATACGAACCATATAGTCGTGAGGCTAGTTCCTTTCTTCTGCCGATGGATACGAAGGGCTTTGTCTAGTTGGATTCGAATAGAGACTTCTTGCATGAACTCGAAGCACATGAATAGCGTAGCCTTGGATTGGTTCAGACCTGATGGATTCGAATAGATCAGATTGATTCGAACACCATGTCTCTTCTGACTTGTGCTGATCATAATTTGAGCGTACAGACTCGGATTGACTTGAAACTTGGAACGTTGGCTTTCCTAGCTTTGCTTGTCATGTCTTATTAATCGTGGCTCGATCCGGGCTCAGACAAAATTCATCGATATCCATGTCGGGTAACTCTTGGCTCTTAGTCAGTTCCTCGGTATCTCGGCCTTGCCAAAAGGCGGGATAACAGCGGCAACGCTTAAAATTAAGGAAGCCGAGGCCAGGTTTGAGAATGAAGTGAAAGCGGCGGAGGCTAGGTTTGAGACTGACATCGAAGATCTTCTTATCACATACAATGCTAAAGTGTTGAAGCATCAAAACCTAACCTGGCTTGATAACTATCCATCGCACTTGTATAATGCTTAAGGCCGCTTGGTGGAAGACGAGAAAGCCGAGCATCAAGCCAAATCTGTTGATGAATTTGAACTAGAGAACCGGGTGCTGAGTGAAGATGAGAGAAGAGTTCTCCATGACATCACTATTACATATGAAAAGGAGAAACTCGGTACCCAGCACTTGGAGACTGGAGAGGGTTCTGGCATTGAGCACCATGATGCGGGTTCTGAAACTCTTGTGCCAACCCTGCTTGAGTCTATTCCTACAGTTGATCCTCAGTCTGTTCCTGCGTATAATCCCGATCAACCGTAGTTGTCTCCAACTCGCGAGCATGTTTCTAGAGCTGCTCCGCCACCCGCGAGCCAATTTGAGGAAGGTACTCTGAACATTTTTTGTGTTCATTCGAAGCTGGAAACGTTGATTGAAGTAATTGCTAACTCTTTTTCTTTGTCTCTATTCAGTGATAGGAGCTACATCTGTCGCACCTCCTACAAGTCAAGAGCCGCATCACGAGCAGAAGGCCATCATAATAGAAGCGACCACTACAATGGCTACTGCACCAACCGACAGAACATAGGGGAGCATGCTTACTTTTGATGAGTAGATGATGGAAGAACTTCTCGGTCATCATAGTGACCCTTTTGCCGATCTGACATTCGTCATGGGTGGATGCGCACCTATGACCAGCTCTCCAGGCCCAACCGCCAGCATCCCAACAGACGCCCAAACATTTCATAAAGAAGAAATAATAGCTAAGATTAACGCTGAGAAGGAAGTGGCCGCGTGGGCCAGCGGTATTGGAGGTGGGATGGCAGGCCCTGGTCCAGCCCCTTTGCGGATGATTTCTCCCGATGGTACCATTGTCGACACCGGTGCGTCTCCTGCTCCTTCCAACATCGATCCTATCCCTCTGACTCCGCCTTCAGGAAGCATTCCAATCCATGTGAGTTCGGAGGAGGAGGTTACCATAATTCCCCCGGCTAGAGATCAACCGCCAAAAAGCAAGGGCTTATAGAGGCATCCAAGCGGTAGCTCCAGCGGGTCAACGCCGTGAGGGAAGAAGAAGAAAGTGATAGAATAGGCATGTCTTTTCGCCTCATTTTTTGTAGGCAGATAGTAATTTCCTTTTTCTTTTTGTAGGTCGTGTATAGATGCGGGTTCGGCCCCTGCTAGTAGGATTTTTTGGAATAATTTTGTACTCACCTTTTTCTTCCAAAGAATAGTTGAAATAAAATTTCATTTTGTCTTCGGCACAGTTTGCGTTTATTTCGCTTAAGTATTTCAGTGTTCGAACTTCCATTCAATGTACTTGCAAAGTCTTAGCCTTCGAATCGGACCTGAGTTTAGTTGTTAAGTTATGAAGCTACGGCTTCGGGTCACGATCGAATCATTAAGTCAAGTTCCAACATTGCACTGTCTAAATCAGTGGCTGATACTTAAGTTATGCCCCCAGTTTCGGGGACAAATTGAAAAGATCGGTAGGCCATCATTTTTCGCCTTTAATATATCAAGCTCAACTCTGTTGAATCGAGTTTGAAACATGATGAGTTCGGGTGGTCGAATCAAACTTGCTCATCAGTTGATGACTGCTTCCACACTCCGCGGGTCGCACTTGTACATCGGCCGTCGGTCACGTCCGATTAAGGTTTTGAGATATGTTCGTGCTCCGGGGACTTAATTTATTTTATGGGCGGTCCGCCACACCCGTTTGATATTTTAAACTATGTCCATACTCTGGGGACTTAGATTGGTTCGCGGGCGGTCAGTCACACCCACTTTGCGTTTATGCTCCGGTCCGCACTCCGGGGGCTTGGTGTTGTCCCACGGGTGTTCGATTCACGCCCGATTTGTGTTTAAACTCCAATCCGCACTTTGGGGATTTTGAGTTAGTCGATGTTTATACTCCAGTCCACGCTCCGGGAACTTAGAGTTAGTTGATGTTTATACTCCAGTCCACGCTTTGGAGACTTAGAGTTAGTTAACAGACGGTCAATCACATCTATTATGAGTTTCAGAATTCGTTCACACTCCGGGAACGATGGATGTATCAGGATCGTGGATGGTCGGATTACATCCACCCTGAGTTAACAAGCAAGGTCGTTAGATGGACGGGTCCATCCTCCTTGAACTTGGTTTAAATACGGGCGAAGTCGTTAGGTGGACGGATCCACCCTCTTCGAAACCACATTTGTAAGTTTATACTCTAGTTCGCACTCTGGGAATCTAGAGTTAGTTAGAGTATTGTCGTGTATCAATCCTTTTTTGGCTTAAGTGTGATGACTTGCCCCCGAGCTCAGGTTTCATTTAGTGAGTAGCCGGTCATATCACAGTCACTCCCTATTTGAATAAATCCCACCGTAGGGTGGAATTTATCTCTCCGTGCATTGTGATGGCCATATGACGCATTTAGAAAAAACACAGCTCTGGCTCGAAGAGATTGCATTTTATTGTGAATAAATAAGCAGAGCCTGTTATGTGTAGTAGCAACGAAGACTCTCGCTGTTCCAGGCTCTCGGCAGAGTAAGACCGTCAACGGTCGATAATTTAAATATACCATCTCCGAGCTTTTGTTCGATGACATACGGCCCTTTCCACGTTGGCTTCATATGTGAAGGAATTGGGTAAATTCTCTTAAAGACGAGATCACCGAGTTCAAAGGTTCGGGGTCGGACCTTGGCATTGTATAATCGGGCGACTCAACTTCAGTATGCGGCTGCCCTCAAATCTGCCTCTTCTCGCTTCTCATCCAACAAATCCATAGATTCGGCAAGTAATATAGCATTCGTTTTCGGATCATAATAAGTCACACGATGAGAAGGTACTTCCATCTCGACTAGAATAACGACTTCTGAACCGTAGGAAAGAGAGAATGGAGTGTGGTCGGTCGCGGATTTGTGGGTTGTTCGATAAGCCTATAAAGCCATAGGAAGTTCATCGACCCATTTGCCCCCGGCCTTTTCCAGTCGTTTCTTCAGAATAGACTTTATAACTTTATTAATAGCTTCAACCCGTCCATTCGCTTGAGGGTGTGCAACTGCGGAGAATTTCTTCTGGATTTGGAATCGTTGGTAGAAGCTCTTAAATTCAACACAGTCGAACTGTGCTCCGTTGTCGGTGATGATGGTATATGGGAGACCAAATTGACAAATAATGTTGCATACTACAAAGTTGATCACTTTCTTCATTGTGATAGTAGCAAGGGGCTCAGCTTCCGCCCATTTGGTAAAGTAATCAACTGCAACGATGACGTACTTCGCACCACCTTTGGCCAGAGGTAGAGAACCAATAATGTCAATCCCCCATGCTGCAAATGGCCATGGACTGACCATCTAAGTTATTTCAGTAGGTAGGGCTCTTGGAATCCGAGCGTGTTTTTGACATCTGTCACATTTTCTAGCGTAATCCGATGTATCGCGATTTACAGTCGGCCAATAGTATCCATATCGGAGCACTTTCTTGGCAAGAGCTTGCCCCTTAGTGTGATCGCCACATTCTCCTTCATGTACATCATGCAATATTCGTTTGATTTCATCGTGGGCAACACACTAGAGTAAAGGAACAGAGTACCCTCTTCTATACATGACTCCATTTTGAATAGTGAACCGTGAAGCCTTTCGAAGAACTTGTCTTTTTTCACTCCTGCGCTCCAGCAAGGTTCCATGCTCGAGATAGTTCCTGAACGGGGTCATCCATGACTCCTTATCGGGAATGACTTCAAATACCCAGTCTGTTTCAATCTGATTAATTCTAGGGGAAGATAATGTCTCTACGGGAACGATTCCCATTCGCTGTGCCTCACCTGTACTGGCTAACTTTGCTAAGGAATCAGCTTTCTGATTGCGTTCTCGGGGTATGCAATAGATGGCATAATAATCGAACCGATCCAATACTTTTTGAACCCGAGCAAGATAAGCAGCCAGTTTTCAGTCTTTGGCTTGGTACTCTCCCCGAACTTGACACACGACTAATTGTGAATCACAGTAAATCTCCACAGTAATAATTCTTAAATCTCTGGCAAGCCTCAATCCAACGAGCTGGGCTTCATATTCGGCCTCGTTGTTAGTTGCACGGAAATCAAATTTTAAGGCATAGCATATAGATCGGCCTTCAAGAGTTTCAAGTACAACTCCGGTGCCTGAGCAACGATCATTTGATGCACCATAAGTATATAGCTTCCAGACATATTTAGGAGATTCACTGGTTTCAGGCAAGTCCTCCGGGATAGTGAATTCAACGATGAAATCTACTAGGACTTGTCCGTGGATGGCTCGCCTTGGTGTGTAAGTGATGTCGAACTGACTCAGTTCAATATTCCACTTGAGTAACCTACCATACGTCTCAGGCCATGTAAGGACCTATCGTAACGGCTGGTCAGTGTAAACGGTGATAGGATGAGCCTAGAAATACAGATGGTGCTCCATGAGGCAATGACAAGACAATAAGCCAGCTTTTCCAGCTTCGGATAATTTCTCTCTGCTCCGGTTAGTTGTTTGCTAATGTAATAGACTGGCCGTTGTATTCGGTCTTCCTCCCTAATTAGGGCAGCACTAATTGCATTTTCCGACACCGCCAAGTAGATGTACAATCTCTTGTGATCAATAGGCTTTGACAGAATGAGTGGTGTGGACAGGTGTTGAACCAGTGCTCGAAATTCGCCCTCACATTCTGTGGTCCATTCAAAATTTCGTTTCCCTTTCCTGATCAGATCGAAGAAGGGAATACATTTGTCGATGGATTTTGAAATGAACCTGCTTAGTGCTGCTACTTTTCCGTTGAGGCTCTGAACCTGCTTTATAGTCCTTGGAGTCTCAAGATCTCTAATTGCCTAGATTTTCTCAAGATTGGCTTCAATTCCTCGGGAATTGACGATAAATCTAAGGAATTTTCCAAACGCGACCTCAAAGTGACATTTCAACGGGTTGAGTTTAATTCTATATTCTAGTAGGATGTTGAACATCAATTCCAGGTCTTTGATATGATCAGTGGAAAACCATGACTTCACAAGCATGTCGTCTACATATACCTCCATGGTTTTTGCGATCTGGTTAGCGAACATTCGATTAACTAGCCGTTGGTAGGTTGCCCCGGCGTTCTTGAGCCCAAACGGCATGACTTTGTAGCAGTAAAGTCCCAGATCGGTGATGAAACTGGTATGCTCCTGGTTAGGCAAGTGCATGGGTATCTGGTTGTAGCCGAAATACACATCCATGAAGGATAAGAGTTTGTGTCCAGCCGTTGAGTCTACGAGCTGATCGATTCGGGGAAGTGGAAAACTGTCTTTAGGGAAAGCTTTATTCAAGTCTGAATAGTCAACGCATGTTCTCCATTTCCCGTTAGGATTTCTGGCAAGTTCAAGATTGGACACCCATTCCGGATATAGTGCATCTCAGATAAACCCGTTCGATTTGAGTTTATCTACCTCTTCCTTAAGGGCGGCAGATCTCTCTGGATCCATACCACGCCTTTTTTGCTTGACCGAGACACGCCGCGGATCAATATTCAATGTGTGGCTCGCAATTTCCGATGAGATTCCACACATGTCGGAATATGCCCAGGCAAACACATCAAGGTTTTCTCGGAGAAATTCAACCAATTCCTCTTGCATCTGTAGGCTTAGCTAAGATCCAACCTTTATCATTTTAGAATTGTCATTATCGTCGATCAGAACATCGATCATCAGCTCGGCCGGGGAAGCTTGACTGTCTTTACTTTCGTCTTCACTTTCGGTATCTCTCAGGTCAAGATCCCTTGGGAATTGGTTAAGGTGCCCAAGCCTTGGCCTAGGCGTCAATTGTCAATTCTCAGCAAAGCGGACGCAGAGAGATTCCTCTACGCCCTTTCCTTTTCCTTTTTGCTACGCCTCCCACAGCTCAGCAACATAACAGGCTCGTTCAATAGCCTGGTCTCCCTGAACGACTCCAACTCCATTGTCGGTAGGGAATTTTAAAGTCAGACACCAAGAGGCAATGGCAGCCCTAAACTCGGCTAGGGCTGGTCAGCCCAAGAAAGCATTGTACGACGAGTCTATATTCAACAAAACAAACTGTAATATCCGAACTCTCCAGCTTTCTCCAATTCCCAATTCCATTGGTAGCTCTACTATCCCAGTGGGTATAGTCGCACTTCCATTGAAGCCATAAATGCGAGATTGACAAGGCTTCAAATCCTTTGCTTCCATCTTCATCTGATCATAAGCTCGCTTAAACAATATGTTTACTAAACTTCCACTGTTCACTAAGATCCTCTTCATCCAAGCAGGACCTATCTGAGCTGAAATGACAAGTGGATCAATGGTTGGGGCTTCGACTCTATCGGCATCCCTGTCTCGAAATATGATGTCGTCTATCATCATTTTATGTTGCTTGGCCAGAGCCCCGTCTTCCAAATTACTATAGAATTCAAAGCTCGCATGCCTAATAGAACTGGCATATGACTCCATTTCCTTCAAGCTTCAATCCACTGGATGAGGACCATCACTAATAGTATTAATCACTAGCCTCCCGCCGGTACGAGTGGGTTCCTCCGGTCTCGCCTGATTTGGTATTTGATTTTGATTCGATGGGCCCGCACCTCCTGACTGCGACGCCCGCAAAAACTACTCCAACTTTCTCTCTCGTATCAACTTCTCAATAATATCCTGTAAATGACGGCACTCGTTCGTATTATGGCCATAGCTATCGTGAAATCTGCAAAACTTCCTCGTTTGAATCTGTTTTTCTGATGATTGCTTCGGAGCAGGTTTCTTATATTGAATAGTATTGCAGGTCTGCAAGTACACATTTTCCAGCAACGTATTCAAAGGAGTATAATTATCAAACATTGGAGCCCTACGTCGTGTCCCAAGATTCTGATCCCGCTTCCGGTTTTGATTTCCATTGCCTTTCTGATGATTCTATTTATTATGTATATTCAATTACACCTTTCCGGAACTCTGCCCGGTTTGTTTAACAGGGACATTGCTTTGGATTCCTTCCATACTAGGTGCCGCGTCATCCTTTTTCCTAGACTGTTTCGCATCCTCCCTTCTCAAGAACTGGGCTGCCTTGGAATAGAAACGGTCCAATGACGTAGGAGGCTTTCCGGCCAACCAGTTGCCAAATTCAGAATCGGGATCGATCCCCTTAGTTAGTGCCATCAGAATTGAGTTGTCATTGGGATTACTAATCTCAGCGCATGCAGCGTGGAACCTCTCCAGATAACGTCTGAGTGTCTCTCCGGGGGCTTGAGTGACACTAAACAAGGTATTAACATCTTTCGGCCTTGTGACATGCATGCAGAACTGTTCAACAAACTTTGTGGCCAACTGATCAAAACACGAGACAGACCGAGGTGGCAAACGAGTAAACCACATAGTTGCTATGCCCCCTAGGGAGATCAGGAAACTTCGACACTTGACCGCATCATCAGCTCATGCGACATTCATTAACCATTCATACTTTAAGATGTGCTGGTTAGGATCAGAGCTCCCTTCATAAACAGGTAGAGTCGACATCCTGAATCGCCAAGGTGGTTTAGCGTAGAGGATGTCATCAGTGAAGGGGGTATGACTTCGGGAGATTCTCCAGTCGTCATTAGTAAGGCCTGACTTTCACGGATCATCTGATAGATCATTGTCGGGATATCTGGCATCTGGACGTTCTGGGCATGCTGAACCAAGGTGTGGTCGGGTTCCATAATGCGAGGATGGGCTGGTCGTGGTCGACGGTCCATATCTCGCCTCCTTGGTTCTATGTCTTTAGGAACATAAGGCTTAGGAGTATAATCGTGTTGGCGATGGTTCGGATCTATCCTGTTCCGGGCATCAACTCTCAACTAAGTAGCGGTGGTAGCACACGGTTTTCAGTGGTGTGATAGGGAGCAGTACCTCCTCGGGAGGAAGGTCCGGTCTGTTGGCTAGTTGATGGGCCAACTCTCGGTTGCCCAAGGCTCAAGATGCAATGGTGTCCTGTACCTTGTGTATAGCTTCCGTCCAGCCGCGGGCGTGTGGATCTATGATTGTAGTCAGAAGAGGCTGAACTCTTAGGGGATGAGTAGGAAGCCCAATCCCTTCTGGATCTCCTTCGTCTCTGACGATTCAGTTGATTGGTCAATTCCACGTTGGCACAGAGTTGCTAAGTAAGCTGTTGACGAATCTGTGTTAGCTCTTGCATTAGCAGTTGAAACTCTTCCCTGGTGACAGGCCCTTGCGGATCTGAAGGTCCGGCAGCATTCTGGTCGGTAGGGGGAAGTTGCGCGGGGTTCTGCCTATCCCGTCCTTCTGGATTTGCAACTGTTGATGTAGTCCTAGTGTTAACCATGGTGGATAGCGAAGCTCTCTCCTAGACTTGGTACAAATCTGAATAGGATGGAAGAACTTCTGGACTTGAAATCTGGATCTTCTCCTTAGATTCTTGCAATCCGATATCGGTAGTAGATTCAATGAGCAGGAGAAAAACTGGGTTGTTCTCAGTGAAAGCACCAAAATGTTTGTACCAAAATTGGGCACATCACTCTTTGAATATGTTTGAAGAGATAAAATGAAGAATGTAAATGGAAAATGAGGAAAATCTAATGAACACACCAATCGATAAACCAAAAGAAACGCATAGAAACACACAGATTTAGAGTGGTTTGGCGTGTGGCCTACGTCCACTATGAAATGGCTGACTTTTATTGATTTTTGCTTGCTGGTTACAAAGAGTTACAACAGTAGAATTCAAGTACAATAATAATTCCGGCAGAGTCTGGATGTAGAAGAGCCAGAAGTCCCTTTTCAGTAGGTCCTGGGCTGCTATTTATAGGCGTGGGCAGTAAATATCTCGCCTAAATCACGGAAGACCTCTTCTCTCACGTGGGTGGGCCCACGTGATTGATCCTCGGTCGTTTGGACTCGATCCATGATCAATACGAATGAAATTCATATCGATCAAGATTTTGCCCAATCGAGTCGAGATCGATTATGAACATTTCTGAGGTTGTACGCAAGCTCCTGTGAAAATTTGGTAGCATTTGGACTTGTAGATCTCGAATTATGATCGATGAAAGTTTGAGTTTGTTGAAGGCTGCTAAGTTCGCATCGCTTCTATTCATATCGCTTCTGGGCACGTGCTTGCTAGTTGACGTGGCGCTAACTTTTAGGATCGATCCACCTTTCATGCCGAACGACCGAGTCTTCCACTTATATATGCTTTGCTCGTATCGACCCGGAATATCCCTTTCGTATCGCTTTGTTGTACCTAATTTCGTATTGATCCCTCACACCCTACTTCGTATCGATCCTTTATAATTGCTTCGTATCGATACAAACTTATGTTTTTCGTATCGATAACTCAGAGGCCATTCCGTATTGCTTATTGGTTGGGTTCGTATGGATGGGATGTGTTGATTTCGTATCGATTTGTGGCCGATCGATATGAAGCATGTTTGGAAGTGGATCGATACGAACTGAACTCATGTGTCACTGCCAATGGATACAAAGAGAGTTAATCTGGATGGACATAAAGCGGGCTTGTCTGGATGGATACGAAGAGAGTCAACTCGGATGGATACGAATGAAGTTGATTCCCTTAATCTTGATCAACCCATATCTCGAGCATACGGACTCCGATCGACTTGAAATTTGAAACGTTGGCTGTCATAGCTTTGCTTGTTATGTCATATCAATCATAGCTCGATCCAGACTCGGGAAAAATTTACCAGCATCCATGCGAACCTTTGTATAACCATATTTCGGGATGAACTGTCTTTGATTTCCAGTCAATTCATTGGTATCGTGGCCTTATTAAAAGGCGGGATAACATTTGGGATCAAATCAAAATCTATTTTATCAAACAATTATAAAGTAAGATCCTAATAGTAGAAATCGCCCACTTAGAAACTCGAAAATTAACACCGATGATGTTGCAATCATTGTCGGAATTATTTTCCAGCGACCAAATTGAGTTCAGTGCTTTATATCTCCTTGAAAATCATTAGAAATAAAAAAAATCGAATTTTTTTTCAAATAATATTATTCTTATCCTTTTAAACCTTCGAAAACCATTTTCCAAAAGCACCGGGATTTTAGTTCTCAAACTCCTTTTATTTATTTACACATTTTTATAAATCAAATTCATATAAAATATCTCCCTTTAAAGGAAATCATTTCTCAAATATTTATTGCGAAAATATTCTTTCTTTCTTATATAAGTCATTCTTTCAAGTATTCATTTCAGAAATATTTAATTTTTCTTTAATAAACTTCTTTTATCAACCCCAATTAAATACAACCAACTTTTATATTCAATCATTTCCAAAATATTTATTTCAAAATATCTCAAATTCCTTTTAATGAAACAACGTTTATTAAAACCCAAATTTTAACCCAACAGTATCAATGAACGCCCTATTAACTATGAAACTTAATTCACAAGGTGTTCGTTTCAATGTTTCCAAATTTCTATCTACCCAACCTAGGTTCCAAAAAGGAAAATTCTAGATAAATCAACAAATAATAGTCAATGCCTAGAATTAGACGAGCATAACTAATCAAATCCTAAATGATAATGATGGAATATTATCCTTCCTAACAACTAAGCACAACCAATAATAACTACATAAATTTTTGGAAAATTATTCTTATATATGTATAAAATATATTTCCAAGTAAAATTATTTTATTTACCCATTTAAAACAATACAATGTTGACATGGCCTTATTTTAAGCGTTTAGAAATTCCTATAGATTACGGGGGCCAAACGCACTTACCAGTGTTCTTAAGCTACTAATTAGATCAAACAACACAATATAAAATGTTTTTATATCACTAACAAATAAGCACACTTATTTATATGCTCTCAAACTCATCCTAAGGTCTTGCTTACCCTATATCAAACGAGTCACCCCACCAAAGCCAAGGTGTTCGCTTAACCTAAGCTCTGATACCACACTATAAATACCCACTTTTCCCGTACAGTTTAAGCGGCCAATAAACCACACATGACCCACTCAAATTGAATGGAAAGGTGGATAGTTAGGGTAATTAAAGAAGGAAGAAGGAAGAAGACAAGAAGAAAAATAACAACACAGAGTCTCACAGCAGAACGAATGGTTTATAATATATAATAACTCTTTACACAAAAACAAACCGTAATATATGTATATACAGTCATCAATCAAAGTATACAAACGTATTTCAGCTCGGACAGTTATAACAACATGTCCTGACAATTGCTGATAAATACAACAATGAATGCAATAGAAAAATAACCATGTACGTGAATACATCTCTGGGTCTCCAGTTCGTCTCGTGAAGCTCCAAAACATCCAGCTAAACTTTGAAATATGCTCGGTCTGACCCGAGCATTAAAGGAAACAACACCCATGTCAGTCTGGTAAAACCAGCGTGAGAAACTCAAATCACAAGGAATTTTATTTATTATAGCTTGCAAAATCCTTTAAAATCAATGGTTATCCCGAAAGACCACGCCGCACATAAACATAGACGGGTTTTTCCTTATGATAACTAAAACCGTTTCTACCAGATAATCCCGTGATATTATAATAATGTTGAAGGGTGAAAATAATAATAGTCAAGTAGATGTGATGCTCGTGAGTGTAAATCACAACAATACTAGGTATATAATCAAAAATCGATAAGGCATGTGAGTAATTGTGTAGGATTTCCATGGAGGTGCCCTCAGTACTTCGAGGAACGGTCCTTTTGCAGAAGGATAAGAGATATCCTTTTGAAGCAGCATACATCCCTAGTGATGTACCATACGAAAAACACAACTGGTGTCGCTAGGACCGAGTGCATCGCCCCATGCATGCATAACAACAGTAAGTAACATTTAGGAGGAGCCATTTGTATCCTATGGGTTTGCCAACCCTACTGGCCATGCCTTCTATCTCTTGTTTAGTCATTGCCGCTGGTGAGGCTACATCCGGCATTCCAGCTCACACACTACCATCAAAACAGGTCATGGAATCCCACATAGATTCCAATACCTAACGAGTCTTGGAATCATACATGGATTCCCATATCTCAAATAGATCTTGGAATCACACACAGACTCTCATACCTAATGGGTTTCAGAATCACACATGGATTCCAACATCCTAGTATATCACAAAACTCCTCAATAGGACCGTATATGGTATCAGAGTGGTTACGGTCTTCAAGTCATCTCTTACGAGTACACTCTTCCGCTTCTCGGGTGCTCCAAAAAACAATCATCGATTTTTCGGAATGCTCAATACTTGTTCTTTAGGAAATAATCAAACAATACATAAGAGCGGGGATCACCCCCCAACCGTTTAAGTTGATGGATCTCCTTATCATTTGTCCTAAAAGAACAAAATGAGTTTATACGTATAGTATAGCACCACCGAAGCTAACTGTACCATATAATTCCCATGTTCTCCTAGATATTTCCGGAGTTAAAATCCTTCGATGTTAAGTAGGAAATATTTCCATACCAACAAAATTAAGAAGGATTGCATTTTTAGGCCAAGATTTGATAGTCGATTATTTAACTATCAAATAAACAAACATTCCAAACAGAGGTTATATTTCCCATGGAAACCACCAAGCCTCTTAAATTAATCTTTCATTAATTTAAAGTCACATTTCAAATATTTATAAGAATATTCATATACTTATACCATCGATATATTCACCAACCATATCTTTCAAAAATACTTGAAAACGTTTAAAAATAGATATGGAAAGCACCGTTCTATGCAAACATGGATCGTAGTTTACTCAATGGTTACATCACTATCCCGGCGAATCCATTGTAAAATGTAAGCAATCTCTGCCGCTTGAATTAAATCATGAAAATCAACCATTACTTTCCAAATCTCTTTATTTTATAAATATTTCCAATCTATTTATAAAGCTTCTTTATAAATCTCCAATATATTTATAAGACGTTCTTTATAATTTTCCAAGTTTAAGTTTAGAAAAATACTCTTCTATAAATCTTGAACCATTTATAAAACTTCCCCTTTTAGGTCTATAAAACCCATTTATAAATCTCCTCTCATAAATCATTAAAATCCAAACTCCTTTTACCAATTCCAAAATCTCTTTTCAATTTATAAACTCTTTTTATAAATTCTTTTGTTTAAATAAAACCTTTTTTTAAAATCTTTCCTTTAATAAACCTTTATAAGAATCTTTCCATTTTAAACGATTCCATAAACGGTTTATTATATCTAATCCTCTTCCTCTAACACCATTTATTATCCAAAACCCTTTTAATAAAACAAGACAATCATCTAACACTTGTCATATAGCAAATTACCATTTAGAAACCCTTTTTATTTAACTATTTTTAAATCTCATTTTAAAACAATAACTTAGAGTAACACTAATAGTATATTAAATTAACTTTAATCAATATTATAATAATGATATATTAACTTTAAAATATAATAAAATAATTGATTATAAATAAAAATTAACTTATAAATAATAGTTAAATTTGGAATCAATTTGTTATAAAATAACTTTAATTAAATACTTAATTAACTTTAACAAATAATTACAATATAATTAAACATTTTTAAAACAATATCTAATAACTTGGAAAAATATTCTTAAATAACTTTATGAAATACTTTAAAAAATCATAAAATAATTAACCTTTTATCATCATTAAAACAAAAACTAATTGTCCTTTAAAATATTATTAATAAATAATAATTATCTTTAAAGTCTTATTAATAATTTATAATTAATAATTATCATTAAAATAACTTTTGTAAATAATTAACTTTTTCAGATTATAAAGAGGCTTAGCATCTCCAATAGTACTTAATCAAGTCACCATTAATCTCCTTTACTGTCCAAGTTATAATCCAGGTATTTACATAACATCACATATGTAAATTCAACTCATAACTAACAAATTGATTATGAATACAACACGTATCCAATATTATCCTATTGGAATGTAATTAAGTATCCACACTAATGTAACCACAGAACGAGTTTAATTTCTTCTAATTAAATGTCCAATTTAACATATCAAATTAATAATAGTATAATAGGGATTTATACTGCTAAATAGGTGTTCAATTAATTTAATTAGTGGAACGGGGTTTTATTCCACTAAATAAATGTCCAATTTTCATATTTAGTCCAATTTAACTTTACCGTATTTTATTTGGCCAAATAAACATAAAAAATTATGGTATATAAATTTAAACGACGTTATAAATTAAAATAATGTAATTTAAATTTTGTCTGCTTTCATATGCCATAAATTTATACTTGGCCAAAGCTATCAATAAGTTTCACTATAATGTTGTACTTATCAATACGAGTACAACGCAAAAATCCGCTTGCGATCGAAATTGAAACGAGGAAGATACCATGATTTTAAGTTTAACACCTTTATAATCTTTAAATTAAATAAATATGAGAGGATTCTCACCATAAATTCAAATGGGCCAAGCCCGCTTTCTAAACCAAACCCAATACGCACAGAACCATCCTCCCTAATGAAATTTGATTCACGCACGCGCTCTGACACTTGAACCCGATCACCATTATCCCATCACCGTCGTTGCATCATTGTACTACCGCCCACATCACCTTGCTATCTTCACCGCTACCCCCATCACCACCTCCAGCCAGAGTGCGGCGCAGCTCAATCGCCGCCGATGCCACCAAAACATTGAAACCCTGGCATGGTAGCAAACACAGCCTTTAAACCCTAATCGCCTCGCACCACCTAACTCCGGCCACCAGAGCTCAATCGACCACTACTACAACTCTGCCTCATGTCCACGTTCCTTTCAGTACCCATTTTTGCTCACCTCAATAAGGGGTTTATCGGATAAGTCAAGGTTAATGGAAAAATACAAAACAATCAACCACGGCCAAGCCTAACAACCTAACATCCTACGACAGTCCTTAAAAATCATGAATCAATAACCCGAACACAACCGTGTCCTCCAATCTCCAATCCATGACCGTCAAATTCATTCAAAAGTGAACACAATCGAGGTTATTGATGATTCTAACCACCACCTTTGACAAAATGATGGCCGGCCATTTTTAGAAAATACTAGAATATAAATCAAATAACTTTGTAGTTGAAGATTTATGCTAAAAGATGATGGTTTGGATGATGTTGATTTTTGAAATGAAGTGGTTGATTTAATTTTGAGTTACAGTGGAGAAAAATAGAAGAAGGAAATGGAGTTTTCTGTGTATATCTTGTGTCTGTGTATCAATATGAATGTATTTGTGTGAATGTTGCTTGTTGTTTGAGTATATCATCAGTGTGTATGTGAATGTATATATTGTGTGAATTTCTATATAGGCAAGAACCCAGGAAGACAAGGGGACAAGGTTAGGGGAACATAAGGGAACAAGGGAGAGAAGCTATGTACTATGTGTGCATTTTTTTTGAAAAGTTAGTTTTCGATATCCGATACACAATATCGTGTCCATGTACGAGCGGCTAAGGATAGCAAATAAAATACGATTACGCACAAAAGTATGACGCGATCAAAAACAACAATAAAAGAGACAGATTAGTAAATTTTGTGAAGTTTCAAAATGCCAATGATTGCCGTAAAATACGTTAAACGAAAATTTACTTATTTTCCAAATTAAAAATTATGGAAACATTTTAAAAATTAAATTATAAATACATCATTAAAAAAATCAAGCGGTTATTTGGAACATAGATTTTATTACATTTTAATAGAACCCAAAATCGAATATTTAAAACTAATTAAATTTTCGAAAAATCAATGTGATAAAATTCCGGGTCGTTACACTCTCTCCCCTTAAAAAGAATTTCGTCCCTAAAATTTTAGCACAAGAACACTCAATACTATTCATAAGCCCATATGATGTTCATAGATCATTTATATACAGAATCTGATTTGATCACTACACAAATACATAACTCCGCTTCCAAACTAGTATCGCTCACCTGAATCTCTGGTGCGGATTCCGATCAGGCTCCTTGATTAGGAACGTCTGTTCTCCTTACATAGTCATAGACTATGATAGAAAACCTTGGTTCTATATCAAGAACCATCATTAAATGCTTTCCATCAAAAATCGAGTAATAGATCCTTATTTGGAACAGTGTGAAACACCTCAAAGCCTTGTACTCGAAAATAAGATCAAAACTATATGGAAAGAGAAATGATCTACATCCATTCTATGTACTTATTTAATTGATTATAGAATAGTACCTATTCTATTTCCATATTTTTGAAAACATTTCATAAAATGTAATTTAAGTTGTAAAAATTATAAAATTCCTATCATCCTCTAAGGGTATACACAACTATAATTCAAACTTTATTTTGAATTCACTTAAGAATTTTAAACACTCGGGATTCTATTCAAAACACTTTTTGAAATGGTATTATAAATTTTAATCCATATATATATATATATATATTTAGCCCGAGTAACCCCAAAATTATACCAAGGAACTGGGCACTACCAAACAGTAGCATACATTTCCTTACCAGAAGGATAATAACCAAGAGAAACATTTACCATCCAAACGTGTCTCTTACCCCTTTTTAGTTATTTTCAAGCCACTCGCACTAATTAGCTTAAAACCACTTCTTTCTTTTTCATACTCATTTTGAAACAATACTAAATATATTTCCAAATAAATAGTTTTTATCAAACTATCAATTTACAACTTACTTTGGATTTGTCCGGATTCGAACTCGTGTTGATCGTACAATGACAAAAGGAATAATTTACTAAGTGCACAATATTGTTAGTCTAAGCAAACATCCGATTGTTAGTTAGAAGATTACTCTGATCACCACAAAACAAATCAGGACTCATTTCCCGAACCATAATCCAAAGGAATACACATTTCTTTTACATTCTCTTTTTCAAAAGAATTTATAATTAAAATATATTTTTAAGTAAACCACCACTACAATTTTCAAAATTATTTGAAATAACGTACATAATATTTTCTTTCGTAAATCAAAACATGCCTTCGGGATCAAATCGAAATCTATTTTATCAAACAATTATATAGCAAGGTCCTAATGGTAGCAGCCATCCACTTAGAAAATCGAAAATGAACACCGAGGATGTTGCAATCATTGTTGGAATTATTTTCCAGCGACCTAATCGAGTTCAGTGCTTTATATCTTCTTGAAAATCTTTAGAAATAATTTTTTATCGAAAATGTTTTCAAATAATATTATTATTATCTTTTTAAACCTTTGAAAACCATTTTTCCAAAAGCACTGGGATTTAAGTTCTCAAATTCCTTTCATTTATACACGCATTTTTATAAATCAAATTCTTAAAAAATATCTCCCTTTAAAGGAAATCATTTCTCTAATATTTATTGCAAAAATATTCTAGCTTCTTTTTATAAATCATTTTTTCAAGTATTTATTTTAGAAATATTTAAGTTTTCTTTAATAAACTTCAGTTATAAACCCCAATTAAATACAACCAAGTTTTATATTCGATAATTTCCAAAATATTTATTTCAAAATGTCTCAAATTCCTTTTAATGAAACAACATTTATTAAAACCTAAATTTTAACCCAACAATATCAACGAACACCCTATTTTCAAACTGTGAAACTTAATTCAAAAGGTTCTCGTTCCAATGTTTCCAAATCCTGTCTACCGAACCCAGGTTCCGAAAAGGAAGATTCCAAATAGATCAACAAATAATAGTAAATGCCCAAAACTGGGCGAGCATGACTAATCAAATCCTAGATGATAATGATGGAATATTATCCTTCCTAACAACCAAGCACAACCAAGAATAGCTATATTAAATTTTGAAAAATTATTCTTATATATGTATAAAATATATTTCCAGGTAAAATTATTTCATTTACGTATTTAAAATAATACTATGTTGATTTGGCCTTGTTTTAACTGTTTAGAAATTCCTATTGATAACGTGGGCTGAACGCGTCGACCAGAATTATTAAGCCTCTCAACAGATCAAACAACACAATATAAAACGTTTTTATATCACTATCAAATATGCACTCTTATATACATACTCTCAAACTCACCCTAGGGTCTCATTACCCTATCTCAAATGAGTCAACCCTACCAAAGCCAAGGTGCTCACTCAACCTAAGCTCTAATACCACGCTGTAACGGCACACTTTTCCCGTATAGTTTAAGCAGCCAATAAATCACACATGACCCACTCAAATTGAACAGAAAGGCGGATAGTTAGGGGAAAAGAAAGAAGGAAGAAGACAAGAAGAAAAATAAGCACACATAATCTCACAGCAGAACGAATGATCTATAGTATATAACAAATCTTTACACAAAAACAAACTGTAGTATATGTATATACAGCCATCAATCAGAGAATACTAACCTATTTTATCACGGACAGTTATAACAACCTGTCCTCACAATTACTGATAAATACGAAAATAAATGCAATGGAAAAATAACCATGTATGTGAATATGTCTCTGGGTCTCCAGCTCGTCTCCTGAAGCTCCAAAACATCCAACCAAACCTGGAAATATGCTCGGTCTGACCCGAGCATTATAGGAAACAACGTTCGGGTCAGTCTGGTAAAACCAACATGAGAAACTCAAATCACAAAGAATTATATTTATTATAGCTTGTAAAATCCTTTAAAATCAAAGTGTATCTTGTAAGACCACGCTGTACATAAACACGGACGGGTTTTTACCTTAAATAGACATAACCTTTTATACCATAAAATCACGTTATATTGTAATAATGTCTTAGGGTGAAAATAATAATAGTCAAGTAGCAGTGATGCTCGTGAGTGTACATCACAACAATCTAGATATATAATCAAAAACTGATAAGGCATGTTCGCTAATTGTGTAGGATTTCCATGAAGATGCACTTAGTACTTCGAGGAACGGTCCTCCTACATAAGGATCAGAGATATCCTTCTTAAGCAGCATACATCCCTAGTGATGTACCACAGGAAAATCAAAGCTGGTCTCGCTAAGACCGAGTGCATCGCCTCATGCATGCATAACAACTGTAAGTAAGGTCTAGGAGGAGCCGAATACACCCTATGGGTTTGCCAACCCTACTGGCCATGCCTTCTATCACTGGTTTTAGTCATTACCACTGGTGAGGCTACATCCGGCATTCCAGCTAACGCAGCGCCTTAAAAACAGATCATGGAATGTCATAGGATTCCAATACCCAACAGGTCTAAGAATTATACATGAATTTCCATATCCCAAATAGATCTTGGAATCACACACGGACTCACATACCCCAATGGGTTTGGGAATCACACCCGCATTCCAACATCTCAATATATCACGAAACTCCTCTATAGAACGGTATATGGTTTCGGAGTGGTTACGGTTTTCGAGTTATCTCTTACTAGTACACTCTTCCACTTCCCGGGCGCACAAAAAACCAATCATCGATTTTCCAGAATGCACAATACTGGTTCTTTAGGAAATAATCAAACAATACATGAGAGTGGGGATCACTCCCTAATCGTTTAAGTGGACGGATCTCCTTATCATTTGTCCTAGAAGAACAAAATGAGTTTATACATACAGTATAACACCACTTATGGTAACTATAACATATAATTCCCGTGTTTCTCCTAGATATTTAAAGGTAAAAATCCTTCGCTGTTAATTGGGAATATTTCTGTACCACCAAAATTAAGAAGGATTACATATTTAGGTCAAGATTTGATAGTCGGTTATTTAACTATCAAATAAACAAACATTCCAAACAGAGATTACATTTCCCACGGAAATCTCCAACCTCTTAAATTAATCTTTCATTAATTTAAAATCACATTTCAAATATTTATAAAAAAATATTAATATACTTATCCTATTGGTATAAGTATATTCACCAACCATATCTTTCAAAAATACTTGAAAACATTTAAAAACAAATATTGTAAGCAACCTTACATACAAATCATGAATCGTAGTTTACTCAAAGGTTACATTGTTATCCCAGCAAATCTATAGTAAAATGTAGGCAATCCCTGCCCTTGAATTACACCATGAAAATCAACCATCTCTTTCCAAATCTATTTATTTTATAAATATTTCCAACTCTATTTATAAAACTTCTTTTATAGATCTATAACCTATTTATAAGACATTCTTTATAATTTTTCAATTTTTAGGTAAGAAAAATACCCTTTTATAAATCTTAAACCATTTATAAAACTTCCCCTTTTAGGTCTCTAAAACCCATGAATAAATCTTCTTTCATAAATTGTAACGACCTACAAATTTATCACTTGGATAAATTATATTTATTTTTAAAATATTTAGATATGAGTTTAAAAGTAAAAAATAATCATGTTTTAAGTGGTAAATAATAATAGTTATTTTTTTGGGAAAAATATTTGCAGACAAATTACCTAGGTAATATATTGAAAATTTGTAAATATAGTCCTAGGTAAAATATCGATAAAACAACCGGAAATTATTTTATCAATAAAACTACTTTTAAACAATAAGGATTGTGCACTGCTCTGGATTCATACACTAATATATGTATTCAAACAAAATTATGAAATAAAATATTTTTTTTTATTTTCAAAAAATAAAATGTATTTATAACATCGACAGTTGATGTCATCGGTTTTATATATTTCCTCGGAAATTCAAGTTAAGTTTAAATATTAAATAAATGGGGTTTTATCTACAAATAAATCTATTTTAATCATTTAATAATGATGGTAAAATATTTTTTAAAATTTGTTTACCAAAATAGATAGTTTATAGAAAAATAGAAAATGTGATCGAAGAACTTTTTCCGGAATTTTGACTTTTCGACACTGGAAAGTTATCGGGAACGTTGTTCATCTTTGTGCACTGTACGCACACATATATAAGAGTTAATTAACCTAATAATAATATACTAATAGTATATTATCTTATGTTAATTATGTTTAGCAAGTGATGTGACAAGTCATGGTTTTAAAAATGACAACTTATATATATATATATAAGTATATATCATTATCTCTTGTCATATCTTAGCATTATCATCATTATCCATCATGACATAGAGGATGTAACTATAGAGGGGGGATGTGACATATGAGGGGGAGGAAGGTGGTGATGTGACTTGTCAAAATAATGACATGTTAGGATATTTTAAAACTAAGGTTAAAATGGTAATTTTCCTACTTTCTTTCATCTATAAATACACATCACCTTCACCATATTTTCATTTACTTCTCCATTTCCATTTCCCTAAACCTTTCTTCATGTTTCCTAGCTTCTTATGTTAGTTTAAGGTTTTTTTTAAAAAATCAAAAGATTTAAATTGTTTTAAAGATGCAAACTTGTTTTTAAACTCTTTCTTCTCCATTTTCCCCCACTTTATTCGGCCATAACTTCCTCTATTTTACACCAAATCAAGAATTTAATTTTTTCAAATTGTATAAAATTTTAATGGCTACAACTTTATTTTTTATCACTTTTTCTAGTTTCAAGCTTAGGTATGTCAAATCTCATTTCTTGGCAGTGTACTTTTAAACTTAGAAATTCAAGTCCGTAATTAGCTCTCCTTCTTTTAACCATATCTACGTCAAACGAAATCTGATTTGAGTGATTTTTTTAAAATTATAGAGAAAATAATTTTCTAAAACTTTTCTTTTGATCACTTTTCCAAAATACGAGAGTAATATATCCAAAAATCAAGTGGAAGTTGACATATTTTTGGGGTGATTTTCGGTGCATCTAAGGCATTTCAAGTTTCAAAGATTTTCGGTCAGTAAAACTACTTTGTTTTGGGAATGTTTTTGACTTTACTATGATGTATTGTTGTATTGATAATATGATGAGAACACTGAATGGATATTATGTTGGTGGATGGTGATTTGATGGATGTTATGTTTGGTATTGAATTTAAGATTTGAATGTGATGTTGTCGAGTCAGTAAGCATATAACCTTATGTTTATATGCGTGTTTTATTATGATGTTAAGAGTTAGTATGGATGTATGGTTGTGATTTAAGGATCAAGCATGTTGAGTTGAAAGAAAGTTAACAACTTTGTGTGTTGCGACGGGCGTGAGATCTGATATGAAATCAAAACTATGATTTCTAGTTTCAAAGTTTGGAAACAGTTTTAACTTTTATCTTGGTTTAAGGTTTCAAAAACTTTCTAAATATTATTTCAAAACATGTAGGAGCAAGAATTTAAATGAAGTATTTCACTTAAAATAAGATAGAGCAAACTACGCTCATAACGATAGTTGTTGTGGATGTAGTTCAACAAAAATTCACGATTTCCATCTTTAAGTGATTCATTTTTGAATCGTTTTGCAAAAGTTTGCTAAACTTAATTAGTAACATAGAAAGAGATTAAGTTTAGATTATTTAATAATTTATTTATTTAATAAAATAATTAAAGGTAATTAGCACTTAATTAGTAATTAAGTAAGTGATTAGAGGTTAAGTAACACTTAAGGAAAGTTAATGACTAATTATTGATTAATAAGGTTTTATTTAGTGATTAATGAAGATAAGAGGTAATTAAATGGTTAATTATTATTTAATTAAGTTAAGTATTTTAATTAATGAAATACGATTGCGAATAGAAATATGATGCGATCACAAACAACAGTAAAATAAACAGGTTATTAAATTCCGTGAAGTTTCAAAATGTCAACGTTTGCCATAAAATACATCAAATGAAAATTTAGTTATTTCTAAATTTAAAAATTATGGAAAAATTCTAAAAATTAAATTAAAAATACATCATTAAAAAAATCAAGCAGTTATTTGGAACATAGATTTTATTACATTTTAACAGAACCCCAAATAGAATATTTAAAACTAATTAAATATTCCAAAAATCAATATGATAAAATTTTGGGTTGTTACAATCCCTTAGAGAGTTTTGGCCCCGTCTGACAAGTATTGTATATGATCGTTATATAGATATTCATTGTTATTACAAAACAGATATCAATATTCATCTAATATAATATTTGTCGGATTTATCCCTTTATTGGATAGGATACAAATATAATAACATAATTACATTTTGTAAATCATTTCATCTTAAACAGTTCATAAAATTTCGACAACACTTCCTTTTTGTTCCTTTTATATACGCATTTGTGGATGATATAAGGAACAAAGGGAAAGTGCTGCCGAAATTTTGTTGAATCATTTAAAATAAAATGATTTATGAAATGTGTAACGACCCGTATTTTTCGGTAATTAAAATATTAAATTTAATAAGATTTTGAAATATTAATATTGTAAGAAATTAAAATTTATGATTTGTAATGATAAAACAATTAGAATGTAATATAGTAATGTTGATTTAATGTAATTGATAACCATTTTAATCTAATTTCAAATAATGGATATAATTGTAAGGTTATTTGGTTATAATTGTAAATAATGAAATAAATTAAATGATGCATTTAATTATGAGATTATATGTAATTGATTGGAATAAGTTAATATAGAATATAAAATCATTTTGTTATAACTCTTGGTTATAAATGATAAGATAAGAACTATTATTATAAACGATGGTTGTAATTATCTTCTCATTAATTTGTCCGTTTGAATATTAAATGGGTAATTAATGGAATTAAGGCAATTGAATGTTGAAATTATATGTTGTTAATTGAAATTGAATATAATCAGTGATGTGTAAGTTGTCATAACATTTGTTGTAGATAATAAACTTATAAATATGATTAAATTACTTAAAGGTAACAATTGTTCATTTATCATCTCATTATTTAATATGTGAATTAATTTGGAAATCGATGAAATTTTTTGTAATTAATTATTACAGTTAATATGGTAAAAGATGTTAATGGTGTAATAATGAATGTAATAAAATGTAAACTTATGTTAACATAATTCATAAGGTACTGTTGATTGAATAATAAGGATGATAACATAGGTTTGAATGTAATTGGATGAGAATTGGATGCGTAGTTAATGGCATTTAACATTTTAAATACGATAAGGGAAACAAATTAATATTGCATTAATTGATATTACATCTTTTAATTAAGATAAAGTGTAACGATCCGTAACTTTTAACAACTTTAAAATGACAATATTTTGAATTTAAATAAAAATTAAATAAAAAAATTTAAATTTGTGATGTCGAGTGTTTTATTTGATCAAATTTAATAGAATAAGTTTTTTTGAAATTTCAAATTTTGGTCAAACTTAGTCAACGATCGACTTTTGGTTCTTTTTATATTTTAAATAGAATAATACATAAAGTGTAACGATCCATAAATTTTAAATTTTTATTCTTTTTATATGATACTAGACTGAATTCTGATCTTCCCTCCACTTTTTGTTTCGTCAAAATTAAATTCCTATTACTCTAAAAATTTGAATTACTGTGAAAAATTAACATGAATTGGTAGTGTTTAGTTGTGTTTTATTTGGCTAAGGCATATTGGGTTTGTTTGGTCTAATGAGCCTTGGTTAACCAAGAGACTCTAGTCAGTCATGTGACCATTTCTTTGCCTACGACCTTTTGTTTCTTATCTGATAACATCTACATACATATTTTTTCTCCTGAGAAACTTTCTCTGCACACTTCTTCTTTCTCCTCAAAATCTACAGAGAACTCTAGATCTACAACTCCAAAAAACCTCACAAATCAAACTCCTTCCCTCCTCTCCTTCAACCCTTCCTCCTCCCGTATATCCACCGCCCTCTCCACTATCTCCAAGGCCATCTCGTTCCACCTTCCCTCTCCTCTTCATTCTCCTTTTTCCCTTCTTTTCCCCTTCCCTATTTTCCCTCTTTCTTTCCCTTATTTCCATGACTTCTATATTCCACTAAAATACTCCAAATCAAATATTTTTTTTTAAAACCATGTATAATTTCAATGGCAACAACTTTGTTGTTGAATCCTTTTACCCATTCCGTATATTTTTATATCAAAAACTCCATTTTTCAAGTCCTTTCTCGGGTCCAGTTTTGGCCGAAAATACCCCATATTGTATCAATCATATCTCCTTTAGGAATAAACCAAATTATATGATTCATTTTGTCAAATCGTTTATTTTTCCAGTGGCTTCAACTTTATTTTAGATCAGTTTTTCAAATTCCTTAATTTGCTATGCCAAAAACTTAAATTTTTTCGAAGTATTTTTGAACTCCGATTTTCAACTCAGAAAACACCTCTGTTTGTTATGACCATAAATTCCTCAAGACAAAATCTTTTTTAGTGATTCTTTTTTTGAAAGTGGAGAGAAAATAATTTGTAACAACTTTCTAGTTAGTTACATTTACAGATTCAGTAATATACTAGACCGAATATTTTCTTAAAGATGACCAAGTTTCAAGTTTGTTCGTAGTTTGGATCTTGGGTTGTTTGTAAGTTGGAAGTAGTTGAAACTTGTTTATTGATTTGTGTTTTTGTCTAAGCTTTGTTGGATTTGCTTTGCATTTGGATCTTTGCTAGAAATCTTCATATTGCTCCATTTTTATCATCACCTTCGTAGCCATGAAAGGTGAGCAAACACTCACAACTACTAGATTTTTTATGTTAGTTAAATTGAATTTGTGATGTGATTAGAAATTGATTGGTTGTTGTTTAGTATATTTTAAATTGTCATTCCAGTTAATTTGACTTTTATTGAATTTAATTGCCATTTAATTTAATATTGAAATTTAAATTGCCAGTTAAATATCTGTTAATGATAACCAGTAAATTGTTCGTAGTTATTGGTTGATTTCAATGATGATTGTGCTGTATGTTCAATTGTTGATATTTGGGTGATTGGATGGATGTTATTGATTGACATTTTGGATGATTGGATGTTATTTATGTCTATATCTCTATTATCCCTATGGGTTGAATGATACATACCCGAACGATCTTATAGATTAGGGGAAAATTGTTATGGATTGAAATAATAAACCCGAGCGGTTTTCATTGATTTGCAAATGTTGATTTTTGATACTGGTTGAAATGACATATACCCATATAATTTCTTGTATTTGAATTTTATTTGGAATTGAATTATTTGAAGGGTTTAAGTTAATTCAAACTTCGGATTTGTTTTAATTAGATGATTAAGATTGATTTTTCAAATTATTTGAAACCCTTTAAATAATTATATTCACGTTGTACACTTAAATGAAAATCTCGTAACATCTATGAAACCGTTGCACTAACATTTCTATTTAACTTATTTTGATCTGACTTACATAAGAACTTTTAGTTCTAACTCGAGTGTTTTGTCTTTTCATTACGCTCGGGTAAGTTTGAGTTTTTTCAATGTATTGAAGACTATTTTCTGGAGGACAAAGATGAAGATTCAGTATATTGTTGCTATTTATTATTCCACTGCATTCTATGTTCCGCCGCATTATTTGTTTATTTCTGACGTATGTATAACTCTGATTTGAATTGTAAAAGTGTAATCAAATGTTATTTGTAAAACAGCTTCATGAACAGTTTATTTGATTGTTATATTTTGTCATTCCGCTGCGAGATTATGTGTTTTGTTTTTTTTTCTTATTTACCCCCCATTAACAATCCTCCCTTTTGAATGGTTTGAGTTTGACATGTGTGGTTTTTTATCGATTTGAACCATCCAAAAAGGTGGGTCGTTACAAAATGTAATTATTATTATGTTTGTAATGGGAAGTAGAATGACCGACCATCAAAGTAGAAAATAATAAAGTGAAAATATAATATTATATTCATAATTTGTTAAAATTAAAAATATATAAGATTTTACCAAAGTTAAAAGAATCAAGTATTACATATTTAATAAAACATTAAAATATAACAAATTAGGGAATAACGATACCATATTGTATAATTAATAAAACTTTACAATGTATAAATGAATTAAAAAACTAAATGTCAATCCATAAAATGATAAAAAAAATTTTGAATTTCTATCATATTTTTTGAAATAGAAAATGATGATCAATTATTTTATTGATCGGAGGAGCTGGATGTATCAACAAAAGGGAATGAGAGGCTCAATAAAGGAACATTTTTATAAGGGTACTTTTGGCACAGGTCCTTATCAAGTTTCAAAATTCACGAAAAGTCCTTCATCAAATTTCAGCGTAAATTAGGTCCCTGTTTTTTATTCACGATTATTGCAGAGCATGATGCAACATTTCATAAAAGTTGCTGACATTTCCGCAACATTTCTGTACACTGTGAACATAGTGTATGAAAGTTGCTGAAATATCAACACTTATTTATAAAAGTTGCTGATATTTCAGCAACATTTATGTACACTGTAAACACAGTTTGTGAAAGTTGCTGAAATATCAGCACTTATTTATAAAAGTTGCTGACATTTCAGCAATAATTTTTCTTTGTTTTTACAATAAAACTTTGACACAGATAGTTGCTGAAATATCAGCACTTATTTATAAAAGTTGCTGACATTTCAACAATAATTTTTCTTCGTTTCCAGAAAACAGGGACCCGCTTTACAATGAAACTTTGACAGGGACCCGCTTTACAATATGAAAGTATGATAGGGATGCCTTCCTAATATCCACTTTTTATAATGGTATACACGTATTTATTGAATTCGCTCTAAGTAATAATAGAATCAATGAAGATATTTGTTGCCTGTGTAGTAACTGCAAACATTTGAAGCATTTAAAATTGGATATGGTTAAATTCCATCTATGTCAAAACGGTTTTGTGCTGGATTATTTTATATAGGATCATCATGGAGAACTGGTTGCATCTAATCCTATAGTGTCAGAGGAGGAGGTGGGCAATGACAATGTTACGGTGAATCCTATAGAAGATATGGTTGAAGATGTTACACGATCAATGTTCCCTACGGTTGAAGTTGATAACGACGATGTAAATGTCGAAGAAGACCAAATATCGGAGCAAAGAAAATTTATGATTTATTTGAAGCTACTAAGAAACCCCTTTGGGAAGGCTGTAACAGCGGCACCCAATTAGTAGTAACTGCAGAATAAATTTCTATAAAATTTAAATTCAACTTCATAGAAGCTGGATTTACAACTGTTGTATAAGCTGCAAAATGACGTATGCCACCTAATAATTTAATGTGCGAAATCATTATGAAGTGAAAATACTTATGTCTGCTTTTGGTTTGCCATACAAAAAGATAGATAAATATTTAAATAGTTGCATGCTGTTTTGGAACGAGGACGTCAATTTTAGAAAGTGTAGAATATGTAACGAGGAAAGATACAAACCAAGAAAAAAAGGGAAAAGAAGTTCCATATAAGAGAATGCATTACTTATGGATTACTCCTAGACTTCAAAGGTTATATGCATCTTCTGTAACCGCACCTCATATGAGATGGCACAGTGTGAGAACGCAGGAATAAGGTACCTTAACACACCCAGCTGAAGGAGAAGCATGAAAATATTTTGATAAGACATATCCTGCTTTTGCAGTAGAGAGCCATAATTTTAGACTTGGTTTGTGTATGGATGGATTTTCACCATTCTCTCAATTTAGTTTTAAATATTAATCTTGGTCTATTGTCGTTACACCTTATAATTTACCTCTATTGATGTGTATGAAAACTTCATATATGTTTCTCACTATTGTTGTCCCTGGTCCTGATGATCCGACACAAGAAATCAATGTTTATTTACAACCATTGATTGAAGAGTTAAAAACACTATGGCATGAAGGAGTTGAAACATACGACATTTCAAAAAAAAAAATTTGTATGTTCGCTTCTTTGTTATGGACTATTAATGATTTTTCTGCATATGTAATGTTTTCAGGTTGGAGTACGACCGGTTGTCTAGCTTGTCCTTATTGCATGGAAGAAATATGAGCATTTTTAACCGTATGGGAAGAAAATTTCATGGTTTAATTGTCATAGATGTTTTCTCAATGTTAATCATACTTTTAGAAGAGATAAAAAACTTTATAGCTAATAGAGAAGAGACTATGCAACCACCAAAAATTTGGTCAAGCGAAGAAATATATAAACTTGTAAAGGAATATCCAAAGATACATGAAATTGAAGTACAAATTGAAATTCTAGGTAAATGGACGATTCGTAATTGGTGCAAACAAAGTATATTTTAGGTGTTACCTTATTGGAAAGATCTCTTAATTCATCGTAATATTCACGTGATGCATAATGAGAAAAATGTGTTTGATAACGTGTTTAATATAATTTTGAATGTTAAGGAAAAGACTAAGGATGAGTTGAAATCAAGACATGATATAGAAGAATTATGTAAGCATCTCGAGCTTCATATCAAGCCAAATGACACTAAAATACCCAAAGCATGCTATGAGTTAGACAATAACCAAGTAAAACTTGTGTTAAAATGGGTGGAAGGATTAAGATTTCCTAATGGGATTTCTTTTATTCTTTGTAGATGTGTTGACTTTAAAAATAATAAATTGACTAGGATGAAAAGTCATGATTGCCATGTAATGATGGAAAATTTGTTACCCATCGTTTTCAAAGAATCGTTACCCGTAAAAGTTTGAATAGTTATAATGGAACATAGTTCGTTTTATAAAGAGCTTTGTTTGACAATGTTAAAAGTTGAATGTCTATGTAAACTTGAAGTAGATATCCTTATACTGTCTACAGATTGAAGAAAATATTTCCTCCATATTTCTTTAATGTAATGGAGCATTTACCTATTCATATTCCATCAGAAGCACGTCTTCGGGGTCTTGTGCAATGTGGATGCATGTATCCATTTGAGAGGTAATAACATCAAGTATGTTAAATAATAATTTAATTACATAAGTAGAATTTAATTTGAAATAATATTTAAATAGGTACTTAAATCATCTGAAGAAAAAAGTTAGACAAAATGCATAAGTTGAAGGTTCGATTTGCAAATCATACGTCGAAGAAGAATCTTCATTCTTTTGTTTTATTATTTTAGTGACCATGTAAACTTATCATTGAAACTGTTCCGTGTAATAATGAAGGTATTGAACAAGTTTCTTCTTAAGGAATGTTATCTAATTTTAGACAACATGGCCGACCTGTTAGAAAATGTGTGGAACTATGGTTAGACGATAGAGATTACCATGTAGCACACGCATATGTTCATCTTAATTGTGATGAAGTTGCACCATTTGTCAGGTAATATTAAATAATAATTTTGAATATATGAATTTCCAAATTTATATTTATTTCAATTATACTTATAGATTATAATATAATATATTATATATATCTGCAGTATTTATGACTCACAACATCCACGTGGCGATCTCAGTAAAGAATTCACTGGTTGGTTTTTAAAGTACATTTATGATCCATGAAATTGTATAGTCGATAAAGGATTGAAACATCTTTCATTGGGACCAAGAAGAAATGTCAAGACATATCCAATATTCTTCATCAATGAATTTGAATTCAACACCAAAGAATATGGTGCTAAAAAATTAATTAACAAAACCGGTGTATTTGTTAAAGGAAGTGATGACTTAGACAATCATATAAATGATTTTTACGGCGTGTTAACCCAGGTTTTGGAATTGACGTATTTCACATGACCTGCGCAGAAAGTTTTTTTATTTAGATGCAATTGGTTCAGTAACGTTGCAGGTTTTGGAATCAGCATTCACAAAGACCATAATTTTATTGAAATAAAGCACACCTCATATTACCATAAGTATGATCCTATTTTACTAGCCAAACAAGCACTACTAGTTTATTATGCTCCGTATTTATCTTTAAAAAAGATAAACCAGGTTGGTCGGCAGTTTTTAAAATAAGAGCAAGATTTACGTTTGATGGAAAGAATATTCCAAACGAACAAGCTTGTAACGACCCGTACTTTTGACTATTGTAAGTTATTAAATTTAATGTCATTATTGGATAAATATGGGTAGAAATAAAATTTAATAATTTATTAATATTGATTTATTGGGTAAGTAAATTGTTTAAATTTAATAGCGGAATTATTTAAATAATGAATTCTGGATTTAATGAGAATGAAAATGGCATCAAAATTTATTTAAATTTTATTAAAATATGAATGAAGATGGTTAACATTTAAAATTGGATTTAAATGTGAATAATTAAAAATTGGAAATTTTATATTTTAATAAACGAGTAAAAATAGCCATTTTGGCCACTGTCTCGGATTTCGACGAAACTAGTTTCATCGGATCCATAATAGTGAATTATTATAGGATTTCAAGTTTCGTAGTTTTCGGACTTGTAGTTTGGCTGTGCGAGCTTGAAACGCGTAGAAATTTAATTTTGGAATTTAATTAAAATAATTAGCTTTGGAAAGCTATCTTCCGCATTCAATCGAATTAGACTCGGAACTAGTTCCATTGTGTTCGGAATGGGGGTAAAATATTATGAATGCCAGGTGGCACGAGTCGTTTGGAGTTCAGACGTGAGCGGGTTGGTTATATGTATATTTTTATTTTATTATATATATATATATATATATATATATATTTCCCTTCCTCCTTATCACATGTACACCCAAGTTCCTTTCCTCTTTATTTTTGAATCTCACCTTTCAAATAGCCAGATCGATCGAGTAAATAAAAAAAGGAAAAAATCAAAAATCTCAAAAAAAGAAGGTTGAACGAGGCTCGCGATCGCAGCTTGGTTGGAGACACACTCACACACGGCGTCTGGAAGGGCGGCGGCTCAAGGGGGATTTGGTCAAAGGGCGTAAGTGCGGCAGAGGCTGTTAGGACTTTTCGATCTGGAGGTGCCTGACGTTGAAGGCGACAGCTTCGAGGTCGATGCGTGGTGAAGGATTGGGTGTGGAGCGATTGGGAAGCGGCAGAGGCTATTTGGGTCTGTAGCTTTGCGTGCGTGCAATCCTGAGCATGGAAATGGTTTGTTTGTTTTTTTATTATTTAATTTTGTTGATTGAAATTTTATTAAATTGTAACGTTCTTAATTATCGTATAACTTTTGCTTATGAGGTTCGTTTCGGGTGAAACGACCTGTGTTGCAACCGTATCGACGTCGTCTATAGCGTGGTGTGGATATGGAATTTATTTAACTTTGAAAATATTTAAGTTTCAAATTAAGGTGAGTGTTTTATACGCTCACAATTGACTAATTTAATTTTATGTTGGTTAAATTTATATCATGTGGTGATTTAAATTTACAGCTTGTCGTTGAGAAATTTATTTAACATTTGAATGGACATATGAATTTAATTGATAGAACTTGAATTGACAGTTAAGTTGAATTAGGATTAAACTGCTGGGAAAATTTCCCATTATCGACAATTGGTTAATTGTTGGGATTTTTTACTGTTTGGATGTTGGTTGTGATGGATGAAAATTTGTTGATATTTGAATGATCAGATGTTTAATTATTTTAATAAATCATGCTACAACCCTGTATATTATTTACGTATATAAAACTATAAATTGAATTATTTCAAATAAATTAAGAAATAGGTTGAAATGATATATACCTACGACACACTTTAACTTGGATTGAAATGATATCTATCCATTCCTGGAAATAAATTGAAATAATTGATTCACTTGGCCATAGGATAGAGAATTATATACGGACACCGGATTGGTTAAATTAAATAATTTTAAAATTTTTGTTTTGAAATTATATAAATGCTTTGGTTTGAGAAGTAAAAATTGAATTTATGGAAATCGAATTAATTTCGAATTGGAACTCGAGATGTTGAAATTTAAATTTGAAATAGGAATTGTTTAATTAATCGAAGTTGAGATTTTTAAGTTATAATCGAAATATGATGTGAATTTTAGAAATTTATTGGTTTAAAGGATTGGACTTTTGATTCGAACTTTGAATATTGCTAAGAAAAGTGACATAAAACGATATTTTGAAATTGAGCTCGGATTTGAATTATATTTAAAGATTTGGATTTTAAATTGGATATTGAAGGAAAATTTGATTTAAGTGTTTTGAATCGATATTTTGGAAATGGACTCGGAATTGATATAAATCGAAATGGTTTAAAATTTGGGATTGGAGTTGAAATTAATTTGAAATTGGAATTTAAATTAATTTGGAATTTAAATTAAAATTCGACTTGAAATCGGAATTGAATCGAGTAAATCGAAATGGAAATTGATTTGAACTGGAAATTTTGGAATTGAATCAGTTTGGCTTGGAAACTATTTTTAAATAAATTATTTTAGTATAAACTATTTCAAATCTATTTTCTTCAGATATTAAAACTATTTTAATTTTCCCAACTATTTTATTATATAAACCATTTTAAATACTCAAATTATTTTCTATTAAACTATTTTAACTATTTAACCATTTTAAAACTATTTGAACTATTTTCTAAAATTCAAACTGGTCAAATGGTGGAATGTTTATATTTAAATCTTGGATTTAAATGCGAATTGGGTTAAAGTAAATTATAACCAAAATTTTAATTCAAATCAAGTTTTGAAGTGAAATCGATATATCGAATTGAATTAACATTTTGAAGTAAAAATGTGATTTTTGAATTGAATATGATGGTTTCGAAATGGATATGATTTTGGAAGTAAATATGATGATTTCGAAATGGATTTGATTTCGAAGCAAATATGATATTTTGATATCAAGTAAGAATAGTTTTCGAAATATAAAAGAACAAATCGGTGTGTAAAATGACGTTTGGTTGTTAAAGAGACCGGGGCTTCTTATTGGCATACTCTTTGTCAATATTAAAACCACTTTGACAATCATGTACGTGGTGGATGATATCCAGAATGTAGTGGTTGAATGGGCGACGTTTACTGGAATGAAGAGAACGATGATGGATAGCCTTGACACTCGTGTCATAATTAAAATGACTAAAACAGGAACCTATGTTTGGCCATTGAGGTTAGCTACCTCTAGCGACGTTGATCTCTCGTATTATTATTGTGATTTCGTATTCGATGGGTGCACCTTTTTGTCGGTTGGATAGATTGTCACGGTCGGCCACGGATGGGTTACAACCTGCCAGAAAGGGTAAACTGGTAGAATCCTACCTTGGGCATTGCCTCATGTTCCTCATCATATTTATCCCTATCCAAGTCCATTACGACTTTGGTTTAAAACTGTAAAAAAATGTGTTAAGGGGGATAATGTAAAGCCATAACGTTATTTTGATATTTATTTTACTAAGAGACATTATAATTATAGCGTACACTATTATATATAAATAGTTTAATGGATCCTTAGGGGATAAAAAACCCCGCAACATCTCTTAAGTTATTGTACTCATATTTTGTGATATTGATTTGACTTACATAAGAGTATTTTTTTCCTGACTCGAGTGTTTTGTCTTTTCATTACGCTCGGGTCAGTCCTGAGTTTTTTTTCCAGTATATTGAAGATCAGAAGCGTTGGAGGTCGAAGACGAAGTTGGTATATTATTACTATTATTATTCCATTATTCGTGCTATCCTTTATATTGATCACTTTTCCTTGATGTGTATATATACAACTCTGATAAATGTGTATAGATTATAATCAAATGTATAGTAAACAGCTTCATGAACTGTTATTTGATTATTATATTTTATCGTTTCCGTTGTGAGATTCTATGTTTGTTTTCTTCTTCATTTCTTATTTAACCCCATTGATTATCTACATTTTGGATTGTTTAAGTTGGACATGTATGGATTATTGTCGGTTTAAACCTTCTGAAATGTGGGTCATCAAAGTTGGTATTAGAGCAAGGTTTAGCGATTACCTTGGCTTTGTCGGGTTTGACTCATTAGAGATAGGGTACTAATACCCTTGAATGAGTCTGTTCGAGTGTATATATTATGAGAGAGCGTACTTGTTAGTGTTATAAATTGTTTTATATCGTGTTTACTTATCCGTTGAGTTGTTTATGAATTATGGTCGGTGTATAGGATGCCGTGTTTTTGATAGAGGTTTCTAAACACTTAAACGAGGTAAGTGGACATAATATTGTTTTTAAATTGAGTAAACGAAATAATTTTACCTAATATGTTATATATATAAAAGGTTAATTATTAATAAAATTATTGTTAGGTGATGATAATATTTAGATTTCATCGATTATTGGTTGAATTAAAAATAAAAATGAATACTTAATGAATTTTATTTTATAAAGCATTTCAAAATTTAATTGGATTGAAATTAATTAAAATAAAAATTGTTTAAAATGACCAAGTTGTAAATTAATGGAATATTTTGGTAATAAGGTAAGGAAATTGTATGAGTGTATTCAAATATAGCATATAAATGGAAATGATTTTAAACAAATTGAGAATATAGAATATAAAATCCTTTTGTTTTCAAAAGTTTTTCAAAGCCTTAAAATTAATAAATAGTATTATTTGAAAGAGTTTTGAGTAGAAAAAATATTTTAAAAATATTTTTGAAAGAAATAAAAGCATTAAACTAACTTGGTCGTTGGGAAATAATTCTGGGGATGACTGCAGCATCACTAGTATTTATTTTCGGGTTTTTGGCTGAGAATTGCTACCGGAAGAAATTTATTTTCGATTAAAACATTGATTGTGAAAGAAAAATATATTCTATGTATGATTTAGTAAATATATGAAAATTGTTTAAACTTATAATTGAAAATAGTATATAAGAAATAAGTTTGTAACTTATAAATTTGAATAGAAAAGAAATAAGTTGTAACTTATAAATTTGAATAGGAAAATAAACCAAATTCAAAATGATTAAATTTTGGTTAAGCAAACAAAGGAAATTTTGAATTTGAGATACGAAATAAAATAATTGACTTAAGAAATGTTAAATTGATTGAGTAGTGAAATGAAGTAAATAAAATATAGTTTAACTTGTGAAAGCTTAAATAAAAATAAATTGCATTTGAAATAAAGTAGATAAAATAATAAAATGGAATTTTGAATGAATAAATTGTATAACTTATAGATTTGAGAATTAATAAGCTAAAAACGAATTTAAATTTGTTAAATGGGAATGATAAGAAAATTTATCTTGAATAAAATTAAATAAAATGAGTAATGGATTAAAATGAAATGAAGTTTAACTTAATATAAAAAAAATTGAATTGGATATTAAGTGAAACCGGATAAATTAATAAAGTGGATTAATTTCATTTAAGCTATAAATTGAATTAATAAAATGAATAAGAATTAAAAAATTTAAGAATGAAATGTAAATTTAAGTCCAAAGGAATGGATAAAAATAAATGAGTGTAAGTAAAATTAATATGGTTAATTGAATTTAATTTAAATTGGATGTAAATGAGTTAAATGCAAATAGAACGAGTTTCAATAAAATTGAATGGTAACTAATTGACTATGAAATAAGTTAATGAAATAAACTAAAAAAAATGAAGTTAACTTAATAAGTTGAATGAAACTGATTGTGGGAAAAGAAAATTATTGATATGAATTGAGATATAAAAGAAAATTTACACTAGTAAATTAATAATATGAATTTGAATAAATAAAGTGAATCAATGAATTAATAATAACTTAAGATATGAAGTAATGATAATAAACGTGTGTTGTATAAAATATTTATAATAAACTTAGATAATTTATAAATGATGTTAGTATAATAAAAAGGAGGATATACTAAGTGGAAATAAACAAATTTAACTTAAGAAAGGTTAAGTGGAATAATTTTATAAATGACTCACCAATGAATTTATATGAAATAGGTTAAACAAAAAGTGGAAAAATTGGAATTTCACAAATTGAATTGAATAAAATTGAATAGAATGAATTTGTAACAAATGTAAATAAATGAAAAAAATCGATTGAATGTAAATACATTGGATTGTAATCAATAAAATGTGAATGCAATGAATATTGGTTGATTGAATAAAAATGGATTGAAACCAAATTAGTTGAATGTAAATCAATTAAAAGTGAATGAATTGAATATAAATATATTGTATGATTAACGAAATGAATATTAATTAGTGAATGTGTATCAATTTAAAATCTATGGAATGTGGTATAGAATTAAATTACTTAAGTGTAATTAATTATATGAATTATTGAAATGAAATAATGGAAGTGAAGAAAAAAATGAATGTAACTATAAACGAGTGTAAATTAATAGGATGTAAATTCATTAATGTTGATAAGTGCATGAAAATCAATTGGAAGTAAATAAATTGAAGGAAAATCAATTGAACGTGAATCTAATTGAATAAAAGTTGGTTGAATGCAAATAAAATTGAAATAAATCAATTAAAATGTTAATGAAATGAATGTTAATAAGAAATGAGGCGTATAAATTAAAAATTTACACTGGAAAACGAAAATTCACATGGTTATGAATTAATTGGATTAATAGGATGGATATTGATGGTTGGATGGTTTCTTTTGTTGCAAACCATTGTTATTACAGTTTTGATTGCATATGATTGTTGTATGTTGCGTATTTGTGCTTGTATTTATTGTTTGGATTCAAAATCCATGTTATATGGTTATCTTGGACTATACACGCTTCTATATCGTTATATGGAACTAATATCTTAAATTAAGTTGAGATAGGTACATATGAAGACCGTTTGGGCATATACGAGGATTTATATGCTTTTGCTTGCTTAATACGAGCGAACTCGCTCGTATTATTAATAATAAGGTACACATCTCAGATTACATACTGCGATTTTATATTTTTGCCCTTCGGGATGCCTCATCATTGGGATGAGATGTATATTTGATATATATTGGTTATATTTGTGTTATATATTGAATTGTAAAATTTTCCGATCGAGCCGCGCAAAGGAGACTCTGTCGAAATTTTTCATAAATCCAAGAGTCAGAAATTTTTTTTGAGGTTTTAAAAATTTTAACTTGTTTTTATATATAAGTCATATTTTCCATAAAACCAATATCGAAGTGGCGTAGTAATGGTTTTGTAAATAAGATTGTGATGTTTTATAAGTTAATTATTTTGAGAAAATATATCAAATGTTAAATTATCTACTTAACGGCATTTCGAGGACGAAAAGTTTTGAGTGGGGGAGTATATAACAACCTGTACTTTTGACTATTGTAAGTTATTAAATTTATTGTCATTATTGGATAATTATGGGTAGAAATAAAATTTAATGATTTATTAATATTGATTTATCGGGTAATTAAATTTATTAAATTTAATAGTGGAATTATTTAAAAAATGAATTCTGGAATTAATGAGAATGAAAATGGCATCAAAATTTATTAAAATTTTATTAAAATATGAATGAAGATGGTTAGCTATGACGCCCCACTTCGAGACCCACATTAGCAAAGAGTATTACTAAGTAACACTGTCTACTAATGCGGAGAATAGAGCTGGATAGGAGCGACCATCCATAACCTTGTCTTAATTATCTATTGAATACGCCGACAATTGCCACTTCTTACTCAAGTGGATCGACATCTCCAATAAATACTTAATACAAAGCCATAGGTGGCTGAAGGATCTATCAGAATAAAATATAACAACTCAAATGTAATACACATCACAGAACAGTAGATCATCACATACATTTACACATATACAAATACATTACAGAGTTTACAAAATGATACATGTCAAGTGGTAAGCAAACCACAATATACAGGCGAGTCAAAAGAATACATATCAGAGTTACAGCCAAAAAGGACTACACAAAAAGCTATAACAAAAAGGAGCTAGCGGAATAGTCCATGCGGAAGCAAAATAGGCTAAGTCCAAAGTACCTAACCTGAAACAACTCGGTCTAACCCGAGTATAAAATACACGGGTCAGTCTAGCTAAATAAATCAGTTAGACAAACTAAATGATAATGAACAAACAAGGTCATAAAGTACCACAAATGTCTCCAAAAGAGATAACCAGATCATCTGACAAAAGATGAATCAAAACAAGCCTCATCTCATAGCAACTCAAATAAACCAAGGATATCATATCCCAAAACAAGCCAAAAGGCAAATAAAAAATACCAATAAAGGTAACACAAGTTTCCACAAGGTAATCGCTATATATCGTGTGGTTCAAAGAACCTACCCCAAATGGCGATACACTAGGGAAATATAATTGTCAAAGGAACAAAAGATGCTCGAGCTCAGTACTGTATAACAAGGATCCACACGCCCGAAGGTAACGCCCGAAGGCAACGCCAAAAGGCAACGCCCGAAGGGAACAAACCATAGTGGCGGTACTGGACACCACTGTCCGGCGGAATGTGTCACAACTCTCAGAAAGGAACCCGAAAAATGTTAACGTGAGTCCCATACCCCACGTTCGCACTAAACGGTTTACTAACCGTTAGTCAATTTCACACTCAAAGTAGTACAAAGTTCACCTCATCTCATCGGTAAACCAGACCAAGAGGTCAAAACGGTCAAACGAATAAATTAGGAATTAACTGAAAAGATAAACACACGTGTTCATAGCACGCGTTTTATTTAATCATTTAATTCTCCTCCCTGTTCGCTCGAAGTGCAAAATTGTGTGTGTATTCTAAATAGAAATTATAAATTGGAGGAACGAGATTTTAATACAATTTAAAGAGATCATTTTATAAAACCCCGTGTGCGAAATCAAAAAGGAATCATCAAAGTCAAAAATGCGATTACAACTGATTGGAATCGACTCGAATCGATAAAAATTGGAATCCCACACAAAATAGGCAAATTGGGCTGAGACAAGCAGATTTAGACGTCTGAATTGTATATTTCAGATGTCTGAAACTGGTGCTCAGGCAATACTTTGCCTAGGCCAATGATGGCCAAAACATATCGGAAGCAATCAGATGAGTGATGATAGCTAGGGGTTTACGCCAAACGAATACCTAACCTTAGGGACTCACCAATACATTCCAAACAACATGCCCAAACAACCATATAAGGATTTTCATAGATTTTGACTTCAAACGCCAAAAATTGGAATATTCATTAAACTGATTCAATTCAAGAACAAATGGACAAGGATTATATGTTAGGAATTGCTACCTAACACTATCAAAGATATAGATGTAGATGTGAGTTCAAAAACTCACCTTTTAACCCAAAAACTTAAGAGAGAAGTTATAGAGCAAGGCAAGAACAATCACTCTTCAATTATAACCCAAGGAGCTTCAATCTAAGCTCAAGAACAAATATTTTCCTAAGTTAGGGTTTAGGAAATTTTAGAAATCGAAGATGAATTGAGATGGAGAAGGAGAAGAGGATGGTTACCTAAGCTTCTCTTGGATTTTGGACTTGAATTTGAGTTTGCAAATGAATCTAGGCTTAGGAATTTCCATTTCCCATTCTCTCCCCCATTTTTGAAAAAGCTTGAATGTTTAGGAAATGAAGTGAGTGAATGGAGAGGAGAGGGGGCTGAGTTAGGTTATAGTATGAGTTTGGTGAAACCCAACCCAAGCCCAAAGCCCTAAGTGAAAAATAGCAAAATTCACTCAACTCCAAACATATCGATGCTTATACTCAAAAAAGTTGCAAACACCATTTTGAACTCAATGGAAGTGGTCAAGTTCAAATTGTTGATTCTCAACTTCATTCTTGATTTAGACGTCTGAAATTTCCAAACCAGACGCCTGAATCTAGAAAAATATGAGTTCTCAAACAGCATTCAGACGTTTGAATCTGGAAAAATATGAGTTGTTTAGAATAATATTCAGACGTTTGAAAATGGAAATTTTGGCCTATTTCCTTTCTGGTTTGATTCGAACAATTTCAGACGTCTGAATGCTTCAATTCAGACGTCTGAATCCCTGTAAGACAGTTTTTCACAAATAGACACCTCCGAATCACAATCTACAAAGACTTTTCACTATTTCGACTGTTCTTTTACGAATAGTGACTTCTCGGGCTAAAATCCGACTAACGATGCTATTCATAAATTAAACATTTAAATATAAAATCGTAAAATATGCAGGTAGTTACAGATCTCCCCTCCTTAACAAAATTGCGTCCGCGCAATTTCCTAGAGAAGAATTTGTAACAACTACATACTTACACCCAAAAAGGAAAGAAAATAAAAATAAGCTTGAGATAAAAAGATATTCTCACCATTGCTAAGCAAAGATAGAAAACCCAGATAGGATCGCTTGATAAACTCTCTGGTTTCCCAAGTACAGTCATTGGGATTAGCAGACCATTGAACTTTAATGAGCGGCACGTCCTTGTTTCGAAGGTGTCTCACCTCCGTGGCAAGTACGTGAATAGACTACTGTACAATAGATAGGGCTGGTGAGATCTCAAGCTCTAGCAAATCAGGAGAGTCGATAACAGAATCCGATTCTTAAAGACACTTCTGAAGTTGAGAGACGTGAAACACGTCGTGAACGCCGGATAGATGAGCTGGAAGTGAAACTCTATAAGCCACAGGGCCAGTACGTTCAGTAATAGGAAATGGTCCTACAAAGTGAGGAGCCAATTTCCCTGTCGTACTGAAGCGCATAACCCCTTTTAAAGGAGAAACACGAATAAAGACAAGATCATCATCCGAGAACTCGAGAGGCTTCCTATGGTTATCCACGTAGGATTTCTAGCGGCTCTGTGCCTCTTTCATTCTCTGACGAATAAGATCAATCTTCTCAGAAGAATCACGAACAAACTCCGGGCCAAGAATAAGCTTCTCCCCAGATTCCAACCAACATGAAAGTGATCGACATGGCCTTCTGTATAAGGCTTCGAAAGGAGAACTCTATTGTTGTAGGAGAACTCTATTCCAACCAAGAATAAGCTTCTCCCCAGATTCTTGTAGTTACTATTGTTGTAGGAGAACTCTACAAGGGGTAGATGATCCTCCCAACTACCTCCAAAATCAAGAATACAAATATGGAGGAGATCCTCTAAGATACGATTCACCCGTTCAGTCTGTCCATCAGACTGTGGATGATAAGCTGTGCTGAAATTAAGCTTTGTTCCCAAAGCTTGCTGAAGACTCTTCCAGAAATGACTTGTGAATAAAGGATCACGGTCACTCACAAACGAACTAGGAACACCGTGAAGTCTCACGATTTCCTTGATATATAACTTAGCCAAAAGAGAAGCAGTCCTATTAGATTTAATAGGAACAAAATGAGCTGATTTGGTGAGGCGATCAACAATAACCCAAATGCTAGAATGGCCCGTTCTCGTACGAGGTAGGCCAAGAAATCCATCGAAATCTGATCCCATTTTCAAAATGGAATCTCTAGAGGCTGAAGGAGACCAGAAGGGCGCTGATGTTCGGCTTTAATATGTTGACAAGTCATGCAATTACTCACATAACTCGCCACATCGCGCTTCATGTCTTCCCAATAATAAAGGCGATGCATGTCGGCATACATCTTACTATTGCCAGGATGAATAGTTTACTAAGAACGATGACAGTCATCAAGAATGTCATGCCTAAGTGCAGAATTAGAAGGCACAACCAAACGGTTCTTCTTGCGAAGACACCCATGAAAATCAATGCTGAAATCCCGCAATGCCTCATCACAGGATTCAGTCTCACAAAGCTGAATAAGATGCACAAGATCAGGATCACACCGCTGAGCTTCGGCAATACGATCCAATAAAGAGGGTCGAACTTCCAAACTGAATAATACTAGCGAAGAATCAGAGGATGGAGCTCGATCACAAATATCACAAAAAGATAGAGTCTCAAGAATATCCCATTCGGAAAGCATCATAGAAACGACAGCCGAATGTCTGCGACTAAGCGCATCAGCAACACGATTACCCTTACCAGGGGTATATTGGATATCAAAATCATAGGAGGCAAGAAACTCGAGCCAACGCTGTTGCCTCATATTGAGTTCCTTCTGAGTGAACAAATACTTCAAGGATTTATGATCGGTATAGAGAATGAAGCGCTCGCCTAATAAATAATGTCGCCAAACCTTCAAAGCGAAGACAATGGCGGCTAACTCAAGATCATTAGTGGCATAGCGAACTTCATTCGAACTCAGTTGCCTAGAAGCATAAGCAACTACCCGATCCTTCTACATAAGCACGACATCGAGACCACTACCACAAGCGTCGGTGTAGACGACAAGATCATGATTCCCCTCGGGAACCACAAGAACATGAGTATTAGTGAGAAGTTCCTTTAATGTCTGAAAGGAAGCTTCACGCTTGTCGGACCAAATATAACGAATGCCTTTCCGAGTAAGGCGGGTGAGAGGAAGCACAACACGGGAAAAATCCTTAATGAACCGACGGTAATAACCCACCAATCCAAGGAAACTACGAATCTCATTAACATTCTCAGGCCTCTTCCAATTCTGGATAGCTTCGATCTTTGAGGGATCGACCGAAATGCCGTTGAAAGATACACCATGGCCTAAGAACTTAACCTTATTCTCCCAAAAATGGCACTTGGAGAATTTGGCTTTAAGCTGATGGTCACGAAGAGTACTCAAGACAATTCTCAAGTGATTAGCATGCTCGGCTTCAGACTTAGAATAAACAATAATGTCGTCAATGAACACAAGGACGAACTTATCGAGATTTTCCCGGAATACTCGATTCATAAGATCAACAAAGAAAGCAGGGGCGTTCGTCAAACCGAACGGCATAACGAGCCACTCAAAAGAACCATATCGAGTGCGGAAAGCCGTAAGAGGTATGCTATCTTCTGCGACTCGGAGCTGATGAAAACCAGTAGCAAGGTCGAGCTGAGAGAAGACCTTAACTCCACTCAATAAATCGAACATATCATCGATCCTGGGCAATGGATACCTATTCCTGATGGTCAACTCATTAAGCTTGCGATAGTCGATGCAAAGCCTAAGAGTTCCATCGGACTTCTTCACGAAGACGACCGCGGTACCCCACGGTGAAAAACTGGACTGAATCAACTGTTTGGACTCAAGTTCTAAAAGCTGCTTCTTGAGTTCCTCATTTTCCTTTGTAGACATCCTCGTAGGAGGACGCCCAACTGGCTGCGCGCTTGGAATGAGATCAATGCGGAACTCGATCGCCTGCTTGGGTGGCAAACCCGAAACCGGCTCAAAAACATCAGAGAAGTCACAAACAATTAGAATACGAGATATATCATCATCATCTCGTGAGTCAAGAGAATATAAAGCTATTTTGGAATTACCCACATTTCGAAGAACAAGTGATAGCTGAGTAGACGAATCTGGATGTCGAAGATATAAAATTCTTTCAGAACAAATAATCCTGGCATCGTATCTCACTAGCCAGTCCATACCCAAAATCATATCAAATCCCAAATAAGAAATAACGTGCAGATTCGCACGAAAAGAAAAGCCACATAAAACAATCTCAACATCATCACAAAGCATGCTAAGGGTTGCGGATCCCCCAATAGGATTCACAATCCTCAACGAAGTAACCATACAAGAAACATCCAAAGACAAATCATCGACGAGCTTTTTCTGTACGAAAGAATGCGAAGCACCCATATCGAAAAGAACTTGAATACTACGGTCATGAAATAAAATAGAACCTTCCAAAATAGATGGAGATATACCTCTGGGCTGAGAAGAACCTCCAGAAGCTTTAGCAACATAAAGCTTGCCAGACTTGGCACTAGCAGGGGCAGTAGGGCAGGAGGAAATACGGTGACCTTCCTTCTTGCAATAATGGCAGAAGAGAGGCTTATGACAAACCCGAATCATATGATCAGGAGAACCACAATTGAAACACTTCCAAATTGAAGGTGTTCCAGCAGATTGAGAGTTAGAACCAGATTCAATAGACTTTTTCTTCTTAGAAGGGAGAAATCCCTGCTTATGAAATGGAAACCACTTCTTATTAGGGTTCTTGCGAACCTCAATATCATCACCACTATCACACACCTTCTCGATGGCCTCGAGATGAAGTGCTGAGTCAACTAACTCCTCAAAAGAAAGCTTAAGCTGGAGCATTAAGGACTTCGTAAGATATTTCTTAAGACCAGAGACAAACTTCATATTCTTCTTATAAGAAGTGCTAATGAATTCAAGACCATACCTAGATAAGGCCTTGAATGATGCAACATATTCAGAGACGGAGGACTTTCCTTGCTTCAACTCAAGGAAGCGATGGGCCAATAAAACTTTCTCAGATTCAGGAACGAATTTGAGTTCGAATCATTCCCGAAACTGAGTCCAAGAAAGAACAGACTCATCAAGTTCGGCTACAAGAAGCTCGTACCAATCAAGGGCACGCTCTTGCAATAAGCTAGAAGTTACAAGAACTCGATCGTGGTCAGAAAGATCCATATGAGAAAAGATACGCTCACATGTGCGAATCCAAGCTTGGACCTCAAGAACGGACTCGGAGCCTTTGAATGGCTTTCCACCAAGATGAGAAAAATCACTGATCAGGCGTGCAAAGGCAGACTTGCGTGGAGGAGATGCACGAATAGGAGCTGAAGGCTGATTGCTCCTAAATAACTCCAAAAACTGATCGACAGACATATAAACACCGTCCGGATGCGAGCCACTAGATTGCCCAACATCCGAGCGTCGTCCTTTGCCTCTTCTGGCCATTAGCTGAAAGATAAGATAAGATAAATATTATTCACAAGGTAGATATCATTAATCCAATTATGGTATACTATGGAATAAAATGCATTCCTAGACGTATTCCCAAAATTCTATCTACCCCAAAGGCACGGAAAGAATAAAGGCACGATGATTCAAAGTTTCGCAACATTCGTACAACCCTTTGATGTACCGTAATATGTGTCTCTGTTCTATGTTTATCAAATTTTGTTCTGAACTCAGCTCTGATACCAAGCTGTGACGCCCCACTCCGAGACCAACATTAGCAAAGAGTATTACTAAGTAACACCGCCTGCTAATGCGGAGAATAGAGCTGGATAGGAGCGACCATCCATAACCTTGTCTTAATTATCTATTGAATACGCCGACAAATGCCACTTCTTACTCAAGTGGATTGACATCTCCAATAAATACTTAATACAAAGCCATAGGTGGCTGAAGGATCTATCAGAATAAAATATAACAACTCAAATGTAATACACATCACAGAACAGTAGATCATCACATACATTACACATATACAAATACATTACAGAGTTTACAAAATGAAACATGTCAAGTGGTAAGCAAACCACAATATACAGGCGAGTCAAAAGAATACATATTAGAGTTACAGCCAAAAAGGACTACAAAAAAAGCTATAACAAAAAGGAGCTATCGGAATAGTCCATGCAGAAGCAAAATAGGCTAAGTCCAAAGTACCTAACCTGAAACAACTCGGTCTGACCCGAGTATAAAATACACGGGTCAATCTAGCTAAACAAATCAGTTAGATAAACTAAATGATAATGAACAAACAAGGTCATAAAGTACCACAAATGTCTCCAAAAGTGATAACCAGATCATTTGACAAAAGATGAATCAAAACAAGCCTCATCTCATAGGCAACTCAAATAAACCAAGGATATCATATCCCAAAACAAGCCAAAAGGAAAATAACAAATACCAATAAAGGTAACACAAGTTTCCACAAGGTAATCGCTATATATCGTGTGGTTCAAAGAACCTACCCCGTAAGGCGATACATTAGGGAAATATAATTGTCAAAGGAACAAAAGATGCTCGAGCTCAGTACTGTATAACAAGGATCCACACGCCCGAAGGCAACGCTAAAAGGCAACGCCCGAAGGCAACAAAACGTAGTGGCGGTACTGGACACCACTATTCGGCGGAATGTGTCACAACTCTCAGAAAGGAACCCTGAAAATGTTAACGTGAGTCTCATACCCCATGTTCGCACTGAACGGTTTACTAACTGTTAGTCAATTTCACACTCAAAGTAGTACAAAGTTCACCTCATCTCATTGGTAAACCAGACCCAGAGGTCAAAATGGTCAAACGAATAGATTAGGAATTAACTGTAAAGATAAACACATGTGTTCATAGCACGCGTTTTATTTAATCATTTAATTCTCCTCCATGTTCGCTCGAAGTGCAAAATTGTGTGTGTGTTCTAAATAGAAATTATAAATTGGAGGAACGAGCTTTTAATACAATTTAAAGAGATCATTTTATAAAACCCTGTGTGCGAAATCAAAAAGGAATCATCAAAGTCAAAAATGCGATTACAACTGATTGGAATCGATACGAATCAATACAAATTGGAATCCCACACAAAATAGGCAAATTGGGCTGAGAGAAGCATATTCAGACATCTGAATTGTATATTTCAGACGTCTGAAACTGGTGCTCAGGCAATACTTTTCCTAGGCTAATGATGGCCAAATCATATCGGAAGCAATCGGATGAGTGATGATAGCTAGGGGTTTACGCCAAACGAATACCCAACCTTAGAGACTCACCAATACATTCCGACCAACATGCCTAAACAACCATATAAGTATTTTCATAGATTTTAACTTCAAATGCCAAAAATTGGATTATTCATTAAACCGATTCAATTCAAGAACAAATGGACAAGGATTATATGTTAGGAATTGCTACCTAACACTATCAAAGATATAGATGTAGATGTGAGTTCAAAAACTCACCTTTTAACCCAAAAACTCAAAGGAGAAGCTATAGAGCAAGGCAAGAACAATCACTCTTCAATTATAACCCAAGGAGCTTCAATCTAAGCTCAAGAACAAATATTTTCCTAAGTTAGGGTTTAGGAAATTTCAGAAATCGAACAGGAACTGAGATGGAGAAGGAGAAGAGGATGGTTACCTAAGCTTCTCTTGGATTTTGGACTTGAATTTGAGTTTGCAAATGAATCTAGGGCTTAGGAATTTCCATTTCTCATTCTTTCCCTCATTTTCGAAAAAGCTTGAATGTCTAGGAAATGAAGTGAGTGAATGGAGAGGAGAGGGGGCTGAGTTAGGTTATAGTATGAGTTGGGTGAAACCCAAACCCAAGCCCAAAGCCCTAAGTGAAAAATAGCAAAATTCACTCAACTCCAAACATATCGATGCTTATACTCAAAAAAGTCACAGACACTATTTTGAACTCAATGGAAGTGGTCTCAAGTTCAAATTGTTGATTCTTAACTTCATTCCTGATTCAGACGTCTGAAATTTCCAAACCAGACGTCTGAATCTGGAAAAATATGAGTTCTCAAACATCATTCAAACGTCTGAAATGAACGATTCAGACGTCTGAATCTGGAAAAATATGAGTTGTCTAGAACAATATTCAGACGTCTGAATCATCCATTTCAGACGTCTAAAAATGGCAATTTTGGCCTATTTCCTTTCTGGTTTGATTCGAACAATTTCAGATGTCTGAATGCTTCAATTCAGATGTCTGAATTCCTGTAAGACAGTTTTTCACAAATAGACACCTCCGAATCATAATCTACAAAGACTTTTCACTATTTCGACTCTTCTTTTACGAATAGTGACTTCTCGGGCTAAAATCCGACTAACGATGCTATTCATAAATTAAACATTTAAATATAAAATCGTAAAATATGCGGGTTATTACATTAACATTTAAAATTGGATTTAAATGTGAATAATTAAAAATTGGAAATTTTATATTTTAATTAACGAGTAAAAATAGCCATTTTGGTCACTGTCTCAGATTTCGATGAAACCAGTTTCATTGGATCCGTAATAGTGAATTATTGTAGGATTTCAAGTTTCATAGCGTTCGAACTTGTCATTTGGCCGTGCAAGCTTGAAACGTGTAGATAATTAATTTCAGAATTTAATTAAAATAATTGACTTTGGAAAGCTACCTTCCGCATACGATCGAATTAGACCTCATGACTACTTTCATTGTGTTCGAAATGGGGGTAAAATAGTATAAAAGCTAAGCGGCACGAGTCGTTTGGAGTTTAGAATTTTTGTGAGCGGGTTGGTTATATATATATATATATAAATATATATATATATATATAATATTTTCCCTTCCTCCTTATCACGTGTACACCCACGTTTCTTTCCTATTTATTTTCAAATCTCACCTTTCATATAGCCAGATCGATCGAGTAAATAAAAAAAGGGCAAAATCAAAAATCTCGGAAAAAAAGGTTGAACTGGGATCACGATCGCAGCTTGGTTGGAGGCACGCTCGCACACGGCGTCTGTAAGGGCAACGGCTCAAGGGGGGTTTGGTCGGAGGGCGTAAGTGCGGCAGAGGCTGTTAGGGCTTCTCGATCTGGAGGTGCTTGACGTTGAAGGCGATAGTTTCGAGGTCGACGCGCGATGAACGATTGGGCATGGAACGAGTAGGAAGAGGCAGAGGTTGTTTGGGTCTGTAGCTTTGCGTGCGTGCAATCCTAAGCATGGAAATGGTTTTTTTATTTTTTTTTTATTTAATTTTTTTAATTGATTTTTTTTTAAATTGTAACGTTCTTAATTATTGTATAACTTTTGCTTACGAGGTTCGTTTCGGGTGAAACGACCCGCATTGCAACCATATCGACGTCTTCTACAGCATGGTGCGGATTTGGAATTTATTTGACTTTGAAAATATTTCAGTTTCAAATTAAGGTAAGTGTTTTATATGCTCATAATTGACTAATTTAATTTTATGTTGGTTAAATTTATATCATGTAGTGATTTAAATTTATTGCTTGTCATTGATAAATTTTAATTGACATTTAAATGGACATCTGAATTTAATTGATAGAACTTGAATTGACAGTTAAGTTGAATTAGGATTAAACTGCTAGGAAAATTTGCCATTATCGATAATTGGTTAATTGTTGGGATTTTTGACTATTTCGATGTTGGTTATGATGGATGAAAATTGGTTGATATTTGAATGATTGGATGTTTAATTATTTTAATAAATCCTGTTATCACCCTGTATATTATTTACAGTATATAAAACTGTAAATTGAATTATTTCAAATAAATTAAGAAATATGTTGAAATGATATATACCTACAACACTTTAATTTGGATTGAAATGGTATATATCCATTCCTAGAATTAAATTGAAATAATTGATTCACTTGGCCATAGGATAGAGAATTATATACGGACACCGGATTGATTAAATTAAATGATTTTAAAATTTTTGTTCTGAAATTATTTAAATGCTTTGGTTTGAGAAGTAAAAATCGAATTTATGGAAATCAATTTCATTTCGAATAGGAACTCATGATGTTGAAATTTAAATTTGAAATAAGAATTGTTTAATTAATCGAAGTTGAGACTTTAAAGTTATAATCGAAATATGAGATGAATTTTAGAAATTTATTAGTTTAAAGGATTGGACTTTTTATTCAAACTTTGAATATTGCTAAGAAAAGGTGACATAAAACGATATTTTGAAATTGAGCTTGGATTTGAACTATATTTAAAGATTTGGATTTTAAATTGGATATTGAAGGAAAATTTGATTTAAGTGTTTTAAATCGATATTTTGGAAATGAACCCGGAATTGATATAAATCGAAATGGTTTAAAATTTGGGATTGGAGTTGAAATTAATTTGAAATTGGAATTTAAATTAATTTGGAATTGAAATTAATGTTCGACTTGAAATCGGAATTTAATTGAGTAAATCAAAATGGAAATGGAAATTGATTTGAATTGGAAATTTTGGAATTGAATCATTTTGGTTTGGAAACTATTTTTAAATAAATTATTTCAGTATAAATTATTTTAGTATAAACTATTTCAAATCTATTTTCTTTAAATATTCAAACTGTTTTAATTTTCCCAACTATTTTTCTATATATACCATTTTTAATACTCAAATTATTTTCTATTAAACTATTTTAACTATTTAACTATTTAACTATTTTAAAACTATTTGAACTATTTTCTAAATTTCAAACTGGTCAAAGGGTGAAATGTTTATATTTAAATCTTGAATTTAAATGCGAATTAGGTTAAAGTAAATTATAACCAAAATTTTAATTCGAATCAAGTTTTGAAGTGAAATCGATATATCGAAAATAACATTTTGAAGTAAAAATGTGATTTTTGAAGTGAATATGATGGTGTCGAAATGGATATGATTTTTGAAGTAAATATGATGATTTCGAAATGGATTTGATTTTGAAGCAAATATTATATTTTGATATCATGTAAGAATAGTTTTCGAAATATAAAGGAACCAATCGGTGTGTAAAATGACGTTTGGTTATTAAAGAAACCGGGGCCTCTTATTGGGATACTCTCTATCAATATTGGAACCACTTTGACAATCGTGTACACGGCGGATGATATGCAGAATGTAGTGGTTAAATTGGCGACGTTTACTGGAATGAAGAGAACGATGATGGATAGCCTTGACACTCGTGTAATAATTAAAATGACTAAAACAGAAGCCTATGTCTGGCCATTGAGGTTAGCTACCTCTAGCGATGTAGATCCCTCGTATTATCTTGTGATTTCATATTCAATGGGTGCACCTTTTTGTCGGTTGGATTAATTGTCGCGGTCGGCCACGGATGGGTCACGACCTGCCAGAAAGGGTAAACTAGTAGAATCCTACCTTGGGCATTGCCTCACGTGCCTTGTCATATTTATCCCTACACGAGCCCATTACGAATTTGGTTTAAAACTATAAAAAATGTGTTAAGGGGGATAATGTAAAGCCTTAACGCAATTTTGATATTTATTTTACTGATAGGCATTATCTATTATAGCATATACTATTATATATAAATAGTTTAATGGATCCTTTAGAGATGGAAAACCCCGCAACATCCCTTAAGTTATTGCAGTCATATTTTGTGATATTGATTTGACTTACATAACAGTATTTTAGTCCTGACTCGAGTGTTTTGTCTTTTCATTATGCTCGGGTCAGTCCTGAGTTTTTTTCCAAGTATATTGAAGATCAGAAGTGCTGGAGGACGAAGACGAAGTTGGTATATTATTACCAAGGTTTCAAATCTCGGATTTTGGCCAATATCTCGGGCAAATATCTCGGCTGTGTCGGGCGATATTTAAAAGACTTATAACTAACCAAGTTGCCAAATCTCGGATTTTGGCTAATATCTCGGATTTTCATCTCGGCTGATCTCGGGGAGATTTAAAACCTTGATTATTACTATTTTTATTCCCTTATTCATGCTATCTTGTATATTGATCACTTATCCCTGATGTGTATATATTTAACTCTGATAAATGTGTATAGATTATAATCAAATGTATAGTAAACAGCTTCATGAACTGTTATTTGATTATTATATTTTATCGTTTCCGTTGTGAGATTCTATGTTTGTTTTCTTCTTCTTTTCTTATTTTCCTTATTTAACCCTATTGATCATCTATGTTACGGATTGTTTGTGTTGGACATGTGTGGATTATTGTCGATTTAAACCTTCTGAAATGTGGGTCCTCACAGTGCTTATCAGGCAGATCTCGAGCAAAATAATGAAATAATAACAACCGATGATCATATTAATTTTGGGCCTCTAAACGATGAATCAAATGTTTTAGTAGTAACATTTGAGACTATAGAGAAAAACTGATATAGAGTACGAGATCGAGTCTGAATCAGAAAACGATGAAGACTGATTATTAATGTACATTTTAACTGAATGTAATTAATGTGATTATTAATGTTATATTTTATCAAAAAAAGTATATGTTTTTTAATAATTAAATGATATGTTCTCACTTAATAAAATGACATGTCTATGATAGATAATATATTTCACCGTCAGAGATCTTCACAGTCATTAGGTTCCCCCTCTTCTAGTTAAAGAGGGACCGATATGGGAGGCAATGGTGACGGCCCTTCACAGCAGGCATATCCCATAGTAACATTAACAGTCAAAGTGAGTGGTTAAGTATCAAATTTATTGCAACATCATAAATATTTTGTGTATGATTTATTATTCATTCGTTAAAGGTCTACATCATATTTAATACAATGGCTTTGAGCTGGAGCCATCAGAATTTGTTCTGGATATTTCCAAGCTGGTTATAAGAGCAAATTGACTGAGTGCTGGCCTACACACCTTAGAGTGTATCTGGCTGGATTTCATCGCATGTGTAAATCTGTATTTCATTTTATATATAACCACTTTACAATTTATTGAATAAGTATAAATGTATAACTTATTTTTTCTAATGTGTAAGGGGTGATAGAGCTACATGAACCTGATCTTCTCCTTTGTAGAAATTATTGAATGAAGAAAATGTAGAAAAAATACTATGATACAATGTCGAGCATAAATAGAGAGGGAAAGAAGCTTGAATGGATGAGTGTAAGAGTCTGGCAAGCATGGGTTGTTTTCTGGGATAGCAACGAAGCGAAGGTAAGTTTACTAGTCTCGTATATTTATTAAACATTTAGTAGAATTAGTATAATAATTGCATCAATTTAAAAATGTCAAATATAATGTTTATTTTAAATTCACAGGCAGAGTCATAGAGGAACTCTGCAAATAGAAATCGAAATCTAGCCACACACTGTAAGGGTTCGAAATAATTCAAATGTTACCGTCAAGAGCTGGTAATTTTATTAATTATGGTTACAAACAGTTTTACATTGTATAATTATATATAATAAGAATAATACATAATAATTATTTCAGGAAAGAGAGCATGGTCAACCTGTTACGTACATGGACGTGTTTGCTCATACTCATAACATCGAGCATGGAAATGAAGATGGCACAGTAACATACACATGACATGACACGAAATCACAACAGGATATGGTAAGCATATTTTTCATTATAGTTATTAATAATCACTTTAAATTATAAGTTTTAAATAATTAAAATATTAATTTTAATTGTAATTTTAGTTGGAATCGCAGGAAAAATTCATGTGAGAATGGGAGAAAATGCTTGTGGGATCTGGATGGGAAGAGCTGAGTGCTGACAAGGAGGGCCGAACCTTTGACGCTGTCATGGAATGCCATCGTGAAATAGGTGTTATGGTTTTGGAAATCAAGAGGTAAAAAGATGCAGGAAAAGCGGCTATAAAAAAGCCCATGACAATGTGGAGATTCAATAGTTGACAGCTAAAATTGCTAAGCTGGAGGAATGAGACAGGCGTCGGGCTGCAGAGTTGGCCAAGTTGGACGAGCGCCTTGTTGCATATATGCAGGAGCATGGCACATTTCCCTCATCAGGTGAATCCGGAGGTGATGATCAGGATTGATAGATATGATTTTTTCTATTTGTGTTGGAACATTGTACATATATGCACTTTGATATGGGTGAGGTAGTTTGACTTTATTGCTATGGTGTTTGAGAGTTGGATATGTTTGATATGTTTGGATATATTTGAGATGGGTGAGGTTAATTTGAGTTCTTTGATAATGAGGATGATATGAATTGTTTTGAGATGTTGTTGGATATGTTTGATACATTTGGGATGTATTTTGAGATGTTGTTTGATGTTTGAGTATATTGTGGGTTGTTTGAGTTTGATTTATTGTAAATATTGATATTTTTTTATTATTGATGTTATATATGTGATTTGGACTTTGGTATATATGATTTATGTATGTGAAATTGAGCTGTGATACATATTGATATATATATATATATATATATATATATATATATATATATATATATCTGTGTGTGTGGTGTGTGTGTGTAGTTTAGGGGTTAAAAGATTGCTGAAATACAAAAAAAAAACTTCCAAATTTCCTACGACTCCCAACGGTCGTTTAGTATGAACTAATCGATGGCTTCTAGTGGCTTACCTTCTAGACATAATGACGGCTTTCGACGGCTTGCAACACTAATTTGGGCAAGCCATATTCTTCTATGTGTACACAACTAGTTGTCAGAAATCGTCAAAAAAGTCATCGTCAACCGCTAGAAATAAATCGATGGAGACATCAAAAAGCCACCGAAAAAAACATTCTTCGATGACCTACATTTGGACGGTTTGTGACACCAATTTTGGCAAGCCATGTTCTTTCACGTGTATATGACGCGTCTTTGGAAACCATCAGAAAAGCCATCGTCAACCGTCAGAAATAAATCAACGGAGCCATCGAAAAGCCGTCGGAAAGAACATTCTTCGATGACCTACATACCGAGAACATTTTTTGATGGCTACCGACGGTCGCCGACGGTTCTGAGCTATCAGAAATACTATTATTTCTTGTAGTGCAAGTTTTAAAATTTAATTCAAAGTACATCAATGTTGGAATATTCAATAATTTAGGCCACATATGTAAAATAAAATGTATTATGCTATTTTAGTGTAAAGCCTAATTAAAGTGATCAAATTTTAAATTATAGCTAAAAGGCTTAAAGTATAATTATCATAGTATTAATGTATAGATACCGGGGCAATTCTAGTTTGTTAAAGGGCCAAATTAGAAAATGCGAACATTATAAATAAGGGGTTATGGTCCTCGAATTACCAAGCTCTATCGAGTCTCTAATCCTCTTCGATGGAGAGCTAATATCAGATCTAGGGTTTGTGTCAATTCGGAAGACCAAATCCAGATTCTTCTTCTCTTCAGCAATCAACTATGGATTCAGGTATGCTTTTACTGATTTAATTACTTTCCTCTAATTTCTTCTCAATTAAATCAATATGTGTTATCTATTTAGATCTAGGTTTTCTAATTTATTATTTCTAAAGTATATTAAAATTCTAACGATTGGTATCAGAGCGACCCATTATTGATTTTGTTGAGAAAATTTTGATTTTATTATTTGAAGAAAATATTGAACTTTTGTTCCAAAGAAAAAAAGAAAGGAATTTTTTTTATGATGGATTTGGCTTCACACCTCAATGCATTCATGGCATAATATTATTTCATATGAATGTGAATTTTGTTCTTCTACCCTTATAGTACTAATGGATTGAGACCCTAGGCCAACATAATAATTCATGGAATCCATCCATTGAATTGTTTTGTAAACTGACTAAAACAGTTTTGGTCAATTTTTTCTCTGGTACTAGAATATCGAGGCTGTACAGATTTAATTGTTATAAAGATTATGATATTACAAATGATCACCATGTTGAATTTTATTTTATTCATTATTATTTTATTTTGGTTGGATTATCTATGCATAAAAAAAGTAGAATAGGTGAGCTTGAAGCCATTAAATTATTTATTTATGTGTAGCTTAATCATCACATGCAGTGATATTGACTTGTACAATTGACCTACTTTTATTTTATTTTACATCTAACATAATATTACATGTATTTATATTTACTTATTCAAATAAGCTTCCATCAAAGCTGATCACATCCCCGCACTTCACTGATATGATAGCAAATATGAATTCCTATATATTAAATTTAAATAAACTTAGCACATAGCATGTCAGTATACATTGTAGACCATTTTTACTTTTCTACTTTGATTCCAACCTTATTTGGATTTAGTGATTGTAGCCTTTTATCGCATTACATTTTCTAAGAGCACTATATGTATCGGTCATGCTCTATTGAAAATAGGTTTCATTTTCTATCTTGAAAAGTAGCGATTAAATAAGATATGCAATATTTGGACAATAATCCATATTGCAATATTTTTCATTCAGATATTAATACATTTTAATTGATGTCAATTTTTATTACGGTTATCAAATCATATTTCAGTATGTAGAAATTTGACACTGATATTTATGGCAAATATGGAAATGAATGAATCAAGGTAATATACAAATAATAAACTAAAGAAAAATGAAACGGTAGCATTCTGTATAGCTATATTATGCTTCAGATATACATCATAGCTACTACATTCATGTTATATAGTAAAATATTAAAATATTTAAATTTTTTGCAAATGTATTCATTAAATTGATTTGGTTCATCAATAGTCTTAAGTCAGAATCCTATTTTGACTCTATGCCATTGATTCCACTATGATTATTAAATAATAATCGAATAATTCTTTCATAGAAATAAGGGACATAATTCACATGGATATAGCAAGTCTTGCTTGGGCTGCTTTAATGGTCGTATTTACAATTTCTCTTTCACTTGTAGTATGGGGAAGGAGTGGAATCTAGTGCTATGGAAACTACAAATACTAAATTGAGTAATCGATTTCTCAATCCAACTGTATCAATTCTTTATTAATCGTTTTACGAAGCCTTGCCTTAAAAAAGTATTCAAAATTGTACTAGAATAGAGCAATAAATCATTATCATAATTGTATTTTGCAACTCAAATCTACGCATAATAGAAGATTCTTTCCAACTGAATTTTGACTAATTTGACTAAATAGTCTATATTTTTTTTCTTTTAGAAAAAAGATTATGTTATTATGACATTATATGGACATTTAATTCTGAAGTTCATATGTAACATTTGTTATTTGATTTATTTGTGATGCCTTATGTCATATTTATTTAGGGAATGCCATGAATATAACCGCATATTAAAAGGAAAAGGTTATAACAGCTATGATTAAAAACATGTTGTGTCATGGTTATAATTTTGAGATTTTCAAGTGTCATATGGACCTAAAGCATTTTTGGGTGTGTTTTATAGCACTTGAAATATATTGTGCATACACTAAAATAAATTTAAATATATTTTTGGTGTCTCTTTGCAAACTAATTGTAAATATCCAACATTGCAAGTGAGCTAATTGAAATAGCATGTTACCAAAGTGACATCTCTTATTTTAGTTGTTCATGGAAATGTTTGATATTTGTATGTATTTATTCTTGTGGATATTAGTCGACCCAAAGGAAGACTAATACTTGTCCAAATCACTTGCACATATGTGATAATAAATATACAACAATTATAAGGCTTTACAAATGAATAACTAATCGGCCCAAAGGAAGATGTTATTTGACTAGAACTTATTATCAATGTCTGATTATTACAACAAGAGTATCACTTACAATTAATATTACTATCCAAAGACTTGATACTTTTGTACTAGGTATCTTGAGAAGAGACTTACCGATATTTTGAATTTACCATGGCTGATTTTTAGATATGAGCATATACGGTCTATCTTTATTTTTGTTTAATTTTCAACTAATTTTACTAAAGTTTCTGCCAGTTTTAATAATATATCATCATTTTTGAGACTAACTTTAAAGATCAGTAAGAGAATGTATTGTTTGTTCTTGACTGCATAAATCTAGCTCTTGCATTTAGGAGGATCACACCCACTGCTATTACAATTGAATGCTTATAACATTGAGAGGTGGGATAGTCCAAATTTCAAGAGTCAAATGATCGTAAGGTATAATATTTCAAAAGCTTTCAAGGGTGTGATATCCGTAGGAATAATCAATCTTAAGGAGTTCTTTACAAACTAAAAAGTGTTTTGCCAAAAAACAATAAGTGGAACAAGCATGTTATAGATAGCTTGATTCCACAAAGTCAAAGCAAGGAAAACATAAATGAGTAGTATATGGAAAAATGTTGCTTCAAAAACTAAAGGCACTCAACTTAATGTTATTTTTTTAGTGCTCTTTTTATTCACAGTATAACCATTTTAAGATTATTATTATTATTTTCAAGAATAAAATGAGCTCTTATTGAGCTCAGTTTGCATTGTGCTAAAACGAAGAGAGATTGAAGAATGATAAGATAGAAATTACCCATTTAACATACATTGTAAATAGATGTATAAATAAGGATATAGAAGTCGCTAAGATCTATAAAAAAAGAAATAACATACGGATAAATTTATAGTTGTTCTTTTATAAAATCTACAAACATATATAGTGAATTGTACTAGATATCATGTATGTTCTATCAAGAAAGTTGTATATCTTACTTTAGTTTTTTTGGATATAAATTTGACTTTAACACCTAGATGCATTCAAGGTTAGGTATTGGTGCATCTACTCTTATAATTATTTTTGTAAAGGCTTAATTTATTAAATTATCGAACTTCAATAGATATTGAAAGACATATCTATATAGGTAATGGAAAGTCGGTAAAATTAAAGTATACTAGATATTTGGATTTATTGTTGAGATTTCAGTTATATTGTTTGGATTTGTTTGATACTTTAGTTATACTATCATTTAGACAGATTTGGTTTTTCTATTTCTAATATAAACAAATTATGTTATTAGTACTCATTTAGAAATAATAAGATTGATTTATGGATAAATTCCAACATTGTTGGAATTAAAGCTCCTAATGTTTAAAATACAACTTATATCTACATGTGATGAATACCTTTTATAATAAAATCACAAATTTTGATTTGCGATTAGTATGATTATTTATTTCAACTAGCTAAATAATTATAGAATGAATTAATAAAGATAGCAAATGCTTTATTGATATTCTAAGTGACTTAAAAGCTACAAGTTTTGTAAACTCACACTAAGAAAATAATTTAAGATGGAAAATGCAACAATTTTTGAGGATGTTGAGTTTGGAATGAAAATAAAGTATGGATCATTGTCTTTAAAGAGAATCATTATCTTTGATTCAAATTACAGTTACTGCTTTAGATAATGATAGGATTTATTTCCTTTCATTGACAAGAAGTAAATTAAGTATCATAAAACGACAATGTTAAACAAAATTTTCTTCAAGTTAAGGTTAATGTTTTAAGAAAATAAACTCAACAACTTCAAGGTGCAAGATCACTAAGGAAATCCACTTGAAAAGGAAGAAGTACTATTTTGGATGACTATGTAGTATTTCTTCATAAAGATAAATAATGGATTGGTGAAGATGATTCTATGGACTTACATCAATCCATACAAGGTACTTTGAACTATGGATTTAAGATATGAATTTATAATGTAAATCTATAAATGACAATAAATTTTGAGATTTTTCCCCCTACCTTAAGGTAACAAACCATATGTTATGAATAACTATTCAAAACCATAAGGGATTAAGTGGGAAATGTGGAAAGGTATAAGACTCATTTATAGAAAAGATTATATTTAAGAAGAAAATGATATTTTTTAAAGGGATTTTCTTTCTAGTTTTACTGAAAAAGTTTTACTGAAAAACTCTTTAGAGTCATTTTTTTGAGCTTATTGCAAATTATAATTTTAAGCAATATCAGAAGGACATTAAAATCATGTTTCTTAATGGAGATATTGATAAAACAACTTAAGGAACACATTTGTGGATTAATCCTTTGTATTAGGGATTCAAATACACCATTATTGTTCATGAGGAGATATTTGGATTATCAAAAAAGAGCTAGGTAGATAAGTGCTTAAAAAGATTTAGTATGCAAACTGCAAATCAGTTGATTTTCTTTTGCCAAATGAGACAAATGTTGTCTTATATAGTAACATAAGAACATCCTTGAAGCTAAAAAGATGCAAAGATTCCTCATGCATTGCGGTGTGAAGTCTAATGCATGTTAAGGCATATACACATATGGATGCTGCATGTACTATTTTGGTAGATATCTTTGTAACAACCCGTATTCCAGTGGTCCGGATTTTTCGCAAAAATGCTAAAAACCAAGCCTACCGAAGCCCGAGTTGGGTATCTGGTATCCTGCAAATAGGGAAAGTCTAATATATCAGAGCTCAATAATTTATCTCATAGCGGCATTGACTAAAATATAATAGTCAGTAAATAATCACCAATATAATAACACTCTCTAAACAAGTGTCATACAGCTGGGAAGTCTCTTCCATCTACTTAACCTGTAGGATGTTATGAGGAGGGGTCAAAACTAATGTTCCGGTGAATGGATAAATTATACACTTATAAGCTTAATTCTACATATACCGTTTTATTTCCATTTACTGTTATACTAGGTTATTAGGTTTACAATACTCTCACCCATATTCGTGAACCGTGCCCATCTACTCCATAGTATATTAAAACCTAATAACTAATGTATAAATATATGTAGCTATATGCCCAATGACCATATTGGTCCTCGGTACCCCCCATGGTACCTTCCGTATCCTCCTCGAAAAGGGCTCCATCATCTTGCTCTGTAGCTATATCTGTAAAGGACAGCTTCAGAAGGCCTACAATACAGATACTCCATCGTCTTGCTCCATGAGTGTTTCGTAGCTACACCTGTAAAGGACTGCTTTGTAAAGCCTACAATACAGATGCTCCACTACTTACTATGAAAACGTAAATCGTGTCCGCACTAGTCTATACCAGTGCTTGGACATCCACCCAGTGCGTACATAGAGGACTACGTAATCGTTCTGTCTACTATCTGAATCCCGCCAACAAGGTCTACCTTGTACGAAATTCAGTCGGAGATTTTCTATATCTATAAAGGACTGCTTCGTTAGGCCTACAATACATATATTCTAGTTGTCATGTCTCTTTTCTGGTCGTGGCTATGGCCCCATGCAGCCACCCCTCAACTAAATCGAAAGACCTCTAAAGAGTTAACTGGCCATACCCTACTACAAACAATCTAACATCCAATTGGCGGTGCCCCCCATCCAATGTCTCGATAGTGAGAGAATCATTGGCCTGTTGGTTTAACTCTAGTCTTTCCCAAAATGGCTCTTGGTCTTGATGATGGCCGATATCCGCATGCGACTATCCTTAAAATTACTTGCAAGTACTGGACATACGAATATCCTACTCCGAACAACAAGCCCTTCTGACTGCCTACAAAGGTCTGCTTCGTTAGGCCTACAATGCAAATGCAGTCAAGGCATACTCTCTTGATGGAACACCTACAGACCTACCTCCGGGGGTGCAGCTTAGTTAGGCCTACCCAGAGGGCCATCCTAGAGTATCCTCACGTCCCGTTGAAGTCTCGTACTTCCTTCTAGCCTAAATTAACTAAGTTAGACGTGCTTCTCTTTTGCTGAAATCTGTGATGAACTGCTTCGTTAGGCTCTTCATCCTTTGGGCTAATCCAAACACATCACACTGTTTTATTAGACCCTAAGTCTAATCTTTTAATTTGCGTTTAGTTTACTTTTCTTATTTTGTTGGCAACTTATTTACCCTAATTAGCATATTCTTTCCCTTGTCTCGCTTCTGGCCATTGTGAGACCACCATTGATCTAATAGGGAATGCTATTGGTATTGCCACTTCTTGCTTATTAACTTAATTTAAGTCTTAAGGTTATTAAATAAGCATCTTTTGTTCTATTTGCTTATTAATTTAATATAAATCTAAAATAAGCTTTTACTATTTATCCATCATTGCTTATTTATTCTAAGTTCCCAAATAAGCCTTTCTATTCTTTTACTTAATCATAACTTATGTTATAATTATACTTGTAATTGTACTATTATTTCTTTTAAAATCTGTATATATATAATTACAAGTGTTTCTTTTTTGTTCTAGCCTGTCTTCTTTTATTATGATATAGAATTCTTTTTAATTCTCTTTTATTATATAATTAACTTATCATAATAACTGTCTTTTTATATAGTCTACGCGGTAAATGCAGACCTAGGTTCATTTATTATCCACAACCTTAATTTCTTATCTAATAATTTATTTGATTCATTTCATGCTCTACACTATTTTCTTTTATTCTAGGAAGTAATTCTATTTTATTTGGTTGGTTATGAAAGTTATACTAAAATCTATTTTTATAATTTAATACTAAATAATACTATAAACAATAATTCGTAACTGCAAGATATTTCTTTTATTATTTTGGGATAGTGTAAAATACAGCGGTCACTCTATTTTACACTAGTTCCCTTTTTCTTTCTTTTTATTCTTGCAGTTACGTTTATCCTTATCTTTTAATTATTAAATAATAGATATGTATTCTAGTTTCTAAACAAACCAATTAATCTATTACTTACTCCCCAAATTAAATTATCAGATAAATTTATTGTTTCCGTTCAGCATAATTTATTGCAGAATTCCACTTTTCTAATTTTATTCCAATTTTCCAATTTTCTTGTTTTACATCTACTTCTATAAAGTTTAGTATTTTAATCCATAACCGCGGATTCTCTTTCTAACTATATTAAGGCTAAATTATGACTTTTAAATTAGATGTAAATAATTGCAAGTTTCTTACTTTTAGGCCTACGTCTTTTCTAACTGTCAAGCCTAATTAAATATAAATAAAATTTACAGTGTTTGCGTAACTAATTGAACTAATTATTGGAATAAATTATCTAACATAAATTCAAAGGTAATATATATTATAAACGTAAAAGAATATAATTAAATTCACTCACATGTCGTCCTTAGCTTCAATCTCTATCCCTTTTAATTTGCTACGCTTTTCTCCGCTTTTCCTATTTTTTAATTCGTTGTAAATTCCCTTATTTGTTTACACAATTCTTTGATTTACTTGTATGTATTTCCTTGCTTAATTTTACTTTTTGTTTGGCGAAAGATTTGATTGACAGAGGAGAAAGGAAGAAAGAGAAGAGGAGTTTGTTATAAATGACAGCAGCTGATTCAGAGAAAATAGTGTGGGATAAGGTTATGTTCAATTTATAGGTGTAGTGAACAACTATGAACCATCCGATTAACCCTAAAAACAATCCTCACCATCATTTATTGATTTAGTTACGTTAGCTTATAACGTAGAATTCTCCAATGTTATTCATTTATTCCTTTGTTATACGACACTATTAATTCACGTTTCCTTCTAAATAAGATTCTCCCATTGATTATCCAATTAATTAGATCATACATACATACATATATATATATATATATGTGTGTGTGTGTGTGTGTGTGTGTGTATGTGTGTATCCAATATTAATTGATTCTTATACATTATAATTTCTTACCTATTTGAACACGTCAATTAATACCTCTATTAATTGATTATATATAAAAGTTATACTTTTTAATTTATTCTTATTAACTTACCTTCATCATAAACTTAATTACACCATTTGATTTTTGTACGCATTTCAATTCTTTTTTTTTTCTTTTTAACTTGGAAACAAATAATCCTATAACTAGCATTTTCTTTTAGCTACTTAATTTACATTATTAGCTATTGTAACAAGGGAATATTCTTTGATTAATAGACACCCTTTTTAAAATTCTCAACTAATTGCCAATTAATTAATTTACACGTTTCCAATTTTAATCGATATCCAAATTAATTCTTATGCGTCACTCAATCATACATTTATTAGTTGTATAGTTTAAACCGCCAATTCATTACCCAATTAATTGACATATAAGTTTTCCACTTTTATTAATTGACGCTTACTTAATGTCTTTGATTAATTTCTTAATTAATTGATTGCGTTAATTATAAATTAATATATGTATGTTATCATTTAATTTATTTCCCACATACATTTCCCTTTATCGCAAGATCCCTTAATTAATTAATGTTATAAAAGTGACATATTCTCTGACTAATTGACGCCTCTATGTCACTTATTAATTCCACTTTTAATTGATTGATGCGTCAATTAATCGCACACTCAGTGCTTGCATAAATCTATGTAATCTCTTAATTCTTAAATGCATATATTTGACATTTATATTTTGTTTTGCAATTATGTTAATCCAATTGATTTTATTTAATTATATAAAAATGCGGGGTGTTACAATCTTACTAACATTGAAAGTAGATCACTAGTTAGTAACCAAATTGGTTACGAGATATCTTTAAGAAATTTAAAAAAATGCTCATAAATAAAAGATCGGATTGTTTGGAGAACATAAAGCATTATGGTCTGAATATTTTGGATGTAAGAGTACAAACAATCAACTTAGGTAATAACTATAATAACTATAATAATAACATTATTTCTAGGTGGAGTTATATAAGGAAAGTTGTCATATGGACACTTACAGCCATCTCTACTGTGGAACTAATGTTTATTTTCTATTACAGGACATCTAGCAATGGAAAATAATTGCAAAATCTTATCACTAAGTTGTGGAATATTAAAAAACAAATTGAAAGCCTTTAAAGTAATATTTTGACAATAAACAACATATTCTTTTCCAATAAGGAGAGATTGCAAAATAGATTGTAATTCATAAAGCATATAGTGACAAACACCATTATGGTGGATCCGCTTATAAAAGGATTATCACCCAAGGTCTTTCATAAGTATATTACTTAATTGGTGTAACTTTTATGTAAGGATATTTTGGTTCATGAGGAGTTTGTATCTGGCATAGTCATATGATATATTGTATTATACTTTGGTTATGGATATATTAAGTATTTTTTTTGATCAGAAATAAAGTAATAAAGTTTTCTTCGCACTCCACAAAGTTCAAATATTGAATTTTTTTATCCCACTAAAGTTAGACCAGTTGGAATAGACATGTACAGATCATAGTTCATGTGATTTCCATGCTACACAATCATGATTGTTCTACGTCGTTTGATTGTGTTGGTATATGTGACCATTGATGGGTTTAGTTACATTAAAGGTAACAAGAGTCGCTTTATTCTTTGCCAGTATAGTTAATGGATGAGATTGTTTTGAAAACACCTTATGTTATAAATATCAAATTTTGGAGGTAATAAAGTTATACACATTCATAAGGTATTACATACTTGACCCAGGGTGAGATTGTTGGAATATTTCAATAATTTGGGCCATATATGTAAAATAAAATGTGTTGTGCCATTTTCGTGTAAAGCCTAATTAAAGTAATCAAATTTTGAGTTATAGATAAAAGTTTAAAAGTATAATTGTCATGGTATTAATGTGTAGATATCGAGGCAATTCTAATTTGTTGAAGGGCTAAATCAGAAAATGCAAACACTATAAATAAGGTGTTATGGTCCCCAAATTACACAAGCTTTGTCAACTCTCTAATCCTCTTCTATGAAGAGCTAAGTTCAGATCTAGGGTTTGTGTTAATTTGAAAGACCAAACCAGATTCTTCTTCTCTTCAATAATCAACTATGGATTCAGGTATGCTTCCACTGATTTGTTTACTTTTCTCTAGTTTCTTCTCAATTAATCAATATGAATTATCTATTCAGATCTAGGGTTTCGTAATTTATTATTGCTAAATTATATTGAAATCCTAACAATCGAATACTATATTAATATATAATTAAATCAAAACGGATGTTATATGAACTATAAAAACTAATGTTAAATGAACTTAGCTTTATATATGTGTAATCCTATATGAAGTTAGTATTGTATATATGTAATGATATATTAATTTGGCATTTCTTTAACTATGAAAATGAATGCTATTTTAGTTCATCTAGTGTAGTTCATCCGATTTTAGTTTAATTTAGCATTCTTTTTATCGGATGCTAATTTAGTATAACATTTTGTTTTATCTGTTCACAATATTCAACGTCCTTCATATTAAATTTTAGAAGTTGTGTCCTTCAAATCAAAATTGATCACAGGTTTTTCTTTTAAACTAATTCCTTGTAATTCTAAACACCTTGACGTTTATACTAAAAAAACATGGAATTGATATTTCAAACACAATGAAAGCAGTCACAATTTCCAATGTGTGCAAAAGTTTGCTTTTTCAATCACTTGTGGATGAGCCCTAACTCTAAACACAAAATTCGTAACCTTAAATATATCAAAGCTTGTACTTCAAAGACTTAAAAATGTCATTTCAGAAATAAAAGTAGTCTTGGATCTTGATTCTATTGTCTTCATAAATTGACTTTTCTAGTGCTTTTAAGTTGACTTATCATCGTTAAAATTTTCCTTTTTAAAATTTACTATGTTTAAAAATATGAATTGTTACAAGTACAATAATAAACATGGTTGATCAGGGTAGTTCAGAAGCATGCTAGAGAAGGGGTCAAATCTTCTACACGTTACATGATTGTTCAATATAGTTTAGGGAAGTTCTCAACTGGACGATGTAGATCTAAAGCATATCAACATGGAAAGGATGTAGATAAGGAGGCCATGTAGGTCAGAGCAAGCAAAAAAGGAAAAGGGTTGTTAAGAATGGGAGTGGAACGACTATGGAGTGGAGTAGCGTTTTAACCAATAACAGATAGGAGTAGCTAGGCAACACTAGGCAAGTCTGAAAACATGCAGGTAGAACTATTGCTGGGAAAGGGAAGAGCATTGGATTATGCCGTGGGTGGGACATGTGAAGTGGCTTTAACATTGAGAAATGAGGAGTATGGGCTCAAAAGCATAAATATAGGATCGTGCATGGACCGAAACCATGATGGGATAAGCGGGTTTAATTTGGTTATGGAACCTATTAGACCACTACCAACAATAAAACTATTCATTTACTCTCTACCTCTTTTACTTTTACACTGAATGAGTGAGCTATGCAACTAGAAGAGGGAAAACCAAGCACAGATCAGTTAAAAAAATCACAGACAAATAAATGACAAAGAGTCGAACTTTGTCGTTTTATTGTAAATATTAAATAAATGGCAAAGTAATTTTTGTTTTATTCAATTTGCAATAAAACAGCAAAGACTTTGTCGTTTTATTGCAAAAATTAAATAAAACGGTAAAAACTTTGTCGTTTAACCTATTTTGCAATAAAACGGAAAAAACTTTGTCATTTTTTCAACCAGTTTTTTGTTTAGTTTACTAGCCATAGAATTGAATTGAACCAGCCATGGACAAGTTAAAAAACCATACTTGGTTGCATTGTGGCCAATTTAGTTTATCTTTTCCACTAAATAAGTCATTGTTGGTTGTGTACTTGAAAGCTTATACAAAAAAAACTCACTTTAAATATAATTCGATACTTCTATAACCTCTTTTATATTTTACTTATAGGAAATCTCAAAATTAAGTTATAAAAATATCATATCACATCTAAAATGTATAAAGCTTTATATATTACTTCTAATATTGGATTCAAAATTTAAAAAACAAATACAAACTATTCATTTTTAACAAAAATTATAATGATTGTTATAATTTGTTAAATATAATAAATCATTATAAAATATATTTTTATGAGAAAATAGTTTCTACGTTTTTATAATTCAAACGTGTCATTTTGAACCTTAGAGAAGTTTGATAATTGTAATGGATTACTGAACCACGATCAAGGTCATTCAATTTTATATGCCTAAAAGTGATCGGTTTTAATACCCTTCGATTGAAGGTGGAATGATGGTCAAATGATGTAAAATTAGAAACTGAACACTATTTATGCTATTGAATTGATATGCCCTAATTGATTCAAAAGAATGATGATCCAAGATACTGGATGGAGTTTAAATTGGGTTGACTAAAAGTATATTATTTGCACATGTTAGTCTATACAATTTATTGACAATGTACCACTTCGTACCATAATTAACATTTCTACGCACTACTTTGCAAATCTGACCATATACATTGTTCAGTTATTACGAATAATGCTATTGGTAGGCTTTCTAAGTCAAGCACTTTCAAGCATTCAAAATAAAATAGGGTCAATCGATGTTCTGATGATATAGTAAAATTATCAAAAAAAAATCCTAAATTCAAAATGATATCAATTGAGTTATACAGAGTATAATAATTGTTGTTATGCTATATTATATTCTACACATCATAATTATTTTTAACATGTAAAAAAGTTTTTACTTCTCAAAAATCCGAACCTTATAAAAGAAAACTATATGTTAGCATTTTAGTTTAATGTTTTCATAATTTATTTTAAAATTTGTAAAATAAACGAAATATAAGATACAAAATTAATTTATAAACATATCAAATCACATTAGAAGCATGGAAAATTTGTGTATGGTTTTTGATATTGTATTTAAATTTACTAAAAAAATAAAACTATTTTCTTCTTATATAAAAATTGCAACGTTTATATAAGTTATAAATGTAGTAAATCACTAAAATTAATTATTAGGAAGAAAACAGTTTTGCCATTTTATAATATAACTAGTGTGAACCCGTGCTTTGCATACGGTTTGGCTGAAATAAGACTTATCTAGTTAAATGAATGTAATGCTGGCCATTATCATTAGAAATAATGGTGTAACTTTCATTATTTTGTTTGTTTGGTACAAATTCCTATCGCATTAAAAGTCCAAAAGAAAAGTAAGAGCAGTAAATAGAGTAGAACACTTCTTAACAATTGATCCATCATAAATTTATTATCCAATTAAAATTAAAATAATAGTTTAATTAGTAGACCGAACCGTAATTTGAAATCAAATTTTATGAATCCGCACCACTAATCAGTTGCCTTTTTTAAAAATAGCTTCATAACCCTTGTACTTTAAAAAAGACAATTGTTCATTTGAAATCAGAAATAGAAATAAACAATTTAGAGATACGTGCATTTAGAGCCGTCTTAGTATTTCGTGAGAAATAATATTAAACAATTTAGAGATATTTGCATTTATAATCATTTGTCCTTGATGAACATTTTATAATATGATAGACAAAAAATAAAGAATAGGAAAGTAGTCCAAGGTGTCTCTTTGTCATGAGGCAGGGTTTTGAGAACTCTTGCCATATTGAATTCATAAGTTCTGTAGAGAGTAGTACAAACCTTAGTTAATCTTTAGCAGATTATGATGAAAGTTTATGATACAGATTTACATATTCAATAAGTGGTAGTGGGGAATATGGACTGACTATTCGTTGATAGTTACAAAACACAATTAAATCAAGTACAAACAATGAGATAATTCGTAGTACTACAGCACTATTAGTTTATGGTATAACTATTTTTGTACTACTACTAAAACATGTTTGTAGTAAAATCATTTTATCAAAGACCTGAACATAGAAAATGGGATAAAGCAGCAAGGATTAAAAAACGTCAGTTGTATCTTCAAGAAGGTTTAGTTTGGAAAATATTATAAGACATTGTATGACAGTTGAATAATGCTGCAAAGCAGAATAGTATTTTCAGGAGAACAACTTGTCACAATTGGAAACTTATGCTTAAAAATTGAAAATAATCATAATAGTAAAGAGCAACCATGTTTGTATCTATATCCGAAGTAAAAAACTTATGAAACCAACATATTAATTCAAAATGTTGTTGCCATGAAGAAACATTTGTGTAATTGGCCTTTAAATTGCTGCAGTTGGTGATCATACATATCCATTGCTGCTAGATACTATGAATCATTGGTTGCCAGTCCGGTGTGTTGATCGTGAAATAAATACACATAAAAGTTATAGCAAGTGGTACATAGACGCAAGGTATGGAAATTTGAAAGGGCATTCATTATTAACACGTACATAGTACCATATTATAATACAAAATTGATCTATAATGCAAGCCAAACATGTTGGGGTACAGAGGCAGGCAATAAGTGGAGAATTAAATTATATTTTGTTTTTCATAGTTTATAATATAACACTTGAAAGTATAAAGCATCCAACATATGCCTCTAACACTTGAAAATATAAGAGTGAGGAAAAAGAAGCTTTACAACTGTGCATTCTATACAAAGTTTGAACCATACAACTAATCACACATACATCTTATAATTGTTATGCTTAAAGAAAATGTGTTCAGGATAGTCTAATTCGGTAAGTTCAAAAATTATTCACAAAAAGGAAATAAAGAAGAGAAAAAAAAATCCGAAGCTTTTGCCGATATATTTGCCAGCTCAGGAATCAACGCTTCATATGTGTAATGTCAATTTAATTCGTATAAATCAATGCATATATGTTCCTTGAGAATCCTGATTGTTTGAGTATTTTCTCATTGTTGATAACCCTGATTCTTGATCAATTTGATGGTAAATGAAAATTCTTTGGAAATAAAATGGAGTACTTCATGATGTATTCTTGTAATAGAAACATTTATTAGTTCAGAATAAACAGATCACGCATATAGCAAAAATCTGGAATTCATTTTGCAATTATTTGGGATTTATCATGTTGTATTCTATTTTAGTTTGTCATTTCATACTAACACATGGATCTGTGAGTTATTTATTCAAGCCTAGCCTTTGATATATATGAAATCAAATGTGGTGGAAAACACCAATTTGGTATTTTCACAATCCGATGGAAACACCCAAGTGGAACCCTGAAAAAGGTCACAAATATGTGAAAGAAAGGAAAAAAGATCACTTTCTTCCTCACGACATCTTGCAAAGTATAAAGAGTCGAACGCTTCTTTTTATAAAACTCATTTAAGAAACATATAAATATAATGATTTAAATATTTTATACGAATATATAGTACTAAAAAGCTAGATCGTATGCCATATCAAGATATTCCATAAATGCCATTATGTCTTGCGCCTAACTTCATACTTATTTATCTAAGTCCATGAAAGTGATGCTAATTATTCACCATATATGGATCAGTATACGTTAGTGATATGTTGCGGTAGGAAAAGTGGTGGTTATAGTTTGTTGAAAAATCCAATGAGCAAAAATCTATTATTAGTTTCTTTAACAGAACTGGATCGGTTGAATGTTCAATTCTTGATTATAAATGAAAGGAAAAACAACTAAGTACTTCCACATTTTGTTCACATAGTCAAATTGTTTCGTTTATTTTCAAGTCGAAGCAATTGCAAAGCAAATTTTATGTCATATTAAGGTTTGCAATTTAGTTATTTACTACTTGGAAGTAAAAAAAATCCAAAACGATAATATGACCTAGAAGGCTATAATACATATGCTGCAATGTAAAAAAGTCACAGATTAGACCTTATTATACATTACGGTAGGTTCCAAAATGATAGTGCATGAAGAATTTTATAAGGCTAATATAATCAGGATTTGGACTATGATTTTATCAAAAACCACGGTTATAAATTTATACGGTGTAACGGAGGAATATGGTCGATTGATATTTAAACAAACTTTTTATTATTTGTAGTCGAATTGCACTATTTCTTCTGACCACATCAATTGTCTCATTTAGAAAGTTCTGCATTGTTGCAATTATACACATTAAAATTATGTATACTAATACAGAAATAAAATTAAAATGGTAGTTGAATCAATATTCCACAACTTGTACATCATATAATCTAGCAAGTTGACTATGATAACAAAAGTAGCATTAAGAACATGTTTATTAAAGCAATCAGAAATAGTGCTAATTAGAGAGCAATCTTTAAAATTAACTCATAAAATCTAAAGAGCGACCTTAGGAAAAAGGAAATAACGGTCACCGTGATTATTTTTATCTTGAGGCCCTCCTTGCATTTGACATGTACAGAATCGTCATGTTTTTGTTTCCAAAATCCGTTTTTCCTACTTCAACATCTTTTTAATACAAATAATAACTCAATCAAAAATAATTTATAATTAATTTATGTTACCGATAGTAGAAATTAGAATTTAACAATTTCTTTAGTGTTTTCTAAATATACCCAAAAAAGGATATCTCATTAATGCTTTATCCTGGATACCAACTAATACATCTACCGAATATAAACCAAAATGTTACAAATATTCCTACTATACTTGATTATTGATAGCTCTTTTTGTTACTCATTGAAAAAAATACAACTTTATTGATTTGTGCCAATAATGACATATAGTACGATTGAACACCAACCAATGCAGAAGATATAATAATATCTTATTTGATGATTTATTTAACTTTTTCATATGCTGTCGTACTGTATTTTGAATCTCTTATGCATGCTACGGCAGAAGTGAACATCTTTGTACTTTTTTCGTAAATGAGGACCGTAGACGGTAGACCAATCGGGATATTTAACTTATAAATGAGTAATGAAAAAGGAGAAAATCAGGGGATGGTTAGAAAGGGGAATAATTAATAGAGAATAAACGGGACAGGGCATAGGAAAAACTACATTACAGTAGGATTGTACATAACAGTGAAATCTTACTACCATGAAACCCAAATAAAACAACATAATTTATTTTTTCAACTTCTATATTTTTTACAAATTAAGCTATCTAATCAAATGAATATATTTTGTGATTATAGCAAGACTCATAAATATTTCTAGAATATGAGGAACTACATGATTAAGCATAAAAAATAGATTAGAAGCCGAGAAGAAGGAAACTTAGAATATCATAGAGGTTACTATATCAAGTACGTAGTACTACCACATTTTGAGTGTGTGTATACTTATTTGGTTTCAGATAAGATAATAGTTTGTGCTATGTACATTTCAATACAAAACAGCAGTTACCAACCTTGTACAACACTTATATTTCATGCTTTACTATATCTCATCAAGTGCTTGTTAACATAATTTTTATAAATACCCTACATTGAATGTCATAACTACATAAGCAATAGTTATGTAACACCGTTTGGACTATCAAATCTATTTGTGTACTGACTATAGTAATGAATTAAGTATTACTATAGTTAGATTTGAATAAATAAAAATGAACTGACCTAAGGAAAATTAGATCAAAGAGAAAATATTGTGCATATCTTTCTTAATACCTACCTCCTACTCTACCCACCTCTATCCATACTCAAAAATTCCCTTTCTGTCTGTATACACAAATCTTTTGAGGTTGCATAAAAGTATAAAAGAATAGAGCAGAAATTACTTTGGTTCACAACATTAGCTTACTAATCGGTATGTAAAATGCATAAAAATAGATTATAAACTGTTCACTTACCTTACAAAGTCATGATTTAATGCCTAGCAAGAATTTCTGTTATAAACTTCTCGGTACACCACTTGCAAAAAAGCAGTTGTTGGTCAGTTGAAATAAATCAAGTAGAACCCAGTATCTGATTTAAAATATTATAAGTGTACCTATTTAGTTTCAAAGTGTATTCAAATATCTACTATCTGTAATGTAAGTTTAATTATAGAAAATAAGGTTGTAGTACCTAATGAAAAAAAAACAACCATATATACATAAAACAAATAATAAGCTTATCTGGTGATATTCCAGATATTTCCCATAATTGGGAAATAAAATGCCAATTATACATTAAAAAATAAAAATGCATACCTTGTAGAGTCGGTGATCATATTCTTCGGTATTCCATTCAAGATCAGTTATTTGTAGAAATTTATTTCATGTGAAAGTAGAACTCATCCGATAATAATGTCCAACCAAATAAGAAACCAAATTGTCTATACTTAGAACTAAGAACGTCACGTATTGAAAGTGGATATTCATTATTTGCTTGAAAAAGTAGACATCCACAAAAATGATATTTAGAGTTCAAATACCTCCTTTGTCTAGTTCTTAGATGACATGAATAGAAATTATATAGATTTAAAGGCTTGCATATATACAAAATACTCATTTTTGGGTAGATTTATAGATTAAAGATCAAAAGAAAAAAAAGAAACTAATCCTACATAGTAATCAAGTAGTAACCAAATTAAGTTATGAGCCCAATATCATAATTTAAAACAGAATCAACACAAAACAATAAAAGCTTTCCCTTCCATGTCATAATTTAAAAAACATCACAACAAAACTTTATCATGATTTAAAACTGGAAACAGCACGCAATCATTGGCAGCACGAAGAATACAAAAAAACAGACATACCTTAAGTTTGACATCACATGACGGTATATGCTACACTTTGAGATCAATTACACAGTTTCTAGCAATTTATAAATTACTGTTAGCCAGGTCCTTCATTAAAATTGGAAGCAAATAGTTGACGACAATAGTAGCTTGGGCATTCATAACCCAAAAGTTCAAAAGTAATGGTTGAACCGAAGGAAGTGTTATTGAGGGAATTTAAGCAACTATCATTATCAAACAACTAAGACGAAAGGGAAAATCAAACCAGCCATATAAATTTTCAAAAAAGTAACATAAAATTAGTGAAATTAAATCAATTGCAATGAAATTGTAAAAATGATCAGAAAAGGATGAGCAGAACATGTTACAATCAAACAAAACATGAAAATTTCATACGAAATAAGCATGAAATATCGAAAGCTTAATATCATAATACCTCATAATATTCTGATTCTTTGTTCGATGGTACAAAAATTTAGCGGAGCAGCGACGCTTTTAGGGTTAGGGTTTAGCGATCCGTGACGAAGGGAAAGAAAGGAAGTAAATCTAAGCCGACAAGATTCAGCGAGTATATATTGGGAAATGAAGATTTAGGGTTAGCAGGAGAAAAGAGGAATGGGAGAAGGATTAAATGATGGTCTTTCGTAAGAAGGGTAGAAAATATGGAAGGGACGAAAGAGAAAGAGGAGCCGTGACAGTTGAGTTGAGAAAGAGAAAGAATGATCTATACTATTATTAGTGTTTTAAATAGTAATGTTATATCTTCTTTAATTATTTAGGAATACGAAGATGTTGATCTTTATTTTTGAACCAAGCCTTATTGTTGTTAACTGCAAATTTGAAAAAATATCGATCTTAGTTGCCATGAAAAAATAAAAAGTTTGAAGCTAACATTAAACTTTGCAAAAACACTATTCAAAAAATCAAATTGACTGCTTAAATTTCAACTATTGCATTGAACATCCCAATTGGCATGTAAGAAAGAGAAGCAGCTATGAATACTTACATTATTGTAAGAAAAAAGAGCCTTATCTGCTTGTAAGATGACTTGTTGTAAGACATTAAGCAATGATATACTGGAAATAATGACACAATATAGATAAATGTGTGGTTTAGTGGTGATTGGAAAATTGAGATAGGGACGAAGAAAAGAATGTTTTAAAAAAAGGTGCATAGCAAAATTCGTAGGCGATAGCTATTGATAAATACAACCGAGTAAAAAAAATATTATGTCGATGCTCTGTGAAATGAATGTCATGATAAAGTGCTAAGTTCATGTTTCACTATTCTAATAATTTCATGTTGGCTAATTAGACAAAATATTAATGTTGTTTTATATTCGCATGAACATGTAATATTGTTGACTATGCTAGATTAGCAGTAAAGTAATCGAATTGAGTTTCATTGACTGAAAAAACTAAAAATAAAAGTGTGATGGAATTAGGTGTCAAAGTTATATAAAATTAATACAGAATCTCTAGTGCAATTAGATAAATATAGATGTTCTGAGGTCTTGTGCATCAACTTTTTGACTGAATCTGGATGAGATTCACTCTGAAATCTCCAACATATGTCTTGGAAACATCATAAAGATAGTTTTAAACAATACAAGTTTCATCCAACTTTATCATATAACATAAGTATCCTAAAACCTTTAGAGTTGAAAAATACATGAAAAAATTAGAAAACCCCTCAAAGCAAACAAATTTTCAAGTTTGTATAGAGCAATCAGAAAAATAATGTACGAAATTATCTTACTAATTGGTCGATAGTTCCAATTACTCCATTGAGAATCATAAGCATGAGCCTCTTCAAAAATCTTTAATGACCGCCCGTTTCAACTTCTGTATTCAATTGGTCTACTATTAGCATGACATTTTTATAAATAAAACTTAGCTATTGTATCAAACAGAAAAGATACTAACGAACAGAAGGAAAATGATATTAGAGTTCAATACAATTTTCAAGGACAGTACTAAAATACCAAGTTCAGAAACATCAAAAAAAAAAGTTCAAAGTAGCAGAAATTCATACCAGAAAATCCAAGGCGGTAGATCGCGAGGCAGGATGAGGCGAGGTAGTATTCAGATTCAGGTTGGCAGCTAAAAGGGAAGAACGAAATGATGATCTATTTTCTATAGGGAAGAACGCCATTTAATTTAAGGTCCTGCCTTCCAGTGCGCTGACTCCATTGCCCCAATTTAATTTAGGGTTGGATAAAGAAAAGGAAAGCGCTAGATGAGAGGAAAAGGGAGCACGTATGCGTGTGACGGTTCAGTTCAATATTTTCACAACTCGGAGACTATTCATTTGCCAAATTTCAAAGGGGCCTGTGTGAGCTTGAAATTCAACTCACTAATAATAATATAGTATAGATACATATTATTTTGAACTAAGGAAAAAATTGTTAATATTACCATCATATCAATGTCTAAGTAGGTTGTTCAATTAAAATGGTCGAAAGCGAATAGTTTGAAAAACCTTAAATAGAAAGGAAAATAATAGTCAAACAATGGGAAATTAGAAACTTAGCATTATCAATGATGGTAAAATGATTTGTATAGTTTTGTTGACAAAATAGTTAATAGGAATGTTGCTTGTAGTTCAAATTGGTCTAAACCATATACTTATCACATTAATTGTACACCTAACTTTATAAAAGTTATTAATAATTTAGCAATTTGAATAAAAACTAATGTTTTTGCTCTATTTTTCATAAATATCATCGTACTAGTAATTTTTTGGTAGCATAAATCATCTTGCATTTCTAATTTTGTATCACTTGGCTATTCTTCAACCATCCATCGAAGGATTTCTAAATGGATCATTTGTAAACAAGATGGATCAAATTATAAAAATACAATTTTTTTTCCTCGTAATCATTACGTTAGTGATTTATTAGATCCCTTTAACTATTGAACAATAATTATAATTTTTATTTAACGAATAAAATATTTTTTTATCTTTTTATAAAATTTTGAGTGTAATATCCACATGGCTTCCGTTAATGGACTCTTCCTTCCTCATCTCTCTCTCTCCTTCCTCATTTTCATTTATATTTCTTCTAATTATTAAACATCTCCTAAAACCCTTTTTCATTCTCTTTTCCCTCTTAAATTCTACTATATATTCGTAACAATTTCTCACCCAACCAACACCTACCATGTCATCTTACCTCTCAGCCACCACCCCTCAGTTCTGCACCGCCAATCTTCAGCCATCACCACCCACGTCAACATCAGCTACCAATCCAATATTGACATCTTCAAATCTAAAACTTCCCTCGCCAGATCTACTCCAAACCTACCACATGCCCATACCAATTCACCAAATCTGCACTGTTAGCTGAAGAAACACCACCACTAGTCAGACTTCACTTGAGCTATACCACCCCCTTTCTGATCCAAAGCCAAATCAAAATAAACATGATAACCTACCTCATACCTACCCAGACCCACTCTAAACCTTACTTGCACCTAAACTTCCACTCTTTATGTCCCTCTCATCTTAGACATGCAACTAATTTCTCCATATCTCATTACTCATTCATATACTTTAGTTCCATCCCAACTGTCCTGTAAAGAGAAGCCGCAAAAAGCTTTGCATTGATTGTCTTAGGAGATGCTCCAATATCGTTCATTCCATAGCCTCTAACATACAACAAAGGAGAATACTCAATTGAATTTACCGACAAAGAAACTAAAATTTATATTGCCTTTTAAAATTGTGCTGATTGGAAATCATGGAAAAAGGACCGACAGCAGAAGCAATAAGAAAATCATTCGATAAATTCACACTAAAAGCTACAATCTATTCTGGATTAATAGACAACAATCACATACTACTGCGATTGCATTGTGAAGAAGACTTTATGAGGCTTTGGCTAAAAGAAAATTGGATAGTTCTTTGATGCCAGATAGGAGCCTTCAAATGGAATTCAGACTTTGATCCTACTACTGTGTAACAACTAGGATTTTCGACCCATGAAAATCGACACTAATATGTCCACTTGTATTGCCCACTGAGTAGCCAAATGCTGGAAAACCCAAATGTTATGGGAAAGAAGAAGAAAGAAGAAAGGAGAAAGAAGAGAGAAAGAAAAAAAATGCATTACCACAGAACTGAACGAATAATCTATAATATACATCAAGTCTTTACATAAAACAAACTGTAATATATGTACATACATGCATCAATCAGAGTATACTAACCTATTTCAGCCCGGACAACTATAACAGCCTGTCCTTACAATTGTTGATAAATACAACAGCGAATACAACAGAAAAATAACCATATACATGCATACGTCTCTGGGCCTCCTCCTTGTCTCCTGAAGCTCCAAAGAATCCAACTAAAATCTGTAAATATGCTTGGTCTGACCCGAGTAGTATAAAATAACACCCGAGTCAGTCTGGAAAACCAGCATGTGAAAAACACACCCAAATGGATTTTAAAGTTATAGAAAAAATCAAAAGTATCTTGTAAGACCATGCCGCATATAAACACAGGCGGACTTTTACCTTACGATAACCAAAACATTTGTATATTAAAATCCAGTGATATTATAATAATGTCTATGGTTTCAAATAATATCAAAATAGCTTAAATTATTACCATATTAAATTCCACCATACTAGGCTCTATAATCAAAACGGTAAAGGTACGTATTGGAGATTGGATTCCATACTATGGCAAGGTAAGGAACTAACTTCAGATGGTACACCCCTAGAAAATGCACCGAAGTCTGATAAGAACTTCTTGCACCCCTACTACACAGAGCCGGCTGCCCCTTTAACATGACAAGCCGGATTACCCCATCTCCTTTTGACACCGAGGCCTTATACTACCATAGTGTTTGCGCCCAAAACAATTCTAATATGGAAAATCTAGAATGGGATGGTAGCTCCTAATGGTAGATGACCACATAGCTCTATTGCATACCCTGTTTTTTTTCCATTTCCTGGTTTGCGAGGCTCGCGAGGTCACGTCTTTACCTTCTTCCTCCAAGCAAACCATCGTGGAATGCTAACACGGCCCTCCAGGCAACAATGCAATACCAGGTTTCATCCATACAAGTTCGTTTTGGGACTGAACGAAACACTTGAGAGCCCGTATCCAATTCCATCATCTTCAATTTGTCTTCACTTCGAAACACATTTGTTGGATTGAAGTGTTTTTTGAGTAACATACCCGATCCCGGTCTCTTCGAGACAACTTTTCGATAATTCCCGGTAAACTCAACCCCGGTTCTTTAAGAAATAAACAGTCAAAGATGGTGCAGGCTCAAGCAGGGGTGGTGCAGGCTCAAGCAGGGATGCGGCTGGCTTCAATATATAGGGGAGATGGAAGAAATAATGGTAGCGGTGTAAGGTCGTTGATGGCGATGTTGGAATGGCGGCAGTTGGTGTTGGCTGCACGTCTAAGTATGAAGCCATAATAGCGCACGATAGCGGAAGAAGCTGACGTCGAGGTGAGACGCGACTGGTATGCGGTGGTGCAGTCGAAAATGCTGTCATCCAGGTGAAGTGCGGTTGCTATTTGGAGATGTGGAGATGCTGCCTTTGTGTAGGAAAGTGGGGGTTGCTGGCCGTGAGGTGAGAAGTGTCAAGGACAGGCTGACAGAGAGGTGGTACCTGGTGGTTATGTGGCAAACTTCCTGGGGAAATGGTGGGTTATTGGATTGCGGAGAGAGGGACAACTATGGTGATGCAAGGTGGAGCGGAGAGGGTGGCTTGGCTGACATGCGCTTGGGTTTGGGAAAGCTGGAGGTGGTGGGAGGCAGGATTGTCTGCGATGAGGCAAAGTGCTTGGGTGGAGTTGCATGGGTGAACGGAGGGGAAAGCGGCCGGTTATGAGATGGCGAAGGCTTGCAGCGGCAGATAATTGAAGGGGATGGGCTTCGAAGCATGGTGGAGTCGGAGTTATGGGAAGAAGATGAGGTGGTTTGCGTGGAAAGGAATGAGCAATGCAGGCAATACAAGCATGCTAATCACCGTAATAAAAGAGGCCTTATTTTGTAATATTATATATACACATTAATTGTTTTTAGGTGAGAACGAAAGAGAAGAGAGAGTGGGGAATGAACCAAATAAATAAAATGAACCAGCAAATATAGTTTGTAACATCCAGCCTTTTTGTACGCTTTAAGCAGACACGCATGCCAACTCAAACCATATAGAAGGGCGGATTGTTATTGGGGTGAATAAGAAAAAGCAAAGAAAGAAAAAAAACAAAACAGAATCTCGCAGCGGAATGACAAAATATAATAATCAAATAACAGTTCATGAAGCTGTTTGCAAATAAATTTGATTATACTTATACAACACAAAAATCAAAGTTACACATATCAAAGATAAACAAATAATGCAGCGGAATAGTATGAATGTAGTGGAATAATAATATAAATAATAATAGTACAAATCTTTGTCTTCATCCTCCAGAAATAAGGTCTTTAAAATCCTAAATTGCTCAGGCTGACCCGAGCGAATTGAAAAGACAAAACACTCGAGTTAGAACTAAAAGATCTTATGTAAGTTAAATCAATGGTAAATAAATATGAGTGGAACGACGTCAGAGATGTTTACGGGGTTTGACATCTCCTATCCAGTGTCTAATGTGAGTGCAGTAACTTTAAGAGATGTTTGGGATTCACATCTCCTAAGGATCTGTTAAACTATCTACTATGTAATACAATACGCTATTATAATATGTCTACAGTAATATAAACTATTAAAATAGCGTTAAGGCGTTACATTTTCCCCCTTACCACATTTTTATTTCCCATAGTATATAAAGTACCGTAATCCCACCCGTACTGGGTGTCGTCAGAGGGCACTCCATAGGTATGGTACAAACCAAACTCGTAGAAGGCGCGCTAGGGTAGATGACACGGCACAACTAGGCAATGCCAGGGTAGATATACCAATTACACTTCTGGACCGGTGGTAACGCATAGCAGCTACTACCGCCCACCTCGGAACACACTCCCGAATCAAGAAAATCGAGGGTGGCCACCAAATAAATCGCAAAGTCAGAATATAGTATTGATGGAATGTGCCCGATCGGAGGAATGACCTCACTTAGCCCGTCGATTGCTCCGGTTTTAGCCACCTTAAGCCAACTCACGGGAGTTGGGTCCACGTATATACCTCATATAGGATCGTCGCCAACCATCCTACTTCATTCTGGAATCTCCACCGCGTACACGGTTGTCAAAGTGGTTTTCGGTATTTGCAGAGAGTATGACAATATCTGATCCCGGTCTCTTTAACAACCAATCGCTTATTTCACACTGGATGGTTCTTCTACATTTCCAAAACCATTTCATAATTGATATCAAAATATCGTATTCAATTCAAATTATATCATTTTCAAAATCATTACTTACTTTCGAAATCATATTAACCTTTGAAATCATAGTTCGAAATTATATTTCCTTTCAAAAAGTCATATTTCCAAAATAGGTTAAACTCTCATTTTAAAATTATCATATTAAACCAAATATGCTATTTAGATCCCATCTTAGGTTATAATGCTGCTTAACCACATTCACTTTAAAAATCGAGAATTTGAATATAAACCCATCCATTTTACTAAGATTGAAATTTAGAAGAAAATAATTTTAAATAGTTAATATACATTTAAATAGATTAAATATAATTAAAATAGATTAAATAGCTTTAAAATAGATTAATTAGATTTAAAAGAAGTTAAAATAGGTTAATTAGTTTAAAAATTTTTGAAAATCTTAATAATTAAAGTCTTTTAAAATAATATAGTTAAAACAGTTTATATGAAAAATATGAATTTGGAATTTATATCGATTTAAACTATTTATTTTATTCCAACAAATTTTGACCATTACAATGTCCCAAAACCCAATTTCATATTTTCCGATTCAGAATTCTAAATAAATATTAAATTCAATATCACTTAAATCCATGTTAAAACATCGATTTATTTACTCCAATTTCAATATATTTCAAAGTTATACTTCAACGATTTTAATAACTCAATTTCCATAAACTTCACTTATATTTCGAATTCACTATAAAATTTCAATTTTATTTCTTTAACAAATCTTTCAAAAAATTCGATTTTAATATAAAACTCGAAATTCGATAAAAATTCGATTTATATAACCCAAATTCTATTTCAAAATATCATTTTACTCAATGCAAAATTTAAGGATTTAAAATCATTTAAATTTAACCAATCCGGTGTCCGTATATGATTCTCTACCCTAGGGTCAAGTGATATGGATATTTATCATTTCAATCCATGATTTTAAAATTTTACGATTATATATCATTTTAAACCGCAATCCCGAATTAATAATAAAATCCATAAAATCGCTCGAGTCTATCATTTCAACCCATAACGATTTTCCTTAATCTATAGATCATTCGGGTATGTATCATTTCGACTCATAGTGAACTTGCAGTTTATAACGATATAAAATAAAACATCCATTCATCCAATATCAATAATCAACATTGTGACACCCCACCTCTATACTCACGCTAACCAAGGACACTACGAAGTAATGTCGTCGACTAGCGCGAAGAATAAGGCTGTTGAGGAGCGACCATCTGTGTAATTGCTTTGTGCGAGTACCGATATGTCAGATAATATAACTTACACTTCATTATCGGAGGAAATCCGACATATCTAATACAAACTCAAAGCTACCACACAGTGGCTAAGTGGCCTTCGGAAAAAAGTATAAAAATAAACATAACACAAATCAGTCACAGACATTCATATCACAAAGGCGGAATCAGATATGAATATATCACATAAAAGTGTACATCAAAGTAGTGGTCAAACAAGATCCACTACATCACAAAAGAATAGATACAAGAGCTAGACAAGCGAATAATTATACATCAAGGAGTCTATATCTCAAATGTATAATATCAAAAACTACTAAGCTAAAGTAGTTAGCCCAAAAGTCAGGAGACAAGTCCTGATGAGAAGTCAAGTAGAAGCACCTGAAATATCTCGGTCTGACCCGAGTATTATTTAAGAAGAAAATAATAAACGGATCAGTCTAGCTATAAATATTAGATAAAGCGAGATAGGATAAGAGATATGACCAAAAATGTACGATAACCAAAAAAATGCCATACTGTGACAAGTATACATCAAATAACACAAAAATCATACAATATCTCAAGAATCTCAAAGCACCAGAAAGAATGTCATATTCTTTATTTTATTCACCAAACCACAAATATTGACAAACATATTGTGAAGACCCAAACTTTTTGAGGATAAAAATTACTTTAAAGGGAAAATAAATACCAAGAGTGAATAAATGGGGAGAATAATAGCTGAGTAAAGAGGAGCATTATATTCACATAGTTTATGTGTAAATATATATATACATATGTATTATATAAATAACCAAAGAATAAAAATAATTTGAAAATGAATATCAGAAGTGAGTGAGGTAATTATGCAAGGAATAGTTATTTTTATACAGTGATGAGAGGAAAATGATTAAGTGTAAAATGAATTCTAAAATTCACATGACTTGTATATATGTGAATATTGTATAGAAAATATATATACATATGGTTAGAGAAGTATGGGATGATAAAATAAAAATCCCCTTGACAACTAAAAATGCATAGAAATCAGTCAAGCAATATTTATGAGTAGGGATGCATTTTTGAAATAAATCAAGAGTAAACAAATAGGCTGAGATAATAGCTAGGAATGAGAAATAACTCAGGTATAATGAAAGGTATTGTGAAAATAAGCCACATAAAAATAATATGCAAGTGAATCATGCAAATTGCATGCACATAGGAAAAGCAGTGGATAACTGCTTTTACCAGAAATAGAAACCAAGAGAAAATGGCACATTTAGCCATAACAACACACACATAATTCTCTGAGTAATGTGAGGATAAAATGGGTTTTTCCTTTAGTAAAACCCTAGTAAAATGATTTAAATCAAGAGGGAAAGCAGAGGTTTTCTCGGAGGGAAAAACAGTAACACATTAAAAAAAAAAAAGAAGAAGAGCTCACACTGTTTGCAAGCTTAGGCATTCCCTGGGAAAAGAAGGGAAAGGTGAGTGATTAATCAATCTCATGAGGCTAAGGCATTAAGACCCAAGTTAAGGCAGCCATGATCTCTGTTTAATTCCATAGTTAAGGCCCAAGCTAAGGCATTTTATTTTTGTGCTTAATCAATTTGTTTTTCTGGATAAATGAATGCTGAGAATGGTTTGTGTTTTGATAAATCTCTAGTTGATGCTTTGATCTGTTTTGTTTGATTGTTTGATAAGAAAAATACCGTGATCTCTGATATGGATCCAGTACCTTAAAATATCAGTTTGTAAATATGTTTAGTAAGATAAATGCATTTTATTATAAAGTAGGGTATTACTGGAAAATAAGCTAGGCAGTGTGAACAAAGGAGGTTCATGCTTATGTCTAGATTGTTTTAAATTGAGATGAACAATGCAATAAATTATTTATGTGCTGATTTGTTCAGATCTAAAGCTAAAATGTTTTATGGGTTTTTCTCAAAAACCTTACCCTATGTTCACAATAGAATTAAGTATAAGAATTTTTGTATGATTCTACTGGATTTGTTTAAGTGATCATGATATTCTTGAATATAGGAGATGTGTAAGTGTTAAACAAATTTTGAATAAAACAACTGAAAAAAATGAGATATAGTATTATTTTCATGTATGATAGTATGGTCGGTGGAAATCCCTGAGTGAGTCTAACTCTCCCTGATTTATGGAAAAAAGGAAAGAAAGAAAGGAAAAGCATTTCAAGAGTTAATAAATTTTTCTGAAAAAAAGAAGAGAAATGAGACTGGTCACTAGATTATAAAACTAATCTAGGAGAAAAGCCTTGATCTATTCATCATAAGGAGTATGATGGGTATGTGCATGACTTGTTTAAGTCCTATATGCCTCTATGCAGGGGTTAACAGAATTGAGTCCCTTGCAATGCACACATGGTGTTCAATGGTAAAAAGATATGACCAAATTAAATTGATAAATCAAGATTTAGAGCTGAACTATGGAATTAAAATGAGTTAATTCCATAAGAGTATGTGTATATGTATACTGTATTGAATGAATGAATGACTGCATGTGTGCATGAGTGTAGTAGGAGCTTAAATATATATATATATATATATATATATACCCAGTTTACATTATAAATCCAAATTACATCTAGCATATGAATACTCTCCACAATAATTAAAAATGACAAGTTATTATATTTTGATTTCACTCATACCAGAATTTACTTCTGACCCTATTTGTTGCCTTTGCAACATTTGGGGTGTCTCATTTTATTGAGGCAGCTCAAAATGTTGTTGCAGGAAAAGAAGCATGAATATCTTGCTTGCATGGATGTTTGAATATCTGGTTGCTTTTAGAAATGTTTTTAGGAAATGCAATGGTTTCTTTGTAATAAATAAAGTTAGGCAAACTCTATGATGTCTTAAGAAATTCTCAGTATTAGAGATCTAAGGAGTTTTTAAAAGAACTTGTATAAATTAAGGTATTATATGTGTTTGAGGATAGTTGATTTAAGCAACAGATGTATTTGTGTGTTAGGAATTTAATCCAATAGCTTCTGAAGTAATTTGATGGACTGGGATGGGAGAAAACATGCCATATAATTTAATATGTGGAAATGTTTTTCCTGAACATATTGGTTTAGCTTCAGTTATGGCATTGAAATTGTTCATGAATAAATTGGCTGCAAGTTTTTGAGAAAATGGGTAGTATCATGTCTTGGTTAACCAGTAGAACTTAACCATGGCTTGTAACTGATACAAGCACATGCAAGAGTTTGAAAACATAACTTGAAATCCTATCTGGATATCTGATTTTCCAGTGAAAACTTGTATTATTTTGGGTAACAAGTTCTTATGCATGTTTGGTATTGGGTAGCTACACTACAACTATGCTAAATTAAACCCCATTGTCTAGATACTTGATTCAAGTCTGGTTTCAATTGACTATAATCAGACCTGTTGTAGATTGTAGTGTCATGTGATCTTATTAGTAATAAGCATGTCCATTATTCCATAGCACACTGACCACTATCACTTGTTATTTAAAGATTACCAGATGCGAGCACCATATGTTCATCTAGAAAATTGCATTGATCTGATTTTTGACATTACCTTGACCATGTATATGCTAAGTCTTCATTTAATATGTGTGTTTGCATATGCACTATGCCTAAATATATTGTTTTCTCTGCTTGAACTTCAATCCAGTTTAGCACTTGATTTTTCATATGATCCTTGCATAACATATATATATCAAAACATGAGTATCCTTATCTGAAACAAAAATTGTTTGAATATGATGTAGGAACTCCGGGCTAAACTAAGGTGAAAGAGTTATTTTAAACACCCTTTAATTAGCATAGTACAATAAGTAGTAAATTACAAAATCCCAGAATTTAAATATATGGCTTGGAAAAATCCAGAAATCAAATAATCTGAGAAGTAAAACAAGAAAATAAGAGAAATGGTATTATTTGAGTTTATAATCAAACTTGAGTTAAAAAAAAGAATGAACAGAAAAGGCTATGTGACACCATATCTCTAGAATATGAGAAATAAGGTGTGATTGAATTTCTTTGTCAATTTAAATTACTCTGATAGACAAAGAGTCATATATATATCTTCATATATATATATATATATGAATTAAATTAATTATATATATACTAGTATTTTTATATTAGTAAAATAGGGAATCTTGGGAAAAATTAAATTAAGAGAAGTGGTCCATTGAAGTTTGTATATATATATATACATGTAAAAAAAAACTTAATAGAAAATTCTCTAAAATACATGAATATAAGAAGTGGGTCACTTCACATATCATTGCCAATCACATAAAGAGGTGAAACACAAATTCTAGAAATCACAACGAGAAATCAAGAAATCACAAAAGGGGGAAGGCCTATCACAAACGGGAGCATGAAAACTCACCAACACATGTATCACAAACGGGTCGCTAACCCATGGTCGCTAACCATAAACTGAACATCGACGCACCTAGAAAGATACGCCCCATGCACAGTCGGACATCGACGCACCTGAAAAGATACGCCTCATGTATAAACTAACATCGATGCACCTAAAAAGATACACCCCATGCCTAGTCGAACATCGATGCACCTAAAAAGATACATCCCATGCACCGACTTAATGAGCCGATTGCTCCACGAACGGTCCAAAGACCATGGGTCGCTAGCCCATAAATATGAGACGAAGCTCACCAGAACGGGGTATAGTCGCCCACATGGACAAAGAGACATCGCACAATGCTAGTCTAAATCACAAAATGATCATCATCGATCATCAGGAAGTGTCGATTACACTAAGCTGGTAAATATAAGAGTTTAGCTTTATGTCCCATAACCACTTGCTTAACTCAAATATTTACGAACAGATTGTAGATTTCCACTCGAAAATTGTCATAAGAGTTTCAATCGAACAAGTCCAAAAATTAACCAACGAAGTAAACGCAAGCGTTTCATACCAATTGTTTTGCTAAGACGTTTAATTAGATTTTCTCATACGAATGAGGTAAAGGTTTGTATATACTAATAGATTAGAAAACGGTTTTATAAACGAGTTTTTTATTAAAAATAGAGTTGAAATCATCTTTGTAAAAGAGTTTGAATATTTACTACTAGTATAGAAACCTTTGTATTTTAAAGTGACAAAGCAAAGAAATGATTGTAGAAACAATCAATCACAAAAATCCACATTCGAAGATGTGAATTAAATCCAAAGAAATCGATACCGAATCCATTAAAATGGATATTCTCAAAAGTCCCGAAAAAGAAGTCATCAAAGGCAATAATAAATGATAACAATAAATCGGATAATCACGAATCGATAAAAGTTGGATCCTCAAGCTAAATAGGCAAAATAGGCAAATTCAAGCAGGTCAGTCGACTGGCCCTCTGCAGTAGGTCGACTGAAACAGAAACCAAAAAATTTCATTTCCTGCAGTCAGTCGACTGACTACAGGGGGTCAGTCGACTGACTGCAGAAAACAGAGACTTCTCTTTTCTGCAAACTGTCCCAGATGTGCTCGGATTCTATAGCCAGTCGACTGACTGCAGGGGGTCAGTCGACTGACTGGCACTGGGACAATTTTCCAACTTATCCAAATGAAGAGCAAACTCTTCCAAATTGCGATCGGATGAGCAATGGGCGCTAGGGGTTTTTGCCAATCGACAACCCAGCCCTATAGGCTCTCCGATACACCACCAAAAGCATGATCAAACATCAAAGCTAAGATTTTTAGGGTTTTAGACTTCAAAACACCAAAAATTGAAATCTTCACCAAATCAATTCAAACCAAAAGCAATTAAACATGAATAAGTGTTAGGAATTCATACCTAACATCAATGATAGAAATAGACAAAGATGTGAGTTCAAAAACTCACCTTTAAACCCAAAAACGATGAAGGAGAAGCTTGAAAGCAAAGGAAGGTCAACTACTCTTCAATCTTCAACTCTAGGAGCTTGAACCTAAGCTCAAAAGAAGAACATTTCCTAAGTTAGGTTTAGGAAATTTCTGAAATAAAAGAGAAAATGAGTTGGAGAAGATGAAGAGGGGGCTTACCAAAGCTTCACCTTGAATTTGGAGCAAGAATTTGAGTTTGTAAGAGGAACTAGGGCTTGGCAATTCCTATTTCCCATTCTTTTCCCCCATTTTCTGTTTTGCTTGAGATAAAGAAATGAAATGAGGATGAATGGATGAAGAGGGGGGCTGACTTAGGTTATAGGATGATTTGGGTGAAACCCAAACCTAAAATCCCAAATAGAAAATAACAAAATTCAACTTACTCCAAACCTATCAATGCTTATACTCAAAAAAGTCACAAACGGCATTTTGAACTCAATGGAAATGGTCTCGAGTCCTAATTCGACTGTTTGCAAAAAGTAGCTTTTCGTACTTTAATCCGACTAACGATGCTATATTTAAATAAAATATTTAAATATACAATCATAAAATATGCGGGTTGTTACAAACATCCATTACAAACATAAAATAAATCAATAAATATCAATATAGAACTGATAATCAATAACAGGTATTTAACTGGCAATTTATATTCAAAAATAAATTAAATAACGATTTAATTCAAAAAAATTCCAATTAACCGAGATGATGATTTAAAATATACCAAACAGTCATAAATAAATTTCTAATCACATAATAAATTTAATTCAACAAACATAAGAAATTTTAGAAGTTGTGAGTGGGTTAAAACACTCACCTTTGAATTTAAATTCAATTTAAGCCCAAAATTTGAACGGTCTTAGAATTTGTCCAAACTAGCGTCAAAATGTTTGAAATTTTGATACGATCCCAGTGGATCAAACCATGCATGAGACGGACTTCGTATGCAAAAGTTATGCGTGTTAGAACGTTTAAAGTTAAAATTAAATAGAATAAAATAATAAAACACAACCCAAACATTTACAGCCACGTCAATGCCTTCAACACCCAGAAGCGCTTGAAACAAAAAACCCTAATCTGCACGCTCGTTTACAACTCAACAAGCCACCGCCGCTCCTTGATCGTTTCCGCTCGATCGTCCACGGCCAGTTGCGGCCTACGCGCGCGCTCTAGTCGAAGCGCCGAACATCCCAAGCCCCATCGCCTTGTCGACGATGAGCATATCTCCACCGACCGCCGCTAATTTCATTGACCTAATTGAATTTTTTCACAAAATCTAAACATCAAAATGCCCAACTAAACACACCCATGGACTACACTCGCCGCTCTCCACATACCGGTACCCTCGGTTTGACGATCCGACCAAGTTCATCGGAACGTGATGAACGGTCGAGAATAAATCGCCCAATTCTAGCCACACACAAACCCAAATCAGAAAAAAGATTGCAAATTTGACTTGCGCTCGTCGAGATCTTCAAATCGATATATAATTCGATATATATTGAGGAGTTTGAATTTTGAAGTTGAATTTTGTATTGAAATTGAATTGGGAAATTTAGGGTTTTCAGCCATTGAGAAAAAGGAGCAACAGAAATTTCTGTACGTACAGAAATGAGAAATAGAAAGGCTGCTAGGGTTTATAATCGGATATATATAGGCAGATCAGTAATAGGAACAAAAGGATCGAATCGGTTTGAAAGTTGAACTATAAACGACCCGAAAAGCCCGTTTCGATTCCGAAACGAAAATGGGTCAACCCATATATCAAAATTGATGCTTTCAAATATTTTAAATTCAATGGAACCGGTTTCGGGTCCTAATTCTACCATATGAAGAAGTTATGTTAAAATCAGCTTATTTCAAATTGATTTTAATTAAATTGATTTCAAGGCGTTTCGAGCCCGAACGATCAAACGACATGTCCGATCGTTACGCAACTAGAAATCCTACAATAATTTACTGTTACGAATCCGATGAAACTAGTTTCATCGAAATTCGAGTCAGTGGCCAAAATGGCTATATTTAAGTTAATTAAATAAATTAATATTAAATTAATTAAATCACTTTTTCCGTCTAAATTTTAATAATTTACAACTTCTATCATTTTTGATTTCTTAATCACTTATAATAAGTTAAACAAATTTAGATGTCAATTTAAAGTTGATTAATCCATCAATTCTAGTGTTTTATTTCAATTTCATTAAATTCAGAAATTATAAATTAAATTTTCAATAATTCCATTTAATTGACCTTTCATCCTATTATTCAATCCATTATTTTCAAATGGATGAAATTAACATTGGTTCATGATCTATTACTTTAATATTCTCAAATTTCATCTTAATCTCCATTAACGTAATATTTAAATATTTAATTTCATTTAATTGCAATTAATCCAATTATTATAATTTAAATTTCAATAAATTGATAAATCTTGATATCCATTCTTTTTATTCAACTAATTGTCATATTATGAATAGAATTAACATTATTTCCAATTATTTCCTTAATTTACACTAACATAACATTGAATTTAGATTCATTGCAATTGGTTACCAATTTTGACGCAGCGGATTAATCAAAAATGATGTAGATCGTTGAATGTAGTAATCGATGGATTGATGAATGCTGAATTGCCCGAATTCGTTGATCCGAAGATACCGAACTCTAGCTATCTCGAACTCGTTGATCGCGCACGATACCGGGTTCAAAGATCTTCAATTCTTCAAGCGTTGATCAAGCGCACTTGATTCCGCGAATCGGCTTCTACAATCGTTGAATCGAGCGCACTCGATTATCCGAAAGAGGAGATAGGAGATTACACTCAACTACCAATTTGAATGAAAGCACAAAGCAATCAAAAGAGAATTTTATTCAATATTCAACAACCTTTTACAAATGAGAAACCCGGCCTATTTATAGGCGTTTTACAACTCACACAAAAAAAAACACAAAAATTCACCAACTCCTAAGTCGGCAACCGACTTACGACCTACGACATAACTCGGCGACGACTTATCTACAAAAGAGTAGACGACTTAAGAAACTAGTTACAACACAGCGACATAGCAACATATTACAACAGAAAGTTACACAAGTCTTAAGTCGGCGGCGACTTATCACTTCTCCGACTCATCACAGTTATACAACACAACCGACTTACGACTTAATAAAATACAGACAAAATACGACTTACAAACAGATGCGACTTAACAGTGTCACGAGTTAACAAATGACGACCTATCAAAGCAACACAACGGCATCTCCCTTCGGCTTAAGAATCAAGGGTCTAGATTAACTCGGCATAGGAATCAACAGTCTTCAGGCTTTGGCGACATAAGATGGTACGACTTAACTGGGTCGTAACTCGGTGCCGACTTATCGTTTGACTCGTTAAGTCATTTACGACCTATTACTTCAACAGTTTGCTTTGCCTTCTCTCTGAGTAACTCGGTAGGTCGTCCTGGCGACTTAAGATCTTTGATATCCCGTACCTCTTCACGAGTTAGGTCTTCCACCCTCCTAAGTCGGTCACGACTTAAGTCCCCCATTATGTTAAGTCGGTCACGACTTACGCTTATGTCTTCTGCTTCCTTGAGTCGGTCACGACTCATGCCTTGAATTTTGTTAAGTCGGTCACGACTCATTTCCCTCATGTTAAGTCGGTCACGACTTATAGCTTCATTTTTCTTAAGTCGGTTACGACTTAGTACTTGGCCTGCATCATCCTCCCCAGGTTAAGAAAAATTTGTCCTCGAATTTGCACTTTCCTCCCCCTCTATATGCTCATCCCCGTGATATGGTACGAGATGCTTCACATTGAATACGTCGGATGTATACACATCATCTGGCAGCTTCAATTTATAAGCATTTTCATTAATTCGTTTCACGACTTCCACCGGACCAATTTTCCGTGCTTTCAATTTATTGTAAGCGCCTACTGGAAAACGATCTTTCGTTAAAACTGCATAAACCAAATCACCTTCATGAAATTCAACACTTCGTCGTCTCAAATCTGCAGAACGCTTATACTTCTCATTTGCTTTCTCTAATCGTTCTTGAACGATTTTATGACACTCCGTCAACCCTTCAACAAAATCAGCAGCTTTCTTAACTGTCTTCTTTGATTGTGGCACTATCGTTAGATCCAACGGTCCCTTCGGTAAACTCGAATATACTATCTGAAATGGACTGAACCCAGTACTTCGATTCATAGCATGATTATGAGCAAATTCTGCCTGGCATAACTTCACATCCCAACTCTTCAGATTATCTTGTATAAGACACCTCAACAAGTTTCCCAGAGATCTGTTAACCACCTCAGTCTGTCCATCCGTTTGTGGGTGATAAGCACTACTAAATTTCAGCTTCGTTCCCACCATCTTCCACAAACTCAACCAAAAGTGACTCAGAAATCGAGTATCTCTATCCGACACAATAGATTCTGGCAATCCATGAAGTCGATAGATCTCCTTAAAAAACAATTGAGCAACATGAACAACATCCACCGTCTTCTTACAAGCAATAAAATGTGCCATTTTCGAGAATCTGTCCACCACCACATATATGGAATCGTTACCTCGCTGTGTCCTCGGTAATCCCAACACGAAGTCCATACTCACATCAACCCATGGTTTAATTGGTACAGGTAATGGCATATATAAACCAGCATTAGTCGCAGTTCCTTTCGAGACCTGACAAATATGACAACGCTCCACAAACCTTTCTACTTCTTTCCTCATCGATGGCCAAAAGTAGGATTGTGAAATCAACTGTAAGGTACGGTCTCTCCCAACATGTCCCTCTTCGTGTAACTCCTTGATAATCTTCATTCTCAGACTACCCTCCGGTATGCACAATCGATTTCCTTTGAACAGAAAACCATCTACTATCACGAAATCATCCATCTCTCCCTCCTTGACTTTTTCAACAAATTTTGCAAAGTAAGGATCATCAGTGAATAACTCTGGCAATATTTCAAACCCCGTCACTTCAACCTTTAGTGTAGTCAACAAATGACTCCTCCTACTCAAAGCATCAGCCACACGATTTGTCACCCCTGACTTGTGTTTCACAACAAAAGTAAACTGTTGCAGATATGCAATCCACGATGCATGTCTCGCTGAAATCTTGTCTTGCCCTTGCAAATGCTTCAATGCTTCATGATCAGTGTAAAGAACAAACTCCTTCTGAAATAGATAATGTCTCCAGTGTTTGATAGATTGTACAACAGCATAAAACTCCACATCATATGTACTGTATCGCATCTTCGCTCCTGACAACTTCTCACTGAAATATGCAATTGGACGTCCCTTCTGACTCAACACCCCTCCAATCCCAACCTTGGATGCATCAGTATGTAGTTCAAACGCCAACTGAAAATCAGGTAGCACTAGAATTGGTGCAGACGTCAGCAATTCCTTGATCTTCCCAAAAGCACTCCCTGCTTCCTCTGTCCATGCAAACTGTTTACCTTTCATGCAATCTGTAACAGGTGCCATCACACTACTAAAGTGTGGTATAAACCTTCGATAGAATGAAGCCAACCCGTGAAAACTACGAACTTCCGTTATCGTCTTGGGCTGCGGCCAATTTCTGATCGCCTCAACTTTACTTTGGTCAACCTGTATTCCTTTCTCTGAAACAACATACCCCAGAAATAAAACACTATGCGTCATGAACACGCATTTCTTCGTTGCAGCATAAAACTGTTCTTGTCGTAACACCATCAGCACTTCTCTAAGATGATTCAAATGTTCCTCTGGACTCCCACTGTAAATCAGAATATCATCGAAATACACCACCACGAATTTCCCAATGAACGATCGAAAAATCTGATTCATCACCCTCATGAAAGTACTTGGTGCATTGGATAAACCAAATGGCATGACCAACCATTCGTATAGACCCTCCCTGGTTTTAAAAGCAGTCTTCCACTCATCTCCTGGTCTGATACGAATTTGATGATATCCGCTCTTCAAATTAATCTTCGAAAAGATAGTTGCTCCGCTTATTTGATCCAACAAGTCATCCAACCTCGGCATTGGAAATCTATATCTCACGGTAATCTTATTCAATGCTCGACTGTCAGTGCACATCCTCCACGTCCCATCCTTCTTGGGTACCAATAAAGCTGGTACAGCACAAGGACTCAGACTCTCCTGCACACGCCCCTGTTCAAGCAATTCCTCTACCTGCCTCCGCAACTCTTCATGTTCCTTCGGACTCATTCGATAATGTGGTCTGTGTGGCAACACAGCACCTGGAACAAGATCTATCTGATGTTGTATATCTCTCAACGGTGGCAACTCCGTTGGTAACTCTTCTGGAAATACATCGTCAAATTCTTTCAAAATTGGTTTTACTTCTTCTGGAATCTCAACCTCTTCACTGCTCTCTCGCCCAATTAACAAAAACACTTCAGGTTCCTCCTCTACTTCCTTAACAAACTCCTTCAAGGATAATAAAGTTTTCAGCTCTTCAATTTCTTCTGACTTACTTTCTTCTTGTGATCTCTTCTTCGGAACTAAAATAATCTTTGTGCCTTTAAACATAAAACTGTAGCTATTGGTCCGACCGTCATGTAGTACTGCTCGATCATATTGCCATGGTCTTCCCAATAATAAGTGGCAAACATCCATCTCTACTACATCACACCATATTTCATCTTTGTATTTCTTCCCAATAGAGAATGGTACACGAACTCGTCTATCCACTTTCACTTCTCCTCCTTTTCTCAACCATGCTAACTTGTATGGACTCGGATGTTTCTCTGTCTTCAATTTCAACTTTGTCACAGCTTCGGTTGAAATAATATTATCACAGCTTCCTGCGTCAATCACAAACTTACACACCTTTCCCAGAATAGTACATGTTGACTGAAAGATATTACTCCTCAACCAACTAGCTTCTTCCTGCTTTGGTGTTAAACACGATCTCCTCAGCATTAGGTTACAACCTTCGTCCCCTGACGCAATATCCTGCTTATCCTCCTCAACTGGACTAGAACAATCCTCATCAACATCCTCATCTTCAACCTCTACAATCATGGTTCTCTTCTTTGGTTTTGGACACTCACTGCTTTTATGACCCAATTCCTGACAATTGTAACATTTGAAACCATTGTTAACCCTTGTCTTCTCAGCCTCCTTCACAACTGGTTTTGCAATAGCTTTTGAAACATTCGAACTTCCACTAACTCCCTTCATCGGATTGTTGGAATTTGTAAACACACCTCCTCTTCGTCTACCCTGCTTCTCCCAAGCCAACGCTTTCTGATGTGCTTCCGCTACAGATCTTGGATCGAACATATTAACCATATCCTGAATCTGCATTCTCAATCCCCCAATGAACCTAGATGTCAGCTGCTCTTCTGTTTCCATAATATCATTCCTTGCAATGAGTTGATAGAATTCATCAGCATAGTCATTCACAGTTTTCGTCCCTTGTCTCAAGTTTTGCAAACGTTGATACATCAAAGATTGATAATTGTAAGGTAAGAACGTTGCTTTCATCAATTTCTTCATCTTCTCCCAAGATTCAACTTTTGACTTTCCCATTCGTTCACCTGTAAGCTTGGTTTGCTGCCACCATGCCAAAGCTCTACCCCTCAGCCTCGTAGCAACCAACTTCACTCTACGATGTTCTGGAACTTCTTTAAAGTCAAAAATCTCTTCAACATTAGCTACCCAATCTAGAAACTCCTCCGCTTGCATACCACCTTTGAATTCAGGAATTTCTGTCTTCATCCCCGACTCCCATTTGTGATCATACTCAGAATAGTTTCTTCCATGACCTCTTCCTTGAACACTACCACCATCATACTCCTCTTCAAAATCAGATGCATAACGATGTCGATTCCGACCACCAACATCTCTACTCCCTTCACGTCTACCACCATCCCTTCTATCGTCATTCCTCCGTTCACGATCATTCACGTTCCTCCCACGCCCTTGATCATTTTCAACACTTCTGTCTCGATTTGAATGTGGTGAGACTCTACTTCCCCCATGGTTAGATTCTGGTGAAACCCTTCTCCGATTTTGATTCATTTCTGTCATAAGCTTCTCTAACCGGCCAATTCCTTCGTTAAGCTTTTCACTAAAATTCTCATTGATTCTTTGCTCCATCTCATCAGCTTCTTCTCTTCGATATAAAGCTTCTACGTTTTGGTGGCGATTAGCTCTCCTTGGCGGCATACTTGAAAACTTCACAAATTCTTCAAATTCAAACACTTTTCGGACTTTGATCCAAAATGAAACGGATCGAAAACTTCCACTTTGTAGCAAATCGCGATGAACACGATGGACAAAGTTTCGGCCTCCAATTCAAATTTGATCAATCAACTTCAATCAATAATGAACACTTCTTCTTCTCGGCCGTGACTCAACACTTCAAGCTCGGCTTCTCTTTACACTTCAAATTGAATAGGCTCCAAGTCTCGATCTAGCTATGATTGGCTAGAACAAGCTCTGATACCAAAACTGACGCAGCGGATTAATCAAAAATGATGTAGATCGTTGAATGTAGTAATCGATGGATTGATGAATGCTGAATTGCCCGAATTCGTTGATCCGAAGATACTGAACTCTAGCTATCTCGAACTCGTTGATCGCGCACGATACCGGGTTCAAAGATCTTCAATTCTTCAAGCGTTGATCAGGCGCACTTGATTCCGCGAATCGGCTTCTACAATCGTTGAATCGAGCGCACTCGATTATCCGAAAGAGGAGATAGGAGATTACACTCAACTACCAATTTGAATGAAAGCACAAAGCAATCAAAAGAGAATTTTATTCAATATTCAACAACCTTTTACAATTGAGAAACCCGGCCTATTTATAGGCGTTTTACAACTCACACAAAAAAAAACACAAAAATTCACCAACTCCTAAGTCGGCAACCGACTTACGACCTACGACATAACTCGGCGACGACTTATCTACAAAAGAGTAGACGACTTAAGAAACTAGTTACAACACAGCGACATAGCAACATATTACAACAGAAAGTTACACAAGTCTTAAGTCGGCGGCGACTTATCACTTCTCCGACTCATCACAGTTATACAACACAACCGACTTACGACTTAATAAAATACAGACAAAATACGACTTACAAACAGATGCGACTTAATAGTGTCACGAGTTAACAAATGACGACCTATCAAAGCAACACAACGGCATCTCCCTTCGACTTAAGAATCAAGGGTCTAGATTAACTCGGCATAGGAATCAACAGTCTTCAGGCTTTGGCGACATAAGATGGTAAGACTTAACTGGGTCGTAACTCGGTGCCGACTTATCGTTTGACTCGTTAAGTCGTTTACGACCTATTACTTCAACAGTTTGCTTTGCCTTCTCTCTGAGTAACTCGGTAGGTCGTCCTGGCGACTTAAGATCTTTGATATCCCGTACCTCTTCACGAGTTAGGTCTTCCACCCTCCTAAGTCGGTCACGACTTAAGTCCCCCATTATGTTAAGTCGGTCACGACTTACGCTTATGTCTTCTGCTTCCTTGAGTCGGTCACGACTCATGCCTTGAATTTTGTTAAGTCGGTCACGACTCATTTCCCTCATGTTAAGTCGGTCACGACTTATAGCTTCATTTTCCTTAAGTCGGTTACGACTTAGTACTTGGCCTGCATCAAATTTTGATTTAATGGACTAAATAAATGGGTAACTTACAATAATTGTCACCATTGGCCTTTAATTACTTCTATAAGTTACTGCTTCCAAACAAAGGTTATAAATACTTACATAACACCAATTTTTTTCAATTACCAATAATTATATACCGATCCATCAATTGATTCAATATTTACACTTGTTTTCTTATATTCACTTTATAATCAAGTTATAACATTTGAGTCATTTCAATTGATTGGAATTTCATTCAATTTATCAATAATTAACTTTAATTAACTTCGTTGTTACGTTTCATCTTAGTTATTATTTCATTTTTAATTTACAAAATTTTATTTATTTCAACATTAAATTGCAAAACTTAACTAAATTAACAATTTTTAATTATCGAAAATTTACGGGTCGTTACATAGTTTAACGTTGGGAATATTGAAAGTCAAGTATAGAATTTGGAAAATATTTATGGATAGTGGCTGTTTTTTTTCAGCCGTTTGACAAATGAATGGACATAGATACCAAAGGACTCTAGAAATGGGTACCGATACGGTTAACCGTTTCGCAGATTTCGTTGCGTACCGGACACCGAAATGTACAAATGAATATACTGCGGAGATCAACACGACGAGACAAACATAATGGTACACAGATATGAGTGTACGACTATCCTATCAAAGATCGAATTTCGCTGCCAAAACTGCTGCTAAGACGCCGAAAATAAGATAACGGAGCTATAGCATTCCAAATTTGGCGAAACGAAATATGACGTCTCACTCATAAAATGATCCACATTTTTATTATATAAAAATATTCAGTTTTCAAAAATATTTCATTTTCATCAGATTAATTGAGTTTATTTTGAAATTGAACTTTACACAACAGAACTAACTTTCATATTTCTCAATGAAAATCTGTCATTCGTTATGCTTCAATAGACGCATACCAAATATCAAATTTTCATCGTCAAAATTAATTGTTTAAATTTTCACCAAAATTTCGTTTAATCACGTTATTTAAACCATTAAAATTTACGAGTCGTTACACGGTCTCTTCGCACCAACAACGCAAAAGCGTTTCTCAACTTCACACAGAAACTAAGTCTAATAGACTTATCACATCTCCAACTTTCAACTTGCTATCCTTCAGTCAAGAAGGAAGCTCGATAGATTGGAGTAATCACTCCACACTATACGAATCAACATTCTCAACACAAACGATAATCAAGCCTACACAGTCAGTTACGTACTAAGTGTACGACTAATTAGTTTCTACATCAAGTTGAGAAACTAAAATGGCCAAAATTTGATAGTCGGTTATTTTACTATCAAAGCAACAAACAAAATATAGCACTTGAGTAATCACTGGGCCTGGTTTCATTAATCGTTTATAATTCGAAACACTTCCCAATTATTCACTTCAAATTATCTTTAAAAAGATAATATTCAACACCATTTCCCTTATTGGATATTTGTAAAACATTTCCACATACTTATTTTAATAATAAGTAAATTTACAAATCATCTTATTTTTCAAACCATTTAAATTTCATTTTATAATATCGCTTTCCAAAACATCCATTTAATTTATAGGATTATTCACTGTCCAAAATCGTGAATAATACTCTTACCAAATTTATTCTTCTACACATTTTATTTAAAGGATTATTCAGTCCAAAATCGTGAATATAACTCCTTTATACAATTCATTACTTCTACACATTTAATTTAAAGGATTATTCACTGTCCAAAATCGTGAATGTAATTCCTTTAATAAACTTACATTTTTAACTTATCAAACTAAATTGATTTCAGATTTATAAAAAATGTTTATAAATTCCATTTATATTTTATAAACTTCCATATATAAAATTTCTTTTTAATGAATTTCCATTTTGATCTCTTTTGTAAGTCAAAATCAAATTATATGTTAATTTACTTGTAAAACTCTTATTTACAAATTCATTACTTTCTAATCTTATTATTTATAAAATCCATTATAAATTCATCTCTAAATTTCAATTGCAAATCCATATATAAATTTGATTACAATTCCAATTCTAATATTTATAAAACACCGTTTATAAATCCACTACTTTTATTTATAAAATATCAATTTTATAAATCTTATATAAAAACCATTTATAATAAGTCCATAAATCTCAATTTAACTTATTTTACAAAACAGTTATCTCCATATTAAAAAAATCATATTTTGATTATATTTCACAAAGCCATAATTTATAGAACATGAAAATATTAACTTTTATTTATTTCAAATAAATCCATTTCTTTAATCATTCAAAAATTATATATTTTCAAAATCACTTTGATATCCTTTTTAAATTGAAATCATCATTTTAATATTTTAAATTTCCAAAATAAGGCCCAATGCTACAACGGCACTGGATAAAGGCATTCACATCGATCATATCAATCATGACATCCAATCACCATATATCACATGATAACAGCATATATAACAACATCTATAATAAAATCAACAATGGTGAGGAATCCAGTTGGATCCCTCTAACCTATCACCTGCAACAAACATACATAATAGAAAATATGTCCAATATCCACTTCGAGGCAGACGCACGTACAAAGGGTCATCCGCTCATACACGAGAACGTATAGGGTCTCTTCCGCTAAAATATGCGGGATTATGTCCAAACTTATATATATATATATAAAATTTAACGACCCACTATTTTGGACCATTCAAATCGAAAATAAAACCACACATGTCGGACTTGAATAATACAAAACAACAGATTGTAAATAAATTTGGAGCAAATAAAACCAATCACAGAATCACATACAAAGAATATTAGAATAACTCGTAGCGGAAATAAAATACATAGTGGTTCATAAAGCCACTACAATACATAGTCTCAAAACAGATACAAAATACCATAGTCTGAAAATCAGATACAACAGAAGTCTGAATACATAAGTTCACAAATACATAAGCAAAGCTGAATGAAATAACTGAAATGGAAAGACAACTAGATACAGATAAACTCCAGAAATCTCTAGCTCTAGAAGGTGAGTCCAAAGCTGTAATACTCAGGCTGACCCGAGCGTAAAGCAAAACACAAACACTCGAGTCAGGACATACATACTTATACAATGTAAATCAACTAAAGTGAACTATAATAGAAATGCATCAATAACTTAAAGGATGCTTGGGATCGCCCATCCTCTAAGGATCCGTTAAACTATCTACTATGTAGTAAGATACGCTATTATAATAATGTCTAAAGTAAAGTATACTATTTAAAAATAGCGTTAATGCTTTACATTTTCCACCTTAACACATTTTTAGGTGTGCCAATAGTCTATACAATACTGTAATACACCATAAACTGGAGCTACCAGAGGATACTCCATAGGTACAACACAAATCAAACTCGTAGTAAAGCACGCTAGGGTAGGTGACATGGCACAACTAGGCAATGCCAGGGTAGATATACCAATTACACTTCCGGGGCGGTGGTAACGCAGAGCCACAATAATCGCCCACCTCGAGCCACACTCCCGAATCAAGGGGTGCACCCAATCAATCACAAAGTAATAGAATGGTATACGATGGAATGTGTCCGATAAGAGGTGCTACCTCATTAGCCCGTCAATTGCTCCTGTTTTCGCCACCTTATGCTAACTCATGGGAGTCGGGTCCACGTTTATACCTCAAAATAGAATCGTTGCCACCATCCTACTTTATTCTGGAATCTCCACCGCGTAAACAGTTGTTAAAGTGGTTTTCGGTATCGACAAAGAGTATGTCCATATCCGATCCCGATCTCTTTAACAACCAATCGTTATTATAACCTGTGGTTATAAATTCAAATTGGTTTATATTTCAAATCAAAACATATTCATTTAAACCATTTAAATCCAATGTCAATATCCTTCAAAATAATATTCATTTCCAAAGTTGTATCATTTCTAAGTTCATTCATTCAATTACCCATTTTCAAAAAAATTGTATTTCAGCATTCATAGCACTTTGAAAATGTTACTGTAGTTATAGTATTTCAGAAATATTATCTTTTCAGAAACAGCAGCACTTATAAAATGTTACAGTAGATAGTAGTATTATTATTTCAGAAAACAGTTCATTTACAAAAACAGCAGCACTTATAAACTGCTACAGTAGGTAGTATTATTATTTCATAAAACAGTTCATTTGTAGAGACAGCAGCACTTATAAATTACTACCTTAAAACCACAGCATTTCAGAAATGTTGTCAATACAAATCTGAGATTGTCTATAACATTTCAGAAACATTATAATTTCAATTTTCACCATTTTTAATTTATAAAACATATATCACCTTCCAAAATTATTTATTTGGCTATCATTTCACTTATGGTTTAAATAAAATAACATTTATAAATAATATATCCAAATTAAACCATAGTTCATTTATTAAGTCAAAATTACATTTAATTTGCTTAACTTTTAATTTAACAAACAAATAGATATTTTATTTACTTTTAAAAATATCCATTTCATAAATAAAATATTTTATTTCTAAGTTAAGCCAAAATTTCCATTTTTAATCAAAATTTCAATTATTAAGTTTCAATCATTTATTAACTCATACAATTTCAACTTACAGAAATCACTATAAAATTTATTTAAATCATTTAAATCCAGTTTAAGTTAAAATCACATATAATTTAAATGCCAAATACTTACATTTTCAGAAAATCTTTATATTTAAAATTAACCACGGGTCTGTATAATATTTTCTAACCTAGGTCAAGTGATACGGATAATATATCATTTCAATCCGTAATGAATTAAAATCCCGGGTTTTATCATTTCAAACCCGCAATCCCAAGTCAAATGAAATAAAAATCGCTTGAGCATATCATTTCAGCTCATAACGATTTTTCCCTATTTTATAGTCTGTTCGGGTATGTATCATTTCAACCCATAGTGATTCTATACTAACAGGGAACTTGCAGTGTGAGAGACAGAAAATAAATAAATAGTAAAACATATCATATGATGTCAGGTGATGCAACAGGTATATAATCAGGTAATATCATCATATAATGTCAGATAATAGGCAGATGTGAACATATAACATAACATATCAACTAGTACAATTCAAGTGACATTGTTTCACATTTATATAAGTATGATTTGTCGAGAGTGATAAACTCACTTTTTTAAAGCTAGTGATCAAATTCAAAACACACAAGCAAACTCCGAAAAGCACGACAAAACACGAATCAGTTTCGAGTAGAAGGAGAGCCAAGATCCAAGTCTTGTAACAACAAAATATACACATATATAAGTATATAATTCAACATAAGAAAATAAAACAAAACAATGTAAAATATGAATCAAAATGAAACAAACTTGGCTTAACCAATGCAAGTGGGCTCGGCCACATCACAAATAGACTTGACCACTTTGGTTTGTACTCGGCCATGGTCAGATCTGAAGCAACTAGGCTCGGCCTTGGTCAGGAAATATGAAGAGATGGCAAGTTAAAACAATAGGAAGGCAAGAGGACAAGGTAGGTGAATGGTCATGAGTTATTGGCTTGGCCCTATGGCAACATGGCTCTATCTGGTTGAAGGCAAGGGTCAGGTGGCCTGGTCAAGTCAGGGTGGTGCGGCCAGTGGTCATGTCAGTCACGGCAAGGGGCTGGAGGAGGAACTAGTGGTGGCCGGGGCAAACAAATAGGAAGGGGATGAATATAGTGGAATTCGGTTAGGGTTTTCAAGGCAACTTTGTGATGGATTTTTGGATCATGGTGGTCACGGCCTGGTCAGATCAGATCATGGTAAGGGATAGCTGGCCGTGGAAGGTGATGGTGGTGGTGAAGGACATGGTGGAGGAATCGGCTAAAGGGATGGAGGCCGAACACACTTGCAAATTAAAAGAGGAAGAAAAGAATAAAAGGAGAGGAGAAGCCATGGGAAAAACTTACTGCAATTTTTTTTTCTTTTAGGAACGTGAATGAGAAATGAGGTGAGATGAGAAGTGTTTGTACAACTAGGCTAGGGGAATGAACGGCTAAGGGAACAATGAAAAGGCTAGAAAATGTAAAGGCTTCAATTAAACAAATAACTCAAGTCTCTTGAGTTTCCAAGCCCAAAATCAAATAAAAAAAATAGAAAGTAGAGAATGGAAAAAAAATATATAGAGAATAGAAATGAAATAGAAAATATGAAATAGAAAATAAACAATGAGATACTGAAAATAATTGCGTGTAAAACGCTGAATTTTACCAAATTTTAAAAGTAAAACAGAATTTAACAAAACGAAAAGTAGAACGAATATCAGAAACAAATACTGTTTCAAAGAAAAGAAAAATTTAATTTACAAATTTCAACTGGAAATCAAAGTTTGAAAAAATTTGAACAAAATATAATATTTCCAGAAAATCATTATTTTATTATATTTGGAAAATAAAATTATAGCCAAAAATCCAAAATTAAATTGGAAAATTACAAAATTCAATTTAAAATGATTTAAAATCAATGGTTTCAAATAAATTAATTTAAAAATATTTGTTAAAATTTATGGGTTGTTACATATAATATGTCATATATAGCACCCAAACAATCATCAATCATCAAAAATAAAATTTATTCTCATTTATATAAAAATATAAGCGAGATAGAAAGAGTGAGATATACTCACTTTGCTTGCAGTCGTCGCGATAGCGATTTATTTCAATTAAAATTAAACAAGTTTTTAATTTTAACCAAAATTTTCACTAGCTCCAAATAAATCCAATCTAGCTCTAAAATGTAGTGCTCGTCAATTCGAACCCAACGCAACTTGTTTCGTCCGATTTCGACCTCGTATGACAAAGTTATGGATTTTTAAAATTTACACGAATTTAAATATAATAATTTATAGTTTTTTTTTATTTTACCCTTTGCTAAATCAGGGCCATTTATTTCAAGTAAACAAATCATGGCCATGATTTCCTTTCTTCCTCATTCAGTTCGAAGGCTCCAGGTTTTCACCGCGTACGTATATTTTTTTTTTCGATTGATACCACCATCGCCTGGAAGAAGATCGCCGACCACCACATCGTGCGTCGTCCCCCACCTCACCTGCGGTCCAACTCCGACCTCCCATAGTGCAGCCGCCACCGTGAATTCGTCCACCAAACGCACCCAGGTCGGAGAGAAATTCTGACTGCCCTGGTGCTCCATTTTTAGTCATAGCCGTTCAACTTCATCGTCTCACTACGCTCTCCAACATTGCTTTAGACGTTGAATCGTAATTTTTTATGGATTGTGAGATAATTAGGGGAGAAAGAGAGAGTTTCCTGGCCGTTGAAATGTTAATGGCGGCTAAGGTTTATTAGTGTTAGGGTTTTGTGAAAAAAAGGAAAAAATGAGGGCTTTTATAGAAAATTTTCACGCACTATTCATCCAAAAAAATTTCGAACTCCAAACGAAGCGTGCCGCCAGGTGTTTATAATGGTTTACCCCTATTCCGAACACAATAGAATATATATCGAAGGCCAATTCCACCATATTTGGAAGATATGTTTTTGAATCGAATTATTTTAATTAAAAATTACTTAAATAAATTTCTATGCATTTCAGCTTCGCACCACCAAACCGTAAGTTCGATCGACACAAAATTTGAAATCCTACAATAATATAACATTACGTATCCAATGAAACTGGTTTCGTCTAAATCCGAGACCGTTTTAAAAAAACGACTATTTTTACACGTTAATTAAATATTAAAATTTCCAATTTCTATAAATTAGTTTTTAATTCAGTTTTAAAAGATTACTATCTCTATTCTAACTCAAATAGAATTTAAAACAATATTATAATTCATTTTTATTCATATTAAATCCAGTATTCAATTATTTCTGCAATTTCAAATATTAAATTAACAATTTAATTATCTAACTAAATCCTTATATTCAAAATATAATTTATTTAACTTATAAAATTTACTTTTCAATATTTAAATTCAATTCAATATTCTAAATTTAAACGACCAAAAATCTGGGTCGTTACATTCTACCCTCCTTAAAAGAATTTCGTCCCTGAAATTACTAAGTAAGAAAAGATGCTACAACTCCATGAACTTTTCAAAACAATTTAGTTGAAATAGATTATCAAATTCTTTTAAGTGTTTAACATTCCAAAATCAATTAGTCACAACTTCGTTATTACACTTTTATAAAAACTTTTCTTAAGTTTCTAAATTCATACTTAGTTATTTACTAATACCATACCATAAATCAACAAGCATCATTTCAAAAACCAAAAAATCTCATTTCAAATTATAACTCAAAAATCACATTTTTGTTATCAAAAATTTTCCAAAAATTTTCCAACGCCTAAAATTTTCAGAAAAATTCACCATGGTCTCTTTTGTGCGGTTCGATCGTATTAAAATCACAATATATATATCACAAATATACATCTCACCTTCGAGGATGAGGCATCCCATAGGGAAAAAAATATAAAAGTACGATATGTAATCCGAGATATGTACCTTATATATTATTAGCGAGCATATACGGCTAATATAGCGCAAAAGCGAGCTCCAAATGCGAAGTAAACGCCATCCGCACCTACTAAACACTCAACAACCAAATGAGAACACATATATATAGCATATAACATCAATATATAACATATACCAATACAACAACTATATATGCCAATATAGCAAATGCAACATAAGCAATCATCAAACAACTAACATCCAACTAACAACCATCCAACCAATTTACAACCAAATTGATTCATAACCAAATCAATATTCATTCCAAATTTTATTAACATTTACTTGATTTGGTTTTCAATTCATTCACATTCATTAATCACAATTGATTATATTCAATTTAGATTGGATTCAATCTAGCTACATTCACTTTAGATTCAATTCATATTTACTTAGTTTACATTCCACTAATTTATACCCAATCCAATTAAAATTTATTAACATTCATTTGTTATTTACATTCAACTTCATTTAGTTTCAATTTCATTTGCATTCATTCTTCACTTAATATATTTTCTTATAATACTAATAACACTTATGATTTATTTTCTAAATCACTTACTTAAGTTTAATTTACATTTTTATATAACATTTCTAATGTTTATATTTAATTAATAACTTAAGTTATATTCTATTCACTAATCATTAGTTCAATTCAATTCATTTATATACTTAAGTTGAATTTCATTTATTAACTCAAGTTCATATTCATTTAAATACCTCATTTCAATAATTCACTTTATTAATTTATTTCGATATCAAAATCAGCTTCATTTAGTCTTACTTAAGTTAACTTCCTTTACAACATTTATTTTGTTTAACTTAACTTCCAACTTATAATTAAAATTCAGATTTCATTTCTTAACACTCTTATTCAATCAAATAGAAATTTGTTTTACTTACTATCTCTCAAATTATAAGTTATAAACTTGTTTACTTAAGATTCATGAATATTTACTTAAGTCTATTCACATGCTACCTTTCAATTCATAGTTATATGATCACTGTACAATCTTAAGTGTATATTCATTTTTATTTGATTCATTTCAAATATCGATCTATTTCATTTCAAATTCAATTCAATTTATTTAACTTAGCTTAGTTAAACTCCAGTTCATATAACTCATTTTACTAATTCAATATATTTAACTTCACTTAAGTTAAAATTTTAACTTCATAGCTTAATTTGAAATTTTCTTTTCTTATACATACTATTTTCAAATCATATATTTATTATGCTAACTCAATTCAATTTATCCTTACTTACGTTAAATTTTAATTTCATATTATAAGTCCAAAACTCATTTCAGTTATATTTATCAATTTTAAACTTGGATTTTAAATTCAAATTTGTTTATCACAACAAAACTTAAATTTTCAATTTACTATTAGTAGCAAATCAATCACATAGAAACTCGAAAATGATATTGATGATGCTGCAGTCATCACCCTTATTATTTTCAGCAACGATAGTGAATTCAGTGCTTTATATTTCTTTTAAACTCTTTTATTTACAAATCACATTTATAAATTTATACTTATATAATTTCACTTCTTATTTCACTTCCTTATATAAGTTCATTTCAATTTTTATTTGTCTTGTTGTTTAGATTTTAATAATAACAAATTTTTATTAAACACAACAAATAACAAATGGTAATAATCAAATATTACCATTCATTAACAACCAACAATCAATATATAATTATATATAAAATATAATCGAGGTAGAATTATTTCATTTACCAAATTTCAAAAGTAATATTGTGTCCAATCTCCACGTTCAAGTGATTAGAGATCCCTATCGATAACGTTAGCTAGACGCAACAATCAGAACCCATAAGCCACTCAACAGCTCAATCAACACAATACAAAACATTTTTATATTCAATAAAAATACGCATTCATATATATAATACACTCAAACTCAATCTAGGGCGCTACTGACCCTATCTATACTGAGTACACATCAAAGCCTAGGAATATACTAAATCTAAGCTCTGATACCACGCTGTGACGACCCGCACTCGACACCCTTTGAATCCGACAATAAACCACACATGTCTGAACCAGAGTGCACCGATTGCAGATAATCATGATAAAGAAAAGAGAGGGTGAGAAGAAAGAGAGAAGAAAAAAGAAGAGAAGATAAGAAAATGAGAGAAGCAGAACCAAAACAATACAGAATCTCACATCGCAGCGGAATAACATATAATACAGATCAAAAATCTTTACAAAGAGAAACTATAATATACATAAGTTGATATCAGAGTACACAATAAATAATCATCAGTTTGGACAGTTATAATAACTTGTCCTCACAAATGCTGATAATTTACAACAATATCAACCAATAGCAATGCAACGGAATAATAAATAGATACGTGTATACGACATGAAGATCTCCAGCTCGCCTGCTGAAGCTCCAAAAGCACCAAATCTGAACCTGTAAATATACTCGGTCTGACCCGAGTATTGATATGGAATAACGCCCGGATCAGTCTGGTAAATCAGCATGAGAAAACACACCTCAACTGAATTTATAAAGTTATCAAAACTTTTCCTTTATCAAAACAAAAGGTATCTCGTAAGACGGAGTCGCAAATAAATACCGACAAGGTTTTTACCTTACGATAACCAAAACATCTCATATCAAATTCTCTTATATTATAATAGTGTCTATTGCACACAAATAATATTAAGATAGATTAAATTATTACATTATTAAATTCCAGCATACACCTTGTAATACAAGGCTTTCTACAATAGAAAATGGCAGGCACGTATTGGATTTTGGATTTCCATACAAATGACTAGGTAAAGGGACTACCTTTTCGAAAATTCGGTACACCTCAAGAGGGATGAACCTAGGGTCGAGATACTCGGCACCTAAACCAACACAAGACCGGTTTACCCCTTCCTAGATAGTACCGAATATGTCATCACTCCGATCGTTACCGACCTAAAATCCATGTCCACAAGCATACACAACAATAATCAGATACACGACATCATAGAGTGTAAAGGTATATCTAGAAGAGTGATGACATCTCCTAATAAGAGCGACCCATTTTAGCCTTGCTACTTCTATCCCTGTTTCAGTCATTTTCCTTGGAGTGAGGCCAAAGTGGTATCGATTACCTTTCACATATCACATCATCATTGAATGCCACATTGGCATTTCCGTTGACTACTAATTGCCTTCCACAAAAATACAACCCTTGAGCTCATACGTCTCAATGAGGGTGTTAAGCTAAGAGAAGTTGCCTTCTCCGCCACCACCAATGTACGTTTGTAAAAACCAATGTACGTAATCTTAGAAATGCAATGTCAGACACTCGTCTATACAAGTTTTCGAGGAACAGGACAAATCGAAGGCACTTTCCTACCACATCCTGTCGGGAAATCCCTAGGATTAGTAGCGAATAGTCCTTGCATTGGATATTTCATAACGAAGAGACTACTGCTACTATATGTATATTGGGATTTAACTCCAAATGATCAACAAGCAGTCCTTCACTATGAAAATCCTAAACATCAATATCATCAACCAACTTGCACAATCATCATATAAATGTTGGTCCGAAGTGGTTTTCAGATAAATATGATCCCGGTCTGTAATGACGTGGTATTTCGAACCATTCAAATCGACAATTATCCACTCATGTCAGACTTGAATTACTTAAAACAACAGATTGTTAATTTATATTTGGAAAAACTTAGCATATACAGTAAATAAATCAATCACTGAATCACAGACACAGAGTAATATAACAATAAGCAGCGGAATAGATTAATAGTAGTTCATGAAGCCACTATATAAACATCAGAGTTTAAAACAAAATACAACAGAAATCTCAAATATAGAGTAGTCTCAAATACAAAAGAAACTGACAAGATTGAACATAAACAACTGGAAACAACTGAGATAACTACAAAGCTAAATAGATAGGAGACAGATGTTCAAGCAAAGCTCCAAGCTCCGGAGGTGAGTCACAATTGTTGTGACACTCAGTCTGACCCGAGCATAAAGCAAAACACAAAACACTCGAGTCAGGATTAACATTCTTATATCAGTAAATCAACTCAAGTGAAGTGTCAACTGAAATACATGTAACTTAAAGGATGTTTGGGATTTCCATCCTCTATGGATTCGTGAAACTATCTACTATGTTGTAATATACGCTATTATAATATGTCTATCAGTAAAGTAAAATATTAAAATAGCATTACGGCGTTACCCATATCCCCCTTAACACATTTTATATAATGCCGTAGTCTATACAGATACTATAAATTCCACCCGCAGGTGGGCTATCAGGGAGCACTCCATAGGTACGACACAAACCAAACTCGTAGTAGGCGCGATATGGCATGTGACAAGGCATGCGAGGTAATGCCCAGGGTAGAATACTAACGTTTTGCGGATCCGGACTAGTGGTAACGCATAGCAGCTACTACCTCCCACCTTGAGACACAATCCCAAACCAAAAGGTGCACCCAATCAAATCACAAAGTAATAGAACGATATTGAAAAAATGTGTCTGATCGAAGGAATGACCTCACTTGGCCCGGCATGGCTCCTGTTTTAGCCACATCAAGCTGACCCGTAGGAGTTAGGGCTATGTAAATACCTCATACATAATTATCAACAAACCATCCTACTTCGTTCTAGAATCTCCACCACGTACACAGTTGTTAAAGTGGTTTTCGGTATTGGCAAAGAGTATGAAAATATCTGATCCCGGTCTCTTTAACAACCAAACACTTATTTCACACTATGGTCGTTTTATTTTAAAATAGTTCATATTTTATATCCAAATATCATATTCATTTCAAAATCATATCACTTTCGAAATTATATTCACTTTCGAAATCATATTTTACTTCCAAAATCATAACCACAAAATAGTTTAAACCATCATATCAAATATTCGCATTTAAAACCAAATATCTAAGTCATAACAGTTCCAACTTAAACGGTTTAGTATTCAAAATAGTTTATATATTGAAATAGTTATAAATTAAAAATAGTTTATATATTTAAAAGAACTTATATATTAAATTTTTTTTATATATTAAAAAGAATTTGTACCGAAAATAGTTTCAAATTAAAATTGTTTCTTCTAATTTCACAAATCAATTCAAATCAACCTTAATTCCAAAATTCAATTTAAATCAATCTCAATTTAAATTCTCATTAAAACATATTTTATTTATCGATTTCAAATCCAGATTTGAACTACAAATTTAAACCATTTCAATTTTAATAGGTTTCAAAGTTAAATATTCAAGCATTTACAATAACTCAATTTCATAAATTTCATTTATATTTCCAAATTCAACATTTTATTTGAATTTGAAATTATTTGCTAAATCATTTTTAATAACGTTGAATAAACCTCAAAAATTAAATTTAAATAAAATCAATAAATCAAATATCTGACTTCAATTTTGATTTAATTCTAAAATATTCACCTAATCACCTTTTATAAGTATTTAAATAAATTTCCAATTACAAACTTAAATCAAAATTTAATATTCAACTTCATTTAAATTTGACAATGTTAATTCAATCACCTTAATTTAAATCAAGTTATCAAGTTATTCAACATATCTTTAAAATCTCAAAATCCAATAAGTTCCAAATCATCCTTTATTTAAATTCAATTATTAATCAATTAAATTTCAAGTCAAACTTTAAATTTATCTTTCCAACCTCTATTTTATTAAAGTTATTACAAAATTTATTTAAAAATATTAATATAAATTTTAAATAAATATTTAAAACATATTTTATATATATTAGTTAAATTAAATTCTTATTAAATTTTATTATATTAATTATTATTAAATTAAATCTTATTTTACTAAATATATTTTGTAAAATCTTATTTTATATATATTTAAAAATAATAAAATTATAAGTAAAATCTAAAAATTTATATTTTTCAAAACTTAAGTCATAAATTTAAAATTTCTAAACATATAATTTGAAAAACCAAATTTACATATATATTAAAATTAAATCTATATATATTATATTTAAAAATCAATATTTATCAAAACCTATATATTCCATTCAAAAGTTTGGAAATCATTTTTCAAAAATAGACCAACGTTGTTCGTATATCATTTTCTACCCTATTGTCAAGTGATACGAATATTTATCATTTCAATCCGCAATTTAAATTTAATATTTACGGGTATATATTATTTCAACCCGTAATCCTAGAATTTCAAAATCAATAAAAAATCGCTTGGGTTTATCATTTCAACCCATAACGATTTTTCCCTATTCTAAAATATCGTTCGGGTATGTATCATTTCAACCCATAGGGAATTTCTAAACTACAGGGAACTTACAGTGTGAGAACAAATAAAGCAATAATATAAAATGACATATATATCAATAGTAGGCATATACCATCATTAACAATTTAAATATAATATATATACAACAGGTTATGGTGTCATATGCCAGTTAATATAGGTAACAATTGCAAATAACAACATATCATAATTAACGATTAAATTTCTAACCAATTTATTTCAATTGTCATTTCATGTTAATTAAATTTACTAAATATAAGAATGTTAATCGTGAGTGATTGCTCACTTTTCGAGGCTAGAGAAATTAGACAACACGACAAGCTATGAATTGAATCACGAATTTGACAATCGACCAATCCAAACGACAATTCTCAAAGCAAAGCAAGGTGAACACAAATTCGACGAATAAAGCTGATTATTAAGAATGAATGAAACAAATCAAAGTCGGCTTGATATAAACTGAAATGAAATATATATTATATAAATTTTCTCTTAAAACAAACATTCAATTTAAAAATACACATTTTAATAAAATCTCCATATTATATATATATGTATATCCTTTTTTTCAATATTGATTGAAACCCAATTTTTCCAAAATTCTTCAATAAAACATAATATATATATATATATACATATATATATATTATGTAACGACCCACTATTTTGGACCATTCAAATCGACAATAAAACCACACATGTCGGACTTGAATAATTCAAAACAATAGATTGTAAATAATTTGGAGCAAATAAAATCAACCACAGAATCACAAACACAAAATATCAGAATAACTCGCAGCGGAAATAAAATACATAGTAGTTCATGAAGCTACTACAATACATAGTCTCAAACAGATACAACAGAAGTCTGAATACATAAGTTCACAAATACATAAGCAAAGCTGAATAGGAAACAACTGAAATGGAAATGGAAAACTAGATAGACAGATAAACTCCAACAAATCTCTAGCTCCAGAAGATGAATCCAAAGCTTTGACACTTAGGCTGACCCGAGCGTGAAGTAAAACACAAAACACTCGAGTCAGGACATACATACTTATAAAATGTAAATCAACTCAAGTGAACTATAATAGAAATGCATCAATAACTTAAAGGATGCTTGGGATCGCCTATCCTTTAAGGATCCGTTAAACTATCTACTATGTAGTAAGATACGCTATTATAATAATGTCTAAAGTAAAGTAAACTATCAAAATAGCGTTAAGACGTTACCCATATCCCCCTTAACACATTTTATATATTCCCATAGTCTATACAGTACCGTAATCTTCCCCGTAATGGGCGTCGTCAGAGGGCATTCCATAGGTATGGACCGTATGGTACAAAACAAACTCTTAGTAAAGCACACTATAGTAGGTGACACGGCACAACTAGGCAATGCCAGGGTAGATATACCAATTACACTTCCGGGCCGGTGGTAACGCAGAGCCAAAGCAATCGCCCACCTCAAGCCACACTCCCGAATCAAGGGGTGCACCCAATCAATCATAAAGTAATAGAATGGTATATGATGGAATGTGTCCGATCAGAGGTGCTACCTCATTAGCCCGTCAATTGCTCCTATTTTAGCCACCTTATGCCAACTCACAGGAGTTGGGTCCACGTTATACCTCAAATAGAATCGCCTCCACCATCCTACTTCATTCTGGAATCTCCACCGCATACACAGTTGTTAAAGTGGTTTTCGGTATCGACAGAGAGTATGTCCATATTCGATCCCGGTCTCTTCAATAACCAATCGTTATTATAACTTGTGGTTATAAATTTCAAAATGGTTTATATTTCAAATCAAAATATATTCATTTTTAAACCATTTAAATTCGATGTCAATATCTTTCAAAAATAATATTCATTTCCAAAGTTGTAGAATTTCTAAGTTCATTCATTCAATTATAACATTTCAAAAGCATTGTATTTTAGCATTCGTAGCACTTTGAAAATGTGATAATACATATAGTAGCATTTCGAAAATAGTTATCTTTTTAGAACAGTAGCACTTAGAAAACGTTACTGTAGATATAGTGGTGTTTGGAAAACAATACATTGTTAGAAATGGTAGGGCTTATAAAACGCTACCTTAAAACCATAGCATTTTGGAAATGCTAACAATACAAATCTAAGTTTTACTATAACATTTCAGAAACATTATATCTTCAGTTTTTCATCATTTTAACTTATAAAACTTATCTCACTTTTCAAAAATATTTTTTTGGATATCATTTCACTTATGATTTTAAAAAAATAAAATTTTATAAATAAAATATCCAATTAAACCATAATTCATTTATTAGGTCAAAATACATTTAAATTTCTTAACTTTTACCTTTAACAAATAACTTGATACTTTATTTACTTTAAAAATATCCATTTCATAAATAAAATAATTTATTACTAATTTAAGCCAAAAATTCCATTTCAAATCAATTTTCAATTATTAAGTTAAATCAAAATTTTAATTTACCTTTTTAAATCATTTATTAACTCATAAAATTTTAACTTACAGAAACTCAGTATATATACATTTTTAAATCATTAAATAAAATTTTGAGTTAAAATCTCATAATTTAGAATTTTCAAATACTTAAAATTTGCAGAAAATATTTATATTTTAAAATTAACCACGGGTCCGTATAATATTTTCTAACCTAGGTCAAGTGATACGGATGTATCTCATTTCAATACGAAATATAAAAATCCTGGGTTTGATCATTTCAAACCCGCAATCCCAAGTTAAATAAAATCGCTCGAGCCTATCATTTCAGCTCATAACGACTTTTCCCTATTCTAAAGTCCATTCGGGTATGTATCATTTCAACCCATAGTGAGGGAACTTGCAGTGTGAGAAACAGAAATATAAAATAAAAGTAAAGCATAGCATGTCAGGTGATAAACAAGTATAGTATATCATATCAGGTGATGAAACAGTTATATAATAAGGTTATAACATCATATAATATCACATCAGGCATAGGTGAAACTACTATCAACATGGCATATTACTATTGCAATTCACAAGACATTGTTTCACAATTTTATAAGTACGAAGTGGAGAGTGATAAACTCACCTTCTAAAGCTAGAGATGACAATTCAAGGCACACAACCAAACTCCGAAAAGCACGACAAAGCACGAACTAGATTTGAGTGGATGAAGAGCCAAGGTTCAAATCTTGCAAACAACAAATAAAAAAATATAAGTAGACATTTATGCAAGAAAATAAAACAAAAGACAAGAAAATGTGCAAGCACTACAAGAAAAACAACATTTGATAGCATAGTAACATAGCAATCAACTTGAAGTGCTATTACAAATTATTTTATACTAAAAAAACCATTAGAAAAACGCTATTTGAACTGTACCCGGAATGGTAACCGCTATGTCTCTGTAACTAAGGCGGTAAAATTTCAAGCTCCCGCTGAGGACTAAAACCTAATCAAACAAAACATCCCTAAAATTTTATTTCTCGGCCATTTCAGAATTTCCATCCCAGTAAAAAAATTTCACTAAATTTCATTCCACAAAAACCTAATTATAAAATTTTCATTCCCTGTAACTAAAATTAGTTTGCCGCTTTCCCTCGTCATCGTTTCTTCATCTCTGCTTGCACTACTTTGCCTTTCTCTAGAAAGATTGTTGAGTCAACACAAACCACGTGACTTGAAGCGAAACGCTATTTGTAAGTTGTGTTTTTTATCACAATTTTAATAAGTTTTCGATTCATTGCCTATTCCTATTTATATCCATTTTATTTACTGATTCCTATTACTGTTGATTCGATAAAATGATTTGGTTATTTTCTCTACTGCACTAAGTTTTAGATGCTTAGGTGATGATCCATAATCAGTTTAATTTAGCAGCTTCTGCTAACAATCCCATTATCAGTAGATTTGTATGTATTGATTTTAGTTTTCAACTGTATGTTCAAATTATTGTTTTTGTAACATTTCTTAGGTAATGTGTTTTTCATTTTGGCAGAATGTATCTATTTTCACATAACTTGATTTCATTTTTCAATAAAATTAATCAATTATATTTTCTTCACTATATTTATACTCATATTGCTATAATATAAAGTTTATTCTTATTATTCTAAACTCTTATATTTCATTAAGGTAATGCTCCAGCATTACATTATTAACTAGTTATTTTACTTTGAGATATGCTGCACATCTGAGATTTGAAAATGTTGTTTTTAATGATTTTTTTGATCATTTTGGTGTTTTGTGAGATTTATTTGAATGATCTTTACATGTAGTTTGAAGTTAAATATGTAGGTAACCTTAGCAGGTTTGGATTCATAAATTCATTTAGTAGGATTTATATGTATAGCACATAATTATTTCATTTAAATTAAAGCCAATTCAGCTTGGTTTATTCATAATCTACACAAACATAAGCTTCGGATTATTGCATTTCTTATGCAACTTTATAGGAAAAACTATCAAACTATCTCTATAATGACCTTATATGTAGCAGGATTATTTGGGATGATGGACAGGTCAGATATGAGCTTGAGGGATGCAGGGATTCAGTTGCTAGTGCAGGTCAATGTGTTGGAGTTTTCTGTTGATTTGGATGATGTGTTGAAGCTAAAGGCGAGGATGTTTGTGAAAGGGAGAAGTGTACTTTGGAGAAGCTATTTCTACTTAGTAAGGTAGTCTTTGATGAATCTGGGGTAAGTGTTCTTGGTTTGGGCATTTATTTTTTTGTATTCACCTGGATTTTTATTATTTCTTGTAGGCTTATAACTTTTTTCTAAGAAAAACCCTGGTTAATCATGATATTAATATAAACTAAATTTATTCAAGAATGATATTATAATCGAAATATATGAGGCATGAGGTGGCTAAATGCTAGAAGTGAATCATCTAAGCATATGCATTTGGATGTACACCTTTCGAAACTATTGTTCTTTGATGTTTTGGTTATATATGGAAATTTTGCATTTTAATGAATTTGCATCTGTAGTTAATAGCAGGAAAAATCACTTGAACTATTTACAAACACTTGGAATTGAAAAAATCATTACAGCCACCTGTTTTGAGATTAATAGAAGAGCATTCAAGGCCACAAGCACAATTTTATAGAAGTTAACATGACATAAAACGCAGTATTATATAACAGATTTTTATTCAATGTCCTTTTATTAAAATAGTATAAAAATTAGTATCCAGGGGATAGAACCCAAAGTTTTATGTTAAGAAACTTGATGACCATTTCATCCAAAATGGAGTGAATAATACATTTCTATCAACTGCAGTTTTGTTGAATTCAGAAAAGGAAATGATGTTAACTATAAATGTGTGCATCATATGGTGTCTGCCTACACAAATTTTATTGAAGATTTTGAATACCACCAGTCCCTATGGCGTTTGTTGGACACCATAAACTCTAAACTTTGCTAAGCTAAACTTTGTCGGGGTGTAAGAGAAATGAAGTACAAGCTTCGATTGATGATTTGCCTGTGATTATGTAAAGATTTTCAAGAAATTTTAATGGTCTCTTTCTTAAAGAATGTAATTTCTTTATCTCTTTACCTTGTGAAAGTGGAATAATGAAATTATGATGAGGGGGACAACGTAGAGTAATTATGCATCTAGTCTTTAGGAAAATTTGCAAATTTCAATTTATGGTAGTATGTAAAATATTCATTTACATTTTATAAATGGTTTACTAAACTATACTTGTACAAAAACATTTTCATCCTTAACCACATGCTTACGCATAATAGTGCTTGCATTCTCTAACCTATTGTCATAAATATTTTCAAAACGTTCGTTCAGATTTTCTATGATATGAATTAAAGCGGCTAGGTGGGATGTTGTATCTGTAATGTACTAGTCATATAGATGCATACATGTCTAGTGGCTACATACTTTGCATGATAAAACAATTAGCAATAGGAACAAAAGGCAATAAAGTAATATGTCCTACTGCTCTCAATCTACATGCATTATATTGGTTAGTCTTATGCCAGCAGAAGTGGAGCTAAGTGACTTTAAGTCACCCAGACTTGGCATGGGCTCGAACAATTTTGGTCACTCGATCAGATAAAGCCATCTGATGCCTCTTAGTCACTCAACTGGAGCTCAACTTTGGGTGACTTTTGCATTGAGAATGGAGGGACTCCAGGCGAATAAGTTAGCACAAAGTGATGAGCTTCAAGTGTTTTCATCACCTTAAAGACAAAGTTACCTGAATGACTTTAGTCCCCCAAGGAAGAGTGAAGTCACCATGGGTGTAGGTGGAGATGATAGCTGGTCTCCTTGTGTCCATGATGAATACTTAGTTCCACTCATGCCCTACAAATTTACACTGCATTCATGCTCGATTTACCCTTCTTCATCATGTCTTGACATATACAGAGCTCAAATGCAATTGTGAAGTACATTCCCGGTACCCGTGTTGTTATGTAGGACATTAAGCTAAATAATACAAACAATAATCATGTAGTACATTAAATTTTAATATTATGAATGATAAATTGTTTGGAACATGTGCATAAAATATTTTTACTGTTTTCTATGGAGCTTAGGTTGTATTTTATCTTTTGGTAACAACACTCAGATGAACCTAAAGTTTTTTTTCTCACATAACAGGATAAGTATTTGTACGGTAGTGTTTATTTTAGTTAAGTTACTAATATATGACTTGGATAGAAAGACCATGAAAAGGCAGAGTGAATTTTCAGTCAAATTTTGATTTTAATCTAGTTATTTGTTTTATTTGTTTCAAGTTGACACTGCCCGTTTTGTTAGTATTTGCTTAATGTAAGTATTCTGGTGCCTTATTTGCCTAATGTTAGTATTTGCATAATGTTGGTACTCATTATGCTCATCCAAATTGTATATATGTGTCATAGTTTGTTAACTTATTAATTCTAAACAAATATCAAAGAGATATTCTAGCATAAGAATTTAAGAATTGATATTCATACATTCTGCCACATCACAAATTTTGAGTCACTGATGTTTATATCAATTTTATAATCCTTGCAAGATATAATAAAGTATTACTTACTTTTTGTATCAAGATATAATAAAGTATTACTTACTTTTTGTAATCCGGAGCACAGTTCCAAATGTGCCCATGCTAACTGATAGTCCGCCACTACCTTATGCTGCTCCAGTTATCAGTCACCCTATTGATCCCCCACTTACCACTGATTCCTCTAGTCCTCCTTTGACCACCAGAGGGAGCAAATGATGGATGCAGCCTTATAAGCAAGACAAAGTAAGCACTATATATGTTCTAGGTTTACAACAATAAAGCATTTCCAGTACTGCTGTACTTCTCTTTTCACTTGCATTGTGTGTCCATGTAACTATGGGATATTAGTATCTGTGTGTTCAGATATGTATGCCTGTTTCAGTTAATCACTACTCTATGATTCAAGTGATATCATATTATGTTTCTACCATTATCATTCATATGTTGGGGTTTATGAATACTGGTGAATGATAGGGTCGGTGAGACAGAAAATAAAAGTAGCATATCAAAGGACTAATATCATTGCAACATTAATTAACTGAACAAAAGTTTTACATGATTCCTTAAACCATCAAATGTCTGTATACCTTTTATGATCTACATGACTGAATTGTCTTACCATGTACTCCTACAGGAATACAAACAAGCAAAACAAAACAGTGAAAAGAATGACTTAATTCACTTGATAACATCAATTGCATAACTTTACATTTTCACCTTTTTGAACCAAACTATACTACAAAGAAAACATTCCACCAATCTGTCTACTTCCATCAGGCGGATTAATAGTAACCCAAAGCAAAGAAATGGTTTGCATAAAATACTTTTTATATTTTCAATTTAGTTTATGTATTATAAATAATAAATAAATTTATAAAAATTAACTAAGTTAATTAAGATTTAAAATAAATAGATAAATTTATAAAAATTAACTAAGTTAACTAAAATTATAAAAAATAAATAATTTAACCAAGTTTTATGAAAAATTAATTAATTTGACTAAGTTTTAAAAAAATATAGTTCGTACTTCCTTGATTCAAAGAGATATACAATGACCTGTTAAAATAAATTCAGAAGTAAAAACAAAATTTACTAGGTTATACACCAGTGTTGAAGTATGCAGTCATAAAATGGAATATATGTTGAAATGTGATCGTGTACTGATTGTCCCAATCTTTTGAAATCTGTGCAAAGATTCATCATTATCTTTAATATTTGTAGATGGTGGTCCGATGATCAGTTCATTTAAGGCCTGGTCCAAGTGTTTAAGATTTATTTCTTGTGGATTCACATCTCATGGATATTCCTGGCTCGAAGGTGTGTACATGTATGTAGAACATTTATATTTTAGACTTTTGTATACATTATGCAACTGTCCAATTCTTTTGTTTTTTTCCTCTGTAGTATGATGAAAATACAAATGTATGCAAATTATATAGAGAATCAAAAACACCAAACATGGGCGCATCTCTTTATATAACATGGCTGCTTGAAATCCTTGATCATATAAAGAACTGCTACAAGACTGCATACCTGGACCTCAGCCCCCAAGGTGCTTTGAGCTCTTTGCAAAGGAACTGACAAGTAGTTAGACTTCATGGGGCAATGAACCACTCCATTTTCAGGACGCTAATTACTTTATAAGGCAGAGTACAAGGGAGTCAAGTTGATGAAGTTATCTTGCCCCAAAAGGGGTCTGATATGTGAATTTAGCATGCGTGATCTTCTCCACTGTCTCAGTTACAAAACCTTGTAAGTTATCTATTTATTGAATTTGAACTATACTTAGGTACTATACAAGAACGCTTGGCATTTCTTATTAAATGATCATGAATGTTGAACTCTAAATGTAGTTTAAAAAAAAGGGTTAACTATGATTAGTTGAATACAAAGCTGATGTATCCTTAGTTTATCTTCAATGATTTTTGGTTAGACTTTTTCATGCTTCAACTACACTTTTTTTTCCTTTCAAAAATTGATAATTGATGTACATGATTTCTGTCCTAATGTGATATGCTGTTTGGTCATGATTTCTGGTGGTGAGGTTGGTTTTGGTTGCAGTAGTGGTTGCAGTAGGCAAAGGTGACAGACAGGGGTATGTAAGCTGATGGTGGAGTTTGAGTTGTATGGGAAGTAGAAGTGTGTGTTGATTGGCAGTGAGACGTATGTATGTATGGCAGTTTGTTTATATTGTGGAAGTGCAGTGCAGACGTGTGGAAGATGGTTCTGGTAGTGGATGGTGTATGGCAGTTTGGAGATGGGATGCAGTGTTGTGGCAGTTGGGTAATGACAAATGGGTGGTTTGTGGTAGAGGATAGTGAAGTGCAGGATGATTGTATGTGTTGCTGGAAGGTAGTATGTGGAGGTGGTTGAAATGAAGTTAGACAATAATAATGATAGATTTTTATATTAGGCCTCCAAGTCATTTACTCCATTGCCTACAAGTCATTGTTTACTTTGTCATTTATTGTCTACAAATTTAGTATATTCAACCTGGAACTGTCATTGTCTACTTTGTCATTTAATGCAGGAACTTGGTTAACACTGAAGCAACCTGGAGCAATGTTTAGATCCTTGCAAGAATCTTCTATAGCAGCCATTTCCGTATCATCGTCTCCATAACTGAGTATTTGTGTCCATTTGTTAGACTATATTGAGCTATTATCATGTGACCATGTCTTGTAGTATTTGTGTTCATTTGTTAGACTATTTTGAACTATTATCATGTGACCATGTCTTGTAGTATTTGAAATATTAGCAGAATTATTTGAAACTTTTCCATTGGTTTGATTGTGTGTTTCCAAATTAGAATTCACTACAACGTTATCATTGTTACATATAGTTGTTGTCATCTTCTCGATTTGTTATTTTTGGGATCCATACTTTAATATATATATATATATGTAATGTGTATACATATATCTATCTGTGTGCATGTGTGTGTATGTATATATATATATATATAATAAAAAGAAAATTGAAACAAATGATGAAAATTAATATTATATAGAATAGCGTTTGAAAAACGCAATTGATTCATCAAATGCTATCACAACTCTATATGGGATGTAAGATTTATGCATCAAAAATGCTATAGTAGAAAATAAAAACACTATAAAGCATGACAAGAAATGCTATCGAAAAACATTGTAACGCTATAACATGGTTTGATGAAACACTATAAAATGTGCTCGAAAACGCTATAGAAGTTAAATGAAGGATTATATTTCCTATAGCGTTTAAGTTTAATAACAGAGAAAAAACGCTATGGTAGGTTGCAAACGCTATGCCCTTTTGTAAACGCTATTAGGTATGATAGCGTTTTCCTTCCTGCTATGTAATGATGCCGGCCTACCATAACTTGTGGTTCCATGGCGTTCTCTGAAACGCTATGGTAGCCTGTTATAGCGTTTTTCAAACGCTATGAAACCCATAAACTGTTGTAGTGAAGACAACATAAGTGGGCTCGTCCACTTGTGAAATAGGCTCGACCATCATCACACAAAGCTCGGCCATCTTGGTTTAAAGGCAAACATGCTCGGCCTTGGGTAGCAAATAGGCACGACATAGTGGTATGGATGTGAATGGATATGGTAGGTGAAGAGATGGCATAGAAAAAGGCATGTGGATGCAAAAGGTCAAGGCAAATGAAGGGTCATGTGGTTCAAGTGGTTCGGCCCTATGGCTAACGTGCTCGGCCTATGGTTCATGGCTTGGGTCAAGTGGGTCAGGTCACCTGAAATGGTATGGCCTGGAGGTGGAAGTGCTCACGGCAAGGCATGGAAGGTGGTGGAATTGGTGGTAGCCGAGGCTAGCCCAAGAAAGTGGTGATCATGTGGTGTTCGGCTAAGGTTTCAAGCATGTTTTGGTGATGGGTTTTGGATCTAGGGGTCACAGCATAGCATAGGGATGTTGATGAGATGGTGATGGCCGGTCATAGGTGATGGTGAAGTGGTGGAGATGGTCGGAAAAAAGGAATGGTTGTGGCCGAACATAGCTTGCAACAATGAAAAAGAAAAGAGAAAAAGAAAAGAGGAAGAAGACATGAAATAACTTATTGTAAATTTTGTTTTCAGGAAATGAAATGAGAAGGAGGTGAGAAGCAAAATATTTTGTACGACTATGGAAAGGAAAAGGCACCTATTCATATTAAAGAAAAGAAACTCATGCCTCTTAGAATTTCCAAAGCCCATTAGTCAAGCCCAAATAAAAAACAAGCTCAAAACTCAAACAAAAATCAAAGTCCAAACCAAAATAAAATAGAAATAAACATAGAAAAATAGACAATAAAATACTGAAAATAATTGCGTGTAAAACACTGAATTTTATCAAATTTAAAAAGTATAAAGCAGAATTTAACAACGCGAAATGCAGAACGAATATCGGAATCAAATTCAGGTTAAAAGAAAAGGATTGGAAATTTAAAAATTCAAATTTAAAATTTCAACTGAAAGGCAAAATTTGACTAAAGTTGACCAAAATATAAATTTTTCAGAAAATCATTATTTTATTATATTTGGAAAACAATTATAAACAAAATCCAAAAATACATTGGAAAATTCCAAAATTTCAATTTTTAAATGATTTAAAATCAAAGTTTCAAATAAATTCAATTAAAATATTTGTTAAAAATTACGGGTCGTTACACTCTCCCCCACTCAAAGCTTTTCGTCCTCGAAAAGGAACGAGACACGGAAAACAAAGAAAGAGAGAATAAGATAGAATAACGAATAGTACCTGAAACAAACAATTCCGGATTCGAAGCATGCATGCTCTCCTCCGTCTCCCAAGTACAATCCCGATCATCAGCACTTCACTGCACTTTGACCAGGTTGACAGATTTCCTTCTCAACTGCTTCGTACCTCTATCGACAATACGAAGTGGCTTCCTCTCGACAGTCAGATTAGGCTCAATATCCAAACTCTTGAGAGTAGAAGGCTGGACAATAAGGGATGGATCAAGAAGATACCGACGAAGATGTGAAACATGGAATACATTATGCATTCCAAAAAACTTCTCAAGCAGATCCAGACGATAAGCTAAAGAACCAATCCTCTCCAAGATGCGGAAAGGACCAATGAACCTAGGAGCAAGATTTCCTCTACGACCAAACCGAATCACATTCCTTAAGGGAGAGACCTTAAGGAAAACTAGATTACCAATAGCAAACTCCAAACTCCCTCTACGCCTATCTGCGTACTTCTTCTGCCTATCTTGAGCACTCCTCATCTTCCTCTTAATCTCCTCAACTCTCTCAGAAGCCTCCAGAATCATATCAGGACCAAGGACCAAACGATTACCGGATTTAATCCAGCAAGATGGGGATCTGCAAGGTCTTCCGTAAAGAGCAGCAAACGGAGACATTGCAATACTAGCCTGAATTCAAATGGTGAAATGAGATAGATAAAAGATTAAGATAAGATTAAGATAAAAAATTTGAGATTATACCTGATAACTGTTGTTATATGTGAATTCGACAAGATGGAGATGATCTTCCCAAGATCCTCCATAATCAAGAACACAAACTCGAAGAAGATCCTTTAGAATCTGATTCACTCTTTCCGTTTGACCGTCGGTCTGCGGATGGTAAGCAGTGCTTAGATTCAGAATAGTACCCAAAGATTCCTGAAAAGCTTTCCAAAACTGGCTGGTAAAGATGGGATCCCAATCACAAACAATACTGACAGGAACACCATGAAGACGAACAATCTCCCTCATATAGATCTCAGCCAAACTCGAAGCAGAACGGGTAGACTTGACCGGAATGAAATGAGCTGACTTGGTCAATCTATCCATAATAACCCAAATACTCTCATTACCCCTCCTAGTCCTCGGTAATCCATCAATAAAATCCATAGAAACCTGTTCCCATTTCCAATTGGGAACCTCAAGGGGCTGCAATAAACCAGGGGTCTTCTGATGATCGGCCTTGACTTGCTGACAAGTTGCACACTTACTACAAAAATGGAGATATCACACCTCATACCCTTCCACCAATACAACTTCTTCATATCCTGATACATCTTGGTCACACCCGGATGAATAGAAAGTCTGGATCGATGATTTTCCCGAAGTAACTCCTGTCTCAATCCATCAACATTCGGGACACAAATCCAATTATTAATCCTCAAAATCCCTCTATCATCGATCTAAGCTCCACTATCATCAAGACTACTACCACCAACCCTGCTACGGACACTCTCCTTCATTAGCCTAAGCATCTTATTCTCATCCTGCTTAGCAATGATACGATCCATAAGAGGAGAAGAAACAACAAGCTGACACAACATCGCCTTCTTTCGACTTAAAGCATCTGCCACAACATTAGCTTTCCCAGGGGTATAGTTGATGTCGAGGTCATAAGAAGCAAGGAACTCTGTCCACCTAACTTGTCTCTGATTCAAATCCTTCTGGGTGAAAATATACCTCAAAGACTGATGATCCATAAAAAGCTCAAACTTAGTTCCCAAAAGATGATGCCTCCAAAGCTTCAAAGCAAAACCTACGGCAATCAATTCCAAATCATGAGCAGCATAGTTGGCTTCATGGGTCTTCAACTAATGACTGGCATAAGCAATGACCTTCCCCTCCTACATCAGAACAACTCCCAAACCTTCACGACTAGCATCAGTATATACCGTTAATCCCTCGTTTCCATTTGGAACGGTAAGAACTGGTGTGGAAGTAAGCTTGCGCTTTAACTCATTGAATGCAGCTTCACACTTATCATTCCATATAAACTTAGCATTCTTACAAGTCAAAGCAGTGAGAGGTGCAGCAATACGATCAAAATTCTCAATTAATATCTTATAATAACCGGCAAGGCCTAGAAAACTACGGATATCAGATGGAGTCCTAGGAGTTTCCCAATCTTGAAATAGAATAGGGAAAAATAAGAACTACAGAGAAAGATAGAATAATTGGATTACAAAAGAAAAACGAGAAAAGGTAGACTTACATTGATCGCAGCGATCTTGACTGGATCAACTAAAACTCCATTACTATTAACAATATGTCCAAGAAATCGGACTGCATCCTTCCAGAAATGGCATTTAGAGAATTTAGCTTTCAACTAATGACTCCTAAGAGTCCCCAGAACAAAGCTCAAATGATATTCATGCTCTTCCTCGGTCTTAGAAAAGACCAGAATATCATCGACGAAGACCAAAACAAACTTGTTAAGAACATCACGAAAAACACGATTCATCAAATCAACAAAGAAATCTGGGGCATTAGTAAAACCAAAAGGCATACCTAACCATTCATAGAAACCATTCTTAGTACGGAAAGCAGCCTTGGGAATACTTTCCTCGGCAACTCTGAGCTGGTGGAAACCTGTGGCAAGATCAAGCTGAGAGAAAACAGTAGCTCCATAAAGTTGATCAACATATCATTGATACGAGGCATAGGATATATGTTCTTCATAGTGAGTTTGTTCAGCTCCCTATAATCAACACACATCCTCAAAGAACCATCAGACTTAGTGACGAAAACCACTGCTGCTCCTCATTCGGAATGACTAGGTCTGATCAGACCCTTGGAGAACAAGTCCTCAATTTGCTTCCTCAACTCAATCTTCTCGCGGGGTGCCATTCTTCTGGGAGGAAGAACTACAGGTCGAGCTCTAGGAATAAGATCAATGCGGAAATCAATTTCACGCTTAGGAGGTAAAGAAGAGACTTCATCAAAAACATCGGGATAGAGCGTAACCACAGGGGTTGAATCAAGATCACCAGGAGAAGAATCCAAAGAGAAAATAAAACTGCCAGCAAAATCCTGAGGCATACATCACTGAATCACCAAAGGGTTACCCCGATCATCAACAAGAGAAACAGTTCGGGTTTTACAAGAGATAATGGCTTCATTCCTCTTTAGCCAATCACCCCCAAGCAATATATCAAAAGCATCAAAACCCAGAACGTAGAAATCACCAGAAAATCGATGGCTAGAATAGAAGAGTTTCACTTGGTTACAAATCCTACTAAGGTTCGTGGGACCCCCAATAGGATTAGTAACACACAAAGGTACTGCCGCAAACATAGGTGAAAGGAGATGCTCAAACTTATCACAAAGATCCACAGAAATAAAACTATGCAAAGCTCCAGTATCAACAAAAACATGAACAGGAAAATTAAACAGAGAAAAGTTACCCTGGAGAGTACCTTGGGTATCACTAGGAGCAGGTGGAGCAGGCGGAGCATGGGTGGAAGAAGTCATGGAAAAGACTCCAGATGTCTTGCCCTTCTGATACAAAGGACAATCCTTCTTAAAATGACCAGGCTGCAAACAGACATGATAGAGCTTTTTCCTGGTATCCTGAGGTGGAGGAACAGCAGCACCAACTGAAGTAGGGCAACTATTGGTATAGTGTCCCCTCTGATCACACTTGAAGCAGGTGATGGAAGATAGGTCGATAGGATGCTTCCAAGGAGTAGATCCTAACCCAGGATTCTTGAACCAATTCTGCTTCTACTGAAGAAAGTTAGGCTTCCTCTTCTTAGAGTTGCCAGAACCAGGCTGAGATGGAGAAGCATGAGGAATAGAAACTTCCTTAGAAGTGGGATTCTCATATCTAATGGCCATGTCCATCATCTCCGTGAAGGTACTGTGAACATGAGAAATGAGACGATCATAATACTCTAGGCGAGCTCCAGCTATAAATTTCTCATTCTTCTTAAGAGAGGTGTCAATCAGGCCAGGACCAAACTTGGAAAGTTCATTGAACTTCCGCTCATACTCAGAAAATGACATGCTCCCTTGCTTAAGATCCATAAACTCCCTGTATAGCTGGGACTTCCTGGCTTCGGGCATCCACTTTGCCACAAAAGCCTCCTTGAAAAAAAGATAGATAAGCTTAAGAAAGATTCCAAAGAGAGAAAACTGAACCAAACTCAAAACTAACACAAGAAGATACCTAAACTGCTCCCAAGAAATATTTGCCTCCACGGTCTGAGCTGTGACAGGCTCCCACCAATCTTGGGCTGCCTCCTGCAACTGCCAAGCTGCCAACTGACGCTTCTGAGCATCAAAAATCTACAAACCAGTGAAAATCCTCTTTAGACTCCTCAACCACTGCTGAGCCTCTACGATGCTCTCAGATCCAGTAAACTTGGTACCGTCAAGTTGAGTGAATTCTTTACAGAGAGTGGTGAACCTGATGGGTGTAACAGACTCGGGAACTGGGGCAACACCACGACCCCTACCTTTGGCATTCCTAGGATTCATCCTAGAAAATCAAGAATGAATTTTAGGACAAAGGTAAAATAGAGAGAAAAAGATAAGATTCAACTAAAATGGAAATCCTAATCAAAGAATTCAAATAAACAAGGTGGATTCGAAAGGAATGAAGTTAATAAAATAAGATTTTAAAACAAGAAAATTTTATATCCAAAATAATCCTTTTTTTCCTTTAAAATTCATTTGAAAAATCATTTTATACTTAAAAATACATTCTCTCACAAAGAAATGATTCTAAGATTGATTTCACTTATTCTAGGGTATTTCTACCCTATCTTTAATGAGTTTTTGCTCCATAGGCTAAGGTTTGCCTAAAACCAAAGCTCTGATACCAAATGTAACGACCCACTATTTTGGACCATTCAAATCGACAATAAAACCACACATGTCGGACTTGACTAATTCAAAACAAAGATTGTAAATAATTTGGAGCAAATAAAATCAACCACAGAATCACAGACATAGAATATCAGAATAACTCGCAGCGGAAATAAAATACATAGTAGTTCATGAAGCTACTACAATACATAGTCTCAAACAGATACAATAGAAGTCTGAATACATAAGTTCACAAATACATAAGCAAAGCTGAATAGGATACAACTGAAATGGAAAAGGACAACTAAATAGACACATAAACTCCAACAAATCTCTAGCTCCAGAAGATGAATCCAAAGCTGTGACACTCAGGCTGACCCGAGCGTGAAGCAAAACTCAAAACACTCGAGTCAGGACATACATACTTATAAAATGTAAATCAACTCAAGTGAACTGTAATAGAAATGCATCAATAACTTAAAGGATGCTTGGGATCGCCCATCCTTTAAGGATCCGTTAATCTATCTACTATGTAGTTAGATATACTATTATAATAATGTCTAAAGTAAAGTAAACTATCAAAATAGCGTTAAGGCGTTACCCATATCCCCCTTAACACATTTTATATATTCTCATATTCTATATAGTAACATAATCTCCCCCGTAATGGGCGTCGTCAGAGGGCACTCCATAGGTATGGTACAAAACAAACTCGTAGTAAAGCACGCTATGGTAGGTGACACGGCACAACTAGGCAATGCCAGGGTAGATATACCAATTACACTTCCGGGCCGGTGGTAACGCAGAGCCGCAACAATCGCCCACCTCGAGCCACACTCCCGAATTAAGGGGTGCACCCAATCAATCACAAAGTAATAAAATGGTATACGAAGGAATGTGTCCGATCAGAGGTGCTACCTCATTAGCCCGTCAATTGCTCCTGTTTTAGCCACCTTATGCCAACTCACGGGAGTTGGGTCCACGTTATACCTCAAATAGAACCGTCTCCACCATCCTACTTCATTCTGGAATCTCCACCGCGTACACAGTTGTTAAAGTGGTTTTCGGTATCGACAGAGAGTATGTCCATATCCGATCCCGGTCTCTCCAACAACCAATCGTTATTATAACTTGTGGTTATAAATTTCAAAATGGTTTATATTTCAAATCAAAACATGTTCATTTTTAAACCATTTAAATTTGATGTCAACATCTTTCAAAAATAATATTCATTTCCAAAGTTGTAGCATTTCTAAGTTCATTCATTTAATTATAACATTTCAAAAGCATTGTATTTTAGCATTCGTAGCACTTTGAAAATGTGATAATACATATAGTAGCATTTCGAAAATAGTTATCTTTTTAGAATAATGCACTTAGAAAACGTTATTGTAGATATAGTGGTGTTTGATAAAAAATACACTGTTAGAAATGGTAGCATTTATAAAACGCTACCTTAAAACCATAGCATTTTGGAAATGCTAACAATACAAATCTAACTTTTACTATAACATTTCAGAAACATTATATCTTTAGTTTTTCATCATTTTAACTTATAAAACTTCTCACTTTTCAAAATATTTTTTTTGGATATCATTTCACTTATGATTTTAATAAAATAAAATTTTATAAATAAAATACCCAATTAAACCATAATTCATTTATTTGATCAAAATACATTTAAATTTCTTAACTTTTACCTTTAACAAATAACTTGGTACTTTATTTACTTTAAAAATATCCATTTCATAAATAAAATAATTTATTACTAATTTTAGCCAAAAATTCCATTTCAAATCAATTTTCAATTATTAAGTTAAATCAAAATTTTAATTTACCTTTTTAAATCATTTATTAACTCATAAAATTTTAACTTACAGAAACTCAATATATATACATTTTTAAATCATTAAATTAATTTTTAAGTTAAAATCTCATAATTTAGAATTTTCAAATAATTAAAATTTGCAGAAAATATTTGTATTTTAAAATTAACCACAGGTCTGTATAATATTTTCTAACCTAGGTCAAGTGATACGGATGTATATCATTTCAATACGAAATATAAAAATCCCGGATTTGATCATTTCAAACCGCAATCCCAAGTCAAACAAAAATCGCTCAAGCCTATCATTTCAGCTCATAACGACTTTTCCCTATTTTAAAGTCCGTTCGGGTATGTATCATTTCAACCCATAGTGAGGGAACTTGCAGTGTGAGAAACAGAAATATAAAATAACAGTAAAGCATAGCATGTTAGGTGATAAACAAGTATAGTATAACATATCATATCAGGTGATGAAACAGTTATATAATCAGGTTATAACATCATATAATATCACATCAGGCATAGGTGAAACTACTATCAACATGGCATATTACTATTACAATTCACAAGACATTGTTTCACAATTTTATAAGTACGAAGTCGAGAGTGATAAACTCACCTTCTAAAGCTAGAGATGACAATTCAAGATACACAACAAACTCCGAAAAGCACGACAAAGCACGAACTAGATTTGAGTGGATAAAGAGCCAAGATTCAAATCTTATAAACAACAAATACAAACAAATATAAGTAGACATTTAGGCAAGAAAATAAAACAAAAGACAAGAAAATGGGCAAGATAACATAAGTGGGCTCGACCACTTGTGAAATAGGATCGACCATCATCACACAAGGCTCGGCCATCTTGGTTTAAAGGCAAACATGCTCGACCATGGGTAGCAAATAGGCACGGCATAGTGGTATGGATGTGAACGGCTATGGTAGGTGAAGAGATGGCATAGCAAAAGGCACGTGGAAGGCAAAAGGTCAAGGCAAATGAACGGTCATGTAGTTTAAGTGGTTCAGCCCTATGGCTAATGTGCTTGGCCTATGGCTCATGGCTTTGGTCAAGTGGGTCAGGTCACCTGAAATGGTACGACATGGAGGTGGAAGTGGTCATGGAAAGGCATGGAAGGTGGTGGAATTGGTGGTGGCCGAGGCTAGCAAAAGAAAGTGGTGATCATGTGGTGTTCGGCTAAGGTTTCAAGCATGTTTTGGTGATGGGTTTTGGATCTAGGGGTCACGGCATAGCATGAGGATGGTGATGAGATGGTGATGGCCGGTCATAGGTGATGGTGAAGTGGTGGAGATGGTCGGCAAAAAGGAATGGTTGTGGCTGAACATAGCTTGCAACAATGAAAAAGAAAAGAGAAAAAGAAAAGAGGAAGAAGAAGACATGAAATAACTTACTGTAAATTTTGTTTTCAGGAAATGAAATGAAAAGGAGGTGAGAAGCAAAATGTTTTGTACGGCTATGGAATGGAAAAGGCACCTATTCATATTAAAGAAAAGAAACTCATGCCTCTTGGAATTTCCAAAGCCCATTAGTCAAGCCCAAATCAAAAACAAGCTCAAAGCTCAAACAAAAATCAAAGTCCAAACCAAAATAAAATAGAAATAAACATAGAAAAATAGACAATAAAATACTGAAAATAATTGCGTGTAAAACGCTGAATTTTATCAGATTTAAAAAGTATAAAGCAGAATTTAACAAAGCGAAATGCAGAACGAATATCGAAATCAAATTCAGGTTAAAAGAAAAGGATTGGAAATTTAAAAATTCAAATTTAAAATTTCAACTGAAAGTCAAATTTTGACTAAAGTTGACCAAAATATAAATTTTTCAGAAAATCATTATTTTATTATATTTGGAAAACAATTATAAACAAAATCCAAAAATACATTGGAAAATTTCAAAATTTCAATTTTTAAATGATTTAAAATCAAAGTTTCAAATAAATTCAATTAAAATATTTGTTAAAAATTACGGGTTGTTACACTCTCTCCCACTCAAAGCTTTTTGTCCTCGAAAAGGAACGAGACACGGAAAACAAAGAAAGAGAGAATAAGATAGAATAACGAATAGTACCTGAAACAAACAATTCCGGATTCGAAGCACGCATGCTCTCCTCCGTCTCCCAGGTACAATCCTGATCATCAGTACTCCACTGCACTTTGACCAGGTTGACAGATTTCCTTCTCAGCTGCTTCGTACCTCTATCGACAATAGGAAGTGGCTTTCTCTCGACAATCAGATTAGGCTCAATATCCAAACTCTCGAGAGCAGAAGGCTGGACAATAAGGGATGGATCAAGAAGATACCGACGAAGATGCGAAACATGGAATACATTATGCACTCCAGAAAACTTCTCAGGCAGATCCAGATGATAAGCTAAAGAACCAATCCTCTCCAAGATGCGGAAAGGACCAATGAACCTAGGAGCAAGCTTTCCTCTACGACCAAACCGAATCACATTCCTTAAGGGAGAGACATTAAGGAAAACTAGATCACCAATAGCAAACTCCAAACTCCTTCTACGCCTATCCACGTACTTCTTCTGCCTATCCCGAGCACTCCTCATCTTCATCTTAATCTCCTCAACTCTCTCAGAAGCCTCCAGAATCATATCAGGACCAAGGACCAAACGATTACCGAATTCAATCCAACAAGATGGGGATCTGCAAGGTCTTCCGTAAAGAGCAGCAAATAGAGACATTGCAATACTAGCCTGAATTCAAATGGTGAAATGAGATAGATAAAAGATTAAGATAAGATTAAGATAAAAAATTTGTGATTATACTTGATAACTGTTGTTATAGGTGAATTCGACAAGATGGAGATGATCTTCCCAAGATCCTCCATAATCAAGAACACAAGCTCGAAGAAGATCCTCTAGAATCTGATTCACTCTTTCTGTTTGATCGTCGGTCTGCGGATGGTAAGCAGTGCTCAGATTTAGATGAGTACCCAAAGATTCCTAAAAAGCTTTCCAAAACTGGCTGGTAAAGATGGGATCCCAATCACAAACAATACTGACAGGAACACCATGAAGACGAACAATCTCCCTCATATAGATCTCAGCCAAACGCGAAGCAGAACGGGTAGACTTGACCGGAATGAAATGAGCTGACTTGGTCAATCTATCCATAATAACCCAAATACTCTCATTACCCCTCCTAGTCCTCGGTAATCCATCAATAAAATCCATAGAATCTTGTTTTCATTTCCAATTGGGAACCTCAAGGGGCTGCAATAAACCAGGGGTCTTCTGATGATCGGCCTTGACTTGCTGACAAGTCGCACACCTACTAAAAAATGGAGATATCACGCCTCATACCCTTCCACCAATACAACTTCTTCATATCCTGATACATCTTGGTCACACCCGGATTAATAGAAAGTCTGGATCAGTGATTTTCCCGAAGTAACTCCTGTCTCAATCCATCAACATTCAGGACACAAATCCAATTATTAATCCTCAAAATCCCACTGCCATCGATCCGAGCTCCACTACCATCAAGACTACTACCACCAACCCTGCTACAGACACTCTCCTTGATAAGCCTAAGTATCTGATCCTCATCCTGCTTAGTAATGATACGATCCATAAGAGGAGAAGAAACAACAAGCTGACACAACATCGCCTTCTTTCGAATCAAAGCATCTGCCACAACATTAGCTTTCCCAGGGGTATAGTTGATGTCGAGGTCATAAGAAGCAAGGAACTCTAGCCACCTAACTTATCTCTGATTCAATCCTTATGGGTGAAAATATACCTCAAAGACTGATGATCCGTAAAAAGCTCAAACTTAGTTCCCAAAAGATGATGCCTCCAAAGCTTCAAAGCAAAACCCACGGCAAGCAATTCTAAATCATGAGCAGCATAGTTGGCTTCATGGGTCTTCAACTGATGACTGGCATAAGCAATGAACTTCCCCTCCTGCATCAGAACAGCTCCCAAACCTTCACGACTAGCATCAGTATATATCGTTAATCCCTCGTTTCCATTTGGAACGGTAAGAACCGGTGCGGAAGTAAGCTTGCTCTTTAACTCATTGAATGCAGCTTCACACTTATCATTCCATATAAACTTAGCATTCTAACAAGTCAAAGCAGTGAGAGGTGCAGCAATCCAAGCAAAATTCTCAATGAATATCTGATAATAACCGGCAAGGCCTAGAAAACTACAGATATCAGATGGAGTCCTAGGAGTTACCCAATCCTGAAATAGAATAGGGAAAAATAAGAACTACAGAGAAAGATAGAATAATTGGATTACAAAAGAAAAACGAGAAAAGGTAGACTTACATTGATCGCAGCGATCTTGACTGGATCAACCGAAACTCCATTCCTAGAAACAATATGTCTAAGAAATCGGACTGCATCCTTCCAGAAATGGCATTTAGAGAATTTAGCTTTCAACTGATGACTCCTAAGAGTCACTTGAACAAAGCTGAAATGAGACTCATGCTCTTCCTCGGTCTTATAAAAGGCCAGAATATCATCGACGAAGACCAAAACAAACTTGTTAAGAACATCACGAAAAACACGATTCATCAAATCAACAAAGAAAGCTGGGGCATTAGTCAAACCAAAAGGCATAACTAACCATTCATAGAAACCATTCTCAGTACGGAAAGTAGTCTTGGGAATACTTTCCTCAGCAACTCTGAGCTGGTGGAAACCTGTGGCAAGATCAAGCTGAGAGAAAACAGTAGCTCCATAAAGCTGATCAACATATCATTGATACGAGGCATAGGATATCTGTTCTTCATAGTGAGTTTGTTCAGCTCCCTATAATCAACACACATCCTCAAAGAACCATCGGACTTAGTGACGAAAACCACCGCTGCTCCCCATTCGGAATGACTAGGTCTGATCAGACCCTTGGAGAACAAGTCCTTAATTTGCTTCCTCCACTCAACCTTCTCGCGGGGTGCCGTTCTTCTAGGAGGAAGAACTACCGGTCGAGCTCTAGGAATAAGATCAATGCAGAAATCAATTTCATGCTTAGGAGGTAAAGAAGAGACTTCACCAAAAACATCGGAATAGAACTTGACCACAGGGGTTGAATCAATATCACCAAGTGAAGAATCCAAAGAGAAAATAAAACTGCCAGCAAAATCCTGAGGCATACATCACTGAATCACCAAAGGGTTACCCCGATCATCAACAAGAGAAACAATTCGGGTTTTACAAGAGATAATGGCTTCATTCCTCTTTAGCCAATCAGCCCCAAGCAATATATCAAAAGCATCAAAACCCAGAACATAGAAATCCCCAAAAAATCGATGGCCAGAATAGAAGAGTTTCACTTGGTTACAAATCCTACTAAGGTTCGCGGGACCCCCAATAAGATTAGTAACACACAAAGGTACCGCCGCAAACATAGGTGAAAGGAGATGCTCAAACTTATCACAAAGATCCACAGAAATAAAACTATGCGAAGCTCCAGTATCAAATAAAACATGAACAGGAAAATTAAACAGAGAAAAGTTGCCCTGGAGAGTACCTTGGGTATCACTAGGAGCAGGTGGAGCTGGCAGAGCATGGGTGGAAGAAGTCATGGCAAAGACTCCATATGTCTTGCCCTTTTGATACAAAGGACAATCCTTCTTGAAATGACCAGGCTGCAAACAGACATGACAGAGGTTGTTCCTGGTATCCCGAGGTGGAGGAACAACAGCACCAACTGAAGTAGGGCAACTATTGGCATAGTGTCCCCTCTGATCACACTTGAAGCAGGTGATGGAAGATAGGTCGATAGAATGCTTCCGAGGAGTAGATCCTAACCTAGGATTCTTGAACCAATTCTGCTTCTGCTGAAGAAAGTTAGGCTTCCTCTTCTTAGAGTTGCCAGAACCAGGCTGAGATGGAGAAGCACGAGGAAAAGAAACTTCCTTAGAAGTGGGATTATCATATCTAATGGCCATGTCCATCAACTCCGTGAAAGTACCGTGAACATGAGAAATGAGACGATCATAATACTCTGGGCGAGCTCCAGCTATAAATTTCTCATTCTTCTTAAGAGAGGTGTCAATCAGGCCAGGACCAAACTTGGAAAGTTCATTGAACTTCCGCTCATACTCAGAAAATGACATGCTCCCTTGCTTAAGATCCATAAACTCCCTGTATAGCTGGGACTTCCTGGCTTCGGGCATCCAATTTGCCAAAAAAGCCTCCCTGAAAAAAAGATAGATAAGCTTAAGAAAGATTCCAAAGAGAGAAAACTGAACCAAACTCAAAACTAACACAAGAAGATACCTAAACTGCTCCCAAGAAATATTTGCCTCCACAGTTTGAGCTGTGACAGACTCCCACCAATCTTAGGCTGCCTCCTGCAACTGCCAAGCTGCCAACTGATGCTTCTGAGCATTAGAAATCTCCAAACCAGTGAAAATCCTCTTTAGACTCCTCAACCACTGCTGAGCCTCTACGATGCTCTCAGATCTAGTAAACTTGGTACCACCATGTTGAGTGAATTCCTTAAAGAGAGTGGTGAATCTGATGGGTGTAACAGACTCGGGAACTGGGGCAACAACACGACCCCTACCTTTGGCATTCCTACGATTCATCTTGGAAAATCAAGAATGAATTTAGGACAAAGGTAAAACAGAAGGACAAAGATAAGATTCAACTAGAATGGAAATCCTAATCAAAGAATTCAAATAAACAAGGTGGATTCGAAAGGAATGAAGTTAATAAACTAATATTTTAAAACAAGAAAATTTTATATCCAAAATAATCCTTTTTTTCCTTTAAAATTCATTTGAAAAATCATTTTATACTTAAAAATACGTTCTCTCACAAAGAAATGATTCTAAGATTGATTTCAATTATTCTAGGGTATTTCTACCCTATCTTTAATGAGTTTTTTCTCCATAGGCTAAGGTTTGCCTAAAACCAAAGCTCTGATACCAAATGTAACGACCCACTATTTTGGACCATTCAAATCGACAATAAAACCACACATGTCGGACTTGAATAATTCAAAACAATATATTGTAAATAATTTGGAGCAAATAAAATCAACGACAAAATCACAAACACAAAATATCAGAATAACTCGCAGCGGAAATAAAATACATAGTAGTTCATGAAGCTACTATAATACATAGTCTCAAACAGATACAACATAAGTCTGAATACATAAGTTCACAAATACATAAGCAAAGCTGAATAGGAAACAACTGAAATGGAAATGGACAACTAAATAGACACATAAACTCCAGCAAATCTCTAGCTCCAGAAGATGAATCCAAAGCTGTGACACTCAGGCTGACCCGAGCGTGAAGCAAAACACAAAACACTCGAGTCAGGACATACATACTTATAAAATGTAAATCAACTCAAGTGAATTGTAATAGAAATGCATCAATAACTTAAAGGATGCTTGGGATCGCCCATCCTTTAAGGATCCTTTAAACTATCTACTATGTAGTAAGATACGCTATTATAATAATGTCTAAAGTAAAGTAAACTATCAAAATAGCGTTAAGGCGTTACCCATATCCCCCTTAACACATTTTATATATTCCCATAGTCTATACAGTACCGTAATCTTCCCCGTAATGGGCGTCGTCAGAGGGCATTCCATGGGTATGGTACAAAACAAACTCGTAGTAAAGCACGCTATGGTAGGAGACACGGCACAACTAGGCAATGCCAGGGTAGATATACCAATTACACTTCCAGGCCGGTGGTAACGCAGAGCCGCAGCAATCGCCCACCTCGAGCCACACTCCTGAATCAAGGGGTGCACCCAATCAATCACAAAGTAATAGAATGGTATACGATGGAATGTGTCCGATCAGAGGTGCTACCTCATTAGCCCGTCAATTGCTCCTGTTTTAGCCACCTTATGCCAACTCACGGGACTTGGGTCCACGTTATAACTCAAATAGAATCATCTCCATCATTCTACTTCATTGTGCAATCTCCACCGCGTACACAGTTGTTAAAGTGGTTTTCGGTATCGACAAAGAGTATGTCCATATCCGATCCCGGTCTCTTCAACAACCAATCGTTATTATAACCCGTGGTTATAAATTTCAAAATGGTTTATATTTCAAATCAAAACATATTCATTTTTAAACCTTTTAAATTCGATGTCATTATCTTTCAAAAATAATATTCATTTCCAAAGTTGTAGCATTTCTAAGTTCATTCATTCAATTATAACATTTCAAAAGCATTGTATTTTAGCATTCGTAGCACTTTGAAAATGTGATAATACATATAGTAGCATTTCGAAAATAGTTATCTTTTTAGAATAGTAGCACTTAGAAAACGTTACTGTAGATTTAGTGGTGTTTGAAAAACAATACATTGTTAGAAATGGTAGCACTTATAAAACGCTACCTTAAAACCATAGAATTTTGGAAATGCTAACAATACAAATCTAAGTTTTACTATAACATTTCAGAAACATTATATCTTCAGTTTTTCATCATTTTAACTTATAAAACTTCTCACTTTTCAAAAATATTTTTTTTGGATATCATTTCACTTATGATTTTAATAAAATAAAATTTTATAAATAAAATATCCAATTAAACCATAATTCATTTATTAGGTCAAAATACATTTAAATTTCTTAACTTTTACCTTTAACAAATAACTTGGTACTTTATTTACTTTAAAAATATCCATTTCATAAATAAAATAATTTATTACTAATTTAAGCCCAAAATTCCATTTCAAATCAATTTTCAATTATTAAGTTAAATCAAAATTTTAATTTACCTTTTTAAATCATTTATTAACTCATAAAATTTTAACTTACAGAAACTCAATATATATAAATTTTTAAATCATTAAATTAATTTTTAAGTTAAAATCTCATAATTTAGAATTTTCAAATACTTAAAATTTGCAGAAAATATTTGTATTCTAAAATTAACCACGAGTCTGTATAATATTTTCTAACCTAGGTCAAGTGATACAAATGTAAATCATTTCAATACGAAATATAAAAATCCCGGGTTTGATCATTTCAAACCCGCAATCCCAAGTCAAATAAAAATCGGTCGAGCCTATCATTTCAGCTCATAACGACTTTTCCCTATTCTAAAGTCCGTTCGGGTATGTATCATTTCAACCCATAGTGAGGGAACTTGCAGTGTGAGAAACAGAAATATAAAATAACAGTAAAGCATATCATGTTAGGTGATAAACAAGTATAGTATAGCATATCATATCAGGTGATGAAACGGTTATATAATCAGGTTATAACATCATATAATATCACATCAGGCATAGGTGAAACTACTATCAACTTGGCATATTACTATTACAATTCACAAGAAATTGTTTCACAATTTTATAAGTACGAAGTCGAGAGTGATAAACTCACCTTCTAAAGCCAGAGATGACAATTCAAGATACACAACCAAACTCCGAAAAGCACGACAAAGCATGAACTAGATTTGAGTGGATGAAGAGCCAAGATTCAAATCTTGTAAACAACAAATACAAACAAATATAAGTAGACATTTATGCAAGAAAATAAAACAAAAGACAAGAAAATGGGCAAGATAACATAAGTGGGCTCGACCACTTGTAAATAGGCTCGACCATCATCACACAAGGCTCAGCCATCTTGGTTTAAAGGCAAACATGCTCGGCCATGGGTAGCAAATAGGCACGACATAGTGGTATGGATGTGAACGGCTATGGTAGGTGAAGAGATGGCATAGCAAAAGGCATGTGGAAGGCAAAAGGTCAAGGCAAATGAAGGGTCATGTGGTTTAAGTGGTTCAGCCCTATGGCTAATGTGCTCGGCCTATGGTTCATGGCTTAGGTCAAGTGGGTCAGGTCACCTGAAGTGTTACGGCCTAAAGGTGGAAGTGGTCACGGAAAGGCATGGAAGGTGGTGGAATTGGTGGTGGCCGAGGCTAGCAAAAGAAAGTGGTGATCATGTGGTGTTCGGCTAAGGTTTCAAGCATGTTTTGGTAATGGGTTTTGGATCTAGGGGTCACGACATAGCATGGTGATGGTGATGAGATGGTGATGGTCGGTCATAGGTGATTGGGAAGTGGTGGAGATGGTCGGCAAAATGGAATGGTTGTGGCTGAACATAGCTTGCAACAATGAAAAAGAAAAGAGAAAAGGAAAAGAGGAAGAAGAAGACATGAAATAACTTACTGTAAATTTTGTTTTCAGGAAATGAAATGAGAAGGAGTTGAGAAGCAAAATGTTTTGTACGGCTATGGAAAGGAAAAGGCACCTATTCATATTAAAGAAAAGAAGCTCATGCCTCTTGGAATTTCCAAAGCCCATTAGTCAAGCCCAAATCAAAAACAAGCTCAAAACTAAAACAAAAATCAAAGTCCAAACCAAAATAAAATAGAAATAAACATAGAAAAATAGACAATAAAATACTAAAAATAATTCCGTGTAAAACGCTGAATTTTATCAGATTTAAAAAGTAAAGCAGAATTTAACAAAGCGAAATGCAGAACGAATATCAGAATCTAATTCAGGTTAAAAGAAAAAGATTGGAAATTTAAAAATTCAAATATAAAATTTCAACTGAAAGTCAAAATTTGACTAAAGTTGACCAAAATATAAATTTTTCAGAAAATCATTATTTTATTATATTTGGAAAACAAATATAAACAAAATCCAAAAATTCATTGGAAAATTCCAAAATTTCAATTTTTAAATGATTTAAAATCAAAGTTTCAAATAAATTCAATTAAAATATTTGTTAAAAATTATGGGTTGTTACATATTACAAAACCTATATTAGAAATATTAACATAATTTAAAAATACTTTAAACATGTGATATTTACATATACCCTTACATATAAAAGAGGTGAGAAGAGCTGTAGTGATCAGCCAGGGAAAAAAAGGTGGTTCGGCGATGCTACATGGAGGAAAGATGGCAAGTCAGGGACAAGTCAGAGTTCAACTATAGGTGATGATTATGCAGAGGAGGACAGGGAAGGTCAGCGGCCAATACGGTGATAAGAAGTTGCACACGGTGGATGGAGAGGCTTAGGAGGCCGAGTGAGTTGCTGGAGTTCACGTGAGGCAAAGCGTTTTGGGGTGGTGTAGGCTCAAGCAGGGGTGCGGCTAGCTTTAGCATAGAGGGGAGATGGAAGAAATAATGGTGGCGGTGTAAGGTCATTGATGGCGATGTTGGAATGGCGGCAGTTGGTGTTGGCTGCGCGTCTAAGTATGAAGCCCTAATAGCGCGCGATAGTGGAAGATGCTGACGTCGAGTTGAGGCGCGACTGCTATGCGGTGGTGCAGTCGAAAATGCTGGCATCCAGATGAAGTGCGGTTTTTATTTGGAGATGTGGAGATGCTGCCTTTGTGCAGGAAATTGGCGGTTGCTGGCCGTGAGGTGAGAAGTGTTAAGGACAGGCTGACGGAGAGGTAGTGCCTAGTGGTTATGTGGCGAACTTCCAGGGGAAATGGTGGGTTATTGGATTGCGGAGAGAGGGGCTGTCATGGCTGTGGTGATGCAAGGCGGAGCGGAGAGGGTGGCTTAGCTGACATGCGCTTGGATTTGGGAAAACTGGTGGTGGTGGGAGGCAGGATTGTCTACAATGAGGCAAAGTGCTTGGGTGGAGTTGCGCAAGTGAACGGAGGGGAAAGCGGCCGGTTATGAGATGGCGAAGGCTTACAGCAGCGGATAATTGAAGGGGATGGGCTTCGAAGCGTGGCGAAGTCGGAGTTATGGGAAGAAGATGAGGTGGTTTGCATGGAATGGAATGAGCAGTGCAGGCAATACGAGCAGGCTAACCACCGTAATAAAAGAGAGCTTATTATATAATATTATATATACACATTAATTGTTTTTAGGTGAGAACGAAAGAGAAAAGAGAGTGGGGAATGAACTAAATAAATAAAATGAACCATCAAATATAGTTTAACGTTGGGAATATTGAAAGTCAAGTATTGAATTTGGAAAATATTTATGGATAGTGGTTGTTTGTTTTCAGCCGTTTGACAAATGAATGGACACAGATACCAAAAGACTCCAGAAATGGGTACCGATACGGTTAACCGTTTCGCAGATTTCCTGCGTACCGGACACCGAAATGTACAAATGAATATACTGTGGAGATCAGCATGACGAGATGAACATAATGGTACACAGATATGTGTGTACGACTATCCTAACAAAGCTCGAATTTTGCTGCCAAAACTGCTGCTAAGACGCCGAAAATAAGATAACGGGGCTATAGCAGTCCAAATATGGCGAAACAAAATATGACATCTCACTCAAAAAATGATCTACATTTTTATTATATAAAAATATTCAGGTTTCGAAAATATTTCATTTTCATCAAATTAATTGATTTTATTTTGAAATTGAACTTTACATAAACGAACTAGCTTTCATATTTCTCAATGAAAATCTGTCATTTGCTAGCTTCAATAGACGCATACCAAATATCAAAATTTCATCGTCAAATTTAATTGTTTAAATTTTCACCAAAAATTCATTTAATTGCGTTATTTAAACCATTAAAATTTACGGGTTATTACACGGTCTCTTCGCACCAACAACGCAAAAGCGTTTCTCAACTTCACACTGAAACTAATTCTTATAGACTTATCACGTCTTCAACTTTAAACTTGCTATCCTTCGGTCAAGAAGGAAGCTCGATAGATTGGAGTAATCACTCCGCACTATACAAATCAATATTCTCAACACAAACGATAATCAAGCCTACACAGTCAGTTACGTACTAAGTGTGCGACTAATTAGTTTCTACATCAAGTTGATAAACTAAAATGGCCAAAATTTGATAGTCGGTTATTTAACTATGAGATCAACAAACAAAATATAGCACTTGAGTAATCACTGTGCCTGGTTTCATTAATCGTTTATAATTCAAAACACTTCCCGATTATTCACTTCAAATTGTCATTAAAAAGATAAAATTCAACACCATTTCCCTTATTGGATATTTGGAAAACATTTCCATATACTTATTTTAATAAAAAGTAAATTTACAAATCATCTTATTTTTCAAACCATTTAAATTTCATTTTATAATATCGCTTTCCAAAACATCCATTTAATTTACAGGATTATTCACTGACCAAAATCGTGAATAATTCTCTTACCAAATTCATTCTTCTACACATTTTATTTAAAGGATTATTCACTGTCCAAAATCGTGAATATAACTCCTTTATCAAATTCATTACTTCTACACATTTAATTTAAAGGATTATTCACTGTCCAAAATCGTGAATGTAATTCCTTTAATAAACTAACATTTTTAACTTATCAAATTAAATTGATTTCAGATTTATAAACAATGTTTATAAATTCCATTTATATTTTATAAACTTCCATATGCAAAATTTCTTTTTAATGAATTTCCATTTCTATCTCATTTATAAGTCAAAATCCAATTATAAGTTAATCTACTTATAAATCTCTTATTTACAAATTCATTTCTTTCAAATCTTATTATTTATAAAATCCGTTATAAATTCATTTCTAAATTCCAATTGCAAATCCATATATAAATTTGATTACAATTCCAATTCTAATATTTATAAAACACCGTTTATAATTCCACTACTTTTATTTATAAAATATCAATTTTATAAATCTTATATAAAAACCATTAATAATAAGTCCATAAATCTCAATTTAACTTATTTTACAAAACAGTTATCTCCATATTTCAAAAATCATATTTTGATTATATTTCACAAAGCCATAATTTTTATAACATAAAAATTATAACTTTAGTTTATTTGAAATAAATCCATTTCTTTAATCATTCAAAAATTATATATTTTCAAAATCACTTTGAAATCCTTTTTAAATTGAAATCATCATTTTAGTATTTTAAATTTCCAAAATAAGGTCCAATGCTACAATAGCACTGGATAAAGGCATTCACATCAATCATATCAATCATGACATCCAATCATCATATATCACATGATAATAGCATATATAACAATATCTGTAACAAAATCAACAACGGTGAGGAATCCAGTTAGATCCCTCCAACCTATCACCTTCTACAAATATACATATTAAAAAGTATGTACAACGTCTGCTTCGAGGTAGACACATGTACAAAGGGTCATCCGCTCATACACGGGAACGTATAGGGTCTCATCCGCTAAAATATGTGGGAATATATCCAAACCAATCAATATAAATATAATATATCATATATATCACCCAAACAATCATCAATCATCGTAAATAAAATTTATTCTCACTTATATAAAAATATAAGCGAGACAGAAAGAGTGAGTTATACTCACTTTGCTTGTAGTCGTCGCGATAGCGATTTATTTCAATTAAAATTAAACAAGCATTTAATTTTAATCAAAATTTTCACTAGCTCCAAATCAATCCAATCCAGCTCTAAAATGCAGTGCTCGTCAATACGAACCCAACGCAACTTGTTTCATTTGATTTTGACCTCATATGACAAAGTTATGGATTTTTAAAGTTTACACGAATTTAAATATAATAATTTACACTTTTTATTTTTATTATGTTCCCCTTTGCTAAATCAGGGCCATTGATTTCAAGTAAACTGATCGTGGCCATGATTTCATTTCTTCTTCAATGCGTTCGAAGGCTCCAAGTTTTCACCGGGTACGTTTTTTTTCTTCGATTGATACTACCGTCGCCTGGAAGATCACCGACCACCACATCGTGCGCCGTCCCACACCTCACCTGCAGTCCAACTCCGGCCTCCCATAGTGCAGCCGCCGCCATGATTTCGTCCACCAAATGCGCCCAGGTCGGAGAGGAATTCCGGCTGCCTTGGTGCTCTATTTTTAATCATAGCCGTTCAACTTCATCGTCTCACTGCGCTCTCCAACATTGCTTTAGACGTCGAATCGTAATTGTTAATGGATTGTGAGATAATTGGGGGAGAAAGAGAGAGTTTGCTGGTCGTTGAAATGTTAATGGCGGCTAGGGTTTATTAGTGTTAGGGTTTTGTGAAAAAAGGAAAAAAATGAGGGCTTTTATAGAAAATTTTCACCCACTATTCACCTAAAAAATTTCCGAACTCTAAACAAAGCGTGGCGCCTGGCGTTTATAATGTTTTACCCTAATTCCAAACATAATGGAATATATATCGGAGGCCAATTCCATCATATTTGGAAGATAGGTTTTCGAATCAAATTAGTTTAATTAAAAATTACTTAAATAAATTTCTATCCGTTTCAGCTTCGCACGACCAAACCGTAAGTCCGATCGACACGAAATTTTGAAATCCTACAATATTATAACATTACGGATCCAATGAAACTAGTTTCGTCAAAATCCGAGAACGTGTCAAAAATGACATTTTTTACACGTTAATTAAATATTAAAATTTCCAATTTCTATAAATTAGTTTTAAATTCAATTTTAAAAGATTACTATCTCTATTCTAACCTAAATAGAATTTTAAAAAAATATTATAATTCATTTCTATTCATATTAAATCCAATATTCAATTATTTCTGCAATTTTAAATATTAGACTAACAATTTAATTATCTAAATAAATCACTATAGTCGAAATATAATTTATTTAACTTATAAAATTTACTTTTCAATAGTTAAATTCAATTAAATATTCTAAATTTAAAAGACCAAAAATCTAGGTCGCTACCGCTCTTACACGGGAACATAATAAGGTTTCAACTGCTCCACGGCGGGAATATATCCAAAATAACTAATAAATATAGTAATTTATCCAAACAATCATTCAACAATTTTTATCAATTATATATCATACTTGTTAACCAAAAAGGTGATTTTAACTCACCGAAATTTTCTGTTGCCGCCGAGGCATCTCGGTTTGGAACTAAAATCGAACGATGTCCAATTTTAACCCAATTTTCAACTATCTCCAAATTCATCCAACCCAGTTTCATCGCGAAGCTTACGTCATTACGAGCGCAATGCAAAAATCTACGGCTCGATTGGACCTTCTATGAGAGAGTTACACAACTTTTAGTCAAACAATTTAATTAAATGGTTAAATAAACTAATTACAAAATTGACTTAAATTTACATCTATGCCCCTACCTCTCCTTCTCCCCGAACAGAGCCTTGCATGTACATGCACAAAAGAACTCAATGCATGGCCGTGCATTTCAACCAAGGATTCAGAGTTCCGAGCCTTAAAACCTCAATCCGACATCGCCAAAGCTCCCCTCTTCCCAAACTCCCCGCCCGACCCATCAAAACCCCACTCGAAGGCCGCTGTTCACCAGCGACCTGCTCTACCACCGAAGTCAATGCGACCATTTTTGACATCAAACCCCACCAAACTTTACTGCTGAAGCACATCGCTCGTTGAATCCAACGGCGCATCTCGTTTCCTCTCTCGACGCTCCTAGCTCCACCTGAAAAAAACCCTAGCCTCCGACCATTGCAAATCATGGACATGAAACTTCACCGAACTCATACCAAAAATACTACTCGATCTTACGATCCCAATGGTGCATACGGCACCTTCCAATTCGAAGCGGATAGGGGGATCGATTTTTGAAGTTTATGAACATATTTTCCTTCTTACTATTTAATGGCGATAACTTAATCGTTTCTCATCGAAATCTCGATCCGTCAATTTTAAAAATACTATGGATAGATGCAAACAACTTTCATTCACATTATTTTGGCCAATTCTTGATCGTTTGTGAGAGAGTGATTTTTGAAATTGTGAATGGTGATTGTTTTTAAATTTTAAAAACTTGCTATGAATGGTTATAGGCAAGTTTAAAGGGAAATGAGGTAAGGTAGAGACGTGTGAGGGGTATGGGCTTGAAGATGGGGGGGGGGTATGGCATGTACATTGAAGAGCATGGACTAGGATATGGAAAAATATGTATGTGTGTGTGTGTGTCTATATATATATATATATATATATATATATATATATATATTAATTTAAATTATCTAGCTTGACGTACCTGAAAATCTCGAACTCCGATCGAGGCGTGCCACTAAGCATTCTATATGTTATACCCCTATTCCGAACACAATGGAACTACTTTTGAGGTCTAATTCGATCATATGTAGAAGATAGCTTTTCAAACCCAATTATTTATATAAAATTTTGAAATTAATTTATATGCGTTTCGATCTTGCACGTCCAAACGGTACGTTCAATCGCCATGAAATTCGTTATCACATAATAACGCACTATTACGGATCCAATGAAACTGGTTTCATCGAAATCCAAGACAGTGCCCTGGAAGGCTATTTTTATACGTTAATTAAAACGAATTATTTTAAAAACCAAATAAATCACTTTGAAGTCCACCTTAAAAGTTAACTATTTTCATTTTTCTTAAATAGAATTTAAGTAAGCTTTGAAATCGTTTTTATCCAACTTAAAACCCAAGATTCAATTATTTAAACAATTATAATTTTTAAATTCAACAATTTAATTATCAAATAAATCACTATATTTGAAATTCAAGTTATTTAACTTATAAAATTTACTTTTCAATATTTAAAATCAATTAAATATTTCAAAATCAATTTACTAAAATCCTGGGTCGGTACATACTGACTGCACCATCATCCCGATTTGGGTCTCATTACCAATGCTGTCGGTGCACCTATACAATAGGACTGCTCAAGACACCTCGCCTGAGAGAGTTAGGAGTACGCCCTAGAGCCAATTCTATAATTTGTTGTAAATTATCGTTGCTAAATGGTACCGCTTAAGAGAATGTGAAATTAGATTTTACCTAAAAGATATATAAGCGATGAATTCGATTGAACTGTCATACCACTAGCTAAGGTGATGTATGAATGATAATATTACAATTGTTCAAAGTTAATTGCCAAGTGAATTCGTATCTCTGAGACTCACAACCATATTTGAGAATTCTGCAAAAAAACCACACGATTTAATTAATTTATAAAAGGTTGCAAAACAATTAAATTAATTAATATTTAAGAAATATTAACAATTATTTAATTTATTTGATGTTTTAGAGGTTTTTGGAATTATTTTATGCATGTAAAATAGTTATATTTGCGCCTATCTATATTTGATATCAGTGTAATTTTAAATGGGTATAAATATAAGATATTTCATTGAAGGGCTTTTTCGAAAATTTTCACCATAAAGGTGGCAAACATAGCCGACCATAGATGTGAAGAGAGATGGGTGGAGTGAGAGAAAATCAAGGGATTAATTAGGGGAGTTTTGATTAAAAGAATTGAAAATGTTTGATTTTCTTAATTAAAACAAATCCACTAATTTTATTTCCTTCATTGATTTATTTTATTTTTATTTCTCCTCCTTTCCTTCTTAGCATTGCTGAAATTTTCATTCTCCCCTCTAAAATAAAATTTACTCTAAAATAAATTAAACATCAAATAAATGTAAAGACTACGTTGTTCATCCTTCTTCTACAAAGTTGGGTGTAGATTCAAGGATCTTAAGAGGGATCTCCAAATAAATTTTTAACTTATTGGCTAGAACTAAAAGGTATGTTCTAATTTTAATTGTTTTCTTAGATGTGATATGTTAGAATTAGTAATGCAATTTAAATAATTTGTTGAAAGAATGGATTTTTTAAATTTAAATGTCTTTGTTTAAATTTTTAAGAGATTTGATATCTAGTTTCATTTGTTGTGTATAATTTTGGTTTCACAATATTTTGACTGTTTAATGACATATTAAAACAAAATTTTATTTTGGGCTTAGACTATATATATATAAGTTAATTTAAATATACATATGTTTGCAAATATATCAGAAAATTTTAACACAATTTTCATGTTTGTTTTTAAATCACTTGGAATGTTTTTGGATTAATTATTGTATATGTATGTAAGTATACAAATAAACATTTATATTTATATTTTACATTATTAAGGCATGTTTTAGAAACATTTTTTGAAATTTTGTTTTCATTAAACAATCTAAAGTTAGGGCAATAATATATACATATAAATGGTCGATATATACATGATAGGTATAAATCGCAATATCCACAAATGTATATATTGACCATGTTACTGTTTTTTTGTCAACTTAACCATAACTTTTGTCGTATCATCCTTTGTACATTAATAAGATATTGTATCAATTAAAGTTTGCTAAAAAGGAAAAATGTAATTAATTAATGATGCCTTATTTCATCTCTTTCCTTTTAGATCTTGATGTGATTATACCTTGATCTATTTTCATGTTCATTCTCATTCTTTAACACACAAAAATTACACTTGCTTTATGTTTCACATGTTTGTCACATAATTCAAAGTACGAATATATTTGACATATGTAAACTTTTCTAATTTCACACTCAATTAACATGGATTTAATTAATTATAAATAAAATAATTTTAATGAAATATGATTTTATTAAAAATAACTAAATTGGATCTAATGAAAGTCATTTGACTTTATAGGCCTATTATAAGCTCACTATAATCCAAATAAGATTATTTTTTTCGAAATCTACCCATTTCACCCACTACAGACCGGGCCACTTCCTTCATTACTCAACGCTTAGGTAAGCTCCTAAAATTAATAAAGCCTAAATGGTTTGTACAGTCCAATTAACAACTTTAGGGCCAACTAATTAAACTTACCTATCTGATGGGTCTTTAAAAAAAATAGTATTTAGGCTTGGGGTTTAATAATCAAGTATTCTCCCCTCCTTGCCTACTTGTCTGGCCCAATGAATGGAGTAAGTTCAAAAGGTTTTCCCAATAGTAAATATCCAAATTGATTTGGGCTTTAGGCTAATTTTCATAATTAAGTATGAAAATTTAAAATATATTTTAAATTCAAAAGTTAAGGTAAAATATAAATGAAATTTTATAAAAGTTGTAAAATGATTTCATAATTGTTTTGAAAATAAATTTGATAATTTCAAAAATTATATGAATTAGTTGGATTAATTAAACGAATAACTAATTAAAAGATAAGTAACTAAAATAAACATATATAATGATATATGTAAACATAAGTTTATTGTAACGACCTACCTTTTGACCATCGAAAGTCGACATCGAACACTACCTCTGCGTTCAAATGCCAAATATCCAATCGACAAAAGGGCAGATTGTTAGGGTAATTAAAAAAGAAAAGAACAGAGACTAGAGAAATTCAAAATCTCACAGTGGAACCGATAATATATAATATAACAAGGACAGTAAAAACCATCACTCCAAAATACAGAGTATACCAGAGTTAAAAACAAACCTTATCGGCTGGAGAGTTATAAATCCCGACCTTACAATTGCTGATATGAATATATAAAATACAGTGGAAAATAAAACACTACGATCGGTGAGTCTCTAGCTCCTCTCCAAGACTTCCATCACACTAAGCTGACATGGGAAAATGCTCGGTATGACTCGAGCATTATAACAAAATAACACATGGATCGGTCTGGAATACCATCGTGAGAAAACTCTAATAGTGGAGAACATATAAAAGTTCTGTGAGACCACACTACTAACGTGGAACAGATTTTTATCCCATAAGATAAACATCCATATAGGGAAGAGTAAAGATAAACAATAGGAAACAAATCCAAATAAATGGGCATAAATAGTATTAAAAACCAGACTTGAAAGAATGGAAATAATCTGAACGAAATCCAAACTAGACAGAATGGATAAAATAGGAAAATAGTCCAAATTTGATAGAATGGACAAAACCAATAATTCAACATTCCAAAGAGTGGCTGACTCTTCCCGTTGTAATTAAAGAAAAACATATTCGAATCAAATCCAACAAATGACTAGGAAGGTGCACCACCCTTGAGGTATACCTCTAGTAATATACTTCTGAGAAGTTCATATACTTCGTGACACTTCTCGTAAATGTACCAGCAAAACCCTCCAAACCTTACGGAGTATTCCAATATTTCACATCTAAGTGCACAACCGAATCCAATCTAGATGAGATGTGAAAATACCCTAATGGGAGCAACCCTACATAGCTGGATGTCCTTTCGTGCTTTGGGTTTAGTCATTTTCCGACAAAGGATAAAAAAGCTTGATAGAGCAGCGGATCATTTTTAAGGTGACGATACACCATGAAGGAAGATGGATTCGATAATTAATAAATCAACAATCAGAGATAAGTAAAATGATCTTATATGGAAATTAAATATCATATATTTAACACTATTAATCGATTATAAAGTGCTATCTCTCGGTTGAAAATGAAGCCATGCAAGTTGAGGTAGTGTTACCCCTAGACTTCGTCTTGACGACATTTTTAACCTTCAAGGTAGTAACGAGTCCAAGTCTCAACGTTTAGCGTTAAAAGTATGACTAAATCCTTTCCATATAAGCGATATCATTTATGGGATTATTTTTCCATAACCGAATCGAATTTTACTTTTTAAAACTGAACTTGTGATTGACTTCCATATTACAAATATTGGTAAAAACACTTTGGAAATACTCTTTAAAATATTCTTTTAAAAGAGAAACTTATAATACTAAATATATTAAAACAAGGGTCAAAAACAAATGTCATTAAAACAATGTTTACTATAAACCCAAAACAATTTATACTTAGCTTTATTTATAAATAATTCCTTTTTAAAGGATTTTCTCATTTATAAACCATTATTTATATATTTAAAACAATATTTATTATCCCAAAAGATAATAAAACAATTTAAATACCTTCATAAATTAAAAACAATATATATTACTTATCTAGAAAGATAATTAATGACATTTATAATCTCTTTTAAATAAACAAACCCATCATCTTTGATAAAATAGTTAATTATTCTAAAACACTTTTACATCATCAGTAAATTAACTTTAAAATCTTTATTAAATCAATCTATTAACTTTAAAACACTTTCATCAAATTAGTTAATTTACTTGAAATATAATTAATTAAAAAGATTTATTAAATTCAAATAATCATTAATTAAAAATGAATAATCAATCTAAAAATGATTAATAAATTTTAAATACCATTAATTAAAGCAATTACTTAAGTGCAAATAATCGTAAATTAATTGGATTAATTAAATTCAAACATCATTAGTTAAAATGATAAATTAAAACAACATTTGTTAAAATGATTAATTAACTATAAAACATCATTAATTAAAATAATTTATTAAATTTTAAATATCACTAGTTAAAACAATTAATTAAATTTAAAACAAACATTAATTAAAATGATTAATTAAAGTTCAAAATCATTTAAATGATTTAATTAAATTCAAATCTCATTCATCCAATTGATTAATAAATTTCAAAACATAATTAATTAAATTAATTAATTAATTCCAAAACCATTAGTTAACATGATTAGTCAACTTTAATCACCATTAGTCAAAACAATAAATTATTTTAAAATAGTCATTAATTAAAATGATTTATTAAAGTTTAAAGTCATTATTAAAATGACTTAATTAAATTCAAATCTCGTTAATCAAAAGGATTAATTATATTTAATCATCAATAGTTAAAATGATTAATTAATTTAAATTATCATTAATCAAAATGATTAATGAATTTCAAACCTCTAATCTGTGAAAATACAAGCTCAAGTTCAAAATGCACACGATAGGGTTTTGGGAATGAAAATCAATAAATGACGGTATAGCGAAAAATCGCTATATCGACACTTAAACAATTTAAATGGAATATCAAGATTTATTTCAATTAAATATCAATATAACAACATAAAGATGTAAATATAGAATTATTCATGAGAAACCCCTTCGCATCTCTCTATAAATTTTCCCTGCAAAGCAATGGTTACAGATAATATATATAATCCAATGGGTTCATAGCAATCAAGTTAATATGTCATCCATTTTTCAAATGGAAATTCAACCAAACAATCAACCAAACGATTTAACTAATATCCAAGCAATTAATAATAGTTTATTACATCATAGATATGATATAATAAATTGAATGTGAGTTAAACTGACATTGATTTCAGCATTCGCCGAAGCGTTCCGGTTTGGGCTAAAACCGAATCGGCTTTCGATTTAGCCCAAAATTCCACTAGCTCCAAATCAAACCAAACCAACTCCGTTGCGAAGAAATGTTCATATGAGTGCAACACAACGAACGATGTCCAAATCCAACTACCTACGCAAAAGTTATAGATTTTACAAATTATCGATTAATTAAAATTAATAATAAATAATACTACTTACAAAATTACCCCCTACAAAACACAACCTCCCTCTTCCCTCTTTTCCTCAAACGTGCACAGCAAAGACAGTGAAACCCAATCAAACATGCATGACATTCCAATGACACGGAGCTACGCTCCGCTAAACTCAAATCCGTCTTCGCCATCGTGTCACTCTACGCAAGAGCAACCACACAGACCCATCACCATCTCACTCGCACACATTCATCAAAATGCATCAACGTGCCCCCCTCCTAGGTCCGTACAATCCTCGCGCGACCCAACTCTATGCCGACCTCCTCCTAATTCGGTAACAAGATGGTATTCGACTAAACAAACTCCAGTCCAACATCCAAAACGCAAATCGATGACTAAAACAACTAAAATCTCAAACCCTAGTTTGCTTAGCCTAAGACCATTACTACCGATGCTCCACAAACACTGCCGCGAGCAATGAAATGGCCATGGAATACTAGCTCTTGGCGATATAAACCCATGGCAATGATTTCCATGATTTTTAGTTAACCCACTAATTTGATTTTGATTTTAGAAATTTTTGAAAACTCTCTTTCTAAGTTTTACAGGCAATATTATATAAAGAGGTGGGGTATGGTTTTGTGTACGTGGGGGTATGGGAAAAGACAAGGGGTATGGCATTAAAATACAGGGTATAGGATTATTTAAATTATAATATTTTATTCTAAAATATTTAACATAACAAACCCAAAAATCTCGAATTCTGTTCAAAGCGTGCCGACTGGCGTTCTATACTAAATACCCCTATTCCAATCTAAATGGAACTAGTTTCAAGACCTAATTCCAAAGTATACGGAAGTTAGCTTTTAAAGTCAAATTATATTTAAATTTAATCGCTAGGTATCTTGAGCTCACACGACCAAATGGCACGTCTGATCGTCACGAAACTTGACGGCGTACAATAGTTTATTATTCTGGATCTAATGACACTAGTTTCATCAAAATTCAAGACAATGCCACGGAATGCTAATTTAACATTTTGGATATCGTTTTATATTATCGATCCAATTATCGACATTTATTTGATCTATTTATTTTTGCAAATAAATTTTCAAATTGAATTCATCAATATAACTTATTAATTAAAAGGAGTTAAATGATATTGTTTAATCCGATTAATTAATATTTAATTCACAATTCAAATATTTAAATGACCAACATATTTGAATTCAACTTATTAAATTCCAAAATATAATTATTTTAAATATTTAAAATAAATTAAACATTTAAAATCAAATGACCAAAATTTTGGGTTGTTACATTTATCTTATATCGTTTAAGGTAAGTAATATATTAATTTTAGAATTTATTAAAATATTTAATCAACAATGTTTAAATAAATATTTATTTTATAAATATATATTGATTAAATTTTAATTAATAAAGACTTGTGTATATATATATATTGATATAAGTATATAAAACTATAAATGTTATAGGTAATATTCATCTTAAATAGTTTAGAATGAATAAAATAAATATTGAAATTTTAAAATAATTTAATTAATTTGTTAAGTAAATAAATGTATTTAATTAGTAAATTAAAATCCATTCAATAATATTTAATTAATAATATACATATGAATATTATATAAGTTAATTAATTATAAACAGTTATAAATGAAACTTTATATAATATGAAAGTATAATCGAAAATGGAACTATAAGAAACCCAACTTAGGTCTAAGGAATAAATACATACATAATATACGTAAACCTTTATTTCGGATATCTCCGACACTTGAATCATGAGGGTATTTCTAAAAAGTAGACTATTCCCTAAATCAATATCGCTTTAATATATGTATATATTGAATATTATAAATCTTCAATATACAAATTTGTTATTTACCATTTATATATTAATGGATTACTTGCATACTCTTTTGTTGATGAAAAAACTCAGGCTAGGGATGTTATGTGTAGTACTATCAATATATTTAGTAGACGAGGTAAGACACATACACGTATTTATTGAGAAAACTTAAGGTATGTGCATTACACTTAGGCTGTCATGAAGTGGTAGGTACAAGTGAATAATTCTTTTGATTTGTTGAGAAAACTCAAGGTCAAGACGAGATTAGGGCAAAGATCATGGCTTTGGAGTTGTATGTGATACAACCGATATAGGGTTATCCATTGCTTGCGGGCTTATGATTTATTGAGCAAACTCATGGTCGGAATCCAAAGGGAAGCAAATCCTAACACTCACTAGAGGAATTGAAAGATTCCTATGTTTTCCTTAGGGCTTTGAGAAATATAGAAATCTTATTATAAAATGTAATGGATACATTTAGCATTTCTAATAATTTAAGAATATCTGTTATGTATAAATTTTTATAATCTACTTAAATTAAATTTACGGCATGATGACCAACCTAAGACTAATTTCGAAAAATGATAAGCTCACCGGACCTAATTATATTGATTGGCAAAGAGAGATAAAGATAGCACTTAAATATGAAGTTTATGGTCATCAATTACTGAACCTTTAAGATAGAAACCCACTGAAAATGTGACCCCAAAATAGCAAAAGCTTAGAGCACTTAATTATCTGATTGAGAAATCGCTTAATTTTCTGTGTTGTCTACTTTAGACAAGCTATTGGAAAGACAGCATGGATATATGTTTGTCCATAAAGTCTTCGAAAGCCTCAAAGCTTTTTTTGGGGAGTAATCTCGTTCCTTATGGTATGAGTTTACTAAAAAGTTGTTCAATATAAAGATGAATAAAGGCGGTCGTGTTGAGAATTTTGGCTTAACAATGAAAGGTTATATTGGTAAACTTTCTGAGCTAGAAGTTAAGATAACAATGAACTTCAAGTGAATTTGATCCTTGGCCCACTGTCACCGCAATTTGAGCCATTCATATTGACTAGAATATGAACCAGTTGAGAGTAAGCCTTATCGACCTACTCAATAAGGTCAAATGAGGAACCGTTCAAGGATTAAAACATGGTGTTTGTTATGAAGGGTAAGGCATCATCTTGGCAAGGTTCAAAGGCACACAAGCATTTATAATGGCAATAATGTACTTAACTTTAATCATGTATATGCTATTAGTAAATCTTCTGTTGACATTTACAGTAGTTACATATGACACTATAGACTATGTTACATTAGTGACAAAGGACCACACAAAGTGAAAATCGTTGGTTTTCTAATGTCGTTTTATTACAAATCATTTTACACTTGTGGGTCACATCTCAAAGGGAAAATTACTAAGCACGCCTCCAGTGGGAAGAAAGAGTTGATGAACTTTTGAGTCTTGTACATACTGATGTATGCGGCCTTATGCCTATAGTGACTAAGGACAATTCAACTTGCTTTGTTCCTTTTGCCGACAATTTCTTGAGAGTGGGATATGTTTATTTTATGATGAATAAATCTAACGTCTATGAGAAATTTAAAATGTAAAAGACAAGTTTAAAGATCGAAGGAACTATAAAATCAAAGTACTTCGATCAGATCGAGGAGGTGAGCATATTGACAAGAGCTCCAACGGTACTTAAAAGATAATATGATTATATCTCTAGCTACTCCACCCTATACTCCACACACAATGATGTTTTAGAAAGGATTCAAATCCTATTAGTTAAAGTTTATTCCGTAACAACCCGTATTTTTGGGTCATCAAATTAGAATATTTAATTTATTTAAATAATCGGATTTGAATTAAATTATAATAAAGTCTGCGTTTCAAATTAAGACTTGATTTTTGATGACGTCGTTTTAATTTAATTTATAGAATTTTTCCATAATTTTTAATTTGAAAAATAAAAATATTTTCATTTGACACTTTTTGCGGCAAACATCGGTGCATTGAAATTTCACAGAATAGGTTAACTTGTCTATTTTATTACTATTTTGTAATCGCGTAACGTTGTTGTGTGAGATCATATTTTCATTTCGATCGTTCGCGGTCCATACGCGAACGGAATATGGTGTAGCGTCGTACCCTAATTTTTTTTTATAAAATATCTCTAACAGCCGATCATTACATATTTTTGCATGATGTTGCTTGCACATGCGTATACTTATTTGCACTTGAGTGCGTTGATTTTTTTTTTGCATTTAATGAATTTTCCTTGTTCCTTAACTATGAAGTATTGTGCATTCTATATATTAGCATACGTTCACATTATTCATCATCTTCTGGACAGCAACTCAAATACACAAAAAGAGGCATTCATTTTATTTACAAAAGTTAAAACAATACATATTCACCTTCTTATTTCATCTTCTTTACTGCATGAAAAATACAGAGAAGGCACATGATTCATTTTTATTTTTACACCACAAATGCAAACTATGGTCATGCATGAAATTTGTATACATTTTCTAAAACACATTCACCTAGATACACATTCTTTTTCATTTTTCTTAGCCGTAGTTTCTTCACCAAAAAAAGAGTTTTACATAGCAGCAAACAATTCCAGTTCACATTATCTTACTCTGTAAAATATGTACAGCCACAAGAGAGGAGAGGGAAAGCGCACGCAGGCACAATAATTTTTCCCAGTAAAATGAAGATACTAAATATTAGTGTATGCAAGTATGCGTGTGTGAGTTAGTGTGTGTATATAGTTGAGTGGGTGTTGTTGTGTGTGCTGTGTGAGGCAGGAAATGCCTATAGGCAGAGGAGTTTGAATGCATGGAAACTGCTGCAGTAATTAGCGCCACAAGGTTTTATGCGTCAGCTGTGTTAGTGGAAGTAGAGTGTGTGCGCATGTGTAATGCATGTGTGTTGTGTGTGTATGTGTTTTGGTAGTCATGAAGCATGAAGAAGTGGAAGAGGGGACACATGTAGGTGTTTGGAAATGTAGTGGAAAGTGGCTGAGGGAGAGCATGAGTTTTATGGAAATATGGTGGAGGTGGTGATGAGTTGGAGCTACTGTGTTTTGAAGAGGTGCATGCTTTTGGAAATTTGGGCCTTCCTGGGCTTTGCACTTAGAAAGTGGGTGAGAAATAATAAGTTTATTTAGTTTATTGTTTATTTAGTTTGATTTATAAATTAAAAAGTGTGAATTTTAAACATGTTTATCTCACCCATACGAAGTCCATTTAAACCGCAGTCTTCGACGTTAGATTCGTATTAACGAATAGAACACACTAATGTAGTTTATTGACACGTTTAGAGAAGTACAAATTATTGATAAAATATTATTGACATTTTATTAGCAGAACAAATCCTCATTCTGCTATTATAAACTGTGTAGATTATTATTATTCGATAATTGATCTATTTGATATTGATTGTTAATTATTTAATAAATAGATGCATTGCTATTTATTTTTGTTGTTGATTGATTGTTTGGTTGTTTGGATTGCGCTCGACCAGTTTATGAGCATTGATTATTATTTATTGATTGTTGACTTTTCTTGATCAGTTTATGAGCAATTAATTATCTATATGCATGGGCTGGGTAGGAAACAATTGTAGGCAAACACCTTGTGATTTATTTCACGATTTGACTAAAAGGTGTTTAGCGATAATATTGGTTCATTTAAATTGTTATAATTAGTTATAATAATTTGACGTCAATGAAATTGTTTTCAAAGTTGGTTTTCATAAATAAAGTTTATGAAATGTTTAAATAAACAGAAATATTTGGAAATGAATATTTTGATATTATATTATATAAAAGTGATTTGCGTAATGTTTTATAAAAGTGTACTATAAAACGGAAAGAATTTTGAGGACTAAACCCGGTGGTTTTAAGATGATTTTTGAAAGGATTTGGAAATGCAAATTATTACAGATTAGAAGTATTTGTGATTGTTAGTGTAAATGATTTTACCTCTTCGGGATATAAAGTGATTTGTTATGTTACTGATGATTTTGGTAACCCATAACTAAAAAGTGGGCAAGGGAGGTGCAGATGCTCTATAGCCTTAGTATAGTCCGCTCTCGTTGAAGAGGGATATATATATCTATATTTATTTTCAGAAGGCAGGGACCCAATTGCCTTGTTATGGCTATAATGTGTTAAGGGCTATATGGGTAACCCCTTAACGCTATTAAAAAGTAAGTTTATTTTATGATTAGACATTATTATAATAGCGAATATTACTACATAGTGATAGTTTAACGGATCCTTAAGAGATGTGAATCCCGAACATTTCTTAAGTTACTGCACTCACGTTAGACACTGGATAGGAGATGTCAAACCCCGTAAACATCTCTGACGCCGTTTACACTCATATTTATTTCATTGATTTAACTTACATAATATCTTTTAGTTCTGACTCGAGTGTTTTGTCTTTTCAATTCGCTCGGGTCAGCCGGAGCATTTCAGGATTTGAAGGCCCTATTTCTAGAGGACGAAGACGAAGATTTTATTACTACTATTTATTATACTCCACTACACCATTGTATTCCGCTGCATTAATTATCATTCTCTGGTATGTGTAACTCTGATATGTATTGTATAAGTATAATCAAATGTTTTGTAAAACAGCTTCATGAACTGTTATTCGATTATTATATTTTATCGTTCCACTGCAAGATTCTATTTTGTTTCTTTTATTTATTCACTTTTTCTTATTTACCCCATAACAATCCGCTCTTCTGTATGGTTTAAGTTGGCACGTGTGTCTGTTTAAGCTTATAAAAAGGTGGGATGTTACATGGTTCCAATATAGACAGAGAATATGCCAATTAGAGGCTCCGGTCTCTTTAACAACCAAACATCGTTTTACACACCGGTGGGTACTTTTACATTTTGAAAACGATTCATACTTGATATCAAAATGTCATATTCACTTCAAAATGTCATTCATTTCAAAATATCATATTTACTCCAAATATCATTTTATTCTCCACGAAATAAATTTCACTTCAGATCATTATACTCACTTTGAAATCAATTTCATTTAAAATTCATTTCGAATTTCGACTTAGTTTATAACCTCATTTAACCACATTCTCATTTAAATCGACAATTTAAATATAAACATTCCAACCTTGCATAGTTTGAAATTTAGAAAATAGTTTGAATAGTGAAAATAGTTTTAAGATTTAAAACAATTTGATATAAAATGGTTTGAGTATTGATAATGGTTTATATAGTAAACTAATTTGGAAAATCAAATAATTTGAATATTTAAAAAGATAGATTTTTAAATAGTTTATATAAAAAAAATTATTTCGAAAATAGTTTCAAATCAAACTGTTCTTTCCATTTCAACAAATCTGGACCCAGGTCCAAATTTCAAATCAAATAGATTCAATTTCAAATCTTTCAATTCAATCGACTCAATCTTGATTTAAATTCAAAGCAACTCAATTTCGATTTCAATTCGAATTAACTTCAATTTGGAAACGTTCATTTCAACTTCAAATTCAATTCAATAGTTTAAATTTCAATTCAATTTTTATTTTAAACAATTTTGATTTATGTAAATTTCGAGTTCGATTTCAAAATCCCGATCTAAATCACTTAAATCAATTTAAAATTCCATATTCAATTTAAGGTTCAAATCTTTTAAAACAATTCCATTCCAAGCTCAAATTTGAAATATCCATTTAAATTACTTTTACTTAGCAATATTTCAAAGTTTGAATAAAAGTTCAAACCTTTTAAAACAAATCAATTTCCATAACTCAAATTATATTTCAATTCTAACTTCAAACTTCCAAATTCGATTCTTTGAAAAATTTCCGTAAAGAAATTTCAATTTCAACATTTCGAGCTCGAGTTCGAAAATAATTCGATTTCCATAAATCAGTTATTTTATTCCTTGAAATGGTATCATTTAAATAATTTCAAAATCAAAAATTTTAAAACTATTTAATTTAACCAATCCGGTGTCCGTATAAAATTTTCTATCCTATGGCCAAGTGAATAGTTATTACAATTTTAATTGCATGGATGGATATATATCATTTCAATCCAAATCAAAGTGTCATAGGTATATATCATTTCAACCTATTTCTTAGTTTAATCGAAATAATTCAAATAATAGTTATATACTGTCAAACAATTTATAGGGTGATAATGGGATATATATATATATATATAAAATAAATAAACATCCAATCATCCAACATCTCAATCAATAATCATCCATCACAATCAACATCCAAATCAGCCAAAATATTACAAAAATTAACTAGTTATCAATATCGGGTGTTTAAAGCAATTCAATTTCAATTTCAAATTGAACTATCAATTTAAATTCCTATCAGTTCAACCATACGTCAATTTAAATGCTAGTTAAATTACCAAACAACAAACAATAAAATAAATAGCTTCATGATTTAAATTTAACCAACATCAGAATATTTTAGTAATTCGTGAGCGGTTTAAAACACTCACCTTTATTTGAAACTGAAAATTTTACAGCTTCAAATAATTTCCAATCCAATTCCATACCGTAAGGCTTCATCGATATGATCGCAACACGACTTGTTTCGTTCGAAACGGACCTCGTATGAAAGAGTTATTTAATAATTAGCGTAATGTATAATTAAAATAAAATTAATTAAACTAAAATTAAGTTAAACTTAACCGTTACCCTAATTCATCTCTCCCATTTCTCTCCAGGCCCGTGCGATGTCTTTTTTTATTTGTCGAACGTCGATCGCCAGCATCTACGCGTCGTCGACCGCCAGCCTCCGCCGCCCCGCCGACCTCGCTGCACGCGCCACTGCAGACCTTCCTCTGCCTCGCGCTTCAACACCAGGCTGAGCACCCAAACACGCGTGTGCACCTCTTACCATTGCACCACTAGAAAAGCCACCAGACCCAGATCGACGACCACCGCCACATCGGCCGTCCTTTACTCCACCAACGCGCCAAACCCTGCTTCCCCAATCTCTGCCTATCGACTACAAAACCCATTAAACCGCAGCAACATCTCGGCTAAATCTTGGTGATTTCGAAACGTTTCGCCTCGATTCACCATCCATCATGTAGGGCTCGTCGAGCTCTCCATTTTTGCTTTTGGAATCATTCAATTCCGTTGAGTGGATTGAGAAAAATCAAGAGGAGATGGAAACAAAATTTTGGCCATTGAAAGATAGAAGAAAGCGGATGAAGCTTTAACTAGGGTTTAATGCAAAAATGAAAATTAAAGTGGCTTTATATAAAAAAATTCGTGGCACTATTCATCCGCGAAATTTTCAGACTCCAAACGAAGCATGCCGCTTGGCGTTTTATATGTTACACCCCTATTCCGAACACAATGGAATATGTATCGAGGGAAAATTCCATCATATTCAGAAGATAGCTTTTCAAATCAAATTATTTTAATTAAATTCCTTTAATTGATTTCTACACGTTTCAAGCTCGCACGACCAAACGATAAGTCCGACCGCTACGAAACTTGGATTCTTGTAATAATTCACTATCATTAATTCGACGAAACTGGTTTCGTCGAAATCAAAGACAGTGACCAAAAAGATTATTTTTACCCGTTAATTAAACAAAATGTTTTCCAAATCAATTTAATCACTTTAAATTCAATTTTAAATATTAACAATTTTCATTCTTGTTTAAATAAAATTTAAATCAACTTTCGACATCATTTTCCATTTATATTAAATTCATGATTCAATTATTTAATAATTTCCAATATTAAATTTAAACAATTTAATTATCCAAAAATTTACATAAATGAATCATTAAATTTTTATTTCTAACCATTTTTCCCAGTAATTATAATAAATTTAATAATTTAAAATAGTTAACTATACGAGTCGTTACAATGGTTCTATTACAGTGTAAATCCCAGCACCTACGTATATATCCATTAACTATGCACACTTCTTATATATTGCACTTACAAAATATATATTTTAGTATATTTGGATTTACTCGTATTTTCTACCATGTTTAAATTGATCATCAATGACATTTAATGAATCATTAACCCGATCGGAGAGTGAAATGAAAGGTTTCTCACTTCAATTAAAGTTATTTCTTCCCTCAACTGATTGCATACGTTTTAGAGAAGGAAACTAAGGGTTTTTTCTAAAAATAATTTTAATGAGTAACGCTACATACATTGGTGTATTTGATACACTCGTATATTTATATTTATATCAAACTCTACCTCTTTCAAACTAATTATATAAAATAAAAGATTTTTATTTAAAAGACTTTTTAGACTGGATCTAAAATTCCTTTAGACTTAATAGGCCCAATAGATCCAAATGAGAACTTTTTTTAAATCTACCTATTTCACCTACTTTCGACTGGCCCGGTTCCAATAATGGTATCAATATTATATAATGTATGCAGTCTAAATTAGTCATGTTAGGGCTAACCAATTAAGCATACCAATTTAGTAGGGTGTCTAGAAAAGTAGTGTCTGGGCTTGGGTTTGGGCAATCAATTACCCTACCCTCCATGGCCAAGGACCTGGCATGAAAAGGGAAGTGAAACTAAAGGTTGCCCCTAAATGAATGGCCGAATTTGAATTAGGCATTGGGTTAACCTTAAAAATTGTTTTGAAAATAATAAATGAAATTTAAAATTTAAAATAAGAAATACATTATAAATGTTATTATGTAATTTCAAAATTGGTTTGAAATTAAAATAAGATTTGAAATTTAAAAGTTAAATGTAAAATAAGAATTACATGATAAATGTTATAATATGATTTTCAAAGTTGGCTTTGAAAACAATGTATATTATAAATGTTATAATATAGTTTTTAAAAGTGCTTTGAAAATATAATAAACATATTTAAAAAAATTTAATATTCATTCATAAGATTAATAAATTAAACAAAGTAATTAAATAGTTAGATAATTAAAGTATATACGTGTACAATATATATATATATATATATATATATATATATATGTTACATTATCTCGTATTGTTTAAGATGATGTAACTATACATAAGAAATTTTCAAATTAATATTTAACTAAATTTTCTAATTAAATAAGTTAATTAACAATATGGAATACAAACTCAAATAAAATGTTTAATGCAATAGCATAAAAATTAAAATGTTAATTAATTAAATTAATGTAACAACCCGGAATTTTGGTTGTTAAATTTTGAACGTTAATTTATTTTTAAATGTTGGATTTGAAATATTATTTCATCGTGAATATGGAAGAATTAGTGAAAAGGTTTAACATTTCAAATATAGTGATAAATCGGATTTGGCTAAATATAAATTTAATATTTGAAATCGAGCAAATATGGGAATCTGGAGTTAAATGGAAATGATTTCTAAGTTGATTTAAAATTCTATTGGAATTAGAATTATAATATTGGATTTTTGAATGGAATTAAAAGTCGATAAATTTAAAGTGGAAATTTTTATATTAATTTAATAGTGAAATTAATATGTGGTAATAGTGTAAATAATGGATTTTTGATTTAATATAAATCGAAATGATTTCTTATATGGATATAAATTCTATTTGAATTATAATGGAGTTAGTAAAATTTTTAATTTGAAAATTTTAAACGATTTCGACGATTTCAAAAATCGCTCGATTTAATCGACAAGTTAAAATAGCCTTTCGGGGCACAGTCTCGGAATTTGACGATATCAGTTCCATTAGATCCATAATAGTTTATTATTCTTAGATTTCAAATTTCGTAGCGTTTGGAGTTACCGTTTGGTAGTATGGGAGAGAAACACGTTGAAATTAATATCGAAAATTTAATATTTTAATTCGATTCGAGAAGCTATCTTCCACATACAACGGAATTAGCCCAGAAACATGTTCCATTGTGTTCGGAATAGGAGTAAAACATTATAAATGCCAGGCGGCACGTCTTGTTAGGAGTTCGTTTGAAAAAGCACGTTAAAATTGGAAATAATATTAAAATAATATAGATATATACGTTATAAATACGTTGCAACTGTAGAACCCTAGCTCTATCTAACGTAGCCGCCACGAAGAAAGTTTAATGGCCAAAAAACACTCACCTTCCTCCTTAAATTTCTTACAATCCAGCCACTTTAACCAAAAAATTTCTAAAAGTTCGTAGGGAGCAACGAGATCTACAATGTGAACGGTTGTGATCGAGTTTAGTGGAGTAGATCGTCGGCAAATCACGTTCAAAGCCCAGCCGTTCTCGCTTGTTTTTGGAAGCCTGGGGTTGACCGAGTTCGATGTGGTCACGGCCTATAGCATAGCTCGCGTGGGCGCACATATTGAAGGCCTTGGATCAATGTCTGGTCGTCGATTGAGGGGAGCGACATTCAAGTTTGCTCACGTATATGGGTTTGGTGACCTTCTAGAACGAGCGCGTGCATTGGGAGAGAATGAGGAAGGTGCGGCCGTGATTTCCAGTTGCAAAGATGTACGAACAGATGTTGTCTAGTTTTTTAAAAAAAAAGAGAAATCTATTTATATATAAATTATATTCAGAACTTTAAAAAGGTGTATCTTTGTCATACGAGGTCGAAATCAGACGAAACAAGTGGCGATGGGATCGTGGCGACGAGTACTACGCTCTAGAGCAGATCTGGAGATGTTCGGGAGGAGTTAAATTTTAGGTTAAATCGAACGTGTTCGATTTAATTTAAAATTGGAGCGTTTGGCGAATTGAAAACTCAAGGTGAGTTAATCTCACTCAATTTTGGACTGCTAGCTTTAATTTTAAATAGTTAAAATTAATTAATGATTGGTTGGTTGAATTGATACATTTTTATCAATTGAATATGGTATTATATATAGTAGGATATATATTGGAGTGATTGATATTCCCGCATATATATAGCGGATGAGACCCTCTGCGCCCCGCATAATAGCGGATGACCCTATATACCGCGATATTCTGCCTCGAAGCGGAATTGGTATTTTTATGTTGTGCCAACATCTGTGGATGCAGGGAAACAGGTTGGAGGGATCCAAATGGATTCTTGAAAAATGTTGTATTTAATTTCATATATAGTGATATATGTTTGTTTGGATAATTTTGTGATAGATTATCATGTGAATTGGATTGTTTGGATGCTATGGTGAGTTTGACCTAGATTTTGGTATCTTTAAATGCCAGTTATACATGTTTTGAACTGGAAAGAATTTTAAAGGGGTTTTTGAAGTAAAATATTTACCAGGAAAGTTGGTTAATTGATCTGATAAAATAAAGGGTTTTGGGAATTATTTTTAACTAATTTGGGATATTGTAAAAATAGAGATTTTGGGATAAAAGTATATAAAAGGATTTTTAAATAATAAATTCTTAAGTGGCACTTGTTTAAAAATAAAGGAGATTTTAAAATCGAGATTTTTAATAGATTGGAAGAATAGAAGTGAATTTGGAAAATAAGTATAAAATTGGTTATACTTGATTCAACTAAGATTTCCAAATTTACGAAATGAAATTGGAAATCGAGAAATTGGGCTTGTTTTGAAAAGATGATTTTTAATTATTAACTCAGAAATTTTTAAAGTGTTAAAAATATTCTGGAAATTAGTTATTTAATCATTTTAAATTGTTAAAGCAAATTTAAATATTAATTAGTTACCCTATAAAGATTATTGAAGATTTATTATTATTTATTATTTAAAAATTAGTCAGCATTATTATTTTAAAAGATAAATTATTAAATATTTTTATGGCTTTGTATAATAACTTTTATTTAAGTATATTTGCCTAAATTAAATTGGGAAATTTATTTTTGAAACTTATAAGCATTTTTTTAGATAATTTTTAAATAAGTTTCGGGAAGTAAGGGTATACTCGCATGGCATAATCAGAGGCAGTGAATGCCTGCAGTTAAGTCTTGGATTTCTCTGGGATAGAGATGTAATCATTGAACTGTGAATCCATGGTTTGATACCGCAGTGGTACTTTCCATATTATTTTAAAAGGGTTTTCAATTATTTTGGGAAAAAGAAATAGTTTGTGAATAAACTAAATTCGATAAGATAAGTACACATATTTTGGATAAGAGATTTAATTTATTAAAAATTAAATCAAAAGGAGATTTGGGTTTTTCAGTGTAAAATGGAATATTTGGTTGAATGATTGTTTATCTGATAGCTAAATAACCGACTATCAAATCTGGACCTAAATACAACTTTGGAAATATCTAGAAGAAGCACGGGAATTATATGGTATAGTTGTCGTTCGAGGTGCTATACTGTACGTGTAAACTCATTTCGTTCTTTTGGGACGATGTTAAGGAAATCCGTCCACTAACGGTTAGGAGGTGATCTCCAATCTTACTTCGTCTGTTTATTTCCTAAAGAACCGGGGTTGAGTTTACCAGAAATAGCGAACGTTGTTTTGAACAGACAAGGATCAGATTTGTTATCTGAAAACCACTTTGATCCAATGAGTACATTTTCGATATGAAAACAAGAGCATGGAGTCGAAGATGGAGCATTGAAGTGCAAGAGCTAATCGCTACTAGTCCGGAGGGTGATTCCAGAATGGATGTAGTAGGAACAGTGCCTTCGGTTCCGTTCGGACCCGGAACAGACTTGTATGGATGAATGCTATCAGAACATTGTCATTGGAGGATAATGAGCATTCTAAGTTAAATTTTCTTAAAAAACTCACTGTACTTTTATATACTTTTATCCCAAAATCTCTTTTTTTCCTAAAATCTCTTTATTATTTAAAAATCCTTTTATATTTTTAAACATGTTAAGGAAATCCGTCCACTAACGGTTAGGAGGTGATCTTTGATCTTACTTCGTCTGTTTATTTCCTAAAAAACCGGGGTTGAGTTTACCGGAAATAGCGAATGTTGTTTCGAAGAGACCGAGATCGGATTTGTTATCCGAAAACCACTTCGATCCAACGAGTATGTTTTCGATATGAAAACAAAAGCATGGAGTCGAAGATTAAGCAGTGAAGTGCAAGGGCTAATCACTACTAATCCTGAGGGTGATTCCAAAATTGATGTAGTAGGAATACTGCCTTCGGACCAGGAACGAACTTGTATGGATGAATGTTATCAGAACATTGTCATTGGAGGACAATGAGCATTCTAAGTGAAATTTTCTTAAAAAGGTAATCGTAGCCTCTAGCCTCATCAACCGGGAATGACTGAAAAGCAAGGGAGATGCAGCAAGGCTAAGTGGGTAGCACCCAATTAGGGTATGTTTATCACCTTTTGAGATACCCTCGGATATTATTATTAAGACGATTTATGGAAGGAGCTCGATAAATGGTGGGAACACCTACGGTGATAGCATATCCGGTCTATCCAGGTCGGGGATAGTCCGGTCTTGTATGAAAGGGGATCCTGGCATGGTCCTCGGTACAGTGTTTCTAAACATGTACAGTGATAAGTGATACCCCAGTACCTAGTCATTCGTATGGAATCCGTTCTCCAATAAGCACCGTATGGTTTTGATTATGCACAACTATGCTGAAATGTGAGATGCAAGCATTTCAGCTATTTGAATAAGTATTTGTACTTAGACACTATTATAACATCAGATGATTTTTATATGAATGGTTTGGTTATCGTAAGGTAAAAACCCGTCGTGTTTATGTGTGGCGTGGTCTTACAAGATACCTTTGATTTTCAAAGGATTTTGAAAACTTTAATAATTCAAATTGAGTGTGTTTTCTCACGCTGGTTTTCCAGACTGACTCGGATGTTATTTTATTATAATGCTCGGGTCAGACCGAGTATTTCAGGTTCAAGTTAGGATGCTATGAGCTCAGGAGACGAGCTGGAGACCGAGACATATTCTCGTACTTGCTTTATTCCGTTGCAGTCTTTTGTTTGAAATTACCAGCAGTTGTGAGGGAAGGTTGTTATAACTGTCCAGGCTGGTAATTATTGATTTGTGTACTATGATGTGAAATATGTATTACAGATTTGATTTGTGTAAAGAGCTATTGATATTATATATTATTCAGTCCGTTGTGAGATTTTGTTTTGTTTTGTTTCTTCTTCTTCTTCTTCTACCTACTTTCTTTTCCCTCAACAATCTATCTTTCCGGCACTCGATCGTTTGGCTTATTATACGATGAGTGTATTTATGCCGATTTTCGAGGGTCACGAGGGGCGGGTCGTCATAGTTAATTAAATAAAATTTAATTAATGTAATGTACATAAGACTATTATATTAGTTAATTAAATTGTATAAGTTATATAATAATTAAACTTACATAATATGAATCTACAAAATCAAGTAGGAAAAACCTAAATAGACTTATGGGATAAATACTTGCAAATAGTGTGTATATCACGATTTCTAACGTGTCTGATACTTGAATCATGAGGATATTTCATAAGAAATACATTTTTCCATATGTCGATATCACTCGATGTAATATATTAAAGATTATGAATCTTTAATGTAAAGTTGTCTTCTATTATTTATATACTTGTACATTACTTGCATACTCCTTAGTTGTTGAGCTTTCCTCAAGCTAGTAATGTTATGTATAGTACTATTAACATATTGAATAGACGAGGTAAGATAACTGAACATATTTGTTGAGCTTGCCGCAAGGTATGTGCATTATACTTAGGCTATCGCAAAATGATGGGTATGAGTGAATAATCTTTCTTTATTTGTTGAGCTTTCCTTATGGTAAAGATGAGAATAGGACAAAGAACCACAGGTTAGGTGTTTGCACCAAAATTGGTCACAAACACCCAATAGCCGTTGAAAGCACCAGTTCGCAATCACAGATCACAAATATCAAATATGCAGAATAATAAGTATGCAAATCACTCAGGAAACTCAATAAAAACAGTAAATGACACATGATTTATAGTGGTTCAGCGATCTTGCCTACGTCCACTCTGAAGTTGATGATTTTATTGATGTTCACTTGATAATTACAATTTCTTCTGATGTAGTACAACTGATTGTATGATTATAATCTGAATCTAAGGAAGCAGTGGTGATTCTGAGTAAATCTGGCAGAGTCTGGACGCTCTTTAGCTCCTGAAATTGTCCGACCCCTTTTCTGAATGACCAGGGGCTCTATTTATAGGTGTAGGAGGCTGTTATTTCACCTAAATTGAAGGGAGATCAGTTCTGGCACGTGAGGGGGCCCACATGGTCAAAACCTGGAGATCCGGGCCCACTTTTGGGATCGATTCGACCCTTGGTTCGAATCGGTCAAGAAAGAGTCCAATCGAGCTGAAAATTGGTGTGGACATTCTTCATCATGTGTTTAAGCTTCTGTGAAAATTTCGTAGCATTTGGACTTGTAGATCTCGAGTTATGATCGATTCAAAATTGCACTTCAGACGGACACCCTTGCTTCGAATCGATCCCTTCGACTCGATAGGGTCGAATCGATCGCCTGAGCATGTGCTTGGTGACGTGGCTCGCGTGTTTCTTGGGTCAACCCGTCTTTTTCTCCGAATTTTACTGGGTCGAATCCATCATTTTAGCCGCGTTTACTTGGTGGACTCTAGATGTTGGATTCGAAGGTTCGCCTCCTTCGAATCGATGGAACCGGTACTTGTTCGAATCGATCAGGATATGTTACTGCGGATCGATTCGAAGTTGTCTCAACATGGGGATTCGAAGGCAATGGAGTCGAAGCACCCTTAATCGTATGGATTCAAAGGTCTTCTACCTCGCTGGATTCGAACTGAAGGCATGCTTGATGGAGTCGAAGCTGAAGTACTTCTCATGGATTCGAAGCAATCAGGGGAAACTTGTTGGATTCGAACATGTGGCTTTGGGTGATGGATACGAAGTTTGGCCGTATGATCGATTCGAACAAGATGGTCTTGGGACTAATCTGTGCTCGATGGATTCGAAGTAGATGGATTCGAACCATATGGAGACGAACTCAAGGCTATGTCCTTCACTTGCGTCGATGATATCTTGAGCGTACGAACTCGGATTGACTCGAAATTTGGAATGTTGCTTTTTCTAGCCTTGCTTGACATGTCTTATCAATTGTAGCCTGATCCGGACTCGGACAAAATTCATCGATATCCATGGTGAACTTGTGATGTAACTGCCCTACAGGATGGACTGTCATTGATTTCTAGTCAACTTTTTGGTGTCACGGCCTTGCCAAAAGGCGGGATAACATTTGCCCCCCAAAACATGCCTTGCGATAGGAAGGTGTGTTTTGAAATGCCATAAACTAGATGTTCATATCTTGTTGATGACCTGCAAAGAAATTGATAGTTTTTCCTGACCACAAATGACGATCGTTCGCGACCGTATGTCATTTGAGGAAATATGGGACCGTTCGAGGTCAAATGCCATTCGCGGCAAATAAAGAAATAGGACCGTTCACGGTCGGATGCCATACGAGGCAAAGTGTGATCGTTCGCGATCGAATGTCATACCAAATGAAGTGTGACCGTTCGTGGTCGGGTGCCGTTCGTGGCGAATTGTGACCGTTCGTGGTCGGGTGCCGTTCGTGGCGAATTGTGACCATTCGAGGTCGGGTGCCGTTCGTGGCAATTTGTGACCGTTCGAGGTCGGGTGCCGTTCGTGGCGATTTGTGACCGTTCGAGGTCGGGTGCCGTTCGTGGCGATTTGTGACCGTTCGAGGTCGGGTGCCATTCGTGGTGAATTGAGTGTGCCCGGGGAGGGACTTAGTATCATCAATACCAGGTTTCACGTTCGGGTGAATTCCCGGATTGTTTGTTGCAACGGTTTATCGCCATCTCAGAGCATGCCTAGGGACCGTTCGCGATCCCGTACATGTGTAAGTGGCTTAGCCGTTATGAAATCACAAGTAGCATTTTTTCATGGAAAATAAGTCTTTAGTAGAAATGTTAAACAAAATCAAGTTCAAATATTCAAATCAAGATGAAACAAAAGCAAAGTGAGGATGTCAAAGTGTAAACGCCCACAACGATAGGGTTAATAGTCATTCAGAGCATGCCTATGGACCGCTCGTGATCTCGCACATGCGTAAATGACTTACCCGTGTTGGTGAGAGGTTTACAACTTGTTCATCGTTATTTCAACTAATTGATAATCATACGATGTCCCGGCTCGGGGGCACCCCTGGCTGATGTAGACGGTGGTCGCTCTGGCTCCACTGCTGGAGCTCTCCTTCTCACATACTGAAGTAGCATACCGTTCCTGATGTGCCCTTCCACCTCATCCTTCAGATGTCTACAGTCGTTAGTGTTATGACCATTCAGTTCGTGGAATAAGCAATATCTGTCTGATTTCCTCTCGTCAACAGTGGGGTCCCTTCGTATTGGCCTACGGTAGGGAACTTGCTCTCGTGTATCTCGGTAGATTCGCTCCAAACTTTCATTCAGCTCTGAGTAGGTGGTGAATCGTGGCTCTCTCCGCAGTCGCTTTGGCCCGTCACCACTATCCTCAGCCTTTCGTTTTCCTTTATCCTTGCCTGAATCCTTTTCGAGAGGCTTTTAGTCTTTAATTGAATAAATTTCTATTCCCTCTCCTTCTTCTCTTTCAGCATTAGCGTCTTCCAATCGCAAAAACTTTTCTGCCTCGTGATAGAATTCTCCTAGGTCCATAGGCGGATCCTTAGTTAATGAATTTTTGAATTCTGTGCCGTCAGCTACTCCGGACACAGCTGCCATCATAACCATGGATGGATCTGGACGATACACCGATGTTGCTGCCGCATTGAACCGCGTCAGGAAATTCCTCAAAGACTCCCCAGCTTTCTGCTTTAGCGTTGCCAAACTCATCACATTCTTGGGTCTTGAAATGTGAACCCTGAATTGCCTCATAAATTTCTCAATCAAATCGGTCCATGTCCCAATGGAGCCGCTCTCTAGCTGTCTGAACCATAAAGCTGCTATGTCTGTCAAATACAATGGGAAGCACCGGGCCATGACTTCCTGTGATGCCCCTAGCACTTCCATGTGCCTTATATACCTCGTTAGATGGACCGCAGGGTCCGTCCTCCCATCATACCTTTCTACTGTTGGCAGTTTGAATTCTGGTGGGTTCCTAGCCAACCTAATCGCAGGAGAAAAGGGACTCCTGTTCACGTCTTCAAGATCTCTGTTTACTAACCCTCCTCTCATGGCTCGTCTGACCATCTCTGCCAATCTATCATTGTCTCCAAGCTGTAGTCCTCGTTCACTACCTTCCATCTGCCCCCCGAGTCCGTGGGAGCTTTCGGGTGTCTGCCCCCCTGGTTGAGCGTTCATCCCTCTATTGCCGCCAGGTTGTTCGGATGTCCTTGTCTCTCTTCCCGGGTTCGGATCAATATGTCCTAAGTGCGTGTCGTCCAGCTCCGGCGCTGCGCTAGATGGTCCTGCTCCGTTCTGAATTCTGGTTGCTCCTTGATTTTGCGCTCCAAGTTGTCCAATCTGTTGAAGCAAATTTTGGATCATTTCCTCCTGTCTCTTCATCATTGTCTCCATCTCATCCCTGGTGATGAAGACTGAAGCTTGGTTTGCTCCTGAGGTAGCCTCTTGACTCCCTTCATGCTGACTTTGCTCTGGTCTCTGCCTCCTACTTGTTTGTCTTGTCATGATTCTTCGGATCTAAATCTCTTAACCTTCTGATTCAACTTTCAAATGATAGAACTCCCGAGTTAAGCTCTCAGTGGAAGCACCAAAATGTTTGCACCAAAATTGGTCACAAACACCCAATAGCCGTTGAAAGCACCAGTTCGCAATAACAGATCACAAATATCAAATATGCAGAATAATAAGTATGCAAATCACTCAGGAAACTCAATAAAAACAGTAAATGACACAGGATTTATAGTGGTTCGGCGATCTTGCCTACGTCCACTCTGAAGTTGATGATTTTATTGATGTTCACTTGATAATTACAATTTCTTCTGATGTAGTACAACTGATTGTATGATTATTATCTGAATCTAAGGAAGCAATGGTGATTCTGAGTAAATTTGGCAGAGTCTGGACGCTCTTTAGCTCCTGAAATTATCCGACCCCTTTTTTGAATGACCAGGGGCTCTATTTATAGGTGTAGGAGGCTGATATTTCGCCTAAATTGAAGGGAGACCAGTTCTGGCACGTGAGGGGGCCCACATGGTCAAAATCTGGAGATCCGGGCCCACTTTTGGGATCGATTCGACCCTTGGTTCGAATCGATCAAGAAAGAGTCCAATCGAGCTGAAAATTGGTGTGGACATTCTTCATCATGTGTTTAAGCTTCTGTGAAAATTTCGTAGCATTTGGACTTGTAGATCTCGAGTTATGATCGATTCAAAATTGCACTTCAGACGGACACCCTTGCTTCGAATCGATCCCTTCGACTCGATAGGGTCGAATCGATCGCCTGAGCATGTGCTTGGTGACGTGGCTCGCGTGTTTCTTGGGTCAACCCGTCTTTTTCTCCGAATTTTACTGGGTCGAATCCATCGTTTTAGCCGCGTTTACTTGGTGGACTCTAGATGTTGGATTCGAAGGTTCGCCTCCTTCGAATCGATGGAACCGGTACTTGTTCGAATCGATCAGGATATGTTACTGCGGATCGATTCGAAGTTGTCTCAACATGGGGATTCGAAGGCAATGGAGTCGAAGCACCCTTAATCGTATGGATTCAAAGGTCTTCTACCTCACTGGATTCGAACTGAAGGCATGCTTGATGGAGTCGAAGCTGAAGTACTTCTCATGGATTCGAAGCAATCAGGGGAAACTTGTTGGATTCGAACATGTGGCTTTGGGTGATGGATACGAAGTTTGGCCGTATGATCGATTCGAACAAGATGGTCTTGGGACTAATGTGTGCTCGATGGATTCGAAGTAGATGGATTCGAACCATATGGAGACGAACTCAAGGCTATGTCCTTCACTTGCGTCGATGATATCTTGAGCGTACGAACTCGGATTGACTCGAAATTTGGAATGTTGCTTTTTCTAGCCTTGCTTGACATGTCTTATCAATTGTAGCCTGATCCGGACTCGGACAAAATTCATCGATATCCATGGTGAACTTGTGATGTAACTGCCCTACAGGATGGACTGTCATTGATTTCTAGTCAACTTTTTGGTGTCATGGCCTTGCCAAAAGGCGGGATAACATTAGGAGTTGTATATGATATAACCGATAAAGAATTATCCATCGTATGCAGACCTAAGATTTGTTAAGCTTTCCTCAAGGTCAAAATCTCAAGGTATAGAGTCATAACACCCACTAGAGAAATAGAAAGATTTTTATGTTTTCTCTTAGGCTTTTGAGAAACATAAAAGTCTAGTGGGAGCCTTATTAGAAAAATGAAATGGTAACATTTAACATTTCTAATATTGAAAGAACATTTGTTATATAAATTAAATTAATCTACATCAATAAATTTGTCTAACTAATAAAAATTGATAAAATGTTTATCAGTAAAATATACAAATGAACTAAATTAAGATTGATGTAGAAATATAAAATATACTCACTAATAAATCTTTTGGCCTGTTGTCAGTCCAAGACCCATGCAAGAGCCTAATTCTACAACTACTAAATATGTTCGTACCCAAGTCATATGAAGTTTTATTTTTCCAAGACTATGTATTGTTTTTTGAGTATTGAACTCGTAAGGAATGCAAGAATAGGTATTTGATCCATATTCAATCACATACAAAGGTTGTATGGTGAAAAGTCATCGTACATAATGTATGAAATATCGATGAAATTGGTTCATTCGAAATAAGCAAATAAATCAAAGTGCATGATCGTGTATTTAATATGATTAATTATAGTAAGGGTTCACATTTGAATGGTTTGACCATTTAGAATGGAAAACGCAGATGTAACTTAAGATGCAGTTAGAATGAAAGAGTGAATGATCACTTCTGCTTTATAAGGCAACATCAAAAACGAGAATTGTGAAATTACAATTGATACTTAACATTAGAATGAGATATCCATTCAAAAAATGTATTTTTTTATAGAAATTTTTCTATGAAATTTATTATTTCGAGTTCAAGATATTTAATCTGGAAACTCTCAATTATAAAATGATTATAGTAGAAGGAATAAATAGCCTGCATTAACTAGTTAAATGGACCTAGGTATTTTGTACGTTATTATAATAATGGCAGAAATAGTGGGAGAATGCCATATATCACTTATTAGTCGCATCAAGTTATGAAAATTGTTTCTGTAAATCATATCAAACATTGTTAATGAAATAATAATTGTTTTTCATTATTGATTGGAAAATAGACATAGTTTTATTTCAATATGAACATTATGAATATTCATTATAAAATTAAACTATAATAGTGAAATTTTCATAACAAAAGTGATGTAGTGAAAAATATATAAGTATCTCAAATTATTTGCAATTATCTTGGAATTATAGATGTAACGACCCGTAAATTTATCACTTTGATAAATTATATTTATTTTTAAAATATTCAAAATAAGCTTTTTAACATAGATTATGATATTGAATAATAAATAATGATGGTAATCTTATTTTGAATAAGTATTTACAAAAATATATATTTTGGAAAAATACTGATAAAATGACCGAAAACCATTTTATCGATAAACGGCTCTATAATTATCAGAAGTCGAACACGGAGCTGGATATATAAGCTCATTTATCCATATAAACAAGATTATGAAATAAAATAATTTATTTTATTTTTAGGAAATAAATGTATTTATGACATCATCAATAATGACATCGTATTTAATAATTGATTTTTTAATTTAAATTGAGTTTAAATGATTTAATAATTATTTTAATTGTTAAATAAGTCCTTTTAATTATTAGATATTAATAGAAATATTATTATCAAATTTTGTATATACATATGCATATACATACACACACATATATATACACTAAAAAGTGAAAATATGATCGGAAATCGAAATCGAATCCGTAACGATTCAACGTAGAGAAGTTCTGCAACGTTATGGATTATATATGACATACATATGCACATATACATGTACACATCCATAAACATATCCATATGCACATGAACACACACACACACACACAGACACACAAATATATATATATATATATATATATATATATATACTTAAATATATATTATCAAAAATATCTAAGATATTTTCTCACTTCCTTAATACTTAAGCATTCCAAAGTCAACAATTACACATCAAAGTACATGTACTTGAGTATGGACATGGAGGGGGGTCATTTTGGCCGAACCATGATGATGTAGGGGGAGGTGATGGTGGTGATGAAAGGTGATGTATATGCACTTAAATATCATGATATTTTTACTCCTTCCTTTGCCTATAAATACAAACCCCATCTTCACTTTCATTCCATATTTCCTCTTCATTTTCTAAATCTTCTCCACTTTATTTTAATGGCCTCTTGCTTTAGAAATATTATGAAAAAATCTATTTAAAAAAGAAACTATATATATATATATATATATTAAAAAACCTCAAAACTACCACAATCCTCCTCCTCTCCACCTAAATAACCCACGGCCTTACCCTCCACCCTCCATAGCTGAGCCATTCTCCTCCCTTAAGTTATACTGTGAGTCATCCAAGCTTCCAAGGTCAAGGCTGAGCCTTCTAAAGGAAAAAGTCCAAGTGTTCGTGAGCTTTAAATTCAAGTTAGCGAAGCTATAGCCATTTTAAAGTTAATCGTTTAATCTCAGGTGAGAAAACTCCACTTATATTGATATATACTTTGGATGATGATATGATATGTCTTTTGGTTGCTATTATTTGATCATCATGTTTGGTTGTGAAATATTATTGTTTGGATGTGTAAAACAAGTCAGTTTAAATACACGTCGAAATATCACAAAGGAAATCACTTTCCTTTTTGTAATTGAAATGGTAATATGTTAAACCTCTTCGAATTTGGTTTAATATGTTTTAGAAATGTTTTATAAACATTTGAAAGTGTTTCGACAAAGGTTGAAAAGAAAACGAAAATGAAGTTGAAATTGGCACATTGCGTAACAGTAGTTCGCAATTTCACGCCGTAGAAAGTTAAATCCATTTATACGATGGATTCGAAGTCGAAATTTCTTGGAATAAGAATTTTCCAAAACTCTTGTAACAATAATTTTCAAACAAAAGAAAAGGTTCGAATTTCAATTAATAGATTAGGAAATAAGAGCAAATCAAGTTTTCAAAATAGTAGCGGTTTGGCAGTTTGGAAACCAAAGCGACAAATTCTTTATAAACAATATTTTTAATTGTTTAAACATATGGAATGAATTCTATAAGTATTTTAAAATGTTATAAAAGAGATTTGAGTTATAAAAAGGGATTTCAAAATGATCGAAAAGTTATTTTGGCCAAATAGGCCTAAAAAGCACTATTCATAGCACTTTTTGCAGCACTTTTAATACCTTTTAAAATATGGCTTTAAACTTAAATATTCTTTCCCAAATCTTTTACAAATGTTCAAATAAATAATTAAATATTTTAAATTTTATTTGGAGGTTTTATAATTTATTTTAGAAAGTTTAAATAAATGATTTAATGAAAAGCTGCTATAATTAAGTGATTTAATCTTGGCTCTAAAAGCCGATGAGTAGACTTGATTTTTCTATTCATGAGATCTGGATGTGAGGTGCTTAAACTAAGGAGATGTTCAGGAGCAACCGGTGCCCTGACTCACCTGGCCTCTTTCCTGGGCTATGAATTGATAAGGTCGAAATGTTGGAAACGAGACAAGTATAAAAGATTTAATTTTCCAAATTTAATACAACTCGGATTGTATAGAAATAATCTTCTTACACTTGGTATTAAATTCCGAGGAGGGAACCCATACTATCCATATGAATTTAAAAGGTGGTTTTACCATTATTCGATGGATAGTAAAGAGTGAATACGGAAATTGATGTTGGGTAGAATTTGCGTAATTTCTATCAACCCTTTTTACTCAATAATTTTCCCAATATGACTTATGAAAATGATTTGATATGTCCAAAGTTAAAGAGAGGTTTAATGATTTCGTATATACCAAAAAGAAATGTTTTAAAGATATATATGTCTAGAAGATATTTTTGATAAAAAGCAAGTAATTAATCAGATGATAAGCACCAATTTACTTAATATTTTTTTATCGTTGATTGGTTCAAAGGAAACGGGGTCGGATTTGAGTGCTTCTTATTCGAAAACCACTTCGAACCAATTTACATATTCGAAGTAAAGACATGGAATGATATTGAATAGAAGGAAGGGCTTCTTGTCACTGACCGATGTGGGTAATTTCTCATATCATATATATGTGGCAGTAGTATCATCATTTGATCTTCGATACAATGCTCGCTACTAATCCTACGGGTGATTCCCGACAGGATGTCGTAGGAGAGTTCCCTGGACAACTTGTATGGATGAATATCTAACGTTGCATATCTAATCACATTAATTGATCTTTATAAAAGTATATTTTGTTTCGTGGCGGAGAAGGAAACTTCTCTTAGCTTAACACCCTTTCATGAGACATGCGAGCTCAGGAGTTATACGTTTGAAGAAATCGGCTGTGTGATCATGGAATGTCAGTGTGGCATTAAAGGTAGGATGTGCTATGTGAAAGGTAATCGGTACCTCTGGTCTCATAACCCGAAAATGGCTTAAACAGGGCATGTCGTAAGGCTATGTGGTTCACAACCATTAAGGTATGGTCATCACCTTTCTAGATTACTCTATATATGTCGAGTATGTTGTGTATGCTATAGGATCCTGGATAGGTCGATAACGATCGAGGTGATGTCATATTCGGTTTTATCCGCCACTAAGTGGGGCCTGGGGTAGGCCGGTCTTGCCAGGTGCAGAGGTTTCAAAAGTTGTTGATCCTCGGTACATCCATCTAGTGGTGTATTGTATGGAAGGTGGTTCCTTGTTGGCCATTGTATGGAAACCCATTCTCCAATAAGTGCCTTCGGATTTGATTGTAAAACCTACTTTGTAGCTAATATGCTGGAATTTAATTAATGTAATAATTTCAGCTAAGATTCATAAGTTTATTTGAAAAGTTTGAAAAGTATATTCAAAATATTGTCATTAAAAATAATATTCCTAATTTTTTCATAGCAAATGTTTTGTTTATCATATGGTAAAAAACTATTCCATGTTTATATGCGGCGTGGTCTCATGAGATACCATTTGTTTTCAAATATCCATATTTTGAGTTTCTCACATCAGTCCCATGACTGACCCGGAGTATACTTTCTTTCCCATTAAACTCTGGTGCCCTGTTTTTCTGGGCAACCAAGTAGTTAGGTAGCATGGAACATTTTGGAAGGGGGCAAGGAGCATGAAGCATGGAGCATTTTGGGTTCTTGTAGAAGTTATCTATCAATTTCGATGTATTTTGTATTAAGTATCTACCAGCACTTGTGAGGAAAGGTAGTTATAATTATTCTAGCTAGACTAGTACTTACTAGTGCTCTGATGGAGCAATTTGTAGTAATTGCATGTACTACTCATATGTATAATTATGCATTGAATATGATATGAGATTTTATTATTGTCTTGTCTTCAATCTTTATTTTCTTTACCCCGTGATAATCTGCCTCTCTAGCACTTAGATTTATAGCATGTGAATACCGAGGATATATTAATGTCGATCTCTGAGGGTCGAGGAGGTGGGTAGTCACATTTGGTATCAGAGTTTAGGTTGAGCGAGCACCTGAGACTGGTTGGGGTGTGTCATAGGGTTAGTAATGCTCGAGGATGAGTAACTCATTAGAGATAGGGTAAGTGACACCCTAGAATGAGTTGAGAGTATTATATATGAGCGCATATTTGTTAATGCTAAAAATGATTTTGTTTTGAAAATTTTGAGTAAATGAAATAATTTTACCTAAAATGATATTTTATATATAAAGAAAAAACTTTCAAAAATGTATAGTTATTTACAATTAAGGGAATAACAATATTCAGTCATTATCATCGATTAATTGATTATTTGAAAAAAAACTCGAACACCTAGTGAATTAAGTTTCACGATTTGACTATATGGTATTTGGTAATAATATTGGTTTAAAGTTAAGAAATTTATTTCAGAAAAATAAAGTTATGAGCCTAAAAATGTAAAACTAAGATGATCCTAAGAATTGAATGTATAAATCAAGTTTAATGAATGAAGGAATTGAGAAGAAGAATCTTATGATGACTAGTTTGAGTGGCTCTGAAGTAACTAAAAATGGGCAGAAAATATGCTCGGATGGTAAGCACTTCTCTTAAGTATTACCCTTCTGGTTAAGGGGATATATGATACTATTGGTAGTACCCAGTTCCTTGGTATCAATTTGGAGTTACTCGATCTATAAAAAAAATTAAGTTAAAAGAAAATGCGAACCAACAATTGATAAATTGATTAGTAATTATAAACATCTTTATAAAAGTGTTAAACCAAAGATAATTTGGATCACTATTTAAACTAAAACAGAATTGTTGACGATTTTAGATAGTTGAAAATTTCCAAATCACACCCAACTCAAAATTAAGAAATTTTGAAAATAGAAAAGATAAACGATTATGAAATTTTTTGAGTAAATAAAATTATGTAAGTATAAGATATAAATGTGATTTATAAATAAAAAGGATTTAAGAGCTGAGAATTTGAGAATTTAAATCCGGGTGATTTTGAAAAATTTTCTTCAAAATCGAGAAAATAATAATGGTATTACTTGGAAGTATTTTTGGATAAAAATATAAGAGATAACTTTTACAACTTATGAATTTGAGTTGATAGAAAATTACAGCAGGTTTTAAATTTGTCAAACAGCTTGATGTAAGTAAAACCATCTAAAATTTGAGATTTGTATATATACTTTTAGGATTTAATGGAGTATTATAAAAATATAGACTTAAGTCGAGAACTATTTATACACTTAAGTAATGTTGTAAGAAATAATTCAATAATGGATTTAGTATGAAGCGAATGGTTATGAAACTTAATAGTGTTGATTAAACCAAAGTTGTGTTTGATAAGTGTGTATAAACTTAAGAAATAGTTTTATGATGTAACGATCAGGCATTTCGAACCATTCGCATCCACACAGTCGGACTTGAATTGCTCAAAATATCATATTTTTAAGTTATATTTGGCAAAACTCAGCATATACAGTAAATAAAATCAATCAAAGAGTCACAGACATGGAGTAATATAACAAAAAAACATCGGAATAGATAAGTAGTAGTTCATGATGCTACTACATAAACAACAGAGTATGAAACAAAATACAACAAAAATCAAGATACATAGAAGTCTCGAATACATAAGCAATGATGAGTCTGAACATAATAACTGGAACAACTGAGGTAACTGAAAGCTGAATAGATACTCCAAGAAATCTTCAAGTTTAAAAGGTGAATCTGAAATGCTGTGACACTCAGTCTGTCCCGAGCATAAAGCAAAACACAAAACAATCGAGTCAGGATTAACATTCTTATACCAGTAATTCAACTCGAGTGAAATGTCAACTGAAATACAAAATAACATAAAGGATGTTTAGGATTCCCATCCTTTAAGGACCCGTTAAACTATCTACATACATAGTACAATACGCTACATAGATAATCTCTATAGTAAGGTAAACTATTAAAATAGCGTTAAGGCGTTACCCATATCACCCATAACACATTTTTTATAAATCCCCGTAGTTTATACAGTACCGTAATTCCTCCTTAAACTGGAGGGCTATCAGAGGGCACTCCATAGGTACGGTACAAACCAAACTCGTAGAAGGCGCGATACGGCATGTGAACACGGCACTCGAGGCAATGCCAGGGTAGGATTCTACCATTTGCACTCCCGGACTGGTGATAAGGCATAACAACTACTACCGCCCACCTCGGAACACACTCCCATAATCAAATCGATGGGTGGCCATCAAATAAATCACAAAGTTATAATATGGTATCGAAGAAATGTGGCCTATATGAGGAATGACCTCACTTGGCCCGATATAGCACATGTTTTAGTCATATCTAAGCTGACTCATGGGAGTAAGGGCTATGTAAATACCTCATACAGAATCCTTCGCCAAACCATGCTACTTCATTTTGGAATCTCCACCACATACATAGTTGTTAAAGTGGTTTTCTGAAATGACCCGATTGTTCTCACCCGAAAAATAGAACCATCGGGGTTAAAGAAGAAGGAGGTAAAAGAAAAGAAACAACACAACAGAATCTTACATCGCAGCGGAATAAAATATAATAGATAATAACTAATCTTTACAGAAAAGAAACTATATCTGTTTATATATACATCATTAGAATACAATATCAGAGTACAACACAATCAACATCAAAACTCAATACAGTTATAATCACTTGTCCTCACAAAACTGACTATACAACATAAGATACACAGCGGAATACATCAAATACGAGTGATACGTCTCGCCATCCAGCTCGTCTCCTGAGCTCCACAGCATCATATCCTGTATCTGTAATACTCGGTCTGCCCGAGCATTATAATAAAATAACACCCGAGTCAGTCTGGAAAACCAGCATGAGAAAACACACTCAATTGGATTATTAAAGTTTCAAAACCCTTTGAAATCAAAAGCATCTCATAAGACCACGCCACAAATAAACATGTCGGGTTTTTACCTTACGATAGCCAAAACACTTTCTTATCAAATCCGTCTGATATTATAATAGTGTCTATATACAAATACATATTCAAATAGCTGAAATTGTTACATGATTAAATTCCAGCATACTAGCCACAAAGTGGGTTCTACAAACAAAAACCGTAAAAGGCAAGTAGGGAGAATGGATTTCCAACTAATGACTAGGCACTGGGGTACCACCTGTCACAGTACCTGGTCTAGATCAGCGTATCGAGGACCACGCCCGATCCCCTACAACACAAGGCCGGGACTACCCCTTACTGGATAATCCCGAGTAAGATCACCCCACGGTTGGGATCAGCAACCGCACCACTAAGCCGAATAAAAAGGAACATCTAGACAGGGATGACCTCACCCTAATGGGTGCTACCCACTTAGCCTTGCTGCATAACCCCTTATTTTCAGTCATTCCCGGTTGATGAGGCTCGAGGCTAAGCGTTACCTTTTTAGAACATATCCCTTGGAATGCTCATCGTCCACCTAACGATGTTCTGAAAGCATTCATCCACACAAGTCCGTTCCGGGTTCGAACAGAACCGAAGGCACTACTCCTACTACATCCATTTTGGAATCACCCTCAGGATTAGTAGCGATTATCCCTTGCACTTCACTGCTCCATCTTTGACTTCCAAACTCGTTTTCCACACGAAAACGTACAAACCGGATCGAAGTGGTTTTCGGGAGATAAATCCCGATCCCAGTCTCTTCGAAACGATCAGCGCATTGGCCAAAATTGATAGTCGGTTATTTAACTATCAATTACATTCACAACCAATCTTCAAGCCACAATAATTTCTCCAAAATTATTTATTTATCTCAAATATCTTCGCAAGATATATTTCCAACTTTTAACCCTTTGAAAACAGTTTCAAACCGTCTTTCTCTCAAGGAATAAATTCCCCAAATAAATTTTTTTTCCACTGAAATCACCAAGTACAAATACTTTAGATTTAAAAATAACTTAAAAACACTTTATTATAAAATATCCTTTAAACATTTAAATTAAAAACTACTTTAATACTTTATTCAAAAATATGTACTTTAAGAATATTTAAAATAAAACTACTTTATAAAATATAAAACTAACCTTTTATCTTTTAAAACATAATACCCAGTCACCTTTAAATAATTACTACTAAATAAATTTGGAAAATACTTACTTTAAAACTTAAACGTTTAAAAATAATAAATTTTCTAAAACATGCTTTTAAAACAATCCGCAAAACTTTCAACTTATACTTAAAAATTTGCTTGAAAACGTACTTGGCTATCCTGGGAAATACACTTCTCTTTCACATCCTTTAAAAATAAATCACTATTTATTTTTAACCAAATTTACCCATTCCTTGAATAAATTCCAACCGTGAATTTATTCTTCCAAATATCCACCCATATATTACTTCATTTTTATAAACCAAGTTTATAATTTCCATGGTCTCGTCCATCTTTTAAACACAGTTTCAACCACTTTATCAATTTCAAATCACTTTCCAAATCAACTCCATTTTAAAATAAATTCTTTTATTTACTCAAATTTATTCTAAATTCCATTAATTCCATTCATCCCAAATTTAACTTCTTAATTAGGATTTAAAATCTTATTTAAACTGAAAATACCAATTTCAGGTTTTCCAAAATCCTTCTTTATCCCTTTAAATGAATTCCAACCTTGAATTTTTTTTTAAATAAATTCTTTTATTCCCTTAAATAATATCACTTAGGTCTAAAAATTTAATATTTCCCCTTTTATTCAAAATCTCCTTTCCCATACTCGGAATTTATTTAACAGAATTTAAAAATCACTTTTATCCTTTCCCAATTCATTCTTTAATTTATTTAAATTCTCTACAATTATTTACCTAAAAATTGACTCTTTTATTTCTTTCCAAAAATCCAATCTATATATTTTGGTAACACAGTATACCCAAATATATTCAATCAAACCATAACATCCATCATCTCCAATTATCAATATAATTCATCATAGAATATCAAATAATCATATCACAGAATTATTAGAACAATCTAAATAATTTTGAGGAATCCAGTTGGATCCCTCCAACCTGTTTCCCTACATCCATAGATGTTGGCACAATACCAATTCCACTTCGAGGTGGAATATCGCGGTATATGGGTTTATATAATATCATCCGCTATTATGCGACGCATAGGGTCTCATCCGCTATATAATGCGGGAAATCAATCACTCTAATATATACTATATACTACTATATAATATACCACATCCAATCAATTCAACCATTCGACCAAAATATTTAAATTTAACTATTTAAATTTAAATGGCATTCCAAATGAGTGAGATTAACTCACCTTTGACTGTTAAATTTGCAATCTGATCCAAACCGGCTATTTTCTTCACACTTTTGGACCTTGTACAAACATTGTACGATTTATTAATATTTGAATTAATCAAACAATAAATCACCATTTACTTTTTTAATTTTAAACCTAATAATTTGATTTTAACTAATAATTTAATTTAACAAATTAATCACCTTAATAAATTATTTGAAATAAACTAGTATATTGTATTTTATTATTTTTTTTTTTCATTTCCAATATGCATATAAAAATAATCTATATGGGTTTTAAAAATCTTATTTTTATATAAACTCTTATATTTTCCAAAATCTTATATATGTATATTTACTGTTTTATCCATATATATATTTAAGTATGTATGTGTACTCTTATTAAATTAAAATAGAATTGTTTTACTATAAAATATCCTTTTCTGTTTTCTGTATATAACACAGTAATTTGCTTTACTGTATAAATATACATATACATATGTAAATCTATAAATTGAAGAAAATAAATTATTTTATAAAGCTTTCAGTTATTCTCTCTGTTTTCTGCATATATTTAAAAACCTGCATATATACATACATACATATATATATATATATATCTCACTGAATATTTTCTTCTGTAAATATACGCATATATATGAATTGAATAAAATTAATAATACCTCACTACTCCAAACTCTCGTGCTCGAGTATGAGCCTCTAACCATCTCAATGCTGAATTCGATGATGACAAATAACCAGGCTCGCCCCATCGCAACTCGATGCCTCACGACCAGACATCCCATTCCCCCACGCACACGGTTACCCTCCCCATTCCTTCGTCCTGAAGCCATCACCTTCACCCTCTCGCGCATACAAGATCGCGACTACGTCGCGCTCGATTTGAGGAGAGGTCGTTTTTTCTTTCTCTTTTCGAACTTGATTTTTGTGGGATTGAATAAAAGAGGAGGAAGCATCGTTCGATTCGAAATCGGAAATAGAAAAGGAAGAAAATGAGAATTTGTTGAAGAGAGAAAAAAGGGGCTGCAAGCCCTAGCTTGATTTAGGAACGAGATTTTTTTCTCTGAGCTCAGCCATGATTTTATATATGTATTTTTTTCTCTGAAATGTTGATTTCGTTCACAGTTGATAATATAAAAGGATGAAGATTCCTTGCGTGAAAATTTTGCCTAGCTATAGTGGGTTTGAAATGAAAGGAAAAGGTTACGACGTGAAATAATTTCAGCTGAAGGTGACCAGGATATAAATATATATTTTTAAATTAAATTCAAATCGTCTCGATAAATGCAACTCAAAAACTTGATCTCCTATCGAGACGTGCCGCTAGGCGTTTGTAATATTATACCCCTATTTCGAACGCAATGGAAAAGGTTTCGAGGCCTAACTCGATCGTATGGAGAAGATAGCTTTTTGGACCTAGTTATTATATTGAATTTTTTTATATGAATTTTAGCTCGTTTATCTACCGTATGGCTACATGACAACTCCAAACACTTCGAAATTTGAAATCCGATAATAATGCACTATTACGGATCCAATGGAACTAGTTTCGTTGAATTCCGAGACTGTGCCCCGGAAGACTATTTTTAAATATCAATTTAAACTATATATTTTCAAACTGAACAAAACAGTTTTAGTTTCAACTTTTAAAAGTTCTATTATCTCCAGTATTATCAATATAAATTTTACAAGTCTTCAAATTATTTTTAACAGGCTTAGAACTGAAGATTCAATATTTGTCCCATTTCAAACAATTAAATTCAATAATTTAATTGCCAAATTTCTTAAATATTGGAAATTCAAGTTAAACCAACTTTCAAATATTTAATAATCAATTAAATATTCCAATTTCAAATATTCAAAAATTTAGGATCGTCACATTCCTCCCCCTTAAAAAGAATTTCGTCCCCGAAATTACTAGGTAAGAGGAATGGTCCATAACCTATTTCCCAATCCTAATAGTTTTTAACAATACCCAAGACTATCCTTTTAATAAAGACATCATCACCCTTACAAACTTTCCAAACTTCTTCCATTAGTTACAACCGATATTACTTACTTATCAATTCAAATTTAGACTTGAAACCAAATTTTGAATTATCAAAATTTTCTCAAAATTTTTCTAACTCTCTAAATTTTCGAAAATTTTTGCCAGCGTCTCCTTTGCGCGGCTAGCTCGGTACAACTACCAAATGCCTCTACGGGCCCCCAAATTCCAAAAGAAAACCAAAAGCCAAGTATCTAGACAAGAAAATCATCAAATTTCATATAGAAATTTAAACACATACCTTTGCCGAGCAAATTTCAATTTATGTTCTGAAATCAAAAATCCCAATTTCCTTTTTGCTTTTTAAACACATGTGTCCTACTTAGCAATAATATCCAATCACAGAATCCAAATCATTTTATTCGTTACTTTTCAAAAGTTTCAATATCAATTTCACTCAAGCCCGTACGATGTACATATATCATCCGTACGCAGTATCAAATCCGATCGCTCACTCGATCACACAATTTCACTTCCGAACTAGTATCGTCCACCCGAATTCCTAGTGCGGACTCAGATCTGGTTTCTTGATCAGAAATCGTCATCCTCCTTGCATAGCCACAAACTATGATAGAGAATTTCCAGAATCAATCAAAATCCATATCCAGGGTTCGCCATCGAAAATCGAGTGAAAAATCCTAACTCGGATCAGTATAATTACCTCGAAATTCTATGCTCGAATCCGGATCAAATCACTATGCGAATAAAATAATATACATACATCCTACGTAGTAATTTCAATTGATTATTAGCTATATCAATTCTCTTTTATTCACATTCATTTGATTTTTATTTACTTATCCACAATTATCCCCTTTCACAATTTTACTTAATCTCCATTCCAAAATTACTTAGTATATTCCCAATACCAATTTACTTAAGAATTTCATTCTTCATTTCTTAAGTTCAATATAAGCACTTTGTATACCCTTATATTATTACTTTCACTATACCACTTGGTTTTAATTTACTTCTATTCAAATTGGATTCCAATTCCATATAGATTCAATTTATTTCATTTTAGATATTGAATTCTATTTACCTTTATCTCAAATTCCCATTTGAAATCATTTGTCGTTAGTGAAAATTTTCAAAAATTTCAAAAAAAATTCTAGCTCCCAAAATTTTCAGAAAATTTTGGCGAAGTCTCCTTAGTACGGAGGAGCTTTTGCAATTTGACAAGAGATATAAATATATATACATCGACCCACACGGTCGGAAAATCAAAAAACAAACAACAGTTTATATTTCCTATTTTTATTGCGTAGGCGTACCTCTATTTAGCATTTTTAAGCAAGCGGCTTAATTAGTTAGCATTTTGTACAACCAAATCCAGCCACACGGCTTCCCTATAACTGTACTTACTCAATTAAAACATGTAAGTGCCAAATATATGCAATTTACAACATTTCATTTGCGTTTACAAAGCTAATACATGAATTCTATAAACAATGCATGTTATATAGTTTTCATAAGCACATATATGGTTTCGACACCTATTTTAATTGCATATTTGCATAATTTTCATTCGAAACCATTTTATTTAGGCTTGACAACATTCCTTGCTTGTATATTAATAACCATTTCCAAATTAATTCAATTCAAACTTTTATTTAATGGACTTTCATTTTCACCCGAAGCCAAGCTTCCATAAATTTAAACTTAAGTTAATTTACTTCAAATCATTCCAATTTCATAACTAAAGTTCATTCTCATTTTATTTGATTCTCATCAAATTCCATCTAATTCAAATTGTCCATTCTCTTTATCCATTTAAATTTTAATTCACATTCTCAATTTATTTCTAAACTTATTTCATTAATAACAAGACCAATTCAATTTTTATTAATACAAGGCCATTTCCAATTTATTTCTACTCATTTGATTTTTATTTGCAATTCAAACCATTACTATTATTATCCAATCTTATTTAGTTTACTTGCAATATACGCTGAATATTATTTATAACTCAAGCTTGACTTCAAAATCCACTTTCAACACCCAATTCAACTTTAACTATACTTACTTGAGTTCAATCTTATTTTATATCTCAGGTTTGGATTTTCATATCTCACCAACATATTCAATTTACTAATTTATTCCAAATTAGTTTATTCCCGCTTCCAATTCACTATTTGATTTGTATCTTCAAAATCACTTCATTATTTTACTTCAACTTACTTCAAATACACTAGATTTTATTTTCCGTTCAATACAACTGATAGCTTAAGTTCATTTTCAATCAAATTCAACTTACAAATCTAAATAAAAGTTTATTTCTAGACTTTTGCTTCTTTAGTTCCTTGGGCAAAAAAATTCTACAATTTCCATTTTAAATTTTAAACTTCCTTAAGTTCGAACTTATTAAAATTCCATAAGCAATTTAAATTATCTTCCAGAGTTTAAGCAACATTTCAAAATCACCTTTGAAATCAATTATATCCAAAATCCTTTGGTATAACCAACTATTTCTTTGAATTTCAAAACCAAAACCCAGTTTTTGCAAACAAACACCAATCCAAAATATCCAGGTAGCAATTCCTCATTGGAAACTCGAAATGAACACCGATGATGTCGCGATCATCATCAGAATTATTTTCCAGCGATCGAAGAGAGTTTGGTGCTTTTATCCCAATCAAAAGCATTTCAATTATTTTTAAATCCCAAACCTCACCCGATTTCAAATCCAATTCAAAATATTTCTCAAATACTATCATCATTATTTTTCTAAAGCATTTGAAAACCGTTTTCAAACTCAAAGGAATTTAAACTTCCCAAAAAATTCAAAATTCCAAACACATACAATTCATATTCAAACATTACTCTGGAAATTTTCTCATTTTGATTATAAATCACATTTATAATTCACATTTACAAATTTTATTTGTTTATGAATTTATTTCTTAGCTTTTAGTTATGATTTCAATTTCTCATTCGATTTCCTCACCATAGTGATAATAATTATCATTATCATTCCCTAACAACCAAGCATCCATATATAACTATAATAATTTCTGAAAATTATTTCTTTCATATGCAAAAATAGTTTGGGTAAAATTATTTCATTTACCCTATTTTAAACCAATACCGTGTCGAGTTGTTCTATTCAAGTGTTTAGAGATCCCTATCAATAACGTTAATTACTCGTATTGACCAGAATCCATAAACCACTCAACAAACCAATCAACACAATATAAAACCATTTTATATTCACTAACAAATACGCGCTCGTATCTATTAATACACTCAAACTCATTCTAGAGTACTAATGACTCTATCTCCAATGAGTAATTCCCACCAGAGCCAAGGTTATCGCCAACCTAAGCTATGATACCAAATGAAACGACCCGATTTTTCTCACTCGAAAATCGAACCATTAGGGTTAAAGAAGAAGGAGGTAGAAGAAAAGAAACAACACAACAGAATCTTACATCGCAGCGGAATAAAATATAATAGATAATAACTGATCTTTACAGAAAAGAAACTATATCTATTTATATATACATCATCAAAATACGATATCAGAGTACAACACAATCAACATCACAACTCAGGACAGTTATAATCACTTGTCCTCACAAAACTGACTATACAACATAAGATACACAGCGGAATACATCAAATATGAGTGATACGTCTCGCCATCCAGCTCGTCTCCTGAGCTCCACAGCATCCTATCCTGTAATACTCGGTCTGACCCGAGCATTATAATAAAATAACACCTGAGTCAGTCTGGAAAACCAGCGTGAGAAAACACACTCAATTGGATTATTAAAGTTTCAAAACCCTTTGAAATCAAAAGCATCTCGTAAGACCATGCCACAAATAAACATGTCGGGTTTTTACCTTACGATAGCCAAAACACTTTCTTATCAAATCCGTCTGATATTATAATAGTGTCTATATACAAATACATATTCAAATAGCTGAAATTGTTACATGATTAAATTCCAGCATACTAGCCACAAAGTGGGTTCTACAAAAAAAACCGTAAAAGGCGCGTAGGGAGAATGGATTTCCTGGTAATGACTAGGCAATGGGGTACCACCTGTCACAGTACCTGGTCTAGATCAGCATACCGAGGACCACGCCCGATCCCCTGCAACACAAGGCCGAGACTACCCCTTACTGGATAATCCCGAGTAAGATCACCCCACGGTTGGGATCAGCAACCGCACCACTAAGCCGAATAAAAAGGAACATCTAGACAGGGATGACCTCAGCCTAATGGGTGCTACCCACTTAGCCTTGCTGCATAACCCCTGATTTTCAGTCATTCCCGGTTGATGAGGCTCAAGGCTAAGCGTTACCTTTTTAGAACATATCCCTTGGAATGCTCATCGTCCACCTGACGATGTTCTGAAAGCATTCATCCATACAAGTCCGTTCCGGGTTCGAACGGAACCGAAGGCACTACTCCTACTACATCCATTTTGGAATCACCCTCAAGATTAGTAGCGATTAGCCCTTGCACTTCACTGCTCCATTTTCGACTTCCAAACTCGTTTTCCACACGAAAACGTACAAACTGGATCGAAGTGGTTTTCGGGAGATAAATCCCGATCCCGGTCTCTTCGAAACGATCAGCGCATTGGCCAATATTGATAGTCGGTTATTTAACTATCAATTACATTCACAACCAATCTTCAAGCCACAATAATTTCTCCAAAATTATTTATTTATTTCAAATATCTTCGCAAGATATATTTCCACCTTTTAACCCTTTGAAAATAGTTTCAAACCGTCTTTCTCTCATGGAATAAATTCCCCAAATAATTTCTATTTCCACTGAAATCACCAAGTACAAATACTTTAGATTTAAAAATAACTTAAAAACACTTTATTATAAAATATCCTTTAAACATTTAAATTAAAAACTACTTTAATACTTTATTCAAAAATATATACTTTAAGAATATTTAAAATAAAACTACTTTATAAAATATAAAACTAACCTTTTATCTTTTAAAACATAATACCCAGTCACCTTTAAATAATTACTACTAAATAAATTTGGAAAATACTTACTTTAAAACTTAAACGTTTAAAAATAATAAATTTTCTAAAACATGCTTTTAAAACAATCCGTAAAACTTTCAACTTATACTTAAAAATTTGCTTGAAAACGTACTTGGCTATCCTGGGAAATACACTTCTCTTTCACATCCTTTAAAAATAAATCACTATTTATTTTTAACCAAATTTACCCATTCCTTGAATAAATTCCAACCGTGAATTTATTCTTCCAAATATCCACACATATATTACTTCATTTTTATAAACCAAGTTTATAATTTCCCTTGTCTCGTCCATCTTTTAAACACAGTTTCAACCACTTTATCAATTTCAAATCACTTTCCAAATCAACTCCATTTTAAAATAAATTCCTTTATTTACTCAAATTTATTCTAAATTACAAAAATTCCATTCATCCCAAATTTAACTTCTTAATTAGGATTTAAAATCTTATTTAAACTGAAAATACCAATTTCAGGTTTTCCAAAATCCTTCTTTATCCCTTTAAATGAATTCCAACCTTGAATTTTTTTTTAAAATAAATTCTTTTATTCCCTTAAATAATATCACTTAGGTCTAAAAATTTAATATTTCCCCTTTTATTCAAAATCTCCTTTCCCATACTTGGAATTTATTTAACAGAATTTAAAAATCACTTTTATCCTTTCCCAATTCATTCTTTAATTTATTTAAATTCTCTATAATTATTTACCTAAAAAATTACTCTTTTATTTCTTTCCAAAAATCCAGTCTATATATTTTGGTAACACAGTATACCCAAATATATTCAATCAAACCATAGCATTCATCATCTCCAATTATCAATATAATTCATTACAGAATATCAAGTAATCATAATTATTAGAACAATCTAAATAATTTTGAGGAATCCAGTTGGATCCCTCCAACCTGTTTCCCTGCATCCACAGATGTTAGCACAATACCAATTCCACTTCGAGGTGGAATATCGCGGTATATGGGTTTATATAATATCATCCGCTATTATGCGACGCATAGGGTCTCATCCACCATATAATGCGGGAAATCAATCACTCCAATATATACTATATACTACTATATTATATACCACATCCAATCAATTCAACCATTCAACCAAAATATTTAAATTTAACTATTTAAATTTAAATGGCATTCCAAATGAGTGAGATTAACTCACCTTTGACTTTTAAATTTGCAATCTGATCCAAACCGGCTATTTTCTTCACACTTTTGGACCTTGTACAAACATTGTACGATTTATTAATATTTGAATTAATCAAACAATAAATCACCATTTACTTATTTAATTTTAAAACTAATAATTTGATTTTAACTAATAATTTAATTTAACAAATTAATCACCTTAATAAATTATTTGAAATAAACTAGTATATTGTATTTTATTATTATTATTTTTTTCATTTCCAATATGCATATAAAAATAATCTATATGGGTTTTAAAAATCTTATTTTTATATAAACTCTTATATTTTCCAAAATCTTATATATGTATATTTACTGTTTTATCCATATATATATTTAAGTATGTATGTGTACTCTTATTAAATTAAAATAGAATTGTTTTACTGTAAAATATGCTTTTCTGTTTTCTGTAAATAACACAGTAATTTGCTTTACTGTATAAATATACATATACATATGTAAATCTATAAATCGAAGAAAATAAATTATTTTATAAAGCTGTCAGTTATTCTCTTTGTTTTCTGCATATATTAAAAAAACTGCATATATATATATCACTGAATATTTTCTTCTGTAAATATACGCATATATATGAATTGAATAAAATTAATAATACCTCACTGCTCCAAACTCTCGTGCTCGAGTATGAGCCCCTGACCATCACAATGCCGAATTCGATGATGACAACTAACCAGGCTCGCCCCATCGCAACTCGATGCCTCACGACCAGACATCCCATTCCCCCACGCACGTGGTTACCCTCCCCATGCCTTCGTCCTGAAGCCATCACCTTCACCCTCTCGCGCATACAAGATCACGACTACATCGCGCTCGATTTGAGGAGTGGTCGTTTTTTTCTTTCTCTTTTCGAACTTGATTTTTGTGGGATTGAATAAAAGAGGAGGAAGCATCGTTCGATTCGAACTAGGAAATAGAAAAGGAAGAAAACAAGAATTTGTTAAAGAGAGGAAAAAGGGGCTACAAGCCCTAGCTTGATTTAGGAACGAGATTTGTTTCTCTAAGCTCGGCCATGATTTTATATATGCATTTTTTTCTCTGAAATGTTGATTTCGTTCATAGCTGATAATATAAAAGGAGGAAGATACCTTGCGTGAAAATTTTGCCTAGCTACAATGGGTTTGAAATGAAAGGAAAAAGTTACGACGTGAAACAATTTCAGCTGAAGGTGACCAGGATATAAATATATATTTTTAAATTAAATTCAAATTGTCTCGATAAATGCAACTCAAAATCTTGATCTCCTATCGAGACGTGCCGCTAGGCGTTTACAATATTATACCCCTATTTCGAACGTAACGGAAAGGTTTTGAGGCCTAAATCGATCGTATGGAGAAGATAGCATTTTGGACCTAGTTATTATATTGATTTTTTTATATGAATTTCAGCTCGTTTATCTACCGTATGGCTACAAGACAACTCCAAACACTTCGAAATTTGAAATCCGATAATAATGCACTATTACGGATCCAATGGAACTGGTTTCGTCGAATTCCGAGACTGTGCCCCAGAAGACTATTTTTAAATATCAATTTAAACTATATATTTTCAAACTGAACAAAACAGTTTTAATTCCAACTTTTAAAAGTTCTATTATCTCCAGTATTATCAATATAAATTTTACAAGTCTTCAAATTATTTTTAACAGGCTTAGAACTGAAGATTCAATATTTGTCCCATTTCAAACAATTAAATTCAATAATTTAATTGCCAAATTTCTTAAATATTGGAAATTCAAGTTAAACCAACTTTCGAATATTTAATAATCAATTAAATAATCCAATTTCAAATATTCAAAAATTCCGGGTCGTCGCATTTTCGGTATTGGCGGAGAGTATGACAATATCCGATCCCGGTCTCTTTAACAACCAAACGCTTATTTCACACTGGATGATCATTTTATAATTCAACAGTTTATACTTCATATCAAAATATTATATTCATTTCAAAATGATTTCTCTTTCGAAATCATATTCACTTTTGAATTCATATCACCTCCCAACTTAACAGTTTAAATATTTAAAATAGTTTATATATTGGAATAGTTAAAATTAAAATAGTTTATATTTAAAAATATTTATATATTAAAATAGTGTATATATATATTAAAATAGTTTATATATCGAAAATAATTTATAATTAGAATTATTTCTTCCAATTTCACAAATTAATTCAAATTCTCATTAAACCATTTTGATTTATATCGATTTCAAATCCAGGTTTGAACTTCCAATGTAAACCATTTTCAATTCAATAGGTTTCAAAGTTTAATTATTCAAACATTTACAATAACTCAATTTGATAAATTCCATTTATATTTCAAAATTCAACTTTATTTATATTTACATTTTAAAATATTCATTTATCATTTTCATAAGCATTTAAATAAAATCCCAGATTACAAATATAAATAAAATCTCCAATTACACATTTAAATCAAACTAAATATGCAATTTCAATCTTAATTAAATCTGAAAATATTCATTTATTCGCCTTTAATCAAAATTAAGTTATCAAGTTATAAAATCATATCTTTAAAATCTCAAATTAATAAGTTTCAAATTAATTTCTATTTAAATACAATTCTTAAACAAGTTAAGTTGCAAATCAATTTCAAATTATCTTTCCATCCTTAATTTATTAAAGTTATTAAAATTTTAAAACATAATTTTAAATAAATACTTAAACATAATATATATCTATATATATAAATTAAATTAAATTAAATTTTAATAAATTAAATCTTATTTTATATTTTTTTTTAAATAATAAAGTTATAAGAAGATCTTAAAATTTTTATTTTCAAAACTAACTTATAAATTTAAATTTTCCCAAACATAAAATTTAAATATTTAAATTTACACATACATAAAAATAACATTTATACATTATATTTTTAAAAATCAATAATTATTAAAACCCATATATTTCCTTTCAAAAATTCGAAAATCATTTCAAAATATAGACCAACGGTGTCCGTATATAATTTTCTATCCTATGGTCAAGTGATACAGATATTTATCATTTCAATTCGCAATTTAAATATCTACGGGTATATATCATTTTAACCCGCAATCCCAAAATTCAAAATCAATGAAAATCGCCTGGGTTTATCATTTCAACCCATAACGATTTTCCCCTAATCTACAAGATCATTCAGGTATGTATCATTTCAACCCATAGGGAATTCTAAACTAACAGGGAACTTGCAGAGTGAGAACAAATATGATAATAATATAGCATATCAACAATAGGCATATATCATCAGTAAAAAAATTAAATATAATATATACAATAGGTTATGGTGTCATATGTCATAGGTAAACCATTGCAGATGATGGCATGTCATATTTAACAATTAAATAATCCAACAATTCAAATTTAACAGCATATTTCAATCGTCATTTCATGTGTATTAAATTTACCAGCTATAAGAATGTTAATCGTGAGTGATTGCTCACCTTTCGAGGATAGAGAACAAGGAAATTGAAAATCAACGGACACGGATAAGCACGGGAAATTGACAGAGCTTGAAAACTGCTACTGTAATGCAAATTCGAACAACGACGAGGTAGAAGACCACTGCAACAAATTAGACAATATGAAAACAATCAACACGGACAGAATTCTAAATCAATATATATATTACAAAAATCTATTTTAAAATATCAACATAAGTTTAGATAAAATATTTTAAAATATTAACACAGATTTAAACAAATTCTTAAACATTACACATATTACTTGATATATAAAGTGAGAATTTCATGCATAAACTAAACAATATTAATATATAACCTGGATTATAAAACAGGCTTCTAACAAAGTGCATATAACTTGATATAAAATAAAATCTTCATATTTTATATTTATTAGACACATTAACATAAAATATCTTCATATTATGTTGAAATAAATATTTATTAAAATACATATATGTTCCTTACAAAATTCTCAAGTAAATAATTTATCAATATATACATATATATTTTTATACAACATTTATATATAAACAAGAGAAATAGATGAGCCCAAGTAGGCTCCTATCAAACATGATCAAACTTGTAGATATATGTATTAGGAACGGAAAATTTATAACTCAAATATACTAATGTATATAATTAATATATAAACTTACGCACATATTATTTTTAAGATCAATATTTTTTTCAATATAAACTTACTTTCTTATTATATAGACACTTTAAAATCAATATTATTATCAACATATGTATAAACACTATGTAAATTAATTTTGAAATATATACATATATACTAAAATAAACGCATATTAGCTAGCAGATATATATATATGAGTACGTTACAGGTGGAAGGAAAAGAAACCTTCAGATCCAAACAAATATATGCTATAATCTGTTAGTTTATATCAATAAATATACATAACATATAGCTGACCAATATATATATATATATATATATATATTTAAGTTTATATTTAAACATTAAACAATATACAAAAGGAACGACATATACAAGACCTATATATATATATATATATATAAGCTCATAGAACAAGGAAGGCCACATGAAGGTAAAAAGCAGCGGCTCGGAGCTGGGTGTTGTTGCTGCTCGAACAAGGCCTGTTGGCTAACGAGTGGCACTAGCGGATGGTAGGTGGTTCGATAAACTAAGGAGGATGGTTTTTCGTGGGAAGCAAGGGGCTGTGGGGGTGCTTTGGAGGCGGCTACGGCCAGGGGATGGTCAGTGGATATGGAGCGGGCTTGGCAGGCGGTGGATCTGGTCATAAGGCGTTGGAGGAGAGAGAGGCGGAGAGGGAAAGTGGGCTATTGGCTGCTGCTACAAGAGGGGAGGGTTGCAAGGAAGTGGCGGTTGGCTGTTGGAGGCAGTGGGCGGTTCCCGGTTGATGGGCGTGGGTCGGAGGCTCTCGATGGGCTACGTGAAGAAGGTGGGGATGCCTTGGGACGCTGCTATTGGCAAAAGAAGGCCAAGCATGCAGTTCGGCCATATAAAGAAGTAGGTTAAACTACTTTATATTATATTATACGAACTATATATATATATATATATATATATATATATATATATATATATATATATATATATATCGAACGAGCACATGAAAAACGGTCGAACAGGAGAGAAGTTGAATATGGTAGAAAAAGGAAGAAGAAATCAATTTACAGGCAAAAGATAAACAAGCTTTTATATAGACCAATTTTTATATTATTAATATTTTTTTCTTGTAAAAGCAAGGTCAGAGAGAAGAGTATGAGTTAAAGAACGAACCAGTATAATGACTATATGGAATAGGAGAAGTTGGATATTAATTTTTCTAGGAATATAAAAAGTTAGAGGCTACTGGTTTTCAACCGGAACAAATGAATTGACACAGGGCACCCAAGAGACTCAAAACGGGTAGCGATACGGCTAACCATTTCGCGGATTTCGCCGTGTACCGGACGTCGAAATACACAAACGAATATACTCCGGAGATCAGCACGACGAGACGAACAGAATGGTACACAAATATGAACGATATGATCATCCTATCAAAAGTCAATATTCGCTGCCAAAAATGCTGCTAAAACGTCGAAAATAAGATAAACGGAGCTATAGCTGTCCGAATTTGGGGAAACGAAATATGACATCTCACTCAAAAATTGATTTACATTTTTATTATATAAAAATATTCAGATTTCAAAAATATTTTATTTCCATCAAACATTAACTAATTCTAAATTGAAATTGAAAAATTATACAACAGAACTAACTTCCATATTTCTCAATAATTTTTTTACCATTTGCTATGTTTAAATAGACGTATTCCAATATTATATTTTCGTTGCCAAATTTTATTGTTTAATTTCAAGCAAAATTTTAGTTAGTTACGTTATAAAACCGTTAAAATTTACGGATCGTTGCATATGAAATGGTTCATAAATTGATAGTGATATAAAATTGATGGTGATTTAGTATAGTAAAGAAAACCAATTGGAATAAATACATAAGCTATACATAGATCATTTTATTCACATAACTGTTTGATCTAAGATTCGAGTACATAACTTTGAGCTATACACCGGTCTGAAAAAAGATTTATCACTCGATTCTTGATGGCGAACATTAGTAAGGATTTGTGATTGGAGACTTAAGTTTTCTATCATAGTTGAGAGCCATACATGGAAAACTAAAGTTCTGATCAGAGAGCCTGATTGGAGTCCGCATTAAAGGATCAGAGGATCAATACTAGTTCGGAAGTGAAGTTGTGTATTCGAATAGGAGATCGAATTAAATATTGCGTATGGATGATCTATACACATTGTACAAGTATATGTTTAAAAATAAATATTTTGGGAAAACATTTTGGTTTTGCATTGTAATTTCAGGGACGAAATTCTTTTAAGGAGGAGAGTAAGTAACGACCCGTAAATTTATCACTTTGATAAATCATATTTATTTTTAAATATTCAAATATAAGCTTTTTAACATTGATTATGATGTCTTGAATAATAAATAATGATGGTAATCTTATTTTGAATAAATATTTACAAAAATATATACTTTGGGAAAATATCAATAAAATGACCGAAAATCGTTTTATCGATAAACAGCTCTATAATTATCAAAAGTCGCACACAGAGCTGGATACATTCACTCATTTATCCATATAAACAAGATTATGAAATAAATTATTTATTTTATTTTGGTAACAAAAATGTATTTATGACATCATCAATAATGGCATTGTATTTAATAATTGATTTTTGAATTTAAATTGAGTTTAAATGATTTAATAATTATCTTAATTGTTAAATAAGACCGTTTAATTATTATATAATGATAGAATTATTATTATCAAATTTTGTTTATAAATAAATATATATATATATATATAAACTAAAAAGTGAAAATATGACCGGAAATCGGAATCAGAATCTGTAACGATTGAACGGAGAGAAGTTGTGCAACGTTGTGGATTATATATGACATACATATGCATATATACATGTACACATCCATGAACATATCCATGTGCAAATGAACACACATACACGCACACACACACACACATATACACACACACACACATATAGTTAATATATATTAGAGAAAATATCATAGATATTTTCTCACTTGTTAATGCTTAAGCATTCCAAATTCAACACTTACACATCACAGTACAAGCACTTGAGTATGCACATGGAGGGGTTCATTTCGGCCAAACCATAATGGTGTAGGGGGTGGTGATGGTGGTGATGAAAGTTGATGTATATGCACTTAAATATCATGATATTTTTACTCCTTCCTTTGTCTATAAATACAACACTCCATCTTCACTTTCATTCCACATCTCCTCTTCATTTTCAAAAGCTTCACCTCTCCCTTTTAATGGCCTCTTGCCTTAGAAAAATTATGGCAAAATTTATTTCAAAAAAAACTAAATTTATGTAGTATATGTATTTATGTATGTATGTGTGTGTGTAATATATATATATATATATATATATATATATATATATTAAAACACCTCGAAACTACCACAATCCTCCACCTCTTCACCTAAATACCCCACGGTTGCACCCTCCACCCTCCATAGTTGATCTTTTCTCCTCCCCTAAGCTAGGTCGTGAGTCATCCAAGCCTCCAAGGTCAAGGCCGGGCCCTCTAAAGGCAAAAGTCCAAGTGTTTATGAGCTTTAAATTTAAGTTAGCGAAGCTATAGACATTTTTAAGTTAATTGTTTAATCCGAGGTGAGAAAACTCCACTTATATTTATATATACATACTTTGAATGATGATATGATATGTTATTTGGTTGTGATTTTATCATCATGTTTGGTTGTAAAATATTATTGTTTGGATGTGTAAAAGAAGTCACGTTTAAATACACGTTGAAATATCACAATGGAAATCACTTTACTTTTTGTAAATGAAATTGTATATATGAGATGTTAAAGCCCTTCGAATTTGGTTTAAGATGTTTTAGAAATGTTTTATAAATATTTAAAAGTGTTTCGACAAAGTTTGAAAAGTAAACAAAAATGAAGTTGAAATTGGCACGTTGCGTAACAGTAGTTCGCGATTTCGCGCCGTAGAAAGTTAGACTCATTTATACGATGGATTCGAAGTGGGAATTCTTTGGAATAAGAATTTTCCAAACTCTTATAACTATGGTTTTCAAACCAAAATAAAATTTTTAAGATTTCACTTTATAGGTTTTGAAATAAGAGCAAATCAAGATTTCAAAATAGTCGCGGTTTGGCAGTTCAAATACCAAAGTGACAAATCCTTTATAAATGATACTTTTTATTCTTTAAAAATATGGAATAAATTCTATAAATATTTTAAAATGTTTTAAAATAGATTTGAGTTATAAAAATGGATTTCTAAATGATCAAAAAGTTGTTTTGATCAAATAAACCTTAAAAGCACTATTCGCAGCACTTTTTGCAACACTTTTAATAACTTTTGAAATATGGCTTTAAATCTAAGTATTCTTTCCCAAATCTTTTATAAATGTTTTCAAATAAATAATTAAGCATTATAAAGATGATTTGGAAGTTTTATAATTTATTTTAGAATGTTTAAATAAATGATTTAGAGAAAAGCTGTTATAATTAAGTGATTTAATCTTGGCTCTAAAAGCCGATGAGTAGAGTGGATTTTTCTATTCGTGAGATCTGGATGTGAGGTGCTTAAACTAAGGAGATGTTCAAGAGCAACTAGTGCCCTAGCTCACCTGGCCTTTTTCTTGGGTGAGGAATTGATAAGGTTGAAATGTCGGAAATGAGACAAGTATAAAAGATTTAATTTTCCAAATTTAATACAACTTGGTTTATACATAAATAATCTTCTTACACTTGGTATTAATTTCCAAGGAGGGAACCCTTACTGTTCGTATGAATTTAAAAGGTGATTTTACCATTATCCGATGGATAGTGAAGGTTGAATACGGAAATTGATGTTGAGTAGAATTAGTATAATTTCGATCAACCCTTTTTACACAATAATGTTCCCAATATGACTTATGAAAATGATTTGGTATGTCCAAAGTTAAAGAGAGGTTTAATGATTTCATATACGCCAAAGAGAAATGTTTGAAAGATATATATCTTTACAAGATATTTTTGATAAAAAGCAAGTAATTAATCAAATGATAAACACCTATTTACTTAATATCTTTTTATCCACCATTGGTTCGAAGGGTTTGGGCTCGGATTTGAGTGGTTCTTTTTCAAAAACCTTGTCGAACCAATTTACGTATTTGAAGTAAAGACATGGAATGATAGTAAATAGAATGAAGGACTACTTGTCACTGACCCATGGGGGAATTCCCCATATCATATATACGTGGCAGTAGTATCTTCATTTCACCTTCGATACAAGGGCTGCTCACTACTAATCCTAGGGGTGATTCCCGACAGAATGTGGTAGGAGAGTTCCTTCGGTTTGTCCTGTTCCTGGATAACTTATATGGATGAATGTCTGACATTGTATTTCTAATCATATTGATTGATCTCTATAAACGTATCATTTGTTTGGTAGTGGAGAATGCAACTTCTCTTAGCTTAACACCCTTTCGTCAAAGATACTAGCTCAGGAGTTATACGTTTGTAGAAATCAGTTGTGTGATCGTGGAATTACAATGTGGCATTCAAAATAATGTGTTATGTGAAAGGTAATCATTACCTCGGGCCCCATCACCCGAAAATGGCTTAAACAGGGCATGTTGTAAGGCTATGTGGTTCGCAACAATTTGGTTATGGTCATCGCCTTTCTAGATTACTCTATCTATGTCAAGTATGTTGTATAGGCTATGGGATCCCGGATAGGTCGATAATAGCCGGGGTGATGTCATATTCGGTTCTATCCGCCACCAAGTTGGGTCTACGGGTAGGCCAGTCTTACCAGGTGCAGAGGTTTTCAAAAGTTGTTGATTCTCGGTACATCCCTCTAGAGGAGTATTGTACGGAAAGGGTTCCTTACCTGGCATTGTATGGAAATCCAGTCTCCAATAAGTGCCTTTGGATTTGATTGTAAAACCTACTTTGTAGCTTGTGATGCCCCAGCTCTAGTGATCGAAATATCAGAGGGAGTTTATCGTTCAATAACAAGGATCAATAGGCACGGAAGGAGCGATCTCTCGTATACACTACTTTGGGTCAACACGGATACGTTTAAAATACTTGTACATATTTGAAATGATATATATCATATCTAAACTCAATGTAGTATACACGAGTTCAAAGAATTTTTATCTAAATCACATATCAAGAACATAAGATATAATAGTTTCACAAAACAGTGGACCAAAAGATAGATATATATATATATATATACATAGCATAATATTTGTACCACCGGACGTCAGAATACCATCATATATTTACAACCATCACAAAAATGACGTCCTAACCATACTCGGTCAAATATATACCATCACAAAAATGACGTCCTAACCATACTCGGTCAAATATATACAAACTGCGTATCATCAGACCACGCACAAACAACTCACATAACTAATACAACTCAACGGACTCAATTTGGGTCTCTCTAACGTTGTCCCGCCATATAACTCTAACCGTACCCCTGACAATGGTTGCAAATATGCGTCCGTCGAGCTCTAAGTCTACCACTGTCATAAATTTGTACACTGTAACAACCCGCATATTTATCGATTGTATATTTAAATATTTTATTTAAATATTTCATCGTTAGTCGGATTTTAATCCGAAAAGCTACTTCTTGCAAACAGTCGAATTAGGACTCGAGACCACTTCCATTGAGTTCAACATGTCGTTTGCGACCTTTTTGAGTATAAGCTTCGATATATTTGGAGTTAGTAGAATTTTGATACTTTTTCACTTTGGACTTTGGGTTTGGTTCAGCCTATTTGCCCAATTCTGGTTTCATTAACTCAAGCTCCACTCCCTCTCCTCTTCATTATTTCACTTTCATTTCCTAACACTTAAGCTTCATAAAAAATGGAGAGTGGAATGGGAAATTAAAACTCCAAGCCCTAGTTCATTTGCAAATCCTTCTTCTTGCTCCAAATTCAAAGAGAAGCTATTGGTAAGCATCCTCTTCATCTTCTCCAACTCATTCTCCTTTCAATTTCAGAAATTCCCTAAACCTAATTTAGGAAATGTTTCTCTTTTAAGGTTAGATTCAAGCTTGTTGAGTTGGAATTGAAGAGTGATTGTCCTTGCTATTGCTGTATAGCTTCTTCTCCATTGTTTTGGGTTTAAAGGTGAGATTTTTATCTCACATCTATGTCTATATCTATCTTTGTTGTTAGGTATGAATTCCTAACACTTATTCATGTGCATTTGATTTTGGTTTGGATTGATTTTGTGTATATTCCAATTTTTGGTGTTTTGGTTTAATTTTTGTGAAAATCCTATTATGGATATTTGGACATTGATATTCGAGGCGTATCGAAGAGCCATTAAGGCTGGGTTGTCACTTGGCATAATTCCTTAGTCGTTGTTGCTCGTCCGATCGTTATTGATATCGTTTGGCCATCATTGGTCTAGGTTCAGGAAATGTCTTAAATTCCAGTTTCAGACATCTGGATTGATATTTTAGACGTCTGAATATTATACTGGGAATTTTCTTCCCCCAGTATTCAGACGTCTGAATAAAAGTCTCCAGACGTCTGAATTGGCTCGAGTGCAACCAGAAAGAAAATAGGCTACTTTTAGCTATTTTCAGACGTTTGGAATATAGGGTTCAGACATCTGAATTGTGTTCTGGAAAACGTTTAATTTTCCAGATTCAGACGTCTGAACCACTTCTTTTAGACGTCTGAATCTGCTATCTTTTGCCAATTTACCTGTTTTGCTTGATTTTCCAAATCTAATCGATTCGTGTTGATTCCCTTCTGTTGTTATCATATTTATCGACTTTGATGACCTTTTCTTTGGGATTTTTGGAATATCCATTTTTAATGGATTTGGTATCGATTTCTTTGGATTTTATTCACGTCTTCCAATGTGGAATTTTGTGATTGATTGTTTCTACAATCATTTTGTGATTAGTCACTTTTAAAAATACAAAGGTTTTCTATACTAGTAGTAAATATTCAAACTCTTCCACAAAGATGATTTCAACTCTATTTTCAATATCAAACTCGTTTATCAAAACCGTTTTCCAATCTATTAGTATATACAAACCTTTACCTCATTCGTATGAGAAATCTAATTAAATGGCTTAGTAAAACAAGTGGTATGAAACGCTTGCGTTTACTTCGTCGGTTAATTCTTGGACTTGTTCGATTGAATCCTTTGTGACAATTTTCTAGTGGAGATCTACAATTTGCTCGTAAATATTTAAGTTAAGCTAGTGGTTATGGGACATGAAGCTAAACTCATATATTTACTAGTTTAGTGTAATTGACACTTAAATTCGAGTGGAAGTCTACAATTTGTTCGTAAATATTTAAGTTAAGCTAGTGGTTATGGGACATGAAGCTAAACTCATATATTTACTAGCTTAGTGTAATTTACACTTGTGGGTCTGCGAAGATCCTTCTTGTGGAGCTTCGGCTCATGGTCTTCCGGCCGTTCTTATGGAGCTTCGGCTCATGGTCTTCGGGCCGTTCTTGTGGAGCTTCGGCTCATGGTCTTCGGGCCGTTTTTGTGGAGCTTCGGCTCAAAATTGATGGTTAGCGGCCATGAGATAGCGTCTCATCTTGTGATACACGTGTTGGTGAGCTTTAATGCTCCCGTTCTTGTGATAGGCCTCTTTCCCTTTTTGTGATCTTTCTGGATTTCTAGTTGACGATTTCTAGAATTTGTGTTTCACCAATTTTCATGATTTACATTAATAAGTTCTATCAATATTTGTGCATTGGTGAATTCGTGTGTCATTAACCCTTGTGATTGGCCTAGGTATTTTTATGGGATTGGCCATCCTTTTCTTGTGATTTCTGGATGTCTAATTATTGATTTCCAATTTATTGTTCTTTTGGTTCATCTGGCGTAACACTTTACTACGTCGATGTTCCTATTTATTTGTGTGTCGTTAACTTTTGTGATTTCTGGATATTGATTTCTGGAATTTATGTTTCACCAGTATTTACGATTGGCATTGATATGTTTGTCATTATTTGTAGCTTGGTGAATTAAATTAAGAATATGACGTTCTTTCATGTGTTTTGAGATTATGGAGATATTGTATGACTTTTGTGGGTTTTCTGATGTATACTTATCGTAGTATGACACTTTTGGTTATCATACGTTTTATTATTATATCTCTTCTTATATCTCATTTTATCTGATAATTATAGCTAGAATGATCCGGTTATTATTTTCTTATTAAATAATACTCGGGTCAGACTCAGATTTTACAGGTGCTTCCTCATGACTTCCTATCTGGAACCATCATCTGACTTTTGGCTAACTACTCTAGTTTAGTAGTTTTTGTTGTATACATTTGAGATTAGACTCATTGATGTATACATATTCTATTGTCTTGCACTTGTATCTATTCTTTTGTGTTATTGTGGATCTTATTTGACCACTACTCTGATGTACACTTTCATGTGTTATATTCATATCTATTTCCGCCTTTGTGATACGAATTGTCTGTGACTGATTTGTGTTATGTTTATTTCTATATTTGTTTCCGAAGTCCATATAGCCACTGTGTAGTAGCTTTGAGTTTGTATCGGTATGTCCGATTTCCTCCAGATATGAAATGTAAGTTCTATTTTTATCTGGCATATCGGTACTCGCACAAAGCAATTACACAGATGGTCGCTCCTCAACAGCCTTATTCTCCGCGCTTGTTGATGGCATTACTCCGTAGTGTCCTTGGCTAGTGTGCGAATAGAGGTGGGGCGTCACATACACGGTATGCCAGTCTCCCTCCATTACAATGTCATAGGAGGTGACTTCAAAACACGAGAGGAGATCATCCTGCAATACCTCGGCCTGACCCGAGGAGTTGTCACAAAACAAAACCTTGAGTCAGGCTATAAATCAAGCTGTGAGTATAATAGTGTAACAATGGTTCATATAAATATATGGAGTCAGGTTATATATGTGATATTAAAAGAAATAGATATGTCACACACTCCATAATCTAAACCCACCCACATCTCATTGAATTATTTCAGTTGTGATGACACTATTTAAAGTGAATCACAGCTGCAACTCTAATCAACCGGGATATCACATCCTATTTATTTATAATTTGTAATCATTATTCAATAGACTTTTCACTGCTTAAGTTAATCATATACGAGGTCTGAATTACTAGTGAATCCTGCTTATTATTCACTCTTACTAGACTCCGTATCAAACTGATATCACGGCCTTTTTCATCTGTATATCTTTCGATCAGAAATTATAGGTGCCCCTACATGATATATTAGTTGCACTATCTTCTCTTGTTCACTGTTGGCGCTCACCACGTTGTGCTGTAATCTTCATCTTTGTTTCACCAAATATCTATCAATGAGATTACTCTCAACTCTTCCTCGTTTCCCGTTTGCACTGCGCATGCCACCATGGTTGTGTCCGTGCAACAGATCATTTGGACAATAAGTGACGAGGGACCATGTCATCACGATTCAGGGTGCGACCCCGAACCTGTCCACTAGGATGGATTCTAGCGTCTAGTAGTCTCACCTCGTCTTGGTTGCTTCAACAATTAAATTCATTTGTATTTAACCTCCAAATATACCATTTATTCCCGAAATGGTACCGTGTCCCAAGATATATCACATATAGGTGTCGTGTTTGTACATCATACCATTAACTTGTATTGCATAGCATCATATATATATTAAAAACTTATAAACACAACATGGAAAAATTTTATCAGGACATTTTAAATTAAATAACTTGCATTCATCTATGAACTTTAAATTAACACCCAAACAAATTAGTATAGCATTATATACAGTCAAAATTGATCACACGTCAATTTTTATTCAACCCATTATTCATTTGAATTAATTTTAAATAGGATTCAAAATTAAATTTTAAATACCATTATTTTATAGAATAATTCATAGTTATTTCATCTCAAAATAATTAAACTTTGTTTATGAAATTTACAGATCATTATGCTTGTATTTTATTTAACATGAAAATATTTCAATTTATGAACCTCCTTTTCTTTGCTTTTTAGTGCTTTACATTTAATTTTAGTGATTGAAATGTGTACACTTCCATGCCACGGTGTCACTTTCTCCCTCTCAAAATTTACGTTTTATTATTTCTATGCATGTTTTATGTACCACATCATCCTTTCTCCCTATTTCTCTACTTTTCATTTTTATTTTCCTTCAAAAAAATTTACATGCATACACACCCAAAACCTCACCATCTCCCATGCCACCTCATCTTTTAATTTTTCACTTCTGTGCATGAATACATGCGCATATTTTCTTAGCCACCTTTCCTTCTTTTTATTCCTTCTTTATTTTACTTGTACTCTTGCATCCTATGCATGCATGGATCCACTTTTACTTCTCTAAGCATGCATTGAAATAATGTACAAGTTTGTTTACATCTCTTTTTTTTTCTTTTTCTTTCCTTTACCTTTTTTCTCATTAGTGTTTCGGCCATGGCCTTACCACCTCGTGCCATAACCGACCGAACCAAAACTACCGTCGCACTCAGTTACGCAATACGGTCCTGCTGGTACCTTCCAATTTGACCGTAACTCTCCCGTTCATCATACGGACACAGACATAACAGTGCCATTTCTGATTACCACGGGGTCTGCGGCCAGGTGAAAGCTAGTCGATATGTTCGCCTCACTTTCCTCGGCATATAACCTTTTGGTTGCATGCTCAAATTCAACTTAGATTTGAAGTAATAAATGAGTGAAGTTTTGAAAGGAATTCATATATATCTATATTTTATGTACATATTTCATACAAATGTTTTTCGTGCAACTCACGTATACTTAATATATATATATATATATATATATATTTACACAATTCAAGTTCATATTTTCATAGCCCACTTTAGTTGTACAAAAACAACATACGGACGCGAGATATAAGTTCATATTCACGTACGTATTTCATACAAAATAAATTCCATGCAACTTGCATATTATACTTAATATATATATATATATATATATATATATCAATCTAGTCTAGTCCATATATTTTCATAAGTATAGTTTATGCACGTCCTAAACTACTTTTGTTATATCAAAAATAATGGATGGACCATGCACTGATATTGATATATATGTGTATGTGAGTGACTAAAAGATGGAATTGAAATATATTTAGAAAGTAACCACAAAAAGAAAGTTATACTCACTGGAAGTATTTTAAAAGGAAAGCATACTCACATTGATTGTGCAGTCTGATGAAAAGGGAAAGGGATAGAATAGTGTGAGTTTGCTTGAGTTAGAGAAGAATGTCATTTGCATATGGGATGCGATGCTTATATAGGTAGAGAGAGATTTATCTCAAATAAAAAGTTAAACGTATAAGTTAATTTATAATCATGAAAGAGATAAGTATGTAGAGGTGAGGTCGAATGAAAATAAAGCTATTCATTTTATTTTTCAGTAAATAATTTTATACCCCTCAAATAAATTTTCACACCTTAACCTTGATATTGTCCTACCGCAATTTGATCTCCGATTACAATTTCGCTCGTGGCGTTTTACTCCAAATTTTATTTCATATCCATAACGATTTTATTTTCTTTATTTTCTTTTTTTTCTTAAATTTAACAAAATTTATTATTATAAGTTAAAACAGTAGCGGGATGTTAATCAGACTCAGCTACAGATAAATTTTTCTGGTCCATACATTGATAATGCAGTGCTGGTCCATACATTGATAGTGCATTAAACTCATTGACAAACTCAGCTACGGATAAATTTTTCTGAGTAAGGTCAATAAATTTCTGAAGTAGTGCCGCCCTCTCTTCTTCGGGTAGAAAATGGGCTTTGAAAATATCTTAGAATTCTTGCCAAGATATGTCTTCCTCTAGAGTTGCAGCAATTAATACCAATCTAAGGCATCTGCTTGTAAATGTCGAGAAGCTAACCTTCTCTTGTCCTGATCGGAGAGATTCAGATCTCCTAAGATTCTTTCACATGTTCTCAGCCATGCATGAACTCCCATTATGCCTTCATTTCCCAAGAATGGTTTACCACCTAAACTTGAGTAGTCTTTGCAAAGCTTGGTAAACTCTGATCCGGGATTTTGATTATTGTTTCCGAGCATGCCCATATCTTGAACACGCCCCATGACTTCGACCCATTGATCCGTAGTTAAAAGTAAATTTTAATTGCTTGGTAGACCATTTGGTGACTCAACTGTCGAGCCTGTTCCGGGTCTACCTGGTCCTACCATTTTCTGATAAAGAACATTTATCATTTATTATATAATAAAATTTCACTAACAATTACGTATGTTACACAAATACGTATCAAGTATTATCCCGATATTTTCCCTTTAAAACACTCACTAGAACTCGTCTATCACATATACGAGTTAATCCCAATTCCCGTGGGGTTATACTGACTGGGTAACATACTAAGTCCGACTCCCTTATAGTCAAGTGCGTTCTGATTACTAATTTATACGGATTCTTTTGAATCCTTGCTCTGATACCACACTGTGACCGAAATATCAGAGGGAGTTTACCGTCCGATAACTCGGATCAATGGGCACGGAAGGAGCGATTTCTCATATACATGACTTTGGGTCAACACGGATACGTTTAAAATACCTGTTTATATCTAAAATGATACATATCTCATCTCAAATCGATGTAGTATACACGAGTTCAAAGAATTTGTATCTAAATCACATATCAAGAACACAAGATATAATGGTTTCACAAAAACACTGGACCAGAAGATAGATATATATACATAGCATAATATTTGTACAACCGGACGTCAGAGTACCATCATATATTTACAACCATAAAAAAAATGACATCCTAACCATATCGGTCAAATATACACAAACTGCATATCATCATACCATGCACAAACAACTAACATAACTAATACAACTCAACGGACTCTAACATTGTCCCACCATATGACTCTAATCGTACTCTTGACACTTGTTGCAAATGTGCGTCCATCGAGCTCTAAGTCTACTGCTATCTTAAATTTGTACATGGTATGCCATTATCCCTCTATTACAATGTCACAAGAGGTGACTTCAAAACACGAGAAGGAGATCATCCTGCAATACCTCGGTCTGAACCGAGGAGTTGTCATAAAACAAAATCTCGAGTCAGGCTATAAATCTAACTATGAGTATAATAGTGTAACAATGATTCATATAAATGTGTGGAGTTGGGTTATATATGTGATATTAAAAGAAATAGATATGTCACACACTCAATAATCTAAACTCGTCCACATGCCATTGAATTATTTCAGTTTAGATACACGTCTCAAGGCACTATTTAAAGTGAATCAGAACTGCAACTCTAATCAACCGAGATATCGCATCCTATTTATTTATAAGTTGCAATCATTATTCAATAGACTTTTCACTGCTTTAGTTATTCATATATGAGGTTTGGAATTACTAGTGAATCCTACTCATTATCCACTCTTACTAGACTCTGTATCGAACCGATATCACTGCATTTTTCATCCATATATCTTCCGTTCAAAAATTATAGGTGCCCCCACACGATCTATTAGTTGCACTATCTTCTCCTGTTGACCATTAGCGCTCACCCTGTTGTGCTGTAATCTTCATCTTCGTTTCACCATATATCTATCAATGAGATTACTCTCAACTCTTCCTCATTTCCCGTTTGCACTGCGCCTGTCACCATGGTTGTGTCCGTGCAATAGATCGTTTGGACAATAAGTGACGAGGGGCCATGTCATCATGATTCAGGGTGCGACCCAAAAACTGTCCGCTAGGATGGATTCTAGCGTCTAGTAGTCTCTCCTCGTCTCGGTAGCTTCATCAATTAAATTCATTTGTATTTAACCTCCTAATATACCATTTATTCTCAAAATGGTACCGTGTCTCAAGTTATATCACATATAGGTGTCGTGCTCGTACATTATACCATTAGCTTGCAGTGTATAAGTAACTTGCAGTGTATAGCATCATATATATTAAACACTTATAAACACGACATAGAAAAATTTTATCCGGACATTTTAAATTAAATAACTTGCATTCATCGATGAACTTTAAATTCATACCCAAAAAAATTAGTATAGCATTATAAACATTCAAAATTGATCACACGTTAATTTTTATTCAAGCCATTATTCATTTGAATTAAGTTTAACTCGGATTCAAAAATTAAATTTTAAATCCCATTATTTTATAGAATAATTCATAGTTATTTCATCTCAAAATAATTAAACTTTGTTTATGAAATTTTAAGATCATTAAACTTGTATTTTATTTAACATGAAAATATTTCAATTTAAGAACCTCCTTTTCTTTGCATTTTAGTGCTTTACATTTAATTTTAGTGATTGAAATGTGTACACTTTCATGCCACGTCATCACTTTCTCCTTCTCAAAATTTACGTTTTATCATTTCTATGCATGTTTCCTATACCACATCATCCTTTCTCCTTATTTCTCTACTTTTCATTTTTATTTTCCTTTAAAAAATTTACACGCATACACACCCAAAATCTCACTATCTCTCATGCCACATCATCTTTTAATTTTTCACTTCTGTGCATGAATACATGCATATATTTTCTTGGCCACCTTTCCATTTTCTTCTTCTTTTTTATTTTACTTGTACTCTTGCATCGTATGCATGCATGGATCCACCTTTACTTCTTTAAGTATGCATTGAAATAATGTACAAGTTTGTTTACATTTACTTTTTTTCTTTTTCTTTCCTTTATCTTTTTTTTCAATTAGCCTTTCGGCAATGGCCCTACCACCCCGTGCCATAACCAACCGAACCGAAACCATCATTGAACTCAGCTACGCAATACGGTCCTACTGGTACCTTCCTTTTTGACCGTAACGCTCTCGTTCTCATACGGACATGGACACAACAGTGTCATTTCTAATCACCATGGGGTCCGTTAGTCAGACGAAATCTAGTCGATTTGTTCGCCTCACTTTCCTCGGCATATTACCTTTTGGTTGCATGCTCAAATTCAACTTAGATTTGAAGTAATAAATGAGTGAAGTTTTGAAAGGAATTCATATATATCTATATTTTTATGTACATATTTCATACGAATGTTTTTCATGCAACTCACGTATACTTAATATATATAAATTTACACAATTCTAGTTCATATTTTCATAGCTCACTTTAGTTGTATAAAAAACAACATACAGACGCGAGATATATGTTTATATTCATGTACGTATTTCATACAAAATATATTCCATGCAACTTGCGTATTATACTTAATATATATATATATATATCAATCCAGTCTAGTGCATATATTTTCATAAGTATAGTTTATGCACGTCCTAAACTACTTTGGTTATATCGAAAATAATGGACGGACCGTGCACTGATATTGATATATAAGTGTATGCGAGTGAATAGAAAATGGAACCGAAATATATTTAGAAAGTAACCACAAAAATGAAAAGTATACTCACTGGAAGTATTTTAAAAGTAAAGCATACTCACATTGATTGTGCAGTCTAATGAAAATGGAAAGGGATAGAATAGTATGAGTTTGCTTGCGTTAGAGAAGAATGTCATGTGCAGATGGGATGCAGTGCTTATATAGGTAGAGAGAGATTCATCTCAAGTAAAAAGTTAAATGTATAAGTTAATTTATAATCATGAAAGAGATAAGTATGCAGATGTGAGGTGGAATGAAAATAAAGCCATTCATCTTATTTTTCGCTAAATAATTTTATACCCCTCAAATAAATTTTCACGCTCTTAACCGCGATATTGCCCAACCAAAATTTGGTTTTCGATTATAATTCCGCTCATGGCGTTTTACTCCAAATTTTATTTTATATCCATAACAATTTTTTTCTTTTACTTTTTTCTTAAATTCAACAGAATTTATTATTATAAGTTAAAACAGCAGCGGGATGTTACATAGCTAGTATACTAGAATTTAATTAATGTAACAATTTTGGCTAAGATTCATAAGTTTATTTGAATAGTATTATCAAACGAATGTCTATTTTAAAAAAATGTCATTAAAAATAATATTCCTAGATTTTGCATAGCAAATGTTTTGGTTACCATAAGGTGAAAACCGGTTCCGTGTTTATGTGTGGCATGGTCTTATGAGATACCATTAGTTTTTCAATATCTGTATTTTGAGTTTCTCACACCAGTCCCATGACTGACCCAGAGTTTAATTTCTTTCCCCTTAAACTCTGGGTGCCCTATTTTTCTGGGCAGCCAAGTAGTTAGGTAGCATGGAACACTTTCGAAAGGAGCAAGGAGCATGGAGCATGAGCAATTTGGGTTCTTATAGAAGTTATCTATAATTCCGCTGTATTTTATCTTAAGTATATACCAACACTTGTGATGATAAATAGTTATAACTATTCTAGCTGAATTAGTACTTTCCAGTACTATGATGTAGCAATTTGGAGTAATTGCATGTACTACTCATATATATAATTATGTGTTGAATAAGATGTGAGATTTTATTATTCTCTTGTCTTGTATTAGTGTCATCATAATAGCTTGCCATAGTTTTGAGAAATGATTCTATGATTATATGATAATGAATCATATGGTGCTAGTGAAATATATCTCAGAAAAATCAGAGAAAAGCACTCACCTATTGGGAGCATCATAAGAGTTGATGAACTCTTCAAGTTGATACATATAGATGTATGCAATTGAAGCTTTATTAATACCAAAACGGTTCCACATACTTCGTTGTATTCACCGATGAGTTATCATGAAGATGAACAAGTGTAGTGATACACATGTAGTATGTCTATGATAAATTCATGTAATATAAAATGAAAGTAAATGAAATTACATGCAGTAGAAATGATTTGATTTGATCAAATGAGTTAGTATATTGGAAAGAGTTCCAAACATACCTAAAAATTCAATAAATATTCAATCTCAACAGTCACTCCTCCCAATGATACATAATGATGTTCCAATAAGGAGTAATCAAACTTTGTTGGACAAATACAATTAATGATGAGTGAAGTTGAGCTAACTTCTTTATGTAAGGTCGTGTACATAAGAGTAGTGCACAAGGTTAAAATTAATTTCATCTAAAGAATTGTTTGTAAAATCATATAAAATAAGACTGCATGTGAAACCTCAACGTATCCTAAGCCAAGGATTTGGCAGATGGTGTAAGTCGAAAGAATACACGTAATAATTGTATATGAGGGTTATTGTATGAATCGTACCAAAAGAGTTTGGGAACGATCATCATTGGATGACCAATTTATGTTTTGAACATAATTATCATATGCTAAAACTAAGTAGGTTTTATGTAATGGAATTCATAAATTTTTTATGAATACCCATTCGATTACACTGTTGTTTGAATAAATACCAACTTCGTAGCAAAGGAATTTCTCTTAGAAATTATTGATAGTAAAATGGATTTGGATATGATCCAAAGATGAAACTGATTACGGTGGATGAAATGAAAGTAACCTAACCTAAATCGACATGACACGTTAGAATGTCTAATGATAAATATAGTACATCAAAGAGAAATTAGGAATCTTATTAATGTTGAGAAAAGAACTTTCTCGGTTCTAAGTAAGCCATTATGTAACAGACTGAAATTTTCAACCATTCGCATCCAAACATGTCGGACTTGAATTGCTCAAAATATCGTATTGTTAATTTAAATTTGGCAAAACTCAACATATACAGTAAATAAATAATCACAGAATCACAAACACGGAATAATATAACAATAATGCAGCGGAAACAAAAGAATAGTAGTTCATGAAGCTACTATATATATATATATATATAACAGAGTTAAACAAGATACAACAGAAGTCACGAATACATAGATGTCTCAATACAATAGTCAAATACAAAATCTGAATACATCACTGGAATCAACTGAATAACTGAAAGCAGAATCGATAGATGGATCTCCAAGCGAAGCTCCAACTCCAAAGGTGAGTCTCGAATACTGGTACACTCAGTCTGACCCGAGCGTAAAGCAAAACACAAAACACTCGAGTCGGGATTAACATTCTTATATCAATTAATCCAACTCAAGTGAAATATCAACTTAAATACAAGTAACTTAAAGGATGTTCAGGATAACCATCCTCTAAGGATCCGTTAAACTATCTACTATGTAGTAATATACGCTATTATAATAATGTCTACAGTAAAGTATACTATTTAAAAATAGCATTAAGGCTTTACATTTTCCACCTTAACACATTTTTAGGTGTGCCAATAGTCAATACAGTACCGTAATACCCCATAAACTGGAGCTACCAGAGGATACTCCATAGGTACGACACAAATCAAACTCGTAGTAAAGCACGCTATGGTAGGTGACACGGCACAACTAGGCAATGCCAGGGTAGATATACCAATTACACTTCCAGGCCGGTGGTAACGCAGAGCCGCAGCAATCGCCACCTCGAGCCACACTCCTGAATCAAGGGTGCGCACCAAATCGATCACAAAGTAATAGAATGGCATACGATGGAGTGTGTCCGATCAGAGGTGCTACCTCATTAGCCCGTCAATTTCTCCTATTTTAGCCACCTTATGCCAACTCACGGGAGTCGGGTCCATGTATATACCTCATATAGGATCGTCGCCGGCATCCTACTTCATTCTGGAATCTTCACCGCGTACACAGTTGTTAAAGTGGTTTTCGGTATCGACAGAGAGTATGCCCATATCCGATCCCGGTCTCTTTAACAACCAAACGTTATTATAACACCGCGGTCATTTCAAAATAGTTTATACTTCAAAACCAAAATATCATTTCCATTTCAAAAACCAAATCAATACGATATCATTTTCACTTCAAATACATCCATTTCCAAAAATCATATCACTTTCCAAAGTTATAACGCTTTCGAAATCATAAGTCTGTTAAAATCAAAACACTTTGGAAATCAAAACCTTGAAATTCATAACGCTTTGAAATCATAGCTTGAAATCATAACATTTTGGAATCCATAACACTTTCCTCTTAAACAGTTTAGATATTAAAATTAGTATATATAGTAAAATAGTTTATAAATAAAATAGTTTATATAAAATAGTTAAAAGTTAAAATAGTTTATGATAAAATAATTTATATTGAAAATGATTTATATTAAAATAGTTTATATTAAAATAATTTATAATGGTAAAATATAAATAGTATTAGATATAGTTTAAAAATACATTATAAAATAAAATAGCTTCCTTAATTACACAAATCGATTCAAATCAACTCAATTTCAAGAAATTCATATTTAATCAAATCGAAAATCATCAATTTCAATTCGATTCAGTTTCTCAATAAACCATTTCAATTGTCGATTTCAAATACATATGTGAACCGTAAAAATAAGTCATTTCAATTTCAATATATTTCAAAGCTTTAAATATTCAACATTTCAAAACTAAATTCGAAAATTTCGTATATAAATCAAATTCACTTCACTATTACATAGTTTGAAATATTTACTTAATTATTTAAATAACATCTAAATACAGCTTCAATTTAAAATTTAGATAAACAAAATATCCCATTTAAATTTATATAAATTTGAATTATTCATTTAAGTCACTTTTAATCAAATTCAAGTTATAAAACATATCTTTAAAATTTCAAATTTAATAAATTTCAAATCAAACTTATTCAAGTAAAATTCTTAAATAAATATAATTTCAAATCAATTTCAAATTTACCTTTCCAACCTGAATCATTATAAACTCTATATTTGAAAAAATGTATATTAAACAAATACTTAAACATATCATATATCAACTTTATTAAAACAACTTTAATAAATCTTTAAAATCAATATTTATTAAAACCATATATTTCTTTTCAAAACCATAGAAATCATTTCCAAAATATTTATATATAGACCAACATTGTATGTATATAATTCTCTACCCTATGGTCAAGTGATACGGATATTTATCATTTCAATCCGCAATTTAAATATATACGGGTATATATCTTTTCAACCCGCAATCCCACTCAATTCAATGAAAATCGCTTGGGTTTATCATTTCAACCCATAACGATTTTCTCCTATTCTATAGATCGTTCGGGTATGTATCATTTCAACCCATAGTGAATTCTATACTAACAGGGAACTTGCAAAGTGATAACAAATATGATAATAATATAACAGGCGTATATCATAAATGTAAATAATAGATAATGGTATTAGATGTCACAAGTGAACAGATACAGATAGCAACATATATATGGAAATGTAAATAACTAACAACAGCATATTTCAATTGTCGTTTCAATTGAAATCAAATTTAATAAATATAAGAACGTTAATCGTGAGTGATTGCTCACCTTTCGAGGCTAGAGAGAATAGACAACAGTGCAAGCTACGAATTCCAAAGCAGAATGAGATGGGCACGAATTCGATGAAGAAAGCAGGCACGATGAACAAAAGCTGATAAACGGGAATTGACGAAATCAAATCAGAATCAATTAGATAGAAACAGAATATATATATATATATATATATATATTAAATTTCAAGTCAATATTAATTTAAACAAATATTAAATTAATTATATATACATCAAAATCATTGTTTTAAATAAACACATATATAACGACATATCTACATAATAAAATTTGAAATAAATATATATATATATACACCAAATAAAATGCGAAATAGTTACACATATATATAGTATGTTCATTTGCAATTATCTATATATATATATATATATATTCAATTACTAACATCACCCACCAGATCATATGTATATATACCAACTTATAAAAGAAATCTTATACCAAATTTATATAACTAACATCTATAACCTGAAACAAAATTATTCTTATATATATATATATATATATCTACTTTCATACAGCATTTATATTATAAAATCGACATTGAAAATAAGTCATATACTATATCTATTAACAGCATCTAAAATAACCTATTATAAATTATATATATATATATATTCATCTAAACATACATATACATATATATATATATATACCAATGTGCAGACTATAAAACAAACAAAATATGTAGACAATATATATATATAGTCTACTTACAAATCAACATGCAGACACTATATATATTCACAAACTTAACTCAAGTATATACACACACACACACACACACACACACATATATATATATAAACAGGCAAGTAAACAGATAGTTGTATTTATCACTTCATAAATAGTATGATACTAATATATAACTTATCCCTTTAGATAACGCAATATAACACTTCTTATAAATAACAAAAACCAATATATAACTTATATATTAACAGATTGCAACATTTTTTTTCTTATTTATAAACATTGACCAGATTTTATATACAGCTTATATTAAAATATTTTTACACATATATTGAATTAACACAAACATATATATATAACTAAATCAGACTATATGCAAAATAAACTAACCTATAGACCACAGCAGGTTATGTATATATATATATATACTATATAAACCTTTATATAAATTTTATAATATCTATATTATATAAAGAAAATCGAAACAGGTAACTCTATATAAATATACAAAACAGATCATATATGAAATATACTAACATATATAATATACTGTATACTATATATATATAAGATTTATATAGACAAATTTAGAATTTACATATTAATATATATATAGCGAGATAGTTCCAAAAACTTTTGACGTATATAAATGTAACAGTATTGGACCCATAGTTTATATATATATATGAACCAACAAAATTAAAACTTTGTATTACTGCAAATATATAACAGGTTAGGCAACTTATAAAATATAAACTTAATATGTATATACTTACATATATAACTGCACAATGTAAAATAAAGGAAAACAGAGCAACCAAAAATATATATCCACATTACATTACCTATTTATAGAATGAAGGGGAAGGGAAAAGCGAGTTCGGCCAGGGGTGGCTGTGCTGTGGTGGTGCTTTGGGTTTTGGCAAGGTGGAGGAGGTACGAAGTGGGTGAACGCATGTGAAGGCTGTGTGGCGAGGTCTCGAAGCGGGGCACTGGGAGGTGGAATAATGGGCAGCTTGGGCAGTGGCAGCGGATCTGAGTTTGGGTGGGGTGTTGCCTGCGCGTGAGGCGAGGAGGAGGTAGACTGGGTTCGTGGCGTGATGTTGGAGGAATAAAACGAGAGGAAGGGAAGCAGTCTTGGGAAGGAAGGAGAAAATCATGCTAGAAAAAATTAAAATGATATAAAGTATTATATCTATTTGCCAACAGAAGTTAGAACGTTTGAAATTGAATAAATAGAAAAGAAACGAACCCGAAATAAAATGGCAACATATTGAAAGTCAGCACGGGAATTTATGAAATAAATAAATGCAAAGAGCTGTTAGTTTTCAACCGTTGGGAAAAAATTGAATGGACAGAGGAAAAAGTTAAACGGATACTGATGTGGTTATCTGTTTCGCCGGTATCATCACGTACCGAACACCAAAACACACAATGAATAGGCTAGGCAGACCAGCATAACAAGACGATCAAAACGGTATACAGACAGCAGTGGTACGATCATTTGATCAAAAGTCGATAATCGATATCGAAGTGCTCATAATTTGCCGAAAATAAGATAAACGAAGCAATAGCAGCCCAAATTTAGAGAAACAAAATATGATGTCTCACTCAGAAGATGATTAAGCAAATTTTCTGTATAAAAATATTCAGGTTTGGAAAATAGTTTATTACCATCAATTTTAACTGATTTAAACTGAAATAAAATTATACTAGAAAATAAACTTCCATATTATCAAATGAAAATATACCAGTTGCTATGTTTAAATAGACGTATTCCAAATAATGAATTTTTATTTCAAAATTTTATTGTTTAAAATTTCACAAAAATTCCATTAATTAAATAAATAAACCATTGAAATTTACAGGTCGTTACACATTAGGAATATTGACTCTACCATATGGCACAATGCGCAAATCCAGAATGGATTCTAAGTATGTAATCAAAGTATGATTTTGATATTGGTACTCAAAAGGATATGATCCATTAGCTATAAAAGTGCCTTTAGGAAAAGATCAATATAGTTGGAATATAAGCCAGGTTGATAAGAATAACATCGTAAATTTCAATTGTTGAAACTAACGTAGCATATTCATCATACAATGTGCTATAGTTAATATGAATTTTTACTCATAAAATTTATCACTCTGTATGAGTTTGAATTTCTATACGTATATGTTGAAGCAAAAAAATTCTAAATTAGATTTAGAATAGACTATTATACATAACAACCACAACGTCTCGAAACAGTGGGAGCAATAAGTTTGAGAGTACTGGATATGATCCAGGAAATGATACGAAATTGTTATTTGATAAGCATCAGAGTTAAGTAAGTATTTTGACTGAGACATCAGATAATTTGGATTTTAAGGAAAATACAGAGGAAGCTTGTGTCTATAAGAAAGAATATAATAGGTACAAAATATTTCTGCAATATCACGCTTTGCTTATGTATTTGATACACAGAACAAGCATCAAATCTGAATTAAGATTACTGTATATTTTGAATGTTCTCAAGTATTTATAAAATACTAGAGAATTGTTTATAGGAACTACGAACTCCTTATGAAGTAGTGTGAGGACTCGAAGTTCATTAGTGATATCAAGTATAGTATGTCAATCCTAAATTCATGTTCAAAACTTAAGTTGAGAACTTTACATTGGAATTGTTCTAAACAATAAGTAGTTGCTGATTCAACCAAAGGCCACTAGAATATAAGAAGTATAAATAAATGCATAAATTTATAACTGAGCTAAAGGTGATTTCAAATGTTGAGAATCTCATGATATTGTTATATGATAACAATATCACGATACAGTTCGTAAAGAACCTAGGCTCACTAAGTCAAGAGACATTCTCTGAATAGTTCCACATAATAAAGGTAGTTTATCAACATCAAAGAGAGTTGATTAATAGAGTAGATAATTAATGCAAAATAGAATATCCGTTCACTAAGGGACTGAACCGATTAGTTTTTTAGAAAACCGATCGATGAAGTTGGAATAAGATTCCATAATTAACCCCAAGTGCAAGTGGAAGATTGATAGAGTTAGGGTTATGTCGTAAGAGCAATTATGTAGTTCATTACATGTATCTAACTATGTGACCAATCTTGTTCAAAATAAAAGATGCTTTTCTTTCTATCATATATTTATTATGTAGTGATATAAATAATTAAGTAATTAATTTATAGTATACAGATGGAAAATGAAAAATCCTTAAATGATATGTTATGATATAGTAATTACAAAGTGTTAAAATCATGAGAATTTTATCACAATGAAAATAACATGTTGTTATAAATATTCCTAATCAAGATGTTTCGAAAAAGAATATCGATTCATCCGTTGAGCCTAGTTTACATAACACTCTCCATATGTTGGGTAGTGCATTCTCATGGCTTTTAGGGGCACTAAAGGGTTACGTATTGATAGTTATTGGATAACTATGGAATGACTCACTCGAGAGTTCTCTATTAGTTAATATAACTAGGGTTAAACAGACAATCTTGAGGTAACGATGTTACAGAATTCCCTCGACTTGAGAATACTATGGAACTTTAATGTGGACACTCTACTTTGGTTATAGTTAAATCGTGGCATGAACTCCATCGAACTACTATAGCTGGGTCTGAGTAGAAGCATTGTGTAACGACCCACCACAACTTTCACCGCTTTGATCTGCGAATATTTAATTAATTTTAAATATTCAATATATAGGTTTTATAATTAAAATAAAACTCATTTTAAAAATAAATATTGATGGTGAAATAGGTTTTCAAATTTGTTTACGAAAATATTTAGTTCGAAGAAAGATTGAAAATGTGACCGGAATTCGTTTTTCGAATTTTCGACTTTTCGTCGGTTAAAAGTTTATCCAAAATGTTGTGAACCCTTTAGTATAAATATACAAATTCAATTTGAAAATAATTTAGGGTATGTATGAATTCATGTATGTATGCATCAGATAAGTATATGTATGTATGTATGTGTATACACACACACACACACACTTAAGATAATATAATATAAAAATATAGTAAAAGTAAGTGTCACATCATAAGCAAACATGTTTAAACATGTTTTCTTTGGCATGATGAGGGGGGGACAAGGTGATGGGCTAAAATGGCATGTGTGGTTGAGGGTGTTGAGGTGGCAAACAATGTGGAGGGTAGAAGTACAAGGGTAGATAGGTAATTCTCTTTTTTTCTCTTGTTTACAAATAGCCTTCCATTTCTTCATTTTTCCTCCTCTTCCTCTTATCATATATTCCTCTTCTCTGATCCAATTGGAGAGAAATTTTTTTTATGCATTGTGTAAAATTCCAATGGCTACAACTTTTATTTGTATCACTTCTTCAAATTTTGAGCCTAGCTATGTCAAAAATGCATTTATTTTAGACCTATTTTCGGACCTATATTTTCAAGCCGAAAATAACACTCTTCATTTGACCATATCTCCCTCAATACAAATCCAAATTAAGTGAATCTTTTTTAAAATGATATAGAAAATAATTTTCTGGAACTTTTCTTTTGACAGCTTTTTAAAATTTCGAGAGTAACATGAACAAAAATCATGGAGAAGATAACCCATTTTCGAGTTGATTTTGTGGTTTTCCAAGCTTTACATGTTCTAAAGCATTTCAAGTTTTCAAAGATTTTGGATGAGTAAACTTCTAATTTTTAGAAATATGTTTCCTTTGCTTATAGGATAGTATTTATATGTGATGTTAATGTTTGGATTACGATATGGATGTATATATATGTGATAGTTTGTGTCTAGGCATTAGACTTGAATCGACGGATTAAAGTGATGTGTTTGGTTTTGAAGTTGTGATCTTGTTTATGTGGTAGTCATAAAAATGGTGTGTGTTATAAACATGCTTATATGGTGTATGCTAGATAGCATCTTGTTTGTAAAAGTGATATGAAATTTCTTATGGAAACTATAGTAAATAGTTTGAAATCAAAAGCTTAAGGTTTTGAACTTTGTTTTTCTTATGTTTGAAAAAAAGAGTTAGTAAACTTTAAGCTGAAGTTTCAAAAGGAAAGATAAAAACAAGTTGAGATTACGGGTATCCACAGCGATAATCGCTATGGATATAGTTTCGCTTAAAAATCCGATTTTTGCAAAATTTGAATTTATTAACTTAAAGTGTTTTGAAATTGTTTTATAAACTTAATAATGATGTTTTATAAAGTTAATTAAGTTTTTAAATGATCGAATTTTTATTAATTAAGTCTAAATAATTAATAATTAATTAAGATTAAACAGGGTTTATTAATTATAATTCAGTAAAGATTAGTTATTAATTAATTATCTTTTAAAGATAGATTAATTTAAATTAATTTAGTAATTAAGTAAGATTAATTTTTAATTAAATATAATTTAAGTATATGATTATTTTTAATTAATTATTAATTAATTATAAGGTTAATTATTTAAATAAATTAATTATTTAATTATTTTTAATTATTAAGGATTTAATTTAAAATAAATTATTTATTTAAGATTTAATTTATTATTTAAGTTTAATTAAAGATTATTTAATTAATTAAACGAGATTAATTAATATTTAATTATTAATGAAGGTTTAAGTTATTATTTAATAATTAAGGGTTTAAATTATTTATATAATAGTTAATTATTGTTTAATTAGTTATTAAAGGTTTAATTATTTCTTAATTTATAATTCAATTAAATTAAGAATTGGTTAAGATTGATTATGATTTAATTAAGGGTTTAACATGTAAATAATTATTTTCTAAAAAGAATTTTAAGTTTTAAATCCTTTATTTTCCAAGTATCAAATTGTTTTTAAGGTATTTCTTTTTCAAAGATGGTTTGAACACAAAAGATTCAAATATTGGTACCATTAAGTAGAAACAACTGTGAATGAACTACAATGTGATTGGTTGTATTGTGTGGACATCTAATAGCAGAATAAATCCCTGCTCTCCTATAATGTAATTGATTTGATTGTTATAGACATAGGCTAGCAGAATAAATCTCCGTTCTACTTTTGGTTAGTTGTTTGATGGTATGGATATGTACTAGTAGAATAAATCCTCATTCTGCTATAGGTTAGTAGTTTGATTATTGGACACCTATTCGGTAAGACAAATCATCATCCTGCTATTGTGTTATATGGACATGTATATGCCAGTTAGCTCATATTAACATGTTTTTCCTAATTTGGATATGAAGTGTATTTACATATATGTTGACTTATTTAAATAAATTGTTGAATGACTTGAAAGTGAAATTGAAATTAAATGGTAACTTTAACTGGTACCATTGGAATTGCTAAGCTTCCTTTTGAATTTATAAAGTATGATTTTGAATTAACTTCAATTCTTTAATCAATTTTGGGGTTCAAAGTTTATAAATGATTTTCAAGTTATATAATTATTTAATAAAGGTATTTATAAATAATAACTTGTTTATAAAAGGGGCTTTGTTAAATAAAAGGGTTTATTTAAAGTGATTTTCAAAAGATGTTTTGGAAATGATGTTTGTAAAGGATTTTTCTTTAATAAGGTTTATTAAAAGCATTTTCAAAATAGGAAAATGATGTATAAATGATTTTATAGATTGTAACGGTATTTTTAATTATGAAGTTAACTTTTAAGAAAGGAAATTTTTTATGAAGGTTAAGTGGGTTGGTTTATATGAAGAAATGGTTTTAAACGGAATTTTTTTGGTCATTTAATATGGAATATGAAGAGAGGAAATCTCTTATAAAGTTTGGTAATATACTTATACCATTGACATAAGCATATAAATGTTTTTCCAAGTATAAAAGGGATGTAAGGGGTTTTGGGAATAGTGTCTTGTAAAAGATCTTTTGATTGAATGTTTATAAAGTGATTTTAATTAATGAAAGATTGATTAATAAAGGCTTAGTGGATCCCATGTGGAATTAAATCCATGTTTGAATGTTCGCTTATTGATAGTTAAATAACCGACTATTAAATTTGGACCAAAACATAACTTTTGAAACATCTAGGAGAAACATGTGAGCTATTTGGCACAGTCATCCCCAATGATGTTGTACTGTGCATATAAATATCGTTTCGTTCTTCTAGGGTAAATGATAAGGAAATCCGTTTATAAACAGTTAGGAGGTGACCTTCGCTATTATCATTTATCTATTTTTTCCTAAAGAACCAAGGTTGAGTTTCCCAGAAATTATCGGAAGTTGTTTCGAAGAGACCGGGATGAAAGAACCATATATGTGGTGTTTTGATGATATTAATCATACAGCAATGCTACTAATATGTTTATTAAGTTATTTAAGGTCAAAACGATGATGGAAAAGATGAAAAATAAATTGGCTAAAAATATGCGAAGCTGGGACTCGAACTCGGGTAGGATGAGAGATGAACACATGCTTTTACCACTGAACTAAGCAAGCTTTTGGAAATTATGCTTATTTAGTCGACTGAAATCGTTGCTCGATCAACTGAACTAGCCTAAGTTGACCAACTTATCAAAAATAGCGTACTGAATCAAGCCCGAAGTCCTGGACCAAAATTTGCCACTTTCAGTCGACTGAATACTTTTTCCAGTCGACTAAAATGCACAATTTCCTGAAGTGGTGTTTTCGTGTCTCTTCGTCTATAGTTGCACCTCTTTGCTCCTGTATTTGCTTCTCTTCGTCAATGGTGAATCTGGAAGGTTGCACCCCTACATTGGCATCCCTACAACAACTGTATAATCCCTAACTATTCCTAAATCACAATACATTTGAAATACAAATCTATGCTTTGATTTCCACTCCTAAGCGATACTCCAAATTTCAAGAAATTCATGTGATTCAGAGATTTCGGCTAGTTTGCTTCATCTCCACATCCTATATTCTAGTCGAATAAACTCCTTATCCTCTACACCTCCATTCAATATCATTAGGTATGGTTATAGGAGTCATTGTACATCAAAGTTACAATATGTATACTAAGATACGTTGTGTCAAAAAGTAAAATTTGTTATACTACTTGTAATTGTCGTTGAAGTCTTGTTTCCTCTGGGTGAAGTGAAGGTAATTAGTTAAAGGAAATTCTGAAGAGAAACTTCGGGACTAGATGTAGGACGGGAGGTCTGGACTACTATAAAATCGACTGTATGATCTACTTTATTATTTCCGCTGCATTTACATTGTCTATTACTATTGGTCATCTTCGATCTTATGCATAGTGATTAACAAGTGGTATCAGAGCCTAGAATTCTATCAATTGTCACAACATCATAGAACAATGACCAGAAAGAGAAGATCTAATCAGAGCTCAAAGACAGTCAAGAAAAAGAAAATTTATTGAAGCGAGCAACAATCTATAGAATCAAGGTACATGTGATGTATGGCTAATCTCTGACCAAAGTTACGCTTTGATTCTATATATAGTGATCTTTTACAAACGCATGAGAATTTATTAAAAGATTTTAAAGCATCACAAAAGGTCAATTCTATTGCATTAGCTAAATTAGATGATTGTGAGCGTAAAATTAGTATTTTAACAGAAGAAAATATGTTTTTAGTAAAACAAACTGAAATTTTTTAAAGTACATTGGAAGAACTTATTTTCCCAAAAGATTTTCTATTAAAAGATAATGAGCGCTTAAATGATAAAAATACTTATCTTTTAAAGGAAATCGAAGTTTTGCAAAATAAAAATATATTTTTGGAAAATTCTTTAAATGATTCTAATTCTAAACTTTTGTCTCTTGAAAAAGAGAATAGACCTTTAAATGATATGAACCTAGAATTAATTAAAAATGTATTTTTAAAAGATAATAATATTATGTTGTAAAAAGAAATTTGTGATTCTAAAGCTATCTTTGATAAACTAAATGAGGAAATCACAAATTTTAATAGAGAAAAAGATTATTTATCTTCCTTAACTACTAATAGCAAAGCTCACGATAATAGAACTGGTTTAGACTATAGACAAGAAAATTGTAGGAAAAGTACTAGATATACATTCATGTATACATATTTTAAAGCTAGTACTAAAATTATAGATAGTTCTAGAACCAATCCATGTCATAATAGTATTATGCTTATAAATAGAAAATATCCTTTGAATACTAAATCAATGACAATTAATGTTGATATATGGGTTCCTGCTAATCTAACTGATTATGATAGACAGCCATACATTAACAATTATTACAACACTGATTAATAGAAGAAATTATATTTTTAAGAGATCAACCACATCCAATTGTATATTGTATCCTAAGTAGTAAACCTTATATTTATTGTAGAATGAGTATCATTTTTCTTACATTTGACATATCTATTGGATACTCATCGCTTTACATTAATGTTAAAAAAAATACCTTTAACTTCTCTATTATATTCTCCATTTATTTTTAATTTTCTCATACTTTTTGTTATTTACAAATGGGGAGAAATAATGAGCATATTGATAGGGGGAGTCCATAGTTAAAAGTTGAAGAGAAAATTATATTTAGGGGGAGATTTTTTTATCATATATTACACCAATGTCGTTATCCCTTTTTGTTGATGACAAAGGGGGAGAAGAACGAGTGCTTCACATACTTTATATAGCATCTATATAAAATTGAGGGAAATAAACTTATTATATATAAAATATATTTAAGGGGAGCTATTATTTTATATTATAAGGTTGTGTGGTTGTCATCATCAAAAAGGAGGAGAATGAAACAACCATATATATGGTGTTTGGATTATAACAACCATACAACAATACTATAATATGTTTATTAAGTTATTTCAGGTCAAAACGATGATAGAAAAGATGAAAAATAAATTGGCTAAAAATATACAAAGCTGGTACTCGAACCCGGGTGGGCTATAAGAGATGAGCACATGCTTTTACCACTGAACTAAGCAATCTTTTGGAAATTATGCTTATTCAGTCAAATGAAACCCTTGCTCAGTCGACTGAACCAGCCTAAGTCGACTAACTTATAAAAATTAGCCTACTAAATCAAGCCCTGCTCTTTGACCAAAATTGGCCACTTTCAATCGACTGAACTTGATCCTCAATCGACTGAGCTTGTACAAAAACGGCTATTTTTTTAAATTAATGATTCGTGTCTCTTCGCTCTAGAAGTTGCATCTCTTCGCTCCTGCAGCCACTTCTCTCCATCAATGGCGAATTTGGAAGGTTGCAGCCTTTCATTGGCATCCCTACAACAACTATATAATCCCCTAACCATTTCCGAATCACTACAGATTGAAACACAACTCTATGCTTTGATTTCCACTCTTAAACTCTCAATTCCTAAAGCAATAGTCCAAATTCCAAGAAATTCATGTGATTCAGAGATTTCGACTAGTGCACTTCATCTCCACATCTCATATTACAGTAGAATAAACTCCTTAGCCTCTACACCTCCACTCAATATTATTTAGTTTGGTTATAGGATTTATTGTACATCAAAGTGACATTTTGTATATCAAGATACGCTATGTCAGAAAGTGACATTTGTTACACTACTTGTAATTGTTGTTGAAGTCCAGTTTGGTTGTTCAGGTAGAGTCTGTAACCTATTCCTTTAGGTGAAGTGAGCATGTTAATAGTGAAATATCGAAGGGGTGCTTCGGGACTAGACGTAGGATCGGAGGTCCGAATCAGTATAAAATCGGTTGTGTGATCTATTGTTATACTATTCCGCTGCATTTACATTGTTTACTACTATCGACCAATTTCGATCCTATTCATAGCTACTAATAGGTAAGAACGCGTGCTTTGCAAATTTTATACTAGCATCTATATAATGTTGAGGGAAATAAACTTATTATATATAAAGTATATTTAGGGGGAGCTATTATTTTATATTATATGGTTGTGTGGTTATCATCATCAAAAAGGGGGAGAATGAAAGAACCATATATATGGTGTTTTGATGATAAACACCATACAACAATACTACTAATATGGTTATTAAGTTATTTCAAGTCAAAACGACGATGGAGGAGATGAAAAATAAATTGGATAAAAATATGCTTCGGTACAGTTGTTGATCCCAACCGTGGTCGTGATGTATTCGGTACTATCCAGCAAGGGGTAGACTAGTCTTGTGTTGGCAGGGAATCCAGGCGAGGTTCTCGGTGTGTTTATCTAGAGATGCGCTATTGTTATCCCGCCTTTTGGCAAGGCCGTGACACTAAGGAATTGACTAGTAAACCAATGACGGTCCATCCCAGAGATCGGTTATACACGGGCTCACTATAGATATCGACGAATTTTGTCCGAGTCCGGATCAAGCTTAAATTAACATAACATGACAAGCTAAGCTATAAGAGTCAACGTTCCAAATTTCAAGTCAATCCGAGTTCGTATGCTCAAGGTACGATCGATGCAAAATTGGGTGAAAACCAACCTCTGTTCGACTCGCTCCACTTCGACTCCATCTCAAAACCTCTGTTCGACTCGATCCGCATCCTTCAGAAAACAACAGTTCGACTCGATCGTCTAATGCCTACTTCGACTCGCTCCGCTTTGCATCCATCAGGGATGCCTACTTCGACTCGCTCCGCTTCGCATCCATCGGGGATTCCTACTTCGACTCGCTCCGCTTCGCATCCATCAGAGAGCCACATTTCGACTCGATCATCCAATGCCTAGATAGTGTCCATATAAGAAAAGCCTTTGTTCGAATCCATCTAGGTGGGACACTCTTATCGATACGAATAAGGCCACCTCCTATCGATTCGAACAAAACATCACAAATGCCTCGATACGAAGGGGACTACTGCTGAACCGATTCAAAGTGGTCGAGTCGAAGAGCGAGTCGAACGAAATAGCCAACCGAAGATCCCAATTCGTATCGATCATATCTCCTAATCTACAAATCCAAATGCTATGAAATTTTCACAGAAGACTACGTGCATGCTAAAGAATGTCCACGCCAAATTTCGACTCCATTGGATGAAATCTTGATCGATACGAAATCTGTTCGTATCGATCACGAATCGAACCGAAACTTCACGGGCTTAGGCGCGCGGGCCTGGTCACGTGCCAGAGAGGGTCTCCCAAGATCTGAGCGAAATACCAGCCTTCTACAACTATAAATAGACCCCCAAAGCCAACAGAAAAGGGGTTCTTCTTCTTTTTTGGAGATCTCCAACGCCCAGACTCTGCCGGATCCAAATCTGAACTCCATTGCTGCTGCTACCAACGAATTTTACTGCTGCCAATCATAATTGCCTGCTGTAATTCATTGAATTCACTTATAATCGTCAAAGATAGATCAATAAAGCAAACTACTTCATAGTGGACGTAGGCAATACGCCGAACCACTCTAAATTCTTGTGTCTCCTTGCATGTTAATTATTTTCATATCTGAGATTTGGAGTTTTTGTTAGATAATTCCTCTTTTTACATTTAATTTCTTCACTATATCTCTTCAAAAACTTCTGAAGAGTGTTGTGCCAATTTTGGTACAAACACTTTGGTGCTTTCGCTGAGAACAACCAAAATTTTCTCCTGCTCTTTGGATCTCCTATTTATATCGGATTGCAAAAATCAAAGAAGAAGGTCCAGATCTAGAACTTTGAAGCCCTTCCATTCTATTCAGATTTGCCTTAGATCTAGGAAAGGACTTTCATCACCTCACCATGGTAAGTACACGGACTACCTCTACAGCTGCTGATCAGGGAGCACGGGACAGGCAGAATACCTTGTAATTGCCTCCATCAAACCAAGATGCTGCCGGACCTTCAGATCCAACAGGCCCGGTTACCAGACAAGAATTCCAGATGCTACTCCAGGAATTGACCTAGAATCGACAACAACTTACTGAACAACTGCGCCCCAACACAGAGTTGACCAACCAGCTCAATCGCCAGAGGCGAAGAAGATCCAAAGAGACCAAGGTTCTTATTCTTCCACAGAGAGTTCAGCCTCCTCTGATGGCCAAACCAGATCCACAAGCCTACGGCTAGGTGTAAGCTACACCCAGGCCACTAGGCACCAACTTGCTTCGAATCTTGGACAACCCAGAACTGGACCATCCACTAGTCATCATACCGGACCTTCGTCTCGAGGAGGTGCTGCTCCTTATCATGTCACAGGCAACATTGCTACTACCACCACTACTGGACAAGGGGTTGATGCTAGAAACCAAGTTGATCCTCAACGAAACCAACGAGAGCAGACTACTGAGCCTTATGTCCCTGAGGATGTTGAACCAAGGAGGCGAGGCACGGACCGTCGACCGCGTTCGGTCCAGACTCGCGCTGTGGAACCCGACCACACCTTGGCACAGCATGCTCCTAGTATCCGAATGCCGGATATATCGACGATAATTCGTCAAATGATCCGTGAAAGTCAGGGTCTCAGTAATGATGACTGGGGAACCTCCCGGAGTCATACCCCTTTCACCGATGACGTATTATATGCTAAACCACCTCGGCGCGTTAGGATGCCAGCTTTGCCAGTTTATGAAGAGAGTTCTGATCCCAATCAACATATCCTGAAATACGAATGGCTGATGAACGCTACGAGAGCTGATGATGTAGTAAAATGCCGTAGTTTCCCCATTTCCCTGGGAGGCATTGCAACCATGTGGTTTACTCGTTTTCCACTACGATCCATTTCTAATTTTGATCAGATGGCCACCAAGTTCGTTGAACAATTCCGTATGCACGTAGCGAGGCCTAAGGATGTCAACACTTTGTCTAGTGTTACTCAAGCTCCTGGAGAAACGCTTAGATGTTACTTGTAGCGATTCCATGCTGCGTGCGCAGAGATAAGCAATCCCAATGATAACTCTATCCTGATGGCATTGACTACGGGGATTGATGCTGATTCCGAGTTCGAAAATTGGTTAGCTGGAAAACCACCTGCGTCATTGGACCGTTTCTATTCCAAGGCAGCCTAATTCTTGAGAAGGGAGGATGCGAAACAGTCTAGGAAGAAGGATGACGCAGGGCCCAACATCGAAGGAATCCAGAGTAACATCGCTGTTAAACAGTCCGGAGATAGTTCTGGAAAAGTTCAGTTGAACGTCCAAAATAAACAGAATCGGCAGAAGGACAATGGAAATCAAAGCAAAAAGCACGATCAGAATCGTGGTCCAAGGCGTAGAGCTTCCATGTACGATAATTACACTCCCCTGAACACGTCGTTGGAAAATGTGTATTTGCAGACCTGCAATACAAGAAACCTGCCCCGAAACCACCAACTGAAAGACAAATCCAAACAGGAAAATTTTGTAGATTCCATGAGAGTTATGGCCACAACACCAATGAGTGTCGTCACTTACAAGACCTCATTGAAAAACTGATACGTGAACTGAAGTTGGATCAGTATGTGCGGGCGCCGCATTATGGTGGTGCAGGCCCATCAAATCAGAATCGTGCGTCGAATCAAGAAAGACAGGAGGAACCCGCTCGTACAGGCGGGAGGTTGGTTATCAATACAATAAGTGGTGGTCCTCACCCAGCAGATCGAAGCTGGAAGGAAATGGAGTCGTACGCCAGTTCTATCAGGCATGCGGACTTCGAGTGTTGTAGTAGTTTTGACGAAGGGGCTCTGGCCAAGCAACAAAAGACAATGACAGATGACATCGTGTTTAGGAACAGAGACGCTGACAAAGTCGAAGCCCCCACTATCGATCCACTGGTCATCTTAGCTCAAGTAGGTCCCGCTTGGATGAAGAGAATCTTAGTTGACAGTGGAAGCTCTGTGAATATTTTGTTTAAGCGAGCTTATGATCAAATGAGAATAGAAGCCACGGACTTGAAACCTTGTCAGTCCCGAATCCACGGCTTCAACGGAAGTGCTACTATACCCATTGGAATGTTGGAACTGCCAGTAGAGTTGGGAGTTGGAGAACGTCGGAGAGTGCGGATGTTACAGTTCATTGTTTTGGACATAGACTCCCCTTACAATGCTTTCTTGGGTCGACCGGCCCTCGCTGAATTCAGGGCAGCCATCGCCCCGTGGTGTTTAACTTTAAAGTTTCCCATTGATCATGGAGTAGGAATCATTCAGGGAGATCAGGCTGCTGCCAGAGCCTGTTATGTTGCTGAGCTGCGGAGGCGCAGTGAAAGGAGAAAGGAAAGGGCGTGGATGAATCTCTCTACGTCTGTTTTGCCGATAATTGACAATTAACGCCCGGGCCCAGGCCCGAGCACCCCAGCCAATTCCTCAAGGATCTTGACCCGAGAGAAACTGAAGACGAAGGAGAATCTAAAGAAAGTCAAGCATCCCCGGCCGAACTGACAATCGACGTCCCAATTGACAGTGATGATGATTCGAAAGTAATAAAGATTGGGTCTCAGCTAAGCCATCAAACTCAAGAGGAATTGGTTGAATTTCTACGGGCGAATCTTGACATATTCGCGTGGACGCATTCTGACATGTGTGGGATCTCGCTGGACATCGCAAGCCATACCTTGAACATTGACCCGCGGCATGTCCCGGTCAAACAGAAAAGGCGTGGTATGGATCCAGAGATATCTGCCGCCCTTAAAGAAGAAGTAGAAAAGCTTAAAGCAAACGGCTTTATTTAAGATGCGCTATATCCTGAATGGGTGTCGAATCCCGTGCTCGTTCGAAAGCCGAACGGAAAGTGGAGAACATGTGTCGATTATTCCGATCTGAATAAAGCATATTCCAAAGACAGTTTCCCACTTCCCAGAATTGACCAGCTAGTAGATTCGACAACTGGGCATGAACTCTTATCCTTCATGGACGCGTATTCTGGCTACAATCAAATACCGATGCATTTACCCGATCAAGAGCATACCAGCTTCGTAACCAATCTAGGACTTTACTATTACAAAGTTATGCCATTCGGACTCAAGAATGCCGGGGCTACTTATCAACGATTGGTCAATCGGATGTTTGCCAATCAAATCGAGAAAACAATGGAAGTATATGTAGACGACATGCTTGTGAAGTCACGACTCTCCACCCACCATGTTAAAGACCTGGAAACTATGTTCAATATACTTCGAGAATACAAAATGAAGCTACCACTGAAATGTCACTTTGGAGTTGCATCCGGAAAATTCCTTGGGTTCATCGTCAACGCTTGAGGGATCGAAGCTAATCCTGAAAAAATCTAGGCTATCAGAAATCTCGAAACTCCGAAAACCATAAAGCAAGTCCACAGTCTCAATGGGAAAGTAGCAACATTGAGCAGGTTCATTTCAAAGTCCACTGATAAATGCATCCCCTTCTTCGATCTGATCCGAAAAGGGAAACGAAACTTTGAATGGACCACGGAGTGTGAGGGCGCTTTCCAAGCGCTAGTTCAACATCTATCCACACCACCTATCCTGTCGAAGCCTATTGATCATGAGAAGTTGTTCGTGTATTTGGCGATTTCAGAAAACGCTATCGGCGCTGCATTAATTCGAGAAGAAGACAGGATACAGAGGCCAGTATACTACATCAGCAAACGATTGACTGGAGCTGAAAGAAATTATCCGAAGCTAGAGAAGTTGGCTTATTGTCTTGTTATCACATCAAGGAAGCTCCGACCATACTTCCAGGCACATCCCATTATTGTTTACACCGACCAGCCGTTACGACAGGTCCTTTCGCGGCCTGAGACGTTTGGTAGGTTACTCAAGTGGAACATCGAACTAAGCTAGTTAGATATTACTTACACTCCAAGACGGGCGATCCAAGGACAAGTCCTAGCCGATTTCATAGCTGAATTTACCGTTCCAGAAGACTTGCCTGAAACCAGCGAATCCCCCGAATACGTCTGGAAGCTTTATACCGACGGTGCATCAAACGACCGGTGTTCGCGTGCTGGTGTTGTACTTGAAACTCCCGAAGGCCGATCCATAAGTTATGCTGTGAAGTTCGATTTTCATGCGACTAATAATGAAGCTGAATATGAAGCCTCTTAGCTGGATTGAAACTTGCTAAAGATTTGAGAATTATCGCTGTGGAAATTTATTGCGACTCACAGTTAGTTGTGTGTCAAGTACGGGGAGAATATCAAGCAAGAGATCGAAGGCTGGCTGCTTACTTAGCTCGAGTTCAGGAAGTACTGAAGCAGTTTGATTATTACGCCATCTATTGTATACCTCGGGAACGCAACCAAAAGGCTGATTCATTAGCAAAGCTAGCCAGCACAGGTGAAGCTCAACAAATGGGACTCGTTCCCGTAGAAGCGCTATCCTCCCCAAGCATCGACCGGGCAGAAATAGACTGGGTATGCGAAATCGTCCTCGAAAAGGATTCATGGATGACTCCACTCAGAAATTACATTGAGCACGGAACCCTACCGGAGCGCAGAAGTGAAAAGAGACAAGTCCTTCGGAAGGACTCACGCTTTACCATCCAGAATGGAATCATGTACAGAAGAGGGTACTCAGTCCCTCTACTCCGGTGTATCGCTCACGATGAAATTAAACGAGTATTGCACGACGTGCACGAAGGAGAATGTGGCGATCACTCCGGGGGTAAGCACTTGCCAAGAAAATACTTCGATACGGATATTACTAGCCAACCGTGAATCACGATGCGTCGGATTATGCAAAGAAATGTGATAGGTGCTAGAAATATGCCCGAATTCCTAGAGCTCCTCCTACCGAGATAACACAAATGGTCAGCCCATGGTCGTTTGCAATGTGGGGCATCGACATCATTGGTGCTCTACCTCTGGCAAAAGGTGGTGCGAAATACGCCATCGTCTCAGTTGATTACTTTACAAAGTGGGCTGAAGCCGAAGCTCTTGCTACCATAACAACGAAGAAAGTAATCAACTTTGTAGTTCGCAACATCATCTGTCGATTCGGTATCCCACACACCATTATTACGGACAATGGAACCCAATTCGACAGTGCTGAATTTAAAGATTTCTGCAAACAATTTCACATCCAAAAGAAATTCTCTGCGGTTGCACACCCTCAGGCAAACAGACAGGTCGAAGCAGTTAATAAAGTTATAAAATCCATTCTGAAAAAACGGCTGGAAAAGGTCGGGGGCAAGTGGGTCGGTGAACTTCCTATGGCTTTATGGGCTTACCGAACAACCCACAAGACCGCGACCGGCCACACTCCATTCTCTCTCTCTCTTATGGTTCGGAAGCCGTTATTCCCGTTGAACTAGAAGTGCCTTCTCATCGTGTGACATACTATGATCCGAAGACAAATGCTATATTACTTGCTGAATCTCTCGATCTACTAGATGAGAAGTGTGAAGAAGCTGATTTGAAGGCAGCTACGCATCGAAACCGAGTCGCCCGATTGTACAACCCCAAGGTCCGCCCGCGAACCTTTGAACTAGGCGATCTCGTCCTAAAAAGAATCTATCTGGTTCCTTCGCATATGAAGCCGACATGGGAAGGACCGTATGTTATTGAACGAAGGCTCGGAGATGGCACTTTCAAATTATCGACCGTCAACGGTCTTACTCTGCCAAGAGCCTGGAATAGCGAAAGCCTTTGCCGCTATTACACATGACAGGCTATCTTTATCCATTTAGTTTACTTTCCATTTTGCAATTTGTTTCTGCATTTCGAAATTAGAATTTGTAATAAGGCAACTGACTTTGCCATATTTTCTTATTTCAGCAATAAAATGCAATCTCTTCGAGCCAGAGCTTTGATTTACTTGAAATGCTTCATATGATCATCACTATGCATGGAGAGCTAAGTTCCACCATACGATGGAATTTATTCAAATAGGGAGTGACTATGATGCAACCAATCACTCGCTAAGTGAAACCCGACCTCGGGGACCAGCCATCACATCAAAGTCAAGAAATGATTGATTCACGACAATCCTTCATTCAACTCCGAGTTCCCAGAGTGCGAAGCGGAGTATAAACATCAACTCCGAGTTCCCAGAGTGCGAAGCGGAGTATAAACATCAACTCCGAGTTCCCAGAGTGCGAATTGGAGTATAAATATCAACTCCGAACTCCCAGAGTGCGAGTCGGAGTATAAACATCAACTCTGAGTTCCCAGAGTGCGAGTCGGAGTATAAACATCAACTCTGAGTTCCCAGAGTGCGAGTCGGAGTATAAACATCAACTCCAAGTTCCCAGAGTGCGAAACGGAGTATAAACATCAACTCCAAATTCCCAGAATGCGAATTGGAGTATAAACATCAACTCCGAACTCCCAGAGTGCGAGTCGGAGTATAAACACCAACTCTGGATTCCTAGAGTGCGAAACGGAGTATAAACATCAACTCCGAACTCCCAAAGTGCGAGTCGGAGTATAAACACCAACTCCGGATTCCCAGAGTGCGAAACGGAGTATAAACATCAACTCCAAACTCCCAGAGTGCGAGTCGGAGTATAAACACCAACTCCGGATTCCCAGAGTGTGAAACGGAGTATAAACATCAACTCCGAACTCCCAGAGTGTGAGTCGGAGTATAAATATCAACCCCAGATTCCCAGAGTGCGAACTGGAGTATAAAAATACATCTACGAAGAAAGTGGATCCGTCCGCCCAACGACTTCGTCCGTATCCGCACCAAGTTCGAGGAGGACGAACCCGTCCATCTAATGACCTCACTTGTTAACTCAGGGTGGATGTGATCCGACCGTCCACGATCCTGATACACCTTTCGTTCCCAAAGTGCGAACAAAATCCAAAAAACATACAGCGGATGTGACTGACCGTCTGCTCATCAACTCCGAACCCCAGAGCGCGAGTCGGAATATAAACATCAACTCCAAATTCCCAGAGCGTGAATTGGAGTGTAAGCAACAACTCCGAACTCCCAGAGTGCGAGTCGGAGTATAAACATCAATTCCAAGTCCTCAGATCGCGGACATATGATTGAAACTTAAGCCGGCGTGACCAACCGTCGATAAACGAATGGGAATCCCCGGAGTGCGGATATGATCATCGACAATCAAACAAGCATGGATGAATTACTCAATCTTCGCTTGCCTCAGACCTCCGTTCGATGGCACTAGACTCAACATGTTATAAGTGAGAAGCGATCGTCGACTGATGATCTACAACTCACCCCCAAGACTGGGGGGCTGGACTTACGCATCGACCATTGACTGAAGCGATGCGACGTAAAAATTCAACTCGCTCCCCGGTCGCAAACCATGTCCACAGTACCCGAACTTGACGAACATAAACAAACTTTATTCGGAAGATGAAACTTCACAAGCGCACTTCAGATATTGAAACACTTAGGCAAATACACAATGACCGAAAAGAAGTCAAAAAAGAGAAGTTTCATTTCTATTGTTTATAAAAGAAGTTCGTGTACAAATTTCCAAAAATTCCTACTAGCAGGGGCCGAACCCGCATCTATACACGGCCAACAAAATGCAAGTCAAAATAAACCGGGGAAGCATGCTTAATCTTTCTTCTTCCTTGGCTTCCTTCTCGGTGTAGACCCGCTGGAGCCACCGCTAATCTTCCTCTTCGAGCCTTTGCTTTTCGGCGGTTGGTCTTCAGGCGAGGGCATTATATCAACATCCTCTTCCGAACTCGAGTGGATAGGAATACTCCCTACGGGCGGAGTCGGAGGAACAAGATCAAGTACAGAATGTGGAATGGGCACGCTGGTGATGAAAACAGTACCGCCAGGAGATATCATTCTAAGCGGAGTAGGTCCCGGTGCTGCCATCCCGCCTCCAAAACTGCCACCGTGAGCCGTTGCTGCCATTTCAACGTCGATTTGAGCGAACATCTCCTCTTCAGTTACTGCTCGAGCCCCGCTGGGGGCATCAGTAGTCGGCATTGAAGAACTTGTAGCAATATCACTTCCACTCATGACAGATGACAAGTCGGCAAGAGGATCGCCGTGACGGCGAAAGAGTTCATCCATCAGCTGCTCATCAAACACAATCGTACTCCCTTGCATATCGTCAAGCGGGGCAGTTGTAGTCATGGTGATCGCTTCGGTAACGATAGCCTCCTATGTCTGATGTGATTCTTGAGTAACAGGAGGCCCGACATGTGCAGCATCGATCACTGGACAAAGAATAAGAGAACTGTTAGAACTTAACTCGATCGAAGATTTTGACTTAAGAAAGATATGTGGAATGTTCAGAATACCTTCCTTGGTTTGACTCGTAGGCGGCAGAGCGACATCAGTGACTTGCGTTGCAGCCGGAGACATCTACGGCTGGTCTAGATTATAAGCGGGAACAGCCTGGGGATCAGCCGCAGACGAGGATTTGGGCTGGGTTGACGCGGAAACTTCAAGACTTGCTTCATGGTGGCCAACCCCTGAACCCTCTCCTATATCAAAGTGCTGGGCGCCAAGTCTTTCCTTCTCATGTAGAATCATTGACTCATGAAGAATCTTCCTTTCATCTTCAGTCAGAATGCGATTCTCGAGTTCAAAGTCATCCACAGACTCGCCCTGATGCGCCTCCTTCTCTTCCTCGACCAGTCGGCCCCAAGCGTTATAAAGATGCGCCGGATAATCATCGAGCCAGGCTAGACCCCTATGTCACAGCATGTTAGCGTTGTAAACAACGAGAAGGTCTTCGATGTCAGCCTCTAGCCTGGACTCGGCCGACTTTACTTTCTCCTCAACCTCAGCCTCCACCTTGCGGAATTTAGCCACAGCCGCATCCCGTTCACCCCTAAGCAGAATAGTTTGTTCGCACGCCTCCTGGGCTGCGTTGTTTGCATCATCCCTTTCCTTAGCCAGGTCGGAAAATTTAGCCTTAAGCTCGTTAAGTTCCTTGACCGCCGCATCCCGCTCGGTGGTAACTTTAGTGTTCCGATGGCCCATCTCCTCCACCAGGGCAACATGTGTCTGCCCCAACCTCTCCATAGCCGCCTTCGCTTCGTCAGCTTTTTTGGTGGCCTCGATTTCCGATTTCCGAGAAGACTCGGCCTCAGCAGTGAGCACTTGAATGATCCGATCCCTTTGAGCGAGTTCGGTCCCCATTTTCTCAAGTGCTTTGGCTCGCTCAAAGGCCACCTTAGAAGCTTTCTCTGCAGCCTTAACCCACTCTCTGTACTGGGTGTAGATGTCATGAACATAATCATGCATCGTGCCTTCTACCCCTAATGGAATTCTCTTTAAGTGTGGTGGGAAGACATAGCCATCGAAGCAAATGTTCGGAAAATCCTTCCTCATCTGAGCCAGTTTAATAGCCCCTTCTCCTATGGGCTCAGTTGGGACCTGCTCTGTAATTATGGAGGCCGTGGTCTCGGCTCTCTAAAGATGAGTCTCAGATCTAGAAGTATGAGAGGATGGCCTGTGACGAGGAGGTTTGATGTGTACGTAAATGTGCATATTTTTACCACCATATTTAATGTAACGACCCGTACTTTTAACACTTTAAAAATACGAATTAAAATGAAAATTTTGGATAAAAATCCGAAGGAAATAAAATTTTGTATTGTTAAATGTGAGTTACAAGTTAAAATACAAAACTGAATTCTGAAATAACTTATTTGTAAATTAAATATGGATGTTAACTTGTAGTGAATGTAAATAATGAATTGAATTTGATTGTAAACCAAATTGGTTATGATTGTAAACAAAGAATAAATAAAATGGTAGATTTAATAATGGAAGTTTATGTTATTGAAACTAATATAAATAAATGTAACTTAATATTACAGTTGATTGAAAGCAGATAATAACTGAAACTGTAATTCGATAAAGATGTTAACTTGTAATTGAACGTAAGTAAAGATTTAAATTTGAATGTAACAAGTAATTGAATTGAATTGAATTTGATTGTAAACAACGAAATAAATAAAATGTTACATTTAATATTGAAGTTATAATATGGAAATCAATGTAAATGAATGTAATTTAATATTACTGTGAATTTAAATAAGATGATAGCTGAAGAAAATGAAAGTAAATGAATTATAAACTATTGATAATAATGTATAAGTAAATGGTTGATTCAATAATGAAAGTGTAAATCGAAATAAAATAATTCTTTTGGAATTAAATAACTTGAATTTGAATTACAATATAATTGAACGCTGAATCTAATATAATCTTTTATATTGGATTTATAATGGAAAACTGCATTGTAAAAGATTATTAATTACTGTGAAATTAAAAATGGGATTTGTGAACAATTAAAATTTGATTTAAAAGTTAATAATTTAAAATTGGGAATTTTATATTGAAATTAAACAGTCGAATAATTTATTTTTCGAATATTGGATTTAATTAGACAATTAAATCGATAATTTAATAAGTTAAATTTCAGAAATAATTGAAAATCGAGTTGAATATGATTGAAAATGATTTGTAAAATTTTATCTTATCATATTAGAGTTATAGTAATGTTATAGAACTTATAAAATTGAATTTAAAGTTAATTTGTGAAAATTGAATATTTTTAATATTTAATTATCGACTGAAAAATAGCCATTTTTCGAACAGTCTTAGAATTGAACGAAACTAGTTCCATTGGATCCGTAATAGTTTGTTATTGTTGGTTTTCAATTTTCGTAGCAATCGGAGTTATCGTTTGACCGTGGCAGCTCGAAACGCATCGAATTGTTTTTAATATTAATTCGGCGAGAGAAAATAGTCATTTTTCAAAAAGTCTCGGATTTCGACGAAACCTATTTCATCGGATCCGTAATGTCATATTATTGTAGGGTTTCAAATTTCGTGTCAATCGGATTTACCGTTTGACCGGGGCGAGCCGAAACGCACAGAAATTTGATTAACCAATTTAATTTTAAATCGATCGTTTATTGCCGTAACTCGCACAGATGATCGAATTAGCTTCCGAAACCTATTCCATTGTATTTGGAATGCGGGATAAACCCTAGAAACGCCGGTCACCACGCGAGATTTGAAGTTCGGATTTTGGAGTGAATAGTGTTTTTCGGTAAATTTTTATAAAAGGAACCCTTTATCATTTCATTTGAAAACATCAGCCCTAGGGTTTCATAGCCGCCACTTTCAAATTCAATGGCCAGAAAATTTCGAAAATTCTTCCTCATTTTCCTCTCAATCCATCAACAATTAGCAAAAGTCGTCAACTACAAAGTTGTAGAGGACGATGAGAGCTTCAAATCCATACGGAGATGATCGAAAACGGAGCAACGAATCAACGGAAAATCGAGCTCGAAGCTGCTGCGTTTTTCACGTTTTTCGAGGCCAAAAGGGCAGCCGAGTTCCATGCTATTCACGGTGTAGGTAGAGTTCGCCGAGGGCTTCGCGATGGAGGTGGCCGATCGTCTTCAAGTCGTGTATTTTGGTCGTGAAAATTCAAAGAAGAGAGGCGGCTATGGGTTTCATACTCACGGCTTTGAACGAGAGAAGGAAGAAGGGGAGGGTGCGGCCAGATCTGATGGGTGGAAATCGACGGCCTGGATCGTTCTAGGTTAAAAAAAAATATTTTTAAATAAAATGTAAATTGTTTATATTATTAATGTGTACAAACTTCTAAAATGCATAACTTATTAATACGAGGTCCGATTGGAACGAAACTTTTTGCGCTGTGATCGTAATGACGAGAGCTTCGAAATGAAACTGGTTTGGATGGATTTGGAGACAGTGGAAATTTGGGCTAAAGTTGGGCGTCGTCTAGTTTTAGTTCCAAACCGGAACGTCTCGGCGACAACAGAAAATCAAGGTGAGTGTCTTATAACGCTCACAACGTACTGAATATCTTTATGGTAGTTAAATTTGACATTATGAAGTGATATGAATTTATTTGTCGTTGTTTGATAAAAATTTAATTGTCATATAGATTGTCATGTGAATTCACCGTTGAAAAATTAAATTGACAGTAAATTGAAATTAGGATTTAATCAAAATCAAATTTCCCGATATTGATAACTATGAAATTACCGTAAATTGTATTGATTATTGGATGATTTATTTCGATGGATGCTATTGGTTGATATTTAAATGTTTGGGTGTTTATTTGCTTATATATATCTTGTTATACATGCATATGACACTGTGATTGGTTTAAGTAATATATATTCATCCCGGACATTTAATTGAAATAAATAATCACTTGGCCATAGGATAGAAAATTATATACGGACACCGGGTTGGTTAAATTAAATGATTTTAAAAGCTGTTTTGAAATTATTTAAATGGATTGATTTTAAAGAAAAAATCCAATTTATGGAAATTGGATTATTTTGAATTGAAGCTCGAGATGTTGGAATTTAAACTTGGTAAATGAAATTGTTTAATTATTTGAAGTTTAGATTTTAAGTAAAAATTTTGAAATACGGCGTAAATTTTCGGAAGTTGATTTGTTTTAAAAGATCGGACTTTTAATCGAATTCTGAATATTTCTAAGAAAATTTATATGAAATGATATTTCAATTTTGAGTTTGGAATTGAAAATTTATTTGAAATTGAGATTTAATTAATTTGGAATTTAATTGAAATTCAAAGAAATTTGTGAATTGGACTAAATCGAAACTATTGAATTAAATTTGAAGATAAAATTGATTTGAATAGGATTTGAACTGAAATCGATTTGGAATGTAATACTTAAATGAATTCTTGAAATCCGAATGTTAATCTAAGTTTATTGAATTGGAATTGTTCCAGAAATTAAGTAAACTACTTAATACGGATGTTTAATTTGAAGTATATTCTAATTTGAATACGAAATGGTTTTAAAGCGAATCTTACATTCTTATATAAATATAGGAGCTGTTTTGAAATATGAAATATTTAAAGTTTCGAAATATATTGAAAGTGAAATTGTTTATTTTGTGGTTCAAATATGTATTTGAAATTGATAATTTGAAATGGTTTATTGAGAAGCTGAATCGAGTTGAAATTGATGATTTGAAATTGGATTAAATTTTAAATTTTGGGATTAGAGTTTATGTGAATCGTTTTGTGGAAATTGAGGCGAAAAATGATTTTTGAAATCGAAATGAGATTTTGAGGCGAAAAATGATTTGAAATCGAAATGAGATTTTGAGGCAAAAAATGATTTTGAAATCAAAATGAGATATTGAGGCGAAAAATGATTTTGAAATCGAAATGAGATATTGAGGCGAAAAATGATTTTGAAACGGAATCTTACATCTTGAATAGATATGATGATATTTGAAATGGATTTGATTTTGAAGCGAATATGATATTTTGATATCAATTATGAATCGATTTGAAAATGTAAAAGAGCCACCGGTGTAATAATACGTAGTTATTAAAGAGACCGGGATCGGATATGGACATACTCTCTGTCGATACCGAAAACCACTTTAATAACTAGTATACGTGGAGTGTTGATCCAGAATGAAGTGGATGGTTTGGTGAACGCGTTGACTGAAGAAAGAGAACGATATTGGATGACCCCTGACATGACTAAAACAGGAGCCGCGCCGGGCCATTGAGGTTCGCCACCTCTAGCGGACACACTTCTTCGTTACCATATCTATTACTGTTGTGATTCGATTTGGGTGCAACCCTCGATTTTGGGAGTGTTGTTTCGCGGTGTTGGGGTAGTAGCTGCTATGCCCAACATCAGTCCGGATCACGCAACTACTAGTATCCTAGTTGATATCGCCTCATGTACCTTGTCATACTGATTATCCTATTCGCGACCACTACGATTTTGATTTGTACCTTTAGTATATGGATTGCCCTCTGGTGACTTCCGGTTTTGGGGAAACTACGGTCTTGTATATACTCTTGGGAATAAAAATGTGTTAAGGGTGGAATGGACCATGACTTAACGCTAGTTTGATATTTTACTTTATGATAGACATTATTGTATATAGCGTATTCTATTATATAGTAGATAGTTTAACGGATCCTTAGGAGTTGGAAATCCCGAACATCTCTTAAGTTAATGCACGCACATTAAATACTGGATAGGAGGTGTCTAAAACCCGTAAACATCTCCGACGCCGTCACACTCATATTTACTTATTCGATTTAACTTACATGAGATATTTTAGTCCTGACTCGAGTGTTTTGTCTTTTCATTACGCTCGGGTCAGCCTGAGAATTTCAAATAAGGTTGAAGATCTATTCTGGAGGACGAAGACGGAGTTTGGTATTACATCATTTGTATTCTACTACTGTATTATTTTTCCGCTGCATTGTTGTATTATCTTTGATATGTATGTAACTCTGATTTAAGATGCATAATAATAATCAAATTTATTTACTTAACAGCTTCATGAACTGTTATTTTATTATTATATCTTGTTCCTTCCGCTGCGAGATTCTGAGTTTGTTTCTGTTCTTTCCTTTCTTTTCTTATTTAACCCCAATAACTATCTGTATTTTGGATTGTTTGAGTCGGCATGTGTGTATGTTTTGTCGACTTGAACGGTCAAAATGCAGGTCGTTACAGTTGGTATCAGAGCTTTGGTTTAGCGATAAACCTTGGCTCTAGTGGGGAATAACTCATTGAAATAGAGGTAAACTATATGAATGAGTTGAGTGTATATGAGAGAGCGTATTTGTAATTTTTATATAAAAATGATTTTATATTGTGTTAATTTGTTCCGTTGAGTATTTATGAATTCTGGTTGGTACTTGGGACGCCAAGGCATCGATAGGAATTTCTAAACACTCGAATAGGACAGATTGACATAATATTGTTTTGGATTATATTCTATATATAAAAGACTTATCTTGAAAATTTATAAATTTTGATTGTATTGGTTGTTAGGTGATGATAATATTAGATTATCATCGTTTATTGTTGATTAGTCAATATTTCTAACTATTGACTATTGGAGGATTTTAAGAAATGAAACTTGTAAATATGATTGACAATGAATATAAATGGTAAATAAAATGAAATAAAAATGAATTTAAATTAAGATGGAGAATTTAAATTCCGGTGTTTTGAAAATTTATTAACAAAAATTTGAAATGTATAATATAAGTATTATATGATAGTATATTCGATTAGAAATTGTTTTCAAAGGATTTCAAATGAAGTAAGTGTTATACTCCCCTCTTGACACTAGAGAATGATTTCGGTGATGAGTGCACGCATCATCGACGTTTATTTTCGAGAGTCCAAGTGGGGGAGATCACTTAATAGTTTTTCTAAACCCTGTTTTGATTAAAATTGAATTTTATTTTGTATTCTCTATAGTATGATTTGATATATAAATTATATAAGTATATATTATTTCAAAACTTGATTTGAAATGAAACCGAGATTGGAATTCTTGAGTTCTTTAATAATTAATGATTTTTCTTTTAATGGTTGAAATGAATTAATACTTGAATCATTACGGAACTTCTGAATTGCGAAATGAGAAATGAACCTAAGAGCTAAGTGAAATATCAATTGAAGTAGAAATCCTTAGAATTAGGAAATTATGAATTTAAAATAAAATTGAAACTGTAAAACTCGCATAGTATTAAATTTCATTCTATAGCATAGATATAACTTACCAAAATATTTAAGAAGTTCAAAAATGTTATATGAATTGTTAATTGGATAATATACAAGTATAGGTTTGAATAATGAAATATGCATTTAATTAATGGTTTGCAAATATAAATAAAATTGTTAGTAAATAATTGGAATTTAAATTAACATTTAAAGGTGATTCACAATTATGTTAATATAAAATGGAAATACTATATGTGAATGTAAATGTGAAATTAAATTATAGTGAAATTTAAGTAATGACTTAAGAATTAATTAATTGAAAATTCAACTTTGAATGAAAAGAGGTTGTATGTTGTTTAACTACATTCTATTTGCATAACTATAACTTACCAAATACTTAAAAATTTTAAAATGCTAATAAGGATAAGTAGAGGAATAATATACCAGTGTAAGAGTGAATAATAAAATGTGAAGATCTATTGATAGTTGTAAATATAAAAGAAATTTAAGCTGTAAAATGAATGATATATACAAGTGAATGAATAAAATTTAAAATTAATGAAATATAAAATTTGTAAATGGAAACTAATTAAAGTTGAATATAACTAAATGTCAATAAACTTGGAAGTGTATGAAATAAAAATTTTGACTTGGAAATGTATAATTGATTTAGTGTAGATTCGGGATAGATGGTAATGTTTGATATGCATTGGTTGTTTGATGGATGGTAATTGATTTAGTAGAATTCATTAGTATTAATGGAATTGAATAAACGGAATAAAATTTTAAAATAATTAAATTCAAATTTGAAGCAAAGTGAAATTAAATATAATTGAATCCAATTTAAATTGAAGCAAATTGACTTGAATTTAAAATGTGAATGTAACAAACTTGAATAAATCGGAAACAAATTGAATGTAAACGTATTTCATGGATAAATAAGAAAATAAACGACTTTGTGTTTATGATTGTTTCTTTAGAAAATTTAAAGTTTGATGGTTTGTACTTTGAAATAATAAAAGCAAAATTTTGGAAAAAAATCCAAAATTGTCCAATATATGCTGAAACGAAAACAACCCTAACTTTTAAATGGCTGGAATAAATTCAACGATATTAGACTTTTCGGAAATCTTAGAAACTGTAGCACGAATTTTGTTTAGACTGTCTTGAGAAATTCCTTCATTTACTTAGTTAAAAATTTGAATCTTCTCGCTGGCCTGTGTAAAAGGGAAGCAAAATCAATAGCATATACTTTTAGTATATTTGCCATAACCTTTTACTGGTATATCGGATTTTGATGATCTTGCACTTTCTGCAAAGATTAGAACTTAAGCTAAAACTTTTGTTTTAAGCATTTGGTGTTATGCTGTCGTTTAGAAGGTCAAAAACGTGACCAAACGTCGCTGACCTGCGCAATTCATTGTCAGGCTGAGGCGTATCTATTTAGTAAAACGGTCGTAACTTTTGAACGGAAGGTCCGAATTCAATGATTTTTGACATTCCGGAAAGCCTAAAACGAATGCAACAACTTTTGTTTAGATTCCATTGTCAAATTTTATTGTTCAGGTGACCAAAAACTGAGATTCGTTTGCTGTCCTGGAATTGGAATTTCAGTTTTGAAGCTAAACATGTTATATGTGTGTTGTTTATGATAAGTATATCGATCTATCTTTATATGCATGGTTCTAACTTGGTTATTGAGCATTTTAGTAGGTAGCAAAGGGGTTGCACTTCGCTTGTGGAGCTCGCTTCTGCGCTTAATGCAAAATGTAAGTTAAAATGCTAATAAACCCTAAATAAAAGGTATGTTCTCGGATTACAGTTTATGTTGTGGTATATTATTGTGTTCCCCATGTTTTGGGATGCCTCATTCTTGTAATGAGATGTATATCATGCAATTATTACTACTGTGAAATTTTTCGGTCCTAGCCGCGCAAAGGAGGTGCTGCCGAAATTTTTCAAAAATCCGGGAGTTAGAAAATTTTGTGAAAAAAAAATCCTATAACTAAATTTTGCAAATAAGTAGAATATTTTGAATGAATTATATCTAAATGATGGTTTCCCCTTCTCCGTTCCTTTTCGAGGACGAAAAGTTTTAAGTGAAGGAGAATGTAACGACCCGTACTTTTAACACTTTAAAAATACGAATTAAAATGAAAATTTTGGATAAAAATCCGAAGGAAATAAAATTTTGTATTGTTAAATGTGAGTTACAAGTTAAAATACAAAACTGAATTCTGAAATAACTTATTTGTAAATTAAATATGGATGTTAACTTGTAGTGAATGTAAATAATGAATTGAATTTGATTGTAAACCAAATTGGTTATGATTGTAAACAAAGAATAAATAAAATGGTAGATTTAATAATGGAAGTTTATGTTATTGAAACTAATATAAATAAATGTAACTTAATATTACAGTTGATTGAAAGCAGATAATAACTGAAACTGTAATTCGATAAAGATGTTAACTTGTAATTGAACGTAAGTAAAGATTTAAATTTGAATGTAACAAGTAATTGAATTGAATTGAATTTGATTGTAAACAACGAAATAAATAAAATGTTACATTTAATATTGAAGTTATAATATGGAAATCAACGTAAATGAATGTAATTTAATATTACTGTGAATTTAAATAAGATGATAGCTGAAGAAAATGAAAGTAAATGAATTATAAACTATTGATAATAATGTATAAGTAAATGGTTGATTCAATAATGAAAGTGTAAATCGAAATAAAAGAATTCTTTTGGAATTAAATAACTTGAATTTGAATTACAATATAATTGAACGCTGAATCTAATATAATCTTTTATATTGGATTTATAATGGAAAACTGCATTGTAAAAGATTGTTAATTACTGTGAAATTAAAAATGGGATTTGTGAACAATTGAAATTTGATTTAAAAGTTAATAATTTAAAATTGGGAATTTTATATTGAAATTAAACAGTCGAATAATTTATTTTTTGAATATTGGATTTAATTAGACAATTAAATCGATAATTTAATAAGTTAAATTTCAGAAATAATTGAAAATCGAGTTGAATATGATTGAAAATGATTTGTAAAATTTTATCTTATCATATTGGAGTTATGGTAATGTTATAGAACTTTTAAAATTGAATTTAAAGTTAATTTGTGAAAATTGAATATTTTTAATATTTAATTATCGACTGAAAAATAGCCATTTTTCGAACAGTCTTAGAATTGAACGAAACTAGTTTCATTTGATCCATAATAGTTTGTTATTGTCGATTTTCAATTTTCGTAGTAATCGGAGTTATCGTTTGACCGTGGCAGCTCGAAACGCATCGAATTGTTTTTAATATTAATTCGGCGAGAGAAAATAGTCATTTTTCAAAAAATCTCGGATTTCGACGAAACCAGTTTCATCGGATCCGTAATGCCATATTACTATAGGGTTTCAAATTTCGTGTCATTTGGATTTACCGTTTGTCCGGTGCGAGCCCAAACGCACAGAAATTTGATTGACCGATTTAATTTTAAATCGATCGTTTATTGCCGTAACTCGCACAGATGATCGAATTAGCTTCCGAAACCTGTTCCATTGTGTTTGGAACGTGGGATAAACCCTAGAAACGCCGGTCACCATGCGAGATTTGAAGTTCGAATTTTGGAGTGAATAGTGTTTTTCGGTAAATTTTTATAAAATGAACCCTTTATCATTTCATTTGAAAACATCAGCCCTAGGGTTTCATAGCCGCCACTTTCAAATTCAATGGCCAGAAAATTTCGAAACTTCTTCCTCATATTCCTCTCAATCCATCAACAATTAGCAAAAATCTTCAACTACAAAGTTGTAGAGGACGATGAGAGCTTCAAATCCATAAGGAGATGATCGAAAACGGAGCCACGAATCAACGGGAAATCGAGCTCGAAGCTGCTGCGTTTTTCAGGTTTTTCGAGGCCAAAGGGGCAGCCGAGTTCCATGCTATTCACGGTGTAGGTAGAGTTCACCGAGGGCTTCGCGATGGAGGTGGCCGATCGTCTTCAAGTCGTGTATTTTGGTCGTGAAAATTCAAAGAAGAGAGGCGGCTATGGGTTTCATACTCACGGCTTTGAACGAGAGAAGGAAGAAGGGGAGGGTGCGGCCAGATCTGATGGGGTGGAAATCGACGGCCTGGATCGTTCTAGGTTAAACATATATATATATATATATATATATATATATATATATATATATTTAAATAAAATGTAAATTGTTTATATTATTAATGTGTACAAACTTCTAAAATGCATAACTTTTTCATACGAGGTCCGATTGGAACGAAACTTTTTGCGTTGCGATCGTAATGACGAGAGCTTCAAAATGAAACTGGTTTGGATGGATTTGGAGATGGTGGAAATTTGGGCTAAAGTTGGGTGTCGTCCAGTTTTAGTTCCAAACCGGAACGTCTCGGCGACAACAGAAAATCAAGGTGAGTGTTTTATAATGCTCACAACTTACTGAATATCTTTATGGTAGTTAAATTTGACATTATGAAGTGATATTAATTTATTTGTCGTTGTTTGATAAAAATTTAATTGTCATATAGATTGTCATGTGAATTCACCGTTGAAAAATTAAATTGACAGTAAATTGAAATTAGGATTTAATCAAAATCAAATTTCCCGATATTGATAACTATGAAATTGCCGTGAATTGTATTGACTATTGGATGATTTATTTCGATGGATGCTATTGGTTGATATTTAAATGTTTGGGTGTTTATTTGCTTATATATATATCCTGTTATACATGCATATGACATTGTGATTGGTTTAAGTAATATATATTCATCCCCGACATTTAATTGAAATAAATAATCACTTGGCCATAGGATAGAAAATTATATACGGACACCGGGTTGGTTAAATTAAATGATTTTAAAAGCTGTTTTGAAATTATTTAAATGGATTGATTTTAAAGAAAAAATCCAATTTATGGAAATTGGATTATTTTGAATTGAAGCTCGAGATATTGGAATTTAAACTTGGTAAATGAAATTTTTTAATTATTTGAAGTTTAGATTTTAAGTAAAATTTTTGAAATACGGCGTAAATTTTCGGAAGTTGATTTGTTTTAAAAGATCGGACTTTTAATCGAATTCTGAATATTTCTAAGAAAATTTATATGAAATGATATTTCAAGTTTGAGTTTGGAATTGAAAATTTATTTGAAATTGAGATTTAATTAATTTGGAATTTAATTGAAATTCAAAGAAATTTGTGAACTGGACTAAATCGAAACTATTGAATTAAATTTGAAGATAAAATTGATTTGAATAGGATTTGAACTGAAATCGATTTGGAATGTAATACTTAAATGAATTCTTGAAATCCGAATGTTAATCTAAGTTTATTGAATTGGAATTGTTCCAGAAATTAAGTAAACTACTTAATACGGATGTTTAATTTGAAGTATATTCTAATTTGAATACGAAATGGTTTTAAAGAGAATCTTACATTCTTATATAAATATATGAGCTATTTTGAAATATGAAATATTTAATGTTTCGAAATATATTGAAAGTGAAATTGTTTATTTTGTGGTTTAAATATGTATTTGAAATTGATAATTTGAAATGGTTTATTGAGAAGCTGAATCGAGTTGAAATTGATGATTTGAAATTGGATTAAATTTTAAATTTTGGGATTAGAGTTTATGTGAATCATTTTGTGGAAATTGAGGCGAAAAATGATTTTTGAAATCGAAATGAGTTTTTGAGGCGAAAAATGATTTGAAATCGAAATGAGATTTTGAGGCGAAAAATGATTTTGAAATCGAAATGAGATATTGAGGCGAAAAATGATTTTGCAACGGAATCTTACATCTTGAATAGATATGATGATATTTGAAATGGATTTGATTTTGAAGCGAATATGATATTTTGATATCAATTATGAATCGATTTGAAAATGTAAAAGAGCCACCGGTGTAATAATACGTAGTTATTATAGAGACCGGGATCGGATATGGACATACTCTCTGTCGATACTGAAAACCACTTTAATAACTAGTATACGTGGAGTGTTGATCCAGAACGAAGTGGATGGTTTGGTGAACGCGTTGACTGAAGAAAGAGAACGATATTGGATGACCCCTAACATGACTAAAACAGGAGCCGCGCCGGGCCATTGAGGTTCGCCACCTCTAGCGGACACACTTCTTCGTTACCATATCTATTACTGTTGTGATTCGATTTGGGTGCACCCCTCGATTTTGGGAGTGTTGTTTCGCGGTGTTGGGGTAGTAGCTACTATGCCCAACATCAGTCCGGATCACGCAACTACTAGTATCCTAGTTGGTATCGCCTCATGTACCTTGTCATACTGATTATCCTATTCGCGACCACTACGATTTTGATTTGTACCTTTAGTATATGGATTGCCCTCTGGTGACTTCCGGTTTTGGGGAAACTACGGTCTTGTATATACTCTTGGGAATAAAAATGTGTTAAGGGTGGAATGGGCCATGACTTAACGCTAGTTTGATATTTTACTTTATGATAGACATTATTGTATATAGTGTATTCTATTATATAGTAGATAGTTTAACGGATCCTTAGGAGTTGGAAATCCCAAACATCTCTTAAGTTAATGCACGCATGTTAAATACTGGATAGGAGGTGTCTAAAACCCATAAACATCTCCGACGCCGTCACACTCATATTTACTTATTCGATTTAACTTACATGAGATATTTTAGTCCTGACTCGAGTGTTTTGTCTTTTCATTACACTCGGGTCAGCCTGAGCATTTCAGATAAGGTTGAAGATCTATTCTGGAGGACGAAGACGGAGTTTGGTATTACATCATTTGTATTCTACTACTGTATTATTTTTCCGCTGCATTGTTGTATTATCTCTGATATGTATGTAACTCTGATTTAAGATGCATAATAATAATCAAATTTATTTACTTAACAGCTTCATGAACTGTTATTTTATTATTATATCTTGTTCCTACCGCTGCGAGATTCTGAGTTTGTTTCTGTTCTTTCCTTTCTTTTCTTATTTAACCCCAATAACTATCTGTATTTTGGATTGTTTGAGTCGGCATGTGTGTATGTTTTGTCGACTTGAACGGTCAAAATGCGGGTCGTTACATTTAATCTATTTAAATTAAATAAATGGTCATATTGGGTATTTTAACTTGTTTAAACCAAAATTCAAATTATTTGAAATTGTCACATATTCATCTTCATATAGGGGCAAAATGGTCATTTTTATGCATTTATTAAATTGTGAAAATTTACATGGAATTTTCTGTGTTGTTTTATAGGAAATTTGGTGAATTTTACAAGTGGTTACATGATGATATATGCATGCACAAGAGTGAAAAGAACAAATGAAGATGGAAATAATTCAAAGTGAAGATAATGGAGGACCCCACCTACCCACCTACCTTAATGTACAAATTAGAGGCTAATGCACATGCTTATGGAATTAATGGCTTCATGTACACTTAAATGAGGATTATGTGAAGCTAATGATTACTTGGCCTCCACACTTCCTAAGAGGGTATTTTGGGCATTCCCTAAAAATATGAATTAGGGTTTAACACTTGTATATATACCCCTTATGTTTCATGTAACCTCCTCTCCTCTCTCTCTTAGTCTCTCTTTAGTTTAGTTTAGGCTCAAAAATAAAGAAAGCTCTTCTCTTTTTCTTTTCATGGCTACCTAGCCATTTCTTCTTTTCATGTAACTTTTTTATGTAATTCAATACATGTTCTTTTTCTTTTCTTCTTTATTTCCTTTCATGTTATAGTGTAGATTTACTTTCATGCAAGTAGTTAGTTTTAATTCTTGTTAATTAGCTTCTCTTTTCCATTAGCCTTCATTTTTCTTTCTTTTTGCTTTCATGTTGCTAGCTACATTTTTTAATCAAATGACAAATATGAGAGGCTAAACCCCTTCAATTTAGGGGTAATGAAGCTCTCTAATTATGTAGCTTCAACTATTTGTTAATTCATGTTCTCTTTTTGTGCTTAATGATGATCAATGAAGTGTTTTATTTGTTGTTCTTGCTTTGAATTTGATAGCCTATATTGTTGACACCAAATAGGTTATGCTTAAACAATCACTAACACAAATGCCTCTTCATCAAAATATGATTATGGCATAAGAAAGTGATTTGAAATTAAAATTTGATGGTCTATATTTCTAATCAATAGTTAATAGGCCATACTTAAAATAGATTTCATTTTCATTTTCATTGTCAAGTTTCATGAAAGTTAGTAAGTGATTTAAGGGGTGTGTCAAAGTTTGATGGCTTATGTTGGCTAACTAATAGCACAAATATGCCATACTTATGATAGGCACATCAATTAATGCACTATTGACCATAAAAGAGAGATTATGATTTCATATGTGTTGAACTACATAATCTAGAGAGTGGATTTATTCTCTAAATTGTCATTTAACTCTTGTATTTGCATCTCTTTTCTTTTAGTTAATTAGCTAATTTTCTAATTCTCTAGCTTAACTTTCACTCGACTTTGGTTTAATTTGATTGAATATAATTTTAAAATCATCAATTCCCTGTGGATCGACCCGTATTCGCCACGTACTACAAGTGTACGCCGTGCGCTTGCGGTTATTTTTATTTCAAAATTCGTTCGGCTATTTTCTAACTCGATAGACATTTAGCCGTCTGAACAAGGTTCTGGCGGGTGTGGAACAAAAACAGGGGGTGGAGACGGAAGTCTAAGATGAGGAGAGCGTGATCTAGATCGATGTCTATATTCTCTGTCACGCCCATACCTGTCATGGTTAGAGTATTCGCGATCGCGATCTCTATCTGAATCCCTCCTGCGGGAATCATAATAACTAGAAGCTTTTCGGGTCGAGCGAAGATTCCCGAGCATCGATCCTTTTCCAAACATAGTACCTGAAAATGAGAAGCGAAGAAAGAGTTAGTGATTTCCTAAGTTGGACAATTTACAGTTGTGAATCATATAGTGTAGTGAAGTGTATGCATGTGCAACCCCCCGACCAACCGGAAATGTCGGCTGCACTCATAGCAAGCGACCCGCTCAGTTCAAGAGCATTATCAAGCTCCTCCATCACGACGTCGTGTTGAGACGACACAAAATCCAGAATCGGAATATCAGCGAGCCCTGCAAAAGGAATCTCTACTTGCGGGGGAGGAGCCTCCGAAATTCTAATCCTCGGGACGGGCAAGGACACAACCATGGATTTAAATCTGTCGGATTTATAATGCTTGTGAGCAACAGCCTTTCCTTTTCTCTTTCCTCTTGAATCCTGGACATCGGAAGAATGCCCAGCTGGGAGCTTGGTGTCGGTAGGCGTTCTCTCCGGATCAACTTGCTTGGTTATCATGACTGCGGGTGCATTGCGCTTCGCCCGTTTCTTCGGGACCACCCTAAGTGTCCCTTCCAGCTGTATGCTCTGCCTCCGTTCTATCAGCCCGACGGTCCTCAAATTTCTGTCGGTCCGAACCAAGTCGATATGCCTCTCTTCGCCTGGAAACGCTTGGAGAATCCAAACCAGCTCTCGGAAGTATGCACCATCGGGTCGAGAGATTGCAGCTATAAAGGAGGAAAAGTATGTCAGTTTTGAAGTTAGTTACTAATATCTCAATGATTCAAGAGAAAAATGGCAACGCTTACGTCTATCCAACCACCGCCTAGCAAATCCAGGGGGCCACCAAACGTAGAACCATTCGGTTTTAAAGTAACTTAGCCTTCCCCAGGAGCCCATTACAATGTGGCAGTTCCTGACCGCTTCCAAGAAGGTGAAAGAGGGGCTGTCTCCACGGCTCTTAACGTTAAATAAATATCTGATCTCGATCGGCTTTGGTGGTCGAAGGAGGATCTCCATAAACAGAATGAAGGTGCTATTCAACAAAGCATACCCGTTGGGATGTAGCTAAGATGGAGCTATGCCAAGAAACGATAACATCTCCCTTATATATTGGTTGAAGGGAGGGAGTGTCCCCGCTGTGCAAGCATGACGGTTGAAAGCAGTAAACCCCTCCTTGGGATCGTGTGGCCTGTCATTTGGCCCAGGCAGTAGCACGTCGTCAAGCGACAAACTGTGCCTTAAAATAATCCGTCCTAGCATATCCTCGGAGATACCCGACGGCACAGAATCTTGTGGACGACAAATAAACCGAGCCCCTAGATGCTTGTCCGGAGCTGGGTCTATAACTTCGGCTTCAATAACCGGTATTTCGATGGTTGAAGAAATTGGACTCGGGAGTTCCTGCTGCTGAGAACTTGAAGGTTCTATGGCTAGCTAGCTTATGAAAAATCATTGTTAAACAGACAATAACACTCGTGTATCCCCCAGTGTAAAGTGTGAGTGTGTTGTGCAGTGCGGTACTGTATATCATTTAAGAAGTTCTACAGAATTGGAAGAATCATGTAAACGATGAGACTTCGGAATTCGGTCGGAAGGACCGTCATCGCTGACCATCACAACCGTGTCATCCAGTTATTAGCAATCAGTCCAAGTTAAAGTTTGTTGAAATTTTGTCAGAGTTGCAATTCCATCGACGAGCTTCGAAGGGAAATCAAATATGCAGTCCGAAGGTCAAGTCTAATTATGCCAAAAATAAAGCTCGTCGGAGTTAGATGTTCAGATGCACAATGTTTTTTCAATATCATTCGAAGTTAGGTTCGTTGTCAATCATCTAAGGTTCAAGTTTGAGTCGATCACTCAGGTTCAAGTTCGAATCGCTCGCTAAGGTTCAAGTTCAAATCGATCGCTCAGGGACATGTTCGTATCGGTCCCAGCGCTGCACAGTTCGACTCGATTCAAAGCCTCCAGTTTGACTCGATCCAAAGCCACCCACTTCGACTCGACCCAAGGGCTACGCAGTTCGAATCGGTCCAAGGCCTCCACTTCGACTCGATCCAAGGCTGTCGCTTCGACTCGATCCAAAGCTATCCACTTCGACTCGATCGAAGGCCATCATTTTGAATCGATCAGACGCAACCCCTTCGTATCAATCTACGCATTCAAAGCACTCGATTCGATGCAAAGCTCAACCATCGATCGATACGAAGGCCTCCGTCTGATCATCTCGAAGCCCCTACTCCAGATCGACGTAAAGCTGAGGCCAAGGAATCTTCGATCGATCACGACTCTAGTTGATTTGGTGTTAAAGATCGAGTCTCATCGTTTACGCGTTGGATTCGCTTAGTGAATTACCTAAAACTGGCAGTTAGTTCGTGTGATTAAGGATCTGAATCGGTTCGAAGGCAAGAATGTTTTCTTCTTTTTTCTTGAGTCTCTGAACGATACGAAAGCAAGGCAGGACAGCAAAAGGTAAAAAGTGAAAAAATGGCTAAGTACAGAGTATTTATATGGACTCGAAAGCAAAAGGAATAAACAATTCGGATCTCGGTGGATTCGACCGGTTACGAGACATCACCCCGGGATCGATTCAAACAAGCTTTTCGACTCTGTCTCCAATGCATCGATGTGAAGCTCCTTTTTGTATCGTTCACCTTCGACTCCATCTCTGGTGCAGTAATACGAGCAATCAGTTCGACTCCATCGATACGAAACCACACTTCGTATCGATCACCTTCGAATCCGTCTCCTGTGCAGTTCGACTCTATCTCCGGTGTAGTTCGACTCCATCGATACGAAACCACACTTCGAATCGATCACCTTCAACTCTGTCTCCTGTGCAGTTCGACTCCATCAAATCACGGCTTCTAGAGGCCAACTCCATCAATACGAATTGCCTGTTCGTATCCAGTGACCCCATCTATATCGATTCGAAATGCTCATTTCGCATCCCTAAACTCAATGAAAATTGTCTTCAATTTTTCAACCCTTCACATCGATTCAAGAGAGGATCGTTACGAAGGAATATTCAAAAACAACCATCGAGCATTGTTACAACGAATTTCACGTCAGTTTAGGAGAGGATCGATACAGAATTCAATATAAAATACACTGACAACGACTCGTGGACGTACAAACGTCAAGGAGAGTCAGATTGACATATATGCATGTGTGTCGGACTAATATTCAATATTCCAGATTTACAGGAATTGGAAACTCATTTGATAACAATTACAACAACAAACGGCTCATTACTAGCATACAGCAATCAGTTGCAACAATACAGGGTACAGCAGTTGACAGTCAACAGTTTACATTATAAAGAAAAACAGTCAAAGGTTACAGCTTTCATCGAAGAGACGATGACTATTCAGAATGAAGATTGCGGCAGTTCAAAGCACATCATGTTTTCACAAGACGTACTTTGGGGGGAAAATGTTATCCTGCCTTTTGGCAAGGCCGTGACACTAAGGAATTGACTAGTAAACCAATGACGGTCCATCCCAGAGATCGGTTATACACGGGCTCAATATAGATATCGACGAATTTTGTCCGAGTCCGGATCGAGCTTAAATTAGTATAACATGACAAGCTAAGCTATGAGTGTCAATGTTCCAAATTTCAAGTCAATCCGAGTTCGTATGCTCAAATTACGATCGATGCAAAATTGGGTGAAAACCAACCTTTGTTCGACTCGCTTCACTTCGACTCCATCTCAGAACCTCTGTTCGACTTGATCCACATCCTTCAGAAAACAACAGTTCGACTCGATCGTCTAATGCCCACTTCGACTCGCTCCGCTTCGCATCCATCAAAGATGCCCACTTCGACTCGCTCCGCTTGGCATCCATCAGGGATGCCTACTTTGACTCGCTCCGCTTCGCATCCATCAGAGAGCCACATTTCGACTCGATCATCCAATGCCCAGATCGTGTCCATACAGGAAAAACCTTTGTTCGAATCCATCTTGGTGGGCCACTCTTATCGATACCAATAAGTCCACCTCCTATCTATTCGAACAAAACACAAATACCTCAATACGAAGGGGACTGCTGCTGAACCGATTCAAAGTAGTCGAGTCGAAGAGCGAGTCGAATAAGAGCGAGTCGAACGAAACAGCCAACCGAAGATCCCAATTCGTATCGATCATATCTCCTAATCTACAAGTCCAAATGCTATGAAATTTTCATAGAAGACTACATGCATGCTAAAGAATGTCCATGCCAAATTTCGACTCCATTGGATGAAATCTTGATCGATACGAAATCTATTCGTATCGATCACGGATCGGATCGAAACTTCACGGGCTTGGGCGCGCGGACCTGGTCACGTGCCAGAGAGGGTCTCCCGAGATCTGAGCGAAATACCAGCCTCATACACCTATAAATAGACCCCCAAAGCCAACAGAAAACTGGTTCTTCTTCTTTTTTGGAGATCTCCAACGCCTAGACTCTACCGGATCCAGATCTGAACTCCATTGCTGCTGCTACCAACGAATTTCACTGCTGCCAATCATAATTGCCTGTTGTAATTCATTGAATTCACTTGTAATCATCAAAGATGGATCAATAAAGCAAACTACTTCATAGTGGACGTGGGCAATACGCCGAACTACTCTAAATTCTTGCGCCTCCTTGCATGTTAATTATTTTCATATCTGAGATTTGGAGTTTTTGTTAGATAATTCCTCTTTTACATTTAATTTCTTCACTTTATCTCTTCAAAAACTTCCGAAGAGTGTTGTGCCCAATTTTGCTACAAACAGCTATAGTAGGCGGTACCACAATAGCCCAGTCATTGTATGGAATCCATTCTCCAATACGTGCCTTTATGGTTTTAGTTGTATACCTATTATGCTGGAATTTAATTAATGTTACAGTTTTGGCTATGATTAATAAGTGTTTGTATCTTAGAAACTATTATAATATTAGAGAATTTCATATGAAATGTTTTGGTTATCGTAAGGTAAAAACCCATCCATGTTTATGTGCGGTGTGGTCTTATGAGATACCTTTGATTTTAAAATGGTTTTAAACATAATAATTCTGCTGTTTGAGTTTACTGACACTAGACCCATGTCTGACCCAGAGTTTTATTTTCTTTTCATAAAACTCTTGGGTGCTCAAATTTTTATGGGCAGCCAAGTATTTCAGGTTTCCACGGATGCATATTGGAGGAGCTTGGAGCAGGAGGCTTCATCGACGGCTAGTTATTATCTTGTTTCCACTGTACTATATATATCTTGTACCAAGTAGGTAGGGACAGGCTGTTATAACTGTCCAAGGGTAGAGTTGTATTAGTATGACTTTGATGTATCATTTTTGAAATGACTTTGTAAAGTATTATTTTGATTAATATATGTTATTCCATTGCGTTGTGAGATTCTATGATTGTTTACTTCTTGTAAGCTTCTATCTCCTTTCTTTCCCCTAACAATCTGTCTTTCCGGCACTTAGTTGTTTGGCACATGAATACCGTGAATGTATTAGTGTCGATTTCTGGGGTTTGGAAAGGAGGGTCGTTATACATGGGAGTGAAACACTATCCAATAGAGAATTCATCTCGTTAATTATATGGGCTTAATATCATGATCAATTGTAGTCAACTCCAAATCAAAGTTTCTAGTTAGGGTAGTATAGTTAATAATAATTATTATTATTACTGAACCAAACATTTTGTGTTTGGAATTAAAAAGTTGAATGTGGACGATGTTGGAATTTTAACAAAAACCAAATTTTGTAAGTCTTAATGTGATATGGTGTTTACGAAGAGAACTGGTGAAAATAGTTTTTGCTACCACGTACCACTTATAATAAATAAAATTGGATTTTACCAACAAATATGTAAGCGATAAATTCAGCCAAAATGTCACACCACTAACTAAGGTGATCTAACGACCCATAATTTAATCGCTATTTAAATGAATATTTAATTATATTTTTAATAATTAATAAATGGATTTTTATTAAAAAATAAAACTATTTTAAATAATAACTGATGATAATAAAATCATTTTCAAAATTTGTTAACCAATATATATAGTTCATAGAGGAATAGAAAACGCGACTGGAAATTATTTTCCAAAATATCGATTTTTCATTAGTTAAAAGTTAATTAAAATGTTAAAATATTATTGTAAACATACATGATCACAATAACTATTTAAACATGTGTACATGTACACATATATGCATGTACATGTCTCTTCTTAAGTGTGTGTGTATATAAGATAAAAGAGGATATTTTTAAATAAAAGTGTATATATTTTAGTATATATTAATGCCTTTGCCAACATATGGTACATGGATCATGGCATGAATAGTCGAACATTATGGAAGGGGGTATAAGGAGGGGGCGGATCATGGGGGATATGGGGCGCATGCATATGTGTATAACTAAATATAAGCACTTATATAATTTATAATTAATATCCAAAGACTATATATACCCCTTTACCTTCATGTTCTCATTTCTACAAACTCCTTCTTTATTTAAAATTCATAAGAGTTTAAGTAAACTTAGCCATGGCTTCCTCTTCATAACTTCTAAAGTGAGAAAAAAAACTTCTTTTTGCAAAAATCCTTCCTTTTATTCACAAAAATCACTACAACATCTTCTACAACACCTTCTCTTCCAAAATACAAGCAACCATCCACCCCAAAACCACATGGCCGAGCCAAATCTCCACATGGCCGTGCCCAACAAGGCCTAGGCTGAGCCCAAAGTCCACTTGGCCGAGCCATTTCAAGTGTTCGAGCAACTAAAATTTCAATTTTTGCAAAGTTCCTAAAGCGTTTTCGAGTTTCGGCAAAAGTTCGCTTTGATTTAAAAAGTTTCGGTGGGTAAACCTAATATTTTTAGAAAAGAAAGAAATTTGTTTTAATGATCTATATGTTGTGAAAATATAGTGTTTGCCATGTTGAATTATCATGTTGTTTCGATGGTATATGATTGCAGGTTGGTTGTTTGGAATAGATTGGTGATTTGGATAATATGTTGATATGTTGGATATGTATATGGATATGGATGTGTGATATTGGTTTATCATATGATGGTAGTATTGTTTGTGAAACAAAACCAAGTATGTTGTGAAATGGGTATGAAACTAGCACTTTAAATGGTCAAAAAAGGACTTGAGATCCGATGGAAAAAGAAAAGCTTTCTTTTAATCTTGACTTTGGAAATGTTTTCCAAGTTTATACCTTTTGTCTAAAGTTTTCAAAACCTTTCAATTTAGTTTTCAAAACATGGCGCGGCTAGTGTTAAGTGAGATTTCCACCTAGAAATCTTTTAGTGAACTGCGCTTATAGCGATAGTCGCTATGGATGTAGTTCGGTAAATTTCATGATTTCAAGTTTTTAAGTGTTTTCTTTGGATTGTTTTTGAAAACTCATTTCAAACTAAATTGAGTAAGTCAAAAGTTTAAGTTTTTAATTATTTAATAATTTATTTATTTTATTAATTGGGTAATTATTATTTAATTAATTAAGTAATTAGGTTAAGTAATTAGAGTTTAAAAAATTATTAACTAAGTAAATTATTTTTATTTAAGTAAGTTTTAAATAATAATTAAGTGAGATAAAAGAAAATTAATTTATAATTAATCAAGTTTATTTATTTTAGTTCATTATTTTAATTAGAGTTAATTATTTAATTAATTATTATTAAATTAAAGGTTAATTATCCACTTAATTAGGGTTTAATTTCTTAAATAAATGCTATTTAATTAAAGTTTCATTAAGGTTTAATTATATATAAAATTAGGATCATTAATGATTAAATTTTTATTTAATTAAGGTTAATTAAGGATTAACTGAGTTTCAAACATATGATTTAATCAAGGGTTATTTTTTTTAAAGTTTCTTTTAAAACTCTATCGGTTATTTATTTTAACCACTTTACTTATTTAAGTGAATGTTTTTTAAAACCAAGGATCTCTTGTCCATGCTATTAAGTAGCCAAATGAATTAAAGTAGTTGTAATAAAACGATGATGCGTTTTATTGAAAATAAGTCGACTTGTACTTATCACAAATACCGCACTTCCTAAACATGATGAATATGAGGGGGTTAATTTTAATAAGCGGGTCATGATAATCTAAGCATATGGAATGCATGTCCACATTAAATCTTTACACCATGATGGTGGGATCGTCCACTATAAACAATTTTACCTTTTAAATTATCGAACGTTGGTTTGGAGAGACCAGGATCAGATATTAGGTGTTATTCGAAAACCATTTCGAACCAACGTAAAGTTCGAATTGGAAATAGTAAAGGCAAGGTCCAAGATGAAGACTTTGAAGTGCAAGAGTTGTTTGCTACTAGCGCTGAGGGTGATTCTGAAATGGGTGTGTGGAGATAGTACCTTCGGTTCGTTCATCTCCTGAACGAATTGTATGGATGAGTGCTGACATTGTGTCAACATATGGAAGGCAATGTTAGCATTCCAAGTGGCAACGCTATAATAAGGTAAATGTAGCCCCATCCTCTTCAACCGGGAATAATTGAAATGGGGGAGATGCAAAAAGGCTAGGTGGGTTACTCCTATAAGGGTAAGGTCATGCCCATCTAGAGTACCTACTATTAACTCATTATGCTTCGATACCGTTATTGATCCCAATCGAGGGGTGATCTTATTCAGTACTATCTAGTAAAGGTTAGGCCGATCTTGTGTTGGCAGTGGTCGATAGGTTCGACCTCAGTGTTATTTTATCTAAAGATGCACCGTGATGGGCGGTACCCCAGTAGCCCAGTTGTTGTATCGAATCCATTCTCCAATAAGTGCCTTCGGTCTTAGTTGTATACCTATTATGTTGGAATTTAATTAATGCAACAATTTCGGCTATGTGAATTATTTTTTTGAAAACCGTAGACATTATGATAATATCACTGGATTTCTGTATAAAGTGTTTTGATTATTGTAAGGTAAAAACCCATCTGTGTTTATATACGGCGTGGTCTTATAGGATACCTTTGATTTTCAAATTGTTAATAAAAGTTAAAATTTAGTTGATTGAGTTTAGTCACACCAGACCCATGTCTAACCTAGAGTTTTCTTTTCTTTTCCTAAAACTCTTCGGTACTCAAATTTGTATGAGTAGCTAAGTGATCCAAATTTCTTACGGAAGCATTTTGAAGGAGCTGGAGCAAGTGGCTTCACTGTTAGCTAATTATTATCTTATTCCGCTGTGTTTATGTATGATCTATGTATCCTGTGATGGATAGGTAGTTATAACTGTCCAGTTGAATTTGTAATGTGATGAATCTGATGTATTATTTACATGGAAATGACTATGTAATATCTTATGTTATTTGTTTTATGATGTTCTGATTCGTGGTGAGATTCTGTGGTTGTGTAGTTTCTTCTTATCTTTCTTTTTCTTCCACCCATAATCGCTTGTCTTTGTGAGCAAGAAAGGTGGTCATTACAACTTTGGTATCAGAGCTTAGGTTAAGCAAACACCTAGGCTTTGGTTAGGGTCAACTTCAAGAGTGTGTATTTGTAATTTCACGTGTGTATGTGTGTGTGTGTGTGTGTGTATATATATATATATATCTAATAGATAGATCAACTTGATAGGTTTGATTAGTACCCTTCTTTAAAGCTTTATCTCGTCCAAGTATACTAAGATTATCTTACAATGTCCAGGAAGTAAGACATGAGTAATAGAGGCAGACGAGGTAGGGGAGTAGGTAGCACTATGACTACAAATGATCGAACCCCAAATCCTAAAGGTGTTCGGGTTGCTGAAGAGACGGCGCCAGAGTAGCCAAGAGTGAATTTCGCAACCTTATGCAAGGATTACACTAACCTCAGAGGGAAACCATTTAAGGAAACTGAGTTTGTCATGGAAATGCAAGCTTGTTTGCGATCTTGCAAAAAGATTTTTAAAGGACTTGGTTTATCAAATGAACAGAAAAGATTCTTAGCAACATGGAAACTGCAAGAAGGGGCAGTAGCTTGATGGGACTCACTTACTGCAAATATTCCAGAAGAAGAGTTTTCATGGGCCCGATTTAAAGAAGTTTTTGAGGACCAATTCTTGCCAACCGCGGGAAGGACTAGGATGTACCGGAACTTCTTGGTCTTGAAACAAGGGGATCTATCTATAGCATAATATGAGATGAAGTACGAAAAGTTATCTTGTTTTGTACTGCAATTGATCGGCACACCATTAAAGAAAAATGAGATGCTTGTTTTGGGTATGAGAAAAGAGTACCATGAGAAAAGGACAGCCCATATCAAGGGTACTTTTGGGGATTTATTTCACATGGCTCTGAGGTACGAGGCCTTGGAAAAGAAGAAGCCTACTCCAGTAGCACCAAGCGGTGGAAATACTAGTGGAGGTGGTTCTAACAAGAGGAAGTTCAATCCAAATTGGAAGAATCAAGGAAAAGGGAAACAAGGAGAAGGTCAAGGAGACAAGTTAATGAACATTAGTTGTTACCTTTGCAAGTAGAAAGGTCATATTTCAAGGTCCTATCCAAACCGTGAAGCTCCGAAGCAACAAGGTGGAGCCATCTTTCTGATGGTCCTGAAGTATCTTTGTTTTGATTGTCATCGCCAGGCCATAGGATTAAATCCTGCCCACTCATGAAGAAGGCGCAGCAGCCCAAGGTGTACGCCATTAAGAATGAACCGTCTACTTCAACAAATATGAAGGGAAAAGGCATCCTTGAAGGTATCTTACTGATTAATGGTATTTTTGTTCGAGCATTATTTGATGTTAGTGCCTCTCATAGTTTTATCTCTTGTGAATCAGTAGGTAAACTTCATCTTATTCCTAGTATTGTATAAAACCCTATGTGCGTGTCTAACACCATAGGTGGTGTAACCCATTTGAATATAATTTGTGAGAATGTGCCAATTTCCTACCTTTCTTATCACTATTCGTGTAACTCATATGTCCTAGACTTTAAAGGATTTATATTATTCTAGGAATGGACTGATTATCAAAATATGGAGCTATTTTAGATTGTGCTGAAAGGACTTATCATTAGAAACTAAGTTGGGAAGAATTGCTAAAGTATCATGTAAGGAACCCGATATTAATATATTTAGTTTCTTTTATGCCCTAGAATCATCCCAGGATGTGTTAAGTTATGTAGAAGTTGTTAAGAATTTTCCCGATGTGTTTGAAGAAGTGTAACGACCCACCAATCCATACAACTTAAGATGAAAATAACCCATACATGTCCAACCCAGATCGAGTGGAAAGCGGATAGTTATGGGAAAGAAAGGTGAAAGAAGAGGAGAAAGAGAAAAGAAATTAAAAACAACATAGAATCTCAAAATCAGAGCTGAACAACATATAATATAATATCAATGATCTTTAAAAAAGAGAAACTATTATATTCTTACATCCATCAGAGTACAACAACAATCACAATCATCAGCCTAGATAGTTATAACAATCTGCCCTTACAATTGCAAAGGATTTCAACAACAAGGAGTGAAAAAATAATATATACGTGAATATGACTTGATGACCTCCAACTCGTCTCCTGAGCTCCAATGCATCCAAATCAATTTGTAATATACTCGGTTTGACTCGAGCATTATAATAAAATAACACCCGAGTCAGTTTGGAAAACTAGCGTGAGAAAACACGCCTAACTGAACTTTTAAAGTTATAGAAAACCTTTGAAAATCAAAAGACCGCGCCGCACATAAACACGGACAGTTTTTACCTTACGATAACCAAACCATTTTTATAGAAAATCCTTTGAAATTATAATAATGTATAGAATACAAATACTTACTATCAAAGCCGAAATTATTACGTTATTGAATTCTAGTATACTAGGTTCTACAATAAAAACTGTAAGGGGACGTATTGGAGATTGAAGTCCATACAATGACAAGGTAAGGACCTACCTTCCGAAGGTACATCTCCAGATAAATACACCGGGGTCTAACAATAACATCTTGTACCCCTAACACATAGGACTGGCCTACCACTTGACTAGTAGTACCGAATATGATCACCCTGCTTGGGCCTCGAAGCATACAAATGAGATATAATAACCGATCTAGATTTGGAATGACCATACCCTACTTGGGAGCGACCCACTTGGCCCTACCACATGCCCGATTTTTTTCATTTTCCAGTTGATGAGGTTTGAGGCTACGTTTTACCTTTTTATAGCACTTTCCACTTGGAATGCTATCACTGCCCGCCAGGCAATAATGCAATATCAACATTCATCCATACAAGTTCGTTCTAGGACTAAACGAAACACTAGAGAGCACCATCTCCAAATTCCATCATCTTCAAGATGTCTTCACTTCGAAACGCATTTGTTGGATCAAAGTGGTTTTCAGATTACATACCCGATGTAATAACCCTAATTTTGAGTAACATTATTTAGGACATTTAATCAGTTAAATTAAATGAAATAATGTAAGTTGGTTAAGGGATTGAGATTTGTATAATTTAAAGGGTAACTGTGCCTAGTTAAACTAATGAAGTGAATGGAATTAAAAATGAAATAGAAAAGGAAAATTTGATAAGGGAAATATAGGAATAAGCTATATTCTTATACCCTAAACCCTCATACCATATCATTCTCACGTTCACAAGCAAATTAAAGCTAAACCAAAGGCCGGCTACCATTAAAGAGAGGTAAGGGGAAGATAAGCAAGAATTAAGAGGAAAAGCTTAATCAAATTCAATCCTAGATTAGATCTCAACTCCTTAACGACAAAGCTAATGTGAATAATTTTTACATCTCATATTTTCGATGTTTCAGTTTCTAGAATCAGATCCGAATGTTTTTGCAAGTATATTGCCATGTTTTGAATGATGTTTGGATATATACATGCTTGTTGATGAAATATGCTTATTCCTATTGATTTTATGACATGTTTTAATTAAAATACCTATCGAATGACATCCAAATGCCTTGCGATTTTAATATATGATTTTAAATGATATTTTAGAGATGGGTTTCAAGTTTTATTATTTTCTAAATTAGTATGGATCTATTATTAATTTTCTGGTGACAAAAAGGGTTATTTGGATTTAAAATTAATTACGGTAATTATATATATGTTTTGGGTCAGAAATTTAAATATATTACAAAACATATCAAAAGTGATTTATGTGAATTTTTGTAGAATTTTCCTATGTGTTTTAATAAATATATAAAATTATTTAAGGTATAGGACTTAAATGTTTTACATGTTTATAAAAGGAGAACGGGCTATTTGCTGATGTTTTAAAATGTTAATCTCTGAAATACGGCAGCACCTTTCAGAAAAGGTTTTGAAAAAGTAAATGCAACCAACTATATGATGACAAATATGCAGGTTAGTTGAAAAGAATTACTTTTTAAAGTCAAAATTCAGATTTTCTAAGGTTCCGCTATCTCACCATCTTTGGCAGCCACCTTTCGACTTAGTACCTCTGCCTCCAACCAGATCGAAATCAATGCACATCATATGAAAGACTAGGTATGTAGTGTATTGAACATAGGCGAAAGATTTAGGGTCAAAACAAGGGGTTCCGAAGGGGTCGAAGCCTTGTTTTGGTTTCTAAAGGAAAAGCGCATGCTTTGCTTTCGAATAAGATAGCCTTCGACTTGGTCAGCTTTCGATTGGGTCAAATTTGTTTTAAAGAAAGGAGCTTTCGAAATAGGTTGCGCCCTTCTTTTAAGTAAATGCTTTTGAAGGGGTCAAAACACCAACCTGCCGCCTTTATACCTTTCGAAGTAGTGCCTTCGAAAGGGTCCTTTTGTTTTTAAAATTAGAACTGCTTCTCCAATGCTTTCGAAGGGATTGATTTCGATATCATCCACTTCTTTACTTAGGAAATTGCTTTCTAAAGAGTTGCTTTCGACCTAGTTGTTTTAAGACCCTTTTTGATGTTTTGAAAATTAAACCCAAAGGTTTCGAAAACAATGACTTCAGGTGGTTTCGAAAGGTCCTTCCACATATTTTAACTTGAACTCAATGCTTTTGGAAAGTTTTTTTTAGCAGTGTACTTTAATGCTTCCGAAAGGTAGCTAATAAATGTTTTGAAGTGGCTCCCTAGTATTTTCGAAAGGTATATGATAAAGGAGTCTGTGATGACCCGGATTTTCGAACCAATCAAAAATCGTCAAAAAACCCGTCTGTTCTAAAACCTCAAATGAAAACTACCAACTTAATGCATAATATTTGATAAATATTCAACACTATAAAATGTATAGGATACAATTTCAATTCTATAAGTTATCATAGTAATCAATTTAATCTACTAGGTGTGCTTTAATACATACCAAATAAATACAAATAAATCTACTGCTGCACAACTCTGATGAGAGAGATAGCAATAGCCAATCCTACTAACTCAATAAACATGTCAAATGCAGAGTAAAATAGTAAGCAGGAAAAATACATCAATATATGATATATAGCAAACAATAAACAGAAAAATATTATGTTATTATTGGGGCTGCATCACTACCACATGTGACTGCCTACATACCCCTATCTAATTGCATGCCCAATTAGATATAGGATCAAGCCAATGTAGTTCTCCTACCGCAAATAGGACTCATGGAGCCTACGATGCACATACAATATGCAATTCCAGAAACTACCTACCTAGGCTTAATCTTTACATTTATATTTTTCCAATCAAATTACCTTTATGGAAATTATCTCTTTGGACTTTATTTCCCAAATTCTTATTTCAAAACTTTTGAAATATATATGTATATATCTTTTATATTCAAACTAGTCTTTTTACTTCGGGATCTGAAAATAAATCACTTTTTGAAACGATATCAATATACAAGCATGTAAACTATATGCTACCTGATCGGGAGGTTTCTAGCCATAACAAGGCCACTGGGTCCCAGCCTTTCGAAAAATAAATATAGATATGTATATCTCTCTACAATGAGAGCGGTCTATACTAAGGCTACAGAACATCTGCACCTCCTATGCCCACTTTTTAGTTATCGGTTACCCGAATCATCGGTAACATAACAAATCACTTTATATCCCGAAGTGGCAAAATGATTTACACTAGTAAATACAAATACTTCAAATCTATAATAATTTCCATTTCCAAATCTTTTCAAAAATCATCTTAAAACCATCGGGTTTAGTCCTCAAAATTCTTTCCGTTTTATAAAACATTTTTATAAATATCTTTATTGTAACGACCCGTAAATTTCAACTGTTTTAATAACGTAATTAGTTGAAATTTTGTGAAATTTTAAACGATAAAATTTTGAAATATAAATTTGATATTTGGAATGCGTCTAGTTAAACATAGCAACTGGTAAATTTTCGTCCGAAAATATGAAAGTTTATTTCGCGCGTAAATTCACTTCAATTTAATCAGTTAAAAAGCAATGAAAATAAAATGTTTTTGAAACCTAAATATTTTTACATAGAAAAATTCTAAACCATCTTTTGAGCAAGATGCCAGTTAGTCGTTTTTCCAAATTTGGACATCTATTGCTCCGTCGTTCTTATTTTCTGCAAAATAGCAGCATTCTGGTACCGATATCGATTTTTATCGGATGATCGTACCACCAATATCTGTGTACCGTTTTGATTATCTCGTCGCGCTGATCACCACGGTATATTTATTTCTAAATTTTAGGAGTCCGGTACACGGCAGAATCTGCGTAAACGGTAATCGTATCAATACCTGATCCGTGACCTTTTGTTTTCTTTTGAATTTCAAACTTCAGCCGTGTCATCTAAGCAACAATTAATTGCTTTAATAATTTTTCTCAATTCACGAATAGACTTTCCTTATTCCGAGTTATTAATATTTTTGAAATTCACGTCCTTTGTTATTCTCCTCTGTTTCCAAAATATAATCTTTGCTGCATGGTTTCATTGTGGCTCTTCCTCTTTTACATCCTTTCTGCTATTGTCAATCATTCCTCTCCCACTCTTGTTTCTTTCCCAACCACCAAACCCACTCACGAGCAAAGCCCACCCTCTCCCTCTCTCGTCCATTCCCTTTGAGCCGCCCACACCCGCCTTACTCACTGTGTTCCTCCACGTGTGCAGCTCTGCCCATCACACACTCTCCACGTCCTCCGAACCCTCCGCCACCTGAGCTCCTCCCTCATCTCCACCACCGTTGCCGAACCCCCTCCGCCTCCATCCCACCTCGCAATGGCCATAGCCCACCCGGATCCATCCATGCGTGTCCCCTCACTTCCTCCGCTCCACCTTCCAGCCCCACCACCTCAACAGCAACAGCGTGCATCCCCTCCGCCAGCTCCGCCCTCCACCTCGCTGTTGCCTTCCCACAGCACGAACTCGGGGCTGAACTCCAGGCCTCGCTTCGACATAAGCCTGACCATGCTCCTGCTTATTCGTTCTTCCTCTTCACGGTTTGTATTTTATTCTATGTATACATGTTGTTTATTTTATATTGAATGGCAATATATGTACATATATAATAAACTTTATTTTGTTCGCATATTCTATATAGGTTGTATAAGTATTTATATCATTTCGGCAATATATATATTTGCAAGTTTACTGCACGTTGGTTTACAAACTTGGTTCGCAATCTTATATACGTTAGATTTTTTTTTTATATGAACTGTTGGTTTCAAAAGGCATATATTGATTCAAAAGTCTAAATTTCATATGTTCTGAAAACGTAACCTGGGCAGTATATTGATGTTTTACGGTTGGTTATCTGCGTTGGGTTATATATATTCGTTTTAAAAATGTCAATTTTAAGTTATATTTATGTATGTACTAGTTAAGTGTTATGCATGTAGTATTTTACAAGGTTATTTTATATATTTTATTTGGGTTGATATTTCTGTAAACTGTGTAGTTTTATATATCTAGGTGCTTGACTTCTCTAGTACTACTATATATATTAGATATTAAGTTGCTTGACTTTGCTCTATAGTTATGTAAAGTGAGGAAAAAAAAAGTGTTCTATGTTATAAAATTTTAGATCCAGACTTGTACCGTGTTCTAGTATATATGTTCCTATGTGTTGATTATAACCTGTCAGTTCTGTAGCACTATTATATGAACAAGTTAATTATTAAATTAAGGTATTATATTTTGTAGGTAAGTGTATATATGTATAGCTTACCTAGATTGGTTATGTAAAGTGTTATATGAGTTCGTATTATATATAGTACAGTTCGAATGTGTTCCGGTAATTATATAATATAGTATGTATATGCTTTAAAAATTTATATTGATTGTCAAGTATACATAGATTTTGTTTAAATACGTGTCTTAACTTAAGTATTTGTTTTGGAGGGATGTAATAAAATAATAAAATAATTTACTGTTCATTTCTATTAAGATGGTTCTGAATTCGTTTATCAATCCCTATTTATCAGCTTTGTTCGTCAAATCGCGTCCATCTAGCTTTGATCATCGAATTGTGCTTGAATCCGTAACTCAATTTCAGCGTCCGCATTTGTGTTCGTATCCGTGTCATCTCCTGTTCTCTCTAGCCTCGAAAGGTGAGCACTCACTCACGATTAACGTTCTTTTATTTATTAAATTTGATTTCTATTGGAACGACAATTGAAATGCTGCTGTTAGTTAATTACACTGTTATATATGCTATTGCCTGTATCAGTTCACCTGTGACACCTGACACCATTATCTGTTAATTATTTATGTGATGATAATACAGTTTGGCTGATAATTGATCGATTGTTGATGTTTATATTGGACGTTAAATTGTTAATGTTAAAATGATAAATAGTATGAAATTGAACTTGATATAGGATAATTAAATGTTAAATTTGATTAACTGACATTTGTATAATATGACCCCTTTAACTGTTGAATTTATTGACACGTAGGATTTGTTTAATTATACTTTGAACCACTGAATGTATGATGTTAAATTAATGATGTATGGAATTGTAAATAGATGACAAGTGAAAAACTGTAATGTAATAATCTTTAATCTACATGAAATGATAGTGTAGATTCTAGAAATAATTATATTAATTCGTACAAATAACAATGCGAATTAATAGGGTTATTTCGGGATTATTTGAATTGATTATTGGATTGTTATTGATTGTTGTTATTGCTTGTTTATTTACTTTGACACCATCCCAGTTATCACACTGCAAGTTCCCTTTGATATGTTTTGATTTTGAATTGAATTGGAATCGGGTTGAAATGATAAATACCCAAATTGAACTTTGACTTAGGATAGAAAATTAAATAAAAACCCGATTGGTCAATAATTTGATTTGAAAATAAACGAAGATTTTATTTGAATAAAGAATATGGTTTTGAAATGAAGTTGAAATTTGAATTTTGATGAAAGGAAAATGGTAATATTTAATAATCTGAAACAAAAGATTAACAATGTAATCAATGAAAGAATGTTGTTTAATTTGAGAAATGATTGAATTAAGTTTGAAATGATTTAATAATTAAGTTTGAAATTATAATTAAGTTTGAAATTATTAAACTTTGAAATTATTTAATAATTAAGTTTTGAACTATTTAATAATGAATTATTAAATGATTAAATTGAATTGAAATTTTTTTTATAAGAAAAATTGAACTTTTGAATAAGTGAATTTTACTTCGTAAAGAATTGAAATTGAGTTTCTTTATTAATTAAGTTTTGGAAAATTATTTAAGGAAGTAAATAAGTGAAATTGGATTTCTTTAACAAAAATGAAATGTGATATTTTTGGAATTAATGTAAGACTTGTAATTGGAGAATTGATTTGACGAATTTAGTTTAATTCAAAATTGTAAGTTTTGTTTAATGAAGTTGAACTTAAGAAATTGATTTAATGAATTGGAAATTTAATTGAAATTGTTTTGAATGATAAAGTAACTTAACGAATATTGAATGAAATCGATAAATGAATTTGAAATTGATTTGAATGTTAAATAAAATTTATTTAAATGATTTCGGAATTGAATCTTATATACGAATTTAAATTGATATTTGAATTGTTTAAAATAAAGATTGAAATTGAATCATAAGGTTTTGAAATGATAAATTGGAAGTTTTGAAACGAAAATTTGGAAATCGTTTTAGAAAGACAAATGAAATGTTGATTTACGAATTCTATTTGAAATTGAAGTTGATTTGGTTTTGAAATATATAAACGACCAATCGGTGTAATAATTACGAAAGTTATTAAAGAGACCGGGATCGGTAATTGATATACTCTCTATCTGAACCGAAACCACTTTAATAACTATACGCGGAGTGTTGATCCAGAACGAAGTGGATGGTGTTGATGAACGCGTTGACTGAAGAAAGAGAACGATTTTGGATGACCCTTGACATGACTAAAACAGGAGCCGCGCCGGGCCATTGAGGATCGCCATCTCTAGCGGACACACTTCTTCGATACCATATCTATTACTATTGTGATTCGATTTGGGTGCACCCCTCGATTATGGGAGTGTTGTTTCGCGGTGTTGGGGTAGTAGCTGCTATGCCCAACATCAGTCCGGATCACGCAACTACTAGTATCCTAGTTGGTATCGCCTCATGTACCTTGTCATACTGATTATCCTATTCGAGACCACTACGATTTTGATTTGTACCTTTAGTATATGGATTGCCCTCTGGTGACTTCCGGTTTTGGGGAAACTACGGTCTTGTATATGCTTTTGGGAATAAACAGGTTAAGAGGTGTATGGGCCAGGCTTAACCCTACTTTGATATCTTTATATTACTGATAGACATTATCTACTTAGCGTACATTACTACCTAGTAGATAGTTTAACGGATCCTTAAAGGATGTTTATTCCAAACATCCTTTGAGTTACTTGTATTTCAATTGCTATTTCACTTGAGTTGGATTTATTAATATAAGAATGTTAATCCTGACTTGAGTGTCTTGTGTTTTTGCTTTACGCTCGGGTCAGACTGAGTGTACCAGTATTCGAGACTCACCTTTTGAAGTTGGAGCTTTGCTTGAAGATCCAGCCATCTATTCTGCTTCAGTATTCGATGATTCCAGCGATGTATTCGGATTTGTATCTGATGTATCATATTACTCTTCCGTTGTATCTGGTTTAACTCTGATATATCGTATTACTCTTCTGTTGTAAACTCTGATGTATTTTATATATTCATATAGTAGCTTCATGAACTACTATCTCTTTTATTTCCGCTGCATTTATTACTCTGTGTCTGTGATCTGTGATTATTTTATTTACTGTATATGTTCAGTTTTGCCAATTTAAATTAACAACGCGGTATTTTGAGCAATTCAACTCCGGCATGAGTGTCTACCTATACACTTATAATGGATGCGAATGGTCCAAAATTCCGGGTCGTTACAGTTGGTATCAGAGCTTTGGTAGCTCTAGGCAAAACTTAACATATAGGGTAAATGTATTTACAGAATCACTCTCATTCGAGTTTCAATCTCTTCCTTTTCGACTCGATTTCTTTGAATTTTGGAACGTTCCCCTCGGTTCCGAAATTCATTCGTGTCCTTCACTATTCGTCTTCTTTCAATTCTGGAGCACCCCATAACTCCATTTTGAATGATATCTATAATAGATCGGCGGTCTCGTCAATCTTCAAATGATTCGTAAAGGAGTAAAACTCCTTTACAATAGGCATTGATTTACCGAAGATTTCTGTATCCTCGGTTTACGATGTTATCTATCTTCTGCTATACCTAAATTCTATTTCTCGAGATCGGATGTTGATTTACCTCGGAATTCAACATCGATCTTATTCTAGAAGTTACGGACGACACGGTTAAGGTTGCCCGTGAATTAAATAAACTCATCCATCTCCCGATTGTGGTAATTGAATTATCTGATATTTCGTTTCAAACTTATTTTCAGATCAAAATTCTCTTTGATTTAAGTCAGCAAAAATTTGAATCCCTATCCTTATTTTGAAAATTCATCCCTGTATCGTCGAGCAAAGAAGTGTATTTGTAAATTTATATAAAAATGTTTTAATATATGCTGTGTTGTTTGAGTTGTTGATGTTGATTTGGGTTTCCGATCGATTCGTCTGATCAACGCTATCGATATGATTTCCAAAACGCTTGAACAGAGCAAACTGACACATTATTATTTTCAAATTTGGAAAATGAAAAATTTGTTTGATTATATTGTGAAAATATAAGAAAAATCTTCTGGAATTTAATAGGTTAATTAAATTGTTTGTTTGAAATGATAATATTTGATTATCATTTATTGTTCTAAATAAATTTATAAATACGGTTTATAAATTGATTTGAAATTTGAAATGAATTTAATTCAGAAATTTGAGAATTTAGTTTCCGGTGATTTCGAACTTTGGTTTTTAAAATTTCAATGTATATATTACTGAAAAGTATTTCGAATATAAATCGTTTCCAAAGAATTTTAAAATGTTGAAATCAGTGCTCTTCTCTTTGTCGCTGGAAAATAATTTCGGTGATGGTGGCCGCATCATCGACGTTCATTTTCGAGTTTCGAAGTGGAGATACTATTCTGTAGCTTTGCTACGGTTTGTTTTGAAAAATATCTTGATTTGAATTTCTTCAGTATAAATTGATTTATATATATATATAGGTATCTTATTTTAAAAATTTAATTTGATTTGATACAAATATATTATATAAGTTGTTTAATGTTAATCGGAAATCTAATTCTTAAATTTTGTTAAAAGATGATTTTAATTATAAATAAAACTAAGATTTGGAATAAATATTTAAACTTGAATAATTGAATTTGGAAATTTTATTCGTATATTGTTCAACTGCATTCTAATACAACTTACCTAAATCATTCAGAAGTTGAATATGTAATTGGATAATATATAAGATGAATTGAATTTATAAATAAACTTGAGTGTTTATAATAAATGTTATACACCGAATTTTGATTATAAAGATGTTAATAGAGTTAGATAGGATAATAAGTAAAACTCAGTTAATAATGAAATAAATTTGTTTTGAAAGAATTAATAAATTGAAATTTGATCAACTTAGGGAAATACCTTGAATTTAAAAGCAATTAGTGAATATAAATTAATTTGAATTGAAATTTATAGGGTTTAAATTAATTTATATGGTTTAAATATATGTGAATAGATATATTAAGTGAAATAAAATTTATGATAATTTGGAATTAAAGAATTTAATCTGTTGAAAGAAAATATGATTATAATAAAAGACTGTTCAAATTTATAGCTTTAGAAATTGTAAATTGAAGATAATTGGATAATAAGATAATGAATTTAGAAATAGTTGAGGTTTATTTTAGTGAAATCAAATGGATTAAATAAACTATTGAATATCAATTAACTTAAATTTGAATTTATATGGTTTAAATTAATTGTTATTTTGTATTTCAAATCTATTTTTCTTTTTGGTTGTTTCTAATCTCCTACCTCGTTCCTTTTCGGGGACGAAAAGTTTTGAGTGGGGGAGAATGTAACAACCCGTAAATTTCAACTGTTTTAATAACGTAATTAGTTGAAATTTTGCGAAATTTTAAACGATAAAATTTTGAAATATAAATTTGATATTTGGAATGCGTCTAGTTAAACATAGCAACTGGTAAATTTTCGTCCGAAAATATGAAAGTTTATTTCGCGCGTAAATTCACTTCAATTTAATCAGTTAAAAAGCAATGAAAATAAAATGTTTTTGAAACCTAAATATTTTTACATAGAAAAATTCTAAACCATCTTTTGAGCAAGATGCCAGTTAGTCGTTTTTCCAAATTTGGACATCTATTGCCCCGTCGTTCTTATTTTCTGCAAAATAGCAGCATTCTGGTACCAATATCGATTTTTATCGGATGATCGTACCACCAATATCTGTGTACCGTTTTGATTATCTCGTCGCGCTGATCACCACGGTATATTTATTTCTAAATTTTAGGAGTCCGGTACACGGCAGAATCTGCGTAAACGGTAACCGTATCAATACCTGATCCGTGACCTTTTGTTTTCTTTTGAATTTCAAACTTCAGCCGTGTCATCTAAGCAACAATTAATTGCTTTAATAATTTTTCTCAATTCACGAATAGACTTTCCTTATTCCGAGTTATTAATATTTTTGAAATTCACGTCCTTTGTTATTCTCCTCTGTTTCCAAAATATAATCTTTGCTGCATGGTTTCATTGTGGCTCTTCCTCTTTTACATCCTTTCTGCTATTGTCAATCATTCCTCTCCCACTCTTGTTTCTTTCCCAACCACCAAACCCACTCACGAGCAAAGCCCACCCTCTCCCTCTCTCGTCCATTCCCTTTGAGCCGCCCACACCCGCCTTACTCACTGTGTTCCTCCACGTGTGCAGCTCTGCCCATCACACACTCTCCACGTCCTCCGAACCCTCCGCCACCTGAGCTCCTCCCTCATCTCCACCACCGTTGCCGAACCCCCTCCGCCTCCATCCCACCTCGCAATGGCCATAGCCCACCCGGATCCATCCATGCGTGTCCCCTCACTTCCTCCGCTCCACCTTCCAGCCCCACCACCTCAACAGCAACAGCGTGCATCCCCTCCGCCAGCTCCGCCCTCCACCTCGCTGTTGCCTTCCCACAGCACGAACTCGGGGCTGAACTCCAGGCCTCGCTTCGACATAAGCCTGACCATGCTCCTGCTTATTCGTTCTTCCTCTTCACGGTTTGTATTTTATTCTATGTATACATGTTGTTTATTTTATATTGAATGGCAATATATGTACATATATAATAAACTTTATTTTGTTCGCATATTCTATATAGGTTGTATAAGTATTTATATCATTTCGGCAATATATATATTTGCAAGTTTACTGCACGTTGGTTTACAAACTTGGTTCGCAATCTTATATACGTTAGATTTTTTTTTTATATGAACTGTTGGTTTCAAAAGGCATATATTGATTCAAAAGTCTAAATTTCATATGTTCTGAAAACGTAACCTGGGCAGTATATTGATGTTTTACGGTTGGTTATCTGCGTTGGGTTATATATATTCGTTTTAAAAATGTCAATTTTAAGTTATATTTATGTATGTACTAGTTAAGTGTTATGCATGTAGTATTTTACAAGGTTATTTTATATATTTTATTTGGGTTGATATTTCTGTAAACTGTGTAGTTTTATATATCTAGGTGCTTGACTTCTCTAGTACTACTATATATATTAGATATTAAGTTGCTTGACTTTGCTCTATAGTTATGTAAAGTGAGGAAAAAAAAAGTGTTCTATGTTATAAAATTTTAGATCCAGACTTGTACCGTGTTCTAGTATATATGTTCCTATGTGTTGATTATAACCTGTCAGTTCTGTAGCACTATTATATGAACAAGTTAATTATTAAATTAAGGTATTATATTTTGTAGGTAAGTGTATATATGTATAGCTTACCTAGATTGGTTATGTAAAGTGTTATATGAGTTCGTATTATATATAGTACAGTTCGAATGTGTTCCGGTAATTATATAATATAGTATGTATATGCTTTAAAAATTTATATTGATTGTCAAGTATACATAGATTTTGTTTAAATACGTGTCTTAACTTAAGTATTTGTTTTGGAGGGATGTAATAAAATAATAAAATAATTTACTGTTCATTTCTATTAAGATGGTTCTGAATTCGTTTATCAATCCCTATTTATCAGCTTTGTTCGTCAAATCGCGTCCATCTAGCTTTGATCATCGAATTGTGCTTGAATCCGTAACTCAATTTCAGCGTCCGCATTTGTGTTCGTATCCGTGTCATCTCCTGTTCTCTCTAGCCTCGAAAGGTGAGCACTCACTCACGATTAACGTTCTTTTATTTATTAAATTTGATTTCTATTGGAACGACAATTGAAATGCTGCTGTTAGTTAATTACACTGTTATATATGCTATTGCCTGTATCAGTTCACCTGTGACACCTGACACCATTATCTGTTAATTATTTATGTGATGATAATACAGTTTGGCTGATAATTGATCGATTGTTGATGTTTATATTGGACGTTAAATTGTTAATGTTAAAATGATAAATAGTATGAAATTGAACTTGATATAGGATAATTAAATGTTAAATTTGATTAACTGACATTTGTATAATATGACCCCTTTAACTGTTGAATTTATTGACACGTAGGATTTGTTTAATTATACTTTGAACCACTGAATGTATGATGTTAAATTAATGATGTATGGAATTGTAAATAGATGACAAGTGAAAAACTGTAATGTAATAATCTTTAATCTACATGAAATGATAGTGTAGATTCTAGAAATAATTATATTAATTCGTACAAATAACAATGCGAATTAATAGGGTTATTTCGGGATTATTTGAATTGATTATTGGATTGTTATTGATTGTTGTTATTGCTTGTTTATTTACTTTGACACCATCCCAGTTATCACACTGCAAGTTCCCTTTGATATGTTTTGATTTTGAATTGAATTGGAATCGGGTTGAAATGATAAATACCCAAATTGAACTTTGACTTAGGATAGAAAATTAAATAAAAACCGATTGGTCAATAATTTGATTTGAAAATAAACGAAGATTTTATTTGAATAAAGAATATGGTTTTGAAATGAAGTTGAAATTTGAATTTTGATGAAAGGAAAATGGTAATATTTAATAATCTGAAACAAAAGATTAACAATGTAATCAATGAAAGAATGTTGTTTAATTTGAGAAATGATTGAATTAAGTTTGAAATGATTTAATAATTAAGTTTGAAATTATAATTAAGTTTGAAATTATTAAACTTTGAAATTATTTAATAATTAAGTTTTGAACTATTTAATAATGAATTATTAAATGATTAAATTGAATTGAAATTTTTTTTATAAGAAAAATTGAACTTTTGAATAAGTGAATTTTACTTCGTAAAGAATTGAAATTGAGTTTCTTTATTAATTAAGTTTTGGAAAATTATTTAAGGAAGTAAATAAGTGAAATTGGATTTCTTTAACAAAAATGAAATGTGATATTTTTGGAATTAATGTAAGACTTGTAATTGGAGAATTGATTTGACGAATTTAGTTTAATTCAAAATTGTAAGTTTTGTTTAATGAAGTTGAACTTAAGAAATTGATTTAATGAATTGGAAATTTAATTGAAATTGTTTTGAATGATAAAGTAACTTAACGAATATTGAATGAAATCGATAAATGAATTTGAAATTGATTTGAATGTTAAATAAAATTTATTTAAATGATTTCGGAATTGAATCTTATATACGAATTTAAATTGATATTTGAATTGTTTAAAATAAAGATTGAAATTGAATCATAAGGTTTTGAAATGATAAATTGGAAGTTTTGAAACGAAAATTTGGAAATCGTTTTAGAAAGACAAATGAAATATTGATTTACGAATTCTATTTGAAATTGAAGTTGATTTGGTTTTGAAATATATAAACGACCAATTGGTGTAATAATTACGAAAGTTATTAAAGAGACCGGGATCGGTAATGGATATACTCTCTATCTGAACCGAAACCACTTTAATAACTATACGCGGAGTGTTGATCCAGAACGAAGTGGATGGTTTTGATGAACGCGTTGACTGAAGAAAGAGAACGATTTTGGATGACCCTTGACATGACTAAAACAGGAGCCGCGCCGGGCCATTGAGGATCGCCATCTCTAGCGGACACACTTCTTCGATACCATATCTATTACTATTGTGATTCGATTTGGGTGCACCCCTCGATTATGGGAGTGTTGTTTCGCGGTGTTGGGGTAGTAGCTGCTATGCCCAACATCAGTCCGGATCACGCAACTACTAGTATCCTAGTTGGTATCGCCTCATGTACCTTGTCATACTGATTATCCTATTCGAGACCACTACGATTTTGATTTGTACCTTTAGTATATGGATTGCCCTCTGGTGACTTCCGGTTTTGGGGAAACTACGGTCTTGTATATGCTTTTGGGAATAAACAGGTTAAGAGGTGTATGGGCCCTGCTTAACCCTACTTTGATATCTTTATATTACTGATAGACATTATCTACTTAGCGTACATTACTACCTAGTAGATAGTTTAACGGATCCTTAAAGGATGGTTATTCCAAACATCCTTTGAGTTACTTGTATTTCAATTGCTATTTCACTTGAGTTGGATTTATTAATATAAGAATGTTAATCCTGACTCGAGTGTCTTGTGTTTTTGCTTTACGCTCGGGTCAGACTGAGTGTACCAGTATTCGAGACTCACCTTTTGAAGTTGGAGCTTTGCTTGAAGATCCAGCCATCTATTCTACTTCAGTATTCGATGATTCCAGCGATGTATTCGGATTTGTATCTAATGTATCATATTACTCTTCCGTTGTATCTGGTTTAACTCTGATGTATCGTATTACTCTTCTGTTGTAAACTCTGATGTATTTTATATATTCATATAGTAGCTTCATGAACTACTATCTCTTTTATTTCCGCTGCATTTATTACTCTGTGTCTGTGATCTGTGATTATTTTATTTACTGTATATGTTCAGTTTTGCCAATTTAAATTAACAACGCGGTATTTTGAGCAATTCAACTCCGGCATGAGTGTCTACCTATACACTTATAATGGATGTGAATGGTCCAAAATTCCGGGTCGTTACATTTATACAATATAACTTCAAAATATTCAATTCCAAATATATCTATTTCTTTAAACATTTCATAACATGAAAACCAACTTTGAAAACAATTCCATAGATGTCAAATTATTATAACTAACTATAACAATTAAAAGAATCAATATTATCGCTAAACAGCTTTTTGTCAAATCATGAAATAAATCAAAAGGTGTTAGCCTACAAATGTTTTCTACCCAGCCCATGCATATGGATAATTAATTGCTCATAAACTGGTCGAGTAAAGTCAACAATCAATAAATAATAATCAATGCTCATAAACTAGTTGAGCCTAAATACTAATTCAAACAATCAATAAATAAAATAAACACAACAATAAATGATAATCAATGCTTCATTCTATCAAATATTTATAATACGTTTTTGTAACAACCCTGTATTTTTCAATTATTTTTAAATTGATTTCCAGATTTAAAAGCTTTATTTATGAAAAGAATAAATTTTGTTATTGTAAATATAAAAACTTTGATTTTGTATGTGGATTAGAATTCCAAATATGACTAAATTTAATATTTCCAGAAAATGTGAATTTTGGTCAAATAGTCAAACTTTGACTTTTAAACTTAAAAATTTAAAAGTTTGAAATTATAAATTTTATCTTTTATTATAAAAATAGATGTAATAACTTGAATACTGCTTTTCGTTTCGTTGAAATTGGATTTAAATTGTGAAAGTTATACTTTTTACAATATTGTGTGTATATTGATTTATTTAACAATATTGTTTATTTTAACCTATATAGATAATATTTTATTGGTCATATCTTATTCTAATTTGTATACATATGCCATATTATATATATTTTGTCTTTTAAATATTTTTAAAGTGATAATAAGATTTTTCCAAAGCGTATTGAATTTATTTCTAATTTTTAAAGCCTAGTTTGCATTTTTTTAAGTTATTTTCTTATTTTAAATTCTATTTAATTAAAATTTAATTATTTATTTCACTTTGAAAATGTTTTAAAAAGTCATTTTTATTTCAAATTTTTTTTTAGAATATTTTTAAAAATAAAGTTAATAATTTTCCAAAGTCAATGGTGATTTATTTGTAATTTCTGGACACTGTTTTGTATTTTAAGCAATTTCTTTTATTATTTTTTTCTAATTTCTTTAAATTTTATTATTTATTTTCTTATATCTTTACTTAGTTTCGGTTTGTATAGTATTTTTCTGAAATATTTTGTTTATATAAAGATTTATAAGGAAAGAAATGTGAAAGGTTGTGTAACGCTTTGAAACGGAAGCCCTTTTATTTACCAAATCCTTTAATTCCTTTAACTCCTCAAAATTAATTGCCTAGCCATGTAAAACCCTAGTGTAGCCGTCATCTCATTTGGCATTCACGTGAAAAAATATCCCATCTTCAATTGTTTCTCACGGCTAGAGAAAATTAGGTAATGGCCTCCATCTCTTTCTTCCTACTTTTCTTCTTTTTCTATGCTATTTTGCTTGCCTTCTTCCCTGATTGAGATCGCCCTCTACCCCTATTCCACTGCCACCACCTCCTTCCATCTCTTCCCGACCACCACCAGCCCCCACTCCACCAGATCTGACCATAGACGAACCATTTTGATGGTAAAACCCCCCAAATTTCAACCTAGATGCCTAAAAACCATGTTTATTGACCTCTACATGCTCACCCACCTCAACCACCACCCAAACCACCACCATAGCCACCACCACCTCCCTGACCTGACTACAACACACCCCTCCCCACCTCTATCCTGTCATAACTCACCCCAGGCCGAGCACAATTCCCAAGACCAAACCTTGTTTTGGCACAAAAATCACCTAATTGCCTTCAAAAATCACATCACCTCCTCATGTACAAACCCCACCTTGTCTTGCCTTGAACCCGAGCTATGTTAGCCCAAACCTGACCCAAAACTTGACCGCATCTGAACCACATCAGACCCCAAAGCCATACCAAACAATAGAGAAGGCAAAGCAAAAGACTGCGTAGTCGTATCTCCTTTTATTTCAATGTTATTACATTTTAAAGTCGTATTGAATTTTGCTGTTTTGATTGTTTGTTTTGGGTTGTACACAAGAGTTGTAGATTGGATTCGCTCTCCACTCAAGTCCGTAGTCTTTTCATCGTGCTTTTGTTTCCATTGTGTCATTCTAATTGATATCTCCAGCAATAAAAGGTGAGTTATTCTCACCAGACAATATGTACCTATATAACTGATAAACCGACACCATTCGAATCTGTAATGTATATTATCATGTTATATATGCTTATATTATTATCATATGATGTTCACACCTGTTATTACACCTGTTATATCATATGTTACTGTTATTTAATGTTATTCTGTTATTTATATCTGTTATCACCATTGCAAGTTCCCTGTAGATTATAATCACTATGGGTTGAAATGATACATACCCGAACGGACTTTAGAATAGGGAAAAATCGTTATGGGCTGAAATGATAGGCCTGAACGATTTTTATTTAATTTATTTTAACTTGGGATTGCGGGTTTGAAATGATAGAACCCGGATTTTTCTTTTTAAACTACGGATTGAAATGATACATATCTGTATCATTTGACCTAGGCTAGAAAACTATATATAGGCCCGTGGTTATTTTATAAAGTGTTTTGAATATTTTTAAGTATTTTAAAAATATAAGTTTATGAAATTTGATTTAAACAGATTTTGAAATATTTTGAATTAAAGAAATTATGATTTTTCTATGTGTTAAAAATGTAATTAATGAATGGTTTAACTGGATTTTTGAAACATAACTTAAGTTGGAAATTTGGAATTTTGGTTAGAAATGATATTTAAGTTATATAAATAAAATGGATATTAAATTTTGTTTGGAAATGGTAAATATGATAATTTGATTAAATTTGAATTTAAGTGATTTATTAAAGTATTATTGATTTTTCTATGAATTTAAGTGGTTAAATAAATGAATGTTTAAAAGTGATCTTTTAAAATATAACTTGACTTGGAAATGTGAAATTTGGTTTTAATTAAAGGTTTTAGTTAATTAAATAAAATTGGAAATTTGATTAAATTTGCGAAATGGTAATTTAAATTTGAAGTGTTAAGTTATTTGTTGAAATGTGAAGAATTGGAAACTTTTACACTTAAATTTATTAAGTAAATTGTTGAAAATTGGATTTAATTATAAGAAATTTATTGTGAAAAAGATACATGTTAAATGATATGTAAATGAACATTTTAAATGTTAAAATATGATTTTAAAAATGTTTATGTGTTTTAAATTAAAGTTATTTAATTGCTGGAAATACACTAACACCTGAAATTAACTTTTAATAGCATTCAGAAATGCTATAGATTCTGTTTTGAACTAAAATTGTGTAAAAAGGAGCTATTACAGCATTTTTGGAATGCTGTAGTTGCTGTAGTTGAACTTATAGGCTAATATTGAACTCAGGCCTATTATAGCATTCTCTGGAAATGCTATAATGGTCTGCAGTCTATGTTAAATCAAATTTAACCCTTATTTTGAAATCTGAACTACCGCAGCACTTCTGAAATGCTGTCTTTTCTGTTTTGAACTATAATTCAACTAAAACTGAGTTTTAACAGCAGTTTTAAGTGCTGTCTTTGCTGAATTAAAAATGTTTTCAAATATAACTTATAGCAGTTGTTTTTAAATGCTGTGAAATGCTGAAATTTTAATAATTAGGGTTTTTGACTTAGTAAACGAACTCAGAATGGTTTGAAACTTTGGAAATTGAATACTTGATTTGAAAATATAATAATTACACTTTTAAAAGGTTTTAATGAATTACTTTGATTGGAATAAACTATTTAAAGGTGATTTGAAATGATAGTAAATGAACGATATCTTTGAATTTAAAAGGTATTTAAAGTTGAATATTTGGATTTGAACTAATAGGATATTTTATTTTAATAAAATGATTTGAAATGAAGTTTTGTAAGGATATGATATTTTATTATATTAAAATGATTTGAAATGAAGTTTTGAAATGATATGAAAATTTAAATATATGGAAATGGTTTGGAATTTGACGCAGCGGCGGAATACAAAAATGATGATACGATGAGAATAGCAATCGGTGGATTGAGAAATACTGAAATGCCCAAATCGTTGATCCGAAGATACCGAATTCAAGCTATCTCTGACACGTTGATCGCGCACGATACCGTGAGGAGAGATCTACAATTCTTCGAGCGTTGATCAAGCGCACTTGATTCCGCGAATTGGCTTCAACGATCGAAGATTCGAGTGCACTCGAATGTCGAAGGTGGAGATAGGAGATACACTCAACTACCGATTTTAATTGAAAGCACAAAGCTAACAAACAAGAATTTTATTCAAAAATCAACAACCTTTTACAAATGATATAACTCGCCTATTTATAGGCATTCAACACAACATTTACAACACAACACATATAAGTCGTATACGACTTAAAGAAATTACAACTCTCAGTAATACACGTCTTAACAAAACAGCACTGTACAATGACTTATCAATATTATCTTATGACTTATCATATTTCACGACTTATCAGTATTTCGCGAGTTAAAGTATCTCGTTCGCGACTTTATAACTCGGCAGCGACTTAAGGAAGGCGGCATGCGATTTAGGGGAAGCTCGGAGAAAGATTTTCTCTTAGGGTTAGGTCGGGAAGGGAAATAGGTCGGGGAAAATTATGTCGAGGCTTTGGCTCATGTCAGTGTTAGGTCGGGAATGATTGGGGAAAGGAAATTAGGTCGGAGCGATTTAGGGAAGTGGAGTTAAGTCGCGATGGAGTTAGGTCGTTGAAACGACTTAGGGAAGTGGGGTCTGGTAGGTCGTGGTATTGATAGGTCGGAGATTGTTTTTAGGTCGTGGAATTGGATCGATGTGGAGTTTAGGTCGAAGTGGAGTTGGGTCGGTGATGTTAGGTCGTGGAGAATTAGGTCGTGGAGGAGAGGATAAGTCGCGATTTCTGGTTAGGTCGGAGGATAAAATTGAGTCGTGGGGATTGGTAGGTCGTGAGGAGTTAGGTCGGACGCGACTTAGTGTTAGTTCGTTGAAGCTGAAGTTATGTCGTTGCCGAGCAGCTTCATTAGGTCGTTCGACTTCATCCACCAAGGTATGCACTGCATCATCCTCCCCCGGTTGAGAAAAGTTCGTCCTCGAATTTAAAAGTTCCTCTCCATTGGATTGTTCATCTCCATAATAAGGTATAAGATGTTTAACATTAAATACGTCAGAAGTGTAAACATCCTCTGGCAGCTTCAACTTATAAGCATTTTCATTGATCCGTTTTATAATTTCTACTGGACCAATCTTTCGGGCTTTCAACTTGTTATAAGCACCCACTGGAAAACGATCCTTCGCTAACACAGCATACACCCAATCACCCTCGTTGAACTCCACACTTCTTCTCTTCTTATCTGCAGCTTGTTTATATTTCTCATTCGCCTTCTCCAAACGTTCTTGAACGATCCTATAGCATTCTGTCAATCCATCCATAAAATCAGCAGCTCGCTTAACTGTCCCCTTCGATTGTGGTACTATCGTTAAATCCAATGGCCCCTTTGGCAAGCTTGAATATACAACTTGAAATGGACTGAAACCAGTGCTTCGGTTAACAGCATGATTATGTGCAAATTCCGCTTGACACAACTTCATATCCCAACTTTTCAAATTATCCTGCACAAGACATCTCAACATATTTCCCAATGATCTATTCACAACTTCAGTTTGCCCATCCGTCTGAGGATGATATGCACTACTAAACTTCAGCTTTGTTCCCACCATTTTCCACAAACTCACCCAAAAGCGACTCAGAAATCGAGTATCTCGATCGGAAACAATAGATTCAGGTAATCCATGTAAACGATATATTTCTTTAAAGAATAACTGAGCAACATGAACAGGATCCGCCGTCTTCTTACAAGCAATAAAGTGTGCCATTTTCGAAAATCGGTCAACCACCACATAAATGGAATCGTTTCCCCTTTGAGTTCGAGGCAAACCCAAAAAAAATCCATACTCACATCAACCCAAGGCTTAGTTGGTACAGGTAACGGCATATATAATCCAGCATTGGTCGCAGTTCCTTTCGAAACTTGACATATATGACATCGCTCCACAAACCTTTCCACTTCTTTCCTCATTGATGGCCAAAAATAAGATTGAGAAATCAGCTGTAATGTACGGTCTCTACCCACATGACCTTCCTCATGCAATTCCTTCACAATCTTCAATCGTAAACTGCAATCCGGTATACATAATCGATTTCCCTTGAACAGAAAACCATCTACCATCACAAATTCATCCGTCTCTCCCTTCTTCACTTTATCTACAAACTTCATAAAGTAAGGATCTTCAACAAATAACTCTGGTAGCACATCAAACCCTGTCACTTCGACCTTCATTGTAGTCAACACATGATTTCTTCTACTCAATGCATCCGCAACACGATTCGTCACTCCCGATTTGTGTTTCACAACAAACGTAAACTGTTGCAGATATGCAATCCATGATGCATGTCTCGCTGAAATCTTGTCTTGCCCTTGTAAATGTTTCAACGCCTCATGGTCAGTGTAAAGAACAAACTCTTTCTGAAATAGATAGTGTCTCCAGTGTTTAATAGCTTACACAACAGCATAAAATTCCACATCATATGTACTATATCTCATCTTTGCTCATGATAACTTCTCACTAAAGTATGCAATTGGACGCCCCCCCAACTCAACACCCCTCCAATTCCAACCTTTACGCATCAGTATGTAATTCAAACCACAACTGAAAATCTGGTAATACTAGAATTGGTGTGGACGTCAGCAACTCCTTGATCTTCCCAAAAGCATCTCCTGCTTCCTCTGACCATGAAAATTGTTTACCCTTCATACAATCTGTAACAGGCGCCATCACACTACTAAAGTGTGGAATAAATCGTCTATAAAATGAAGCCAACCCATGAAAACTCCAAACCTCTGTTATCGTCTTGGGCTGTGGCCAATCTCTAATCGCCTCTACTTTACTCCGATCCACCTGTATCCCTTCCTCTGATACAACATACCCCAGAAATAAAACACTAGACGTCATGAACACGCATTTCTTCGTTGCAGCATAAAATTGTTCTTGTCGCAGTACCATCAGCACTTCTCTCAGATGATTCAAATGCTCCTCTGGACTTCCACTATATATCAGAATATCATCGAAATACACCACCACAAACTTCCCAATGAATGGTCTAAAAATCTGATTCATCACCCGCATAAATGTACTTGGCGCATTTGATAAGCCAAATGGAATTACCAACCATTCGTATAGACCCTCCCTGGTTTTAAAAGCAGTCTTCCACTCATCACCTGGCCTGATACGAATTTGATGATATCCGCTCTTCAAATCAATCTTCGAAAAGATAGTAGCTCCGCTCAATTGATCTAGCAAGTCATCCAACCTCGGCATTGGAAATCTATATCTCACAGTAATCTTATTCAATGCTCGACTGTCAATGCACATTCTCCACGTCCCGTCCTTCTTTGGTACTAACAAAGCTGGCACAGCACACGGACTCAAGCTTTCCTGCACACGCCCCTGTTCAAGCAATTCTTCCACTTGCCTTCGCAACTCCTCTTGCTCTTTTGAACTCATTCTGTAGTGTGGTCTGTGAGGTAACACAGCTCCTGGAACAAGATCAATTTGATGTTGAATGTCCCTCAACGGCGGTAACTCCATTGGCAACTCCTCTGGAAATACATCGTCAAACTCTTCCAGTACTGGTTTTACTTCTTCTGGTATTTCCACCACTTCCTGACTCTCCCGTCCGATCAATAGAAATACTTCAGGCCCCTCCTCTACTTCCTTCACAAACTCCTTCAAAGATAATAAAGTTTTAAGCTCTTCAATCTCCTCCAACTTGTTTTCCTCCTGTTGTCGCTTCTTTGGAACTAGAGTAATCTTTGTGCCTTCAAACATGAAACTATAACTGTTGGTACGCCCATCATGTTGCACCGCCCTATCATACTGCCACGGTCTCCCCAACAACAAATGGCATATGTCCATGTCCACAACATCACACCAAATTTCGTCCTTGTATTTCTTCCCAATTGAAAAATTAACACAAGTCCTTCGACTAACTTTCACCTCCCCACCTTTCCTCAACCAAACTAACTTATACGGTTTCGGGTGCTTCTCTGTCTTCAATGATAACTTCTTTACAGCTTCTGTAGAGATAATGTTATCACAGCTTCCAGCATCAATAACAAATTTTCAGACCCTTCCCAAGATAGTGCACGTCGATTGAAAGATGTTACTCCTCAACCAGCTAGTCTCTTCCTCCTGCTTCGGTGTTAAGCAATTCCTCCTCATCATTAATGTATAACCATCATCTCTAGACAACAATTCTTCCTCCTCAACCGGTAATTGATTAGAATCTTCAGCCTCCTCATCTTCATCCTCAACCTCAGCAATCATTGCTCTTTTCTTTGGCTTTGGACACTCATTGCTTTTATGACCCAACTCCTGATATTTGTAACATTTGAAACCGTTGTTAACCTTTGCCTTCTCAGCCTCCTTCAGCACTGGTTTATTGATAGGTTTAGAAACATTAGAACTTCCACTAACACCCTTCACTTGATTGTTGGAATTAGTAAACACACCACCTCCTCGTCGTCCCTACTTCTCCCAAGCCAACGCTTTCTGATGTGCTTCCGCCACAGATCTTGGATCGAACATATTCACCATATCCTGGATCTGCATTCTCAATCCCCCAATGAATCTAGATGTCAGTTGTTCTTCCGTTTCCATAATATCATTCCTTGCAATAAGCTGATAAAACTCATCTGCGTAATCATTAACAGTCTTTGTGCCCTGCCTCAAGTTCTTCAAACGTTGATACATCAGAGATTGATAATTGTAAGGTAAAAACATTGCTTTCATCAATTTCTTCATTTTCTCCCAAGATTCAACTTTTGACTTCCCCATTCGTTCACATGTAAGTTTGGTTTGCTGCCACCATGCCAAAGCTCTATCCCTCAACCTTGTAGCAACCAATTTCACTCTATGATGTTCTGGAACCTCTTTGAAGTCAAAAATCTCCTCCACATTAGACAACCAGTCCAAAAACTCCACAGCTTGCATACCACCTTTGAATTCTGGAATTTCAGTCTTCATCCCAGATTCCCACTTGTGATCGTACTCCGACTGATTTCTTCCTTGTCCACGCCCTCGTCCATGAACACTACCACCATCATACTCTTCTTCACAATCCGATGTATATCGATGTCGATCCTGACCACCAACATCTCTACCACCACCATTTCTTCCACCAACATTCCTACGATCAACATTCCTCCGATTACGATCATTCACATTTCTATCTCGACTTCGATCATCAACATTTCTATCACAATCTCGATCCACACTTCTATGATCACTATCAACACTTCTCTCTTGATTTGAATGTGGTGAAGCTTTACTTCTCCCATGGCTCGATTCAGGTGATACCCTTCTCTGATTTTGACTCATCTCCAACATCATCCTCTCTAATCGACCAATCCCTTCATTAATCTTCTCATTAAAATTGTCGTTAATTCTTTGCTCCATCTCATCGGCCTCTTCTCTCCCATACAAAGCATCAATATTGCGATAACGGTTAGCTCTTCTCGGAGGCATGATCACTCTTCAACAAATTCCAACAAAAACTTCACTTCGATCTAAAAATCTTCAAATCAAAACTACCCACTTGTTGAAAACTTCAAAAATCTCCAAACGAACAAGTCTCTTCAAAATCTCGATAACCCACTTCTCCAAATGATGTAAATCTCGCACAACTCCAAAAATCTACGCAAACTCCTTGCGTTCTAGCTCTGATACCAAATGACGCAGCGGCGGAATACAAAAATGATGATACGATGAGAATAGCAATCGGTGGATTGAGAAATACTGAAATGCCCAAATCGTTGATCCGAAGATACCGAATTCAAGCTATCTCTGACACGTTGATCGCGCACGATACCGTGAGGAGAGATCTACAATTCTTCGAGCGTTGATCAAGCGCACTTGATTCCGCGAATTGGCTTCAACGATTGAAGATTCGAGCGCACTCGAATGTCGAAGGTGGAGATAGGAGATACACTCAACTACCGATTTTAATTGAAAGCACAAAGCTAAAAAACAAGAATTTTATTCAAAAATCAACAACCTTTTACAAATGATATAACTTGCCTATTTATAGGCATTCAACACAACATTTACAACACAACACATATAAGTCGTATACGACTTAAAGAAATTACAACTCTCAGTAATACACGTCTTAACAAAACAGCACTGTACAATGACTTATCAATATTATCTTATGACTTATCATATTTCACGACTTATCAGTATTTCGCGAGTTAAAGTATCTCATTCGCGACTTTATAACTCGGCAGCGACTTAAGGAAGGCGGCATGCGATTTAGGGGAAGCTCGGAGGAAGATTTTCTCTTAGGGTCTGGTCAGGAAGGGAAATAGGTCGGGGAAAATTATGTCGAGGCTTTGGCTTATGTCAGTGTTAGGTCGGGAATGATTGGGGAAAGGAAATTAGGTCGGAGCGATTTAGGGAAGTGGAGTTAAGTCGCGGTGGAGTTAGGTCATTGAAACGACTTAGGGAAGTGGGGTCTGGTAGGTCGTGGTATTGATAGGTCGGAGATTGTTTTTAGGTCGTGGAATTGGATCGATGTGGAGTTTAGGTCGAAGTGGAGTTGGGTCGGTGATGTTAGGTCGTGGAGAATTAGGTCGTGGAGGAGAGGATAAGTCGCGATTTCTGGTTAGGTCGGAGGATAAAATTGAGTCGTGGGGATTGGTAAGTCGTGAGGAGTTAGGTCGGACGCGACTTAGTGTTAGGTCGTTGAAGCTGAAGTTATGTCGTTGCCGAGCAGCTTCGTTAGGTCGTTCGACTTCATCCACCAAGGTATGCACTGCATCAGAATTGATTTAATCTTTATTTTGATAAAGATATGGTTTGAAATGATATTTTATTTTGAAGTAAAGTATTGTTTTAAAAGTTATAACCATGGGTTATAATAATGATTGGTTGGCAAAGAGACCAGGATCGGATATGGACATACTCTCTGTCGATACCGAAAACCACTTTGACAACCGTGTACGCGGTGGAGATTCCAGAATGAAGTAGGATGGTGGCGACGTTCTTAAGGTATGTTACATGGACCCAACTCCCGTGAGTTGGCATAAGGTGGCTAAAACAGGAGCGATCTCGGACCAGTAAGGCAGCACCTCTTCTCGGACACATTTCTTCGATATTATACTCTTACTTGTGATTGATTAGATGGCCATCCTCCGATTTGGGAGTGTTGTTCGAGGTGGACGATAGTGGCTGCTATGCGCTCCATCAGTCCATGTGCATAATTAGTATATCTACCTTGGCATTGCCTAGTTGTGCCGTTTCACCTACCATATCGAGCTTTACTACGATTATGATTTTAAGATCCGACCGCGTTAAGGTTCTCCATCCCCTTAACGCTATTTTCTATATGATTATACTTTACTGATTAGACACTACTGTATATAGCGTATATTACTATATAGTAAATAGTTTAACGGATCCTTAGAGGATGGGCGGTCCCAAGCATCTTCTAAGTTACTTGTACCCTTATTACAGTTCACTTGAGTTGGTTTACATTATATAAGTATATATTGTCCTGACTCGAGTGTTTTGTGTTTTGCTTTACGCTCGGGTCAGCCTGAGTTATTCACAGATTTGGATTCCACTTTCTGGAGATTTGAATCGCTGGAGATTATCTGCTTGTCTTGTCCTATCTATTTCAGTTCTGTTGTTCTACTCAGCTTGTACTTGGTTATTATATTGAGACTTTTGTTGTATTCTATTTCTCCCGTTGTATCTTATGTAACTCTGATATATTTATATAGTAGCTTCATGAACTACTATTTCTTTTACTTCCGCTGCATTATTTTACTCTATGTCTGTGATCTGTGATTATATTTATTTACTGTATATTCTGAGATTTGCCAAATTTTATTTACAATGCGGTATTTTGAGCAATTCAATTCCGGCATGAGTGTCTACGTATACACTTATAATGGATGCGAATGGTTGAAAATATCGGGTCGTTACAGTTGGTATCAGAGCTTTGGCTTTGAGGCAAAACTCAGCATATGGAGTAGATTTATTTACAGAATCACTTTCGTTCGAGTTTGAATCTTTTCCACTTGATTCGAATTTCCTTTGAATTTTTGGAACGTTCCCTGCGGTTTCAAAATTCATTCTTGTCCGTCACTATTCATCTTCTTTTGATTTTGGAGTATCACATAACTCCACTTCGAATGATCTTTATAGTGAATTGGCTGTCTCGCCAATATTCTAATTTTCTGGTAAAGGGGGAAACTCCTTTACTAATTGGCATCGATTCACCAGAGATTTATATCTATCCTTGGTTTAGACGCTAATATCTTTTGTTATTCCAAACTCTATCTCTTGAGATCGGATGTAGATTTACCCCAGAAAATCCACATTTGATCTTATTCATTAAGTCACGGTTGACCCGGTTAAGGTTGGCCGCGATTTATCTAAGCTTATCCATCTTCATATTTTGATAATCAATCATCTTGTTTTGTTTCCAAAATATCTCCAAAACATTTTGAATTGTACTCGTAAATCTATGTTTTGTTTTATATATTGTGTTGTTTGAGTTGTTGATGTTGATTTGGGCTTTCGATCGATTCGTCTGATCAACGCTATCGATAGGATTTCTAAAACACTTTGACAGAACAAACTGACACGATATTATTTTAAATTTGGTTAATGAAATAAATTTTGATATAAGTAAATATTATGGAACTTAATAAATTGATTTAAATTGATTATTTGAAATGATAATACTTGATTTATCATTTATTGTTCTATAAATGAATTTATAAATAGTTGTTTATAAATTTATTTGGGAACTGAAATGAATTTAAAACAAGAAATTTAAGAATTTAATTTCCGATGGATTTCAAACCTTGTGTTTAAAGTTTTAAAAGGATATATTATTTAAAGTATTTCTAAGTAGAAATATGTTTCTAAAGGATTTTAAAGTTTAAAATTTTAGTGCTCTTCTCTTTGTCGCTGGAAAATAATTTCGGTGATGACTGCAGCATCATCGACGTTCATTTTCGAGTTTCGAAGTGAAGAGACTGTTCTGTAGTCTTGCTACAGCTTTATTTTGGGGAATTTAATTAATTTGAATTTCTAAAATATGACTTGATTTATAATATATATAGATATATGATTTAAATTTGATTTAACATATTATGTATATAATTACTTATCTCCAAATGGTTTGAAGATGTTCGAAGATTCAAATTCTTAAATTTTATCTTGAAGAATAATTTCAATTATAAAAAGAAAAATCAAAAATTTGGATAAATGATTCAAACTTGAGATAATTGAATTGGAAAGTTTTACTTGTATAACACACAATTTCATTCCAATATAACTTACCAAAATTACACAGAAGTTGAATATGAAATTGGATAATATACAATATAGAAAGGATTTTTGTAAATAAAATTTGAGTGGTTATAATAAATGTTATACACTTAAATTTTAGTTATAAAAGATTAACAGAGGTAAATAGTGAAAAAGGAATTTAAAGAGATTTTATTTAAATAACTTAATAATCAAATTTGATTTAATATGGAACCTTAAGTCTAACCTAGGAATTTTAATAAAGGTTATTTCCTGAAATGAATATGTTGTATAATAAATTTTGAATAGATAAAGTAAAATACATTTGAATTGGACATTTTGTAATAAAGTTTATTTAACTTGAATTCATAGTTTAATTGATGTCTAAATGAATAAATGTGTAAAGAAATTTGAGTGTTATATTTGCTATATAAATGTTTTATTTATGAAATAGATATGTCTTAAAAAAAAGAGAATAATAATGATTTAAATAGTTAAAATGTATTTTAACATCACTAAAATTTGATAATTGAGAATTTGGTTTTCAAATGGAATTTTAAGTGTAACTTATTAAAGGAATATCTATTTATGAAATGGGATATTCCATTCATAAAAGTTTGTTTTAATAAATCATAAGTTAAATGATATCCAAATGAATATTTCTGAAATTAAACTGATTTGAAATACTAATATATCTACTGTAGCATTTTATAAGTGCTGCTGTTTTGAAAATACAATGTTTTGGAAATTTTTATAATTGAATGAACTTAGAAATGTTACAACTTTAAAATGAATATTATTTGACCTTGAATTAAAATGGTTTAAATGAAGATTATTTTTAAAAGGTGTTATGATTTTCTAAGTATTATGTTTTTTTTAAAGAATAACATTTCCAAAGTGTTATGATTTTAGTAGTATGATTTCCAAATGATAAACATCCCTAAATTGTTATGATTTCAAAGCATTATGGTTTCAAATTTATTATCTTATTTTTTTTCCAAACTATCTTTTGGTTGTCCTTATTTCCCTTATCTTGTTACAGAATGGGAAGGCTATTGCTTATACCAATCTATTTAGAAATCTTTCTATAATCTTTGTTACTCATCTGGATCTGAACACTGTTTTTCCATTCATAGACCGTCGGTCAAGTGAAAAGGGTGATTCAGACTCTAGAGGATCTTTTCGTGTTTGTGTTCTTGATTTGATCACCTCCATCTTGTTAAACTTACCTATAACAATAGTTATCAGGTGTAATTCCAATTTTCTTATCATCTTGTCTTAATTCTATTCATTCTATCTTTTTCTATGCTTTCTCGTACCTCGTTCCTTTTCGAGGACGAAAAGTTTTGAGTGGGGGAGAGTGTAACAACCCTGTATTTTTCAATTATTTTTAAATTGATTTCCAGATTTAAAAGCTTTATTTATGAAAAGAATAAATTTTGTTATTGTAAATATAAAAACTTTGATTTTGTATGTGGATTAGAATTCCAAATATGACTAAATTTAATATTTCCAGAAAATGTGAATTTTGGTCAAATAGTCAAACTTTGACTTTTAAACTTAAAAATTTAAAAGTTTGAGATTATAAATTTTATCTTTTATTATAAAAATAGATGTAATAACTTGAATACTGCTTTTCGTTTCGTTGAAATTGGATTTAAATTGTGAAAGTTATACTTTTTACAATATTGTGTGTATATTGATTTATTTAACAATATTGTTTATTTTAACCTATATAGATAATATTTTATTGGTCATATCTTATTCTAATTTGTATACATATGCCATATTATATATATTTTGTCTTTTAAATATTTTTAAAGTGATAATAAGATTTTTCCAAAGTGTATTGAATTTATTTCTAATTTTTAAAGCCTAGTTTGCATTTTTTTAAGTTATTTTCTTATTTTAAATTCTATTTAATTAAAATTTAATTATTTATTTCACTTTGAAAATGTTTTAAAAGTCATTTTTATTTCAAATTTTGTTTTAGAATATTTTTAAAAATAAAGTTAATAATTTTCCAAAGTCAATGGTGATTTATTTGTAATTTCTAGACACTGTTTTGTATTTTAAGCAATTTCTTTTATTATTTTTTTCTAATTTCTTTAAATTTTATTATTTATTTTCTTATATCTTTACTTAGTTTCGGTTTGTATAGTATTTTTCTGAAATATTTTGTTTATATAAAGATTTATAAGGAAAGAAATGTGAAAGGTTGTGTAACGCTTTGAAACGGAAGCCCTTTTATTTACCAAATCCTTTAATTCCTTTAACTCCTCAAAATTAATTGCCTAGCCATGTAAAACCCTAGTGTAGCCGTCATCTCATTTGGCATTCACGTGAAAAAATATCCCATCTTCAATTGTTTCTCACGGCTAGAGAAAATTAGGTAATGGCCTCCATCTCTTTCTTCCTACTTTTCTTCTTTTTCTATGCTATTTTGCTTGCCTTCTTCCCTGATTGAGATCGCCCTCTACCCCTATTCCACTGCCACCACCTCCTTCCATCTCTTCCCGACCACCACCAGCCCCCACTCCACCAGATCTGACCATAGCCGAACCATTTTGATGGTAAAACCCCCCAAATTCCAACCTAGATGCCTAAAAACCATGTTTATTGACCTCTACATGCTCACCCACCTCAGCCACCACCCAAACCACCACCATAGCCACCACCACCTCCCTGACCTGACCACAACACACCCCTCCCCACCCTTGTCCAGTCATAACTCACCCTAAGCCGAGCACAATTCCCAAGGCCAAACCTTGTTTTGGCACAAAAATCACCTAATTGCCTTCAAAAATCACATCACCTCCTCATGTACAAACCCTACCTTGTCTTGCCTTGAACCCGAGCTATGTTAGCCCAAACCTGACCCAAAACTTGACCACATCTGAACCACATCAGACCCCAAAGCCATACCAAACAATAGAGAAGGCAAAGCAAAAGACTGCGTAGTCGTATCTCCTTTTATTTCAATGTTATTACATTTTAAAGTCGTATTGAATTTTGCTGTTTTGATTGTTTGTTTTGGGTTGTACACAAGAGTTGTAGATTGGATTCGCTCTCCACTCAAGTCCGTAGTCTTTTCATCGTGCTTTTGTTTCCATTGTGTCATTCTAATTGATATCTCCAGCAATAAAAGGTGAGTTATTCTCACCAGACAATATGTACCTATATAACTGATAAACCGACACCATTCGAATCTGTAATGTATATTATCATGTTATATATGCTTATATTATTATCATATGATGTTGACACCTGTTATTACACCTGTTATATCATATGTTACTGTTATTTAATGTTATTCTGTTATTTATATCTGTTATCACCATTGCAAGTTCCCTGTAGATTAGAATCACTATGGGTTGAAATGATACATACACGAACGGACTTTAAAATAGGGAAAAATCGTTATGGGCTGAAATGATAGGCCTGAACGATTTTTATTTAATTTATTTTAACTTGGGATTGCGGGTTTGAAATGATAGAACCCGGATTTTTCTTTTTAAACTACGGATTGAAATGATACATATCCGTATCACTTGACCTAGGCTAGAAAACTATATACAGGCCCATGGTTATTTTATAAAGTGTTTTGAATATTTTTAAGTATTTTAAAAATATAAGTTTATGAAATTTGATTTAAACAGATTTTGAAATATTTTGAATTAAAGAAATTATGATTTTTCTATGTGTTAAAAATGTAATTAATGAATGGTTTAACTGGATTTTTGAAACATAACTTAAGTTGGAAATTTGGTTAAAAATGATATTTAAGTTATATAAATAAAATGGATATTAAATTTTATTTGGAAATGGTAAATATGATAATTTGATTAAATTTGAATTTAAGTGATTTATTAAAGTACTATTGATTTTTCTATGAATTTAAGTGGTTAAATAAATGAATGTTTAAAAGTGATCTTTTAAAATATAACTTGACTTGGAAATGTGAAATTTGGTTTTAATTAAAGGTTTTAGTTAATTAAATAAAATTGGAAATTTAGTTAAATTTGTGAAACGGTAATTTAAATTTGAAGTGTTAAGTTATTTGTTGAAATGTGAAGAATTGGAAACTTTTACACTTAAATTTGTTAAGTAAATTGTTGAAAATTGGATTTAATTATAAGAAATTTATTGTGAAAAAGATACATGTTAAATGATATGTAAATGAACATTTTAAATGTTAAAATATGATTTTAAAAATGTTTATGTGTTTTAAATTAAAGTTATTTAATTGCTGGAAATACACTAACACCTGAAATTAACTTTTAATAGCATTCAGAAATGCTATAGATTCTGTTTTGAACTAAAATTGTGTAAAAAGGAGCTATTACAGCATTTTTGGAATGTTGTAGTTGCTGTAGTTGAACTTATAGGCTAATATTGAACTCAGGCCTATTATAGCATTCTCTGGAAATGCTATAATGGTCTGCAGTCTATGTTGAAATCAAATTTAACCCTTGTTTTGAAATCTGAACTACCGCAGCACTTCTGAAATGCTGTCTTTTCTGTTTTGAACTATAATTCAACTAAAACTGAGTTTTAACAGCAGTTTTAAGTGCTGTCTTTGCTGAATTAAAAATGTTTTCAAATATAACTTATAGCAGTTGTTTTTAAATGCTGTGAAATGCTGAAATTTTAATAATTAGGGTTTTTGACTTAGTAAACGAATTCAGAATGGTTTGAAACTTTGGAAATTGAATACTTGATTTGAAAATATAATAATTACACTTTTAAAAGGTTTTAATGAATTACTTTGATTGGAATAAACTATTTAAAGGTGATTTGAAATGATAGTAAATGAACGATATCTTTGAATTTAAAAGGTATTTAAAGTTGAATATTTGGATTTGAACTGATAGGATATTTTATTTTAATAAAATGATTTGAAATGAAGTTTTGTAAGGATATGATATTTTATTATATTAAAATGATTTGAAATGAAGTTTTGAAATGATATGAAAATTTAAATATATGGAAATGCTTTGGAATTGATTTAATCTTTATTTTGATAAAGATATGGTTTGAAATGATATTTTATTTTGAAGTAAAGTATTGTTTTAAAAGTTATAACCACGGGTTATAATAACGATTGGTTGGCAAAGAGACCGGGATCGGATATGGACATACTCTCTGTCGATACCGAAAACCACTTTGACAACCGTGTACGCGGTGGAGATTCCAGAATGAAGTAGGATGGTGACGACGTTCTTAAGGTATGTTACGTGGACCCAACTCCCGTGAGTTGGCATAAGGTGGCTAAAACAGGAGCGATCTCGGACCAGTGAGGTAGCACCTCTTCTCGGACACATTTCTTCGATATTATACTCTTACTTGTGATTGATTAGATGGCCATCCTCCGATTTGGGAGTGTTGTTCGAGGTGGACGATAGTGGCAGCTATGCGCTCCATCAGTCCGTGTGCGTAATTCGTATATCTACCCTGGCATTGCCTAGTTGTGTCGTGTCACCTACCATATCGAGCTTTACTACGATTATGATTTTAAGATCCGACCGCGTTAAGGTTCTCCATCCCCTTAACGCTATTTTCTATATGATTATACTTTACTGATTAGACACTACTGTATATAGCGTATATTACTATATAGTAAATAGTTTAACGGATCCTTAGAGGATGGGCGGTCCCAAGCATCTTCTAAGTTACTTGTACCCTTATTACAGTTCACTTGAGTTGGTTTACATTATATAAGTATATATTGTCCTGACTCGAGTGTTTTGTGTTTTGCTTTACGCTCGGGTCAGCCTGAGTTATTCACAGATTTGGATTCCACTTTCTGGAGATTTGAATCGCTGGAGATTATCTGCTTGTCTTGTCCTATCTATTTCAGTTCTGTTGTTCTACTCAGCTTGTACTTGGTTATTATATTGAGACTTTTGTTGTATTCTATTTCTCCCGTTGTATCTTATGTAACTCTGATATATTTATATAGTAGCTTCATGAACTACTATTTCTTTTACTTCCGCTGCATTATTTTACTCTGTGTTTGTGATCTGTGATTATATTTATTTACTGTATATTCTGAGATTTGCCAAATTTTATTTACAACGCGGTATTTTGAGCAATTCAATTCCGGCATGAGTGTCTACCTATACACTTATAATGGATGCGAATGGTTGAAAATATCGGGTCGTTACAGTTTTATTTTGTCTTGGGTTAAAACGTTTTGATATTTAATTTGGAGCATCCGGGCTTTCCCTTCGACATGTTCGATCCCTCGCCCAAGTCTCCTTGGATCTCACAGACAAAACACGTGTACTAGTCATTTTCACATACCCTATTAAGTATTTAACTTCTAATAAAATACTTAATTAACTATCCAAATAGTCAAACAAAGAAATAAAACCGTTGTTTTAGCAAACTAAGTAAATAAGCATTCAACAAGAGTTTTCAATCAACACTTAACACTTAAAGATCCTTCAACTTAGCAATGGTTTTAATGAACTTAAAGGAATAAATAACTCACTTTGGATTCCACTCCGTCAAACTGTAAGGTAAGGAACTCTAGATATAAACCATACTTCTTACCAGTTTTGCTAACTTTGTCACTACGGATTTGACTATAGCTTCGCTACTATTTCCCGAAACTTCTTGAAATCTGGCTATAGCTCCGCTATCCTAGAAGTTGAGATGAAAAGAGATGGAGATGGCTTCTAAGTGGGCAGGGCCTTGGGTGGATGGATGGAACTTACTAGCTTGAACATGACTTAAGTGGTATACTTTTTTGTCGATTATTTTTGCGATAACTTTGTACGCTTTTGGAATTTTTAAGAGAGGCATGGAAGCCATTAATGCTCTAAGGAAGAAAAAGGAGAAGCTTAGAAAATGAAGAAGAAGAAGAATGGAAAGTGTGTGTAATTTGTGAAAGAAGACCCTTACTGGATACCCTTACTTCGATTTAAAGTAAACTTACTTTTTCAACACTTAACATCACCTTTCACATCTTACTTTATGTCTTAGTCACTTAAGGAATAAGTAAATGTATTTGGATGGAAAAGTGGATTAAAGAAAAGATTTGTTTAGATTTTGATGTGATGTGATTTGATTTGGTGTTTACTTTTTAGCTTTTTTCCTTACTTACTTTTCTTAATTATATTCTAGAAGTTTCCTAATCATAATTAGTAAAAGTAAACTTGTTTAGTTATTAAAATGTGTAATATATATGTTAAAACATAGGTGCAACAACGTTGCGACAACTTATTTTGAACAAAACGTTGATTTTCGACGAAACGTCTTACGGTCACATTTTGACGTTTTTGTTAGACTATTTATTTGTGAAAAAAAATTGAAAATAAGTTTTTTTATCATATTAAAATAATTAAAACAAGTTCATTTTAGGTATAAAACTATATTAAATAATATTAAAATCCAATTACGACGTCGATCTGCCAAAATGCAACGAAAATTTTCAATCATTATAAAAAAGTATATATGTTTATAAAACAATTGTAAATCAAATTTACATCATTATCATATCATTATATAACCATTAAAAGAGTTATTTACCATTAACAACAATTATTCGAATGTATATTAAATTTTATCGAAAATCAGCTTTTGTCAATTTTACGACAAAACTTCAAAATCTCTATTTAATTCTAAAAGAATAAGTTTATCATTCTTATTTATCGCACAAAACATGATTATTAAAATTTAGTATTCTATATTTGAATATTTAAAATAAATTAAATATCTCATTTTCAAAGTGGTAAATTACGGGTCGTTACAGTTTTGAAGGGGTGATTCCCCAATGTTTTCGAAAGGTTTACCTTAGTGTTTAAATGGAATGTTTCCAATGTTTTTGAAAGACATGATTAAAGTGTTTTAAAAGAGGATGTCTAAGGTTTATAAAACTTTCTAATGGAATGTTTTCAATGTTTTCGAAAGGACTTTGGTAAAAGGTTTCGAAAGGTATGTTTTGGCCTTTCGGCCTAAGGTTATAAAGTAAAGTAATTTACTTGTATCAAAAGGGGTACTTCTAAATGTTTTGAAAGAGATTGTTTAAAGGTTTAAACAAAGGTTTCAAATGTTTTCACCAATAATATTTTGAGTAAAGCATATATCATGGCAAAGAGATTTTAGTGAAGCAAATAGTATGTTTTCCTTGTTTAAGATGATTTAAAGAGTCAAATCAATTTGAAAAGGTTTTCAAGGAAAATTTAAAGAGAAGTTAACCATAAGTAAAAGGACTCAGATATTTGTATACCATATGAGACTGATACAGGGTCGCGCCCTATACGTTAGCTATTAGCCCTTCTAGCTAATTTAGTCCAAAATTCCACTACGTAGGGCTTAGTCACAGGTAAGACTTGAATGGTGGTTACATACAGAAAGGAATATGTGTATAGAGATGAAGGATATATCATTGGAAACCCCGAAAAACCATTAGGATCAGGTGACCCTTGGAGAAGTAAGTTAGGGACAGACCGTCCAGAAGTATGTCTAATAGTTGTTAAATAATTTGTTTAGTTTGTTTGGTCATCCCGAGTTAGCCAAAAGTTAGTAGTTAGCTAAATAAAACTACATTATTTTGGACAGATGGTCCATTTATTACCTGTTTTTAAGCATATATGATATTTTCTATTATTGATATATCAGTTTGGTTAACCAGTTTGGTTACAGGGTTTTGAATTGCAAAAAAATATGTTTTAATGGGATATTAGTGAGGGGAAACCCGTTCCGCTAAGTGGTGTGGTCTCACTTAATATCAGTAAACCGAGATGTAATAGTATTATTCACACAAGTTTTTATGTCTTACTCAAAGTTTATGCTTTCCCCCATAACCACTCGGGTGCTTAAAATTAATTTGAGTAGATTTAGAGTTTGGGCTTACAGGTTTAGTAAAAGGATGAATAAAGCTTCCGAAGACGAGCAGGAGGCTAATGTTAGTTATATTTTGGAGTTGTTTTTTTTGTTTATTCCTCTGTGATGTATTAAGACAGTTTATGTCTATGTAATACTCTGGTCATCCAATAGGGCATCTCCGTAGGTCGCTCTTGGCGTATTTATGTAATAATTATATTTGATTTGAACCTGCTAAACGATTTGGATTATGTAATGGAATATGAAACATGTTTTGTGAAATGTAATCAGAAAAGTTGTTTTTGGAATCAGTGATTTTGTTTCATATTCATGTGCTTCTGATATTATGGATACCATTAACATTACCGTATTTTGTCGCCGAAATTTAATACTATTGATGACTGTAGCATCTATAGCGCTTAGCTTTGGGCCTTAAGGTAAAGAATATTGCAACTTGGTATCAGAGCATAGGTTTATGAAAAATTTAAACTTAAAATTATTTTGAAAACATAATCCTAAGGAATTAGAGAAAAGATAGGGGTACTGGATAATGCTATACTAACGTTCTTGTATTTGCTATATATATATATATAAGTATATGCTATATCTATATTCGCACATCTCTATTAGGCTATTCCTCTGTACCTTACGAAGACTCGAATGCAGATATGGATGCCAGAGGTGGAACGGTTAACCTTGGTGGGGGAAGCACCACAACTAATGGAAACGCCCGGTCAAATACTAGGAAAAATCAAGTTTAGGCACAAGCTGCAAATGTGGGTGCTGGAGTCCCGCAAGTGGACATGGGAGCAATGATTCAGTTCTTTGTCAACATGATGCAGGTAGGAATTGATGCTAGAGTAGTTGGAGGAAATGCTGGAGGAGGAAATCAAGAAGCTCAAGTGGTGAATAACTATACTATTCTAAGTAGAGATTTTTCTCGACTAGGAGGAAAGCCGTTTATTGGTACTGAAGACGCAATCGAAGTAGAGAATTAGCTACTTCATTGCGAGAGGATTTTCGCTGACTTAGGGCTCAACGATGAGCAGAAAAGGAGACTCACTTCTAGACAGCTTCAAGGGGCAGCACTTTTTTAGTGGAACGGTGTGATAGTTGGAGTCAATGAGGAGAATATGACTTGGGCTGAGTTTAGGAGGAGGTTCGAGGAAAGGTTTATGTCAGAAATTGCTAAGTCTACTCTGCTCAGAAAGTTTGCCGAGTTGGAGCGGGGGATATGACTATGCTCGAGTATGCGACGAGGGTTGAGGAGCTAGCGAGATATGGCTATGCTACGATTGATACTATGATTAAGAGGAACGAGAAGTTCATCAGGGGTTGAAACCTGAGCTTGCTAAGGCCATGTTATCGCATATCAGGGATCCAAGTAATGTTGTTGTTGAGATGGCCTTGAGGAATGAAGAGATGCAAGATTTTCTTGAAAGAAATCAGGCCAAGGATGCTCAAGGAGGGCAGAGTCAGAAGATGAAGTTTTTTCATAAGAAATGAGCTTAGAAGAGTGGGCTGCTAAGAAGGGAAAGGCAGATGTGGTCTGTTACAAGTTGCCCATGAGTGTCGGACAGGAATGGGAAAGAAAGCTGCTAAGAAGAAAGGGATAAAGTGTTTCAACTGTGATCAGATTGGGCACTATAAGTACTAGTGCAAGGAGCCAGCCAAGGATGGAAAAGGGAAGATATTTGCATTGGAACCAGCTACCTCGAGACCAATAGTAGAGGAGAGGGGAAAAGCTGGGTTGGGAGGTACGCTTTTGATTTATGGTGTATCAGTTAGAGTTCTGTTTGATACCGGTGCATCGCATTCTTTTATATCTCATTGTTTGGTATATAAGCTTAACCTAGAACCATCATACCTAGTTACTTCCTTAAGGGTTGCAAATCCGATAGGAGATTACGTGACTCTTGGGATGAGATGTGACCACTTAGAGTTTGAATTGTTACATCACGTATTTGGTTGTAGTTTGCATGTGTTTGATTTTGTAGGGCTCGGAATTATTTTGGGTATGGATTGGTTAAGTGAATACGATGCAAGGATATTTTGCCCTGATAGGAAAATATCGCTTAGACACCCTGACTGTAGTGATCGGATTGTATATACCATAGAAATCCCTAGCTGTGAGGTAAATGCCTTGTTGGGTGTTATGGACGTAGAAGATGTGTTAAATCAAGTTTTTGTGGTTAGAGAATTTGTGGATGTTTTTGAACCCGTAGTAGGATTGCCACCGAAACGAGGCATAGAGTTTTGGACAGATTTGGTACTAAGAGCAAAACTGGTATGTAAACCGCCAAGCAGAATGACACGTACCGAGGTGAAGGAGTTAAAGGTGTAGTTAGTGGATTTGGAGGGCAAGAATTTTATTAGATCAAGCAGTTCGCCTTAGGGAGCAGCCGCAGTGTTTGCTAAGAAGCCGGATGGATCGTTAAGGTTATGTATCGATTATCGTAAGTTTAATGAGAAGACGATAATGAATCGATATATGTTGCCTAGAATCGACGATATGTTCGATAAGTTGAGTGGAGCCAAGGTATTTTCTTAGTTGGATTAGTAACAGGTTTCCATCAGCTTAGAGTGGCAGAGGATAGTATTCCTTTGACGGCATTTAGAACCATATATGGATCATACGAATGGTTAGTAATGCCGTTTAGACTAACTAATGCGCCAGCATTCTTTGTAGATTTGATGAACCGAGTTTTCCAAGAGCACTTGGATAGGTTCATGTTGGTTTTTATAGACGATATTTTGATATACTCTAAAGATTAAAGAGAGCATGAAGTTCATCTTAGAGTGGTGCTTGAGATGCCGAGGCAGCATCAGCTAAAAGCAAAATTTTTGAAGTGTCATTTTTGGAAGAAAGAAGTGAAGTTTCGTGGTCATGTAGTCTCAGAGACATGGATGTCTGTAGATCCGACTAAGATTGAAGCGGTGAATAATTGGAAGAGACCCGAGACATTAGCTGGATACTATCGAAGATTCATTAAGGATTTCTCGCGGATAGCGGCACCGATGACCAAGCTAACGCAAAAAGATGTGAGTTTGTGTGCACCGATAAGTGTAAGGAAGCACTCCAGAGCTTGAAACACTTATTGACTAATGCACCTGTGTTAGTTGTTCCGGAAGGGAATCAGGACTTAGTAGTGTATACAGATGATTGTGGAACTGGGTTAGGAGCTGTGTTAATGCATAGAGGTAAAGTGATTGCCTATGCTTCTCGACATCTTAGACCGCATGAGATGAAATACCCGATGCATGATTTGGAATTGGCTACGGTGATTTTTGCGCTGAAGGTGTGGAGGCATTACCTTTTAAGAGAAAGATTTGAGTTATATATGGATCATAAGTCATTGAAGTATTTATTCTCTCAGAAGGAACTGAATATGAGACAGCAGAGGTGACTGGAATTTATAGCTGTTTATGACTTTGGAATTGAGTACACACCAGGAAAAGGCAATAAGGTTGCAGACATGCTTAGCAGAAGGCATCAGAATGTAGTGTTGGCGATGATAACTTAGTGGAAGGATTTGGAAACATGGACTACATGCAGAGTACAGTGGGGATCTAGGAGTAGTTCTAATACGGAGACTGTTATGTTGTCATGTTTAGAAGTTCGACCACTTATGATCGAAAGGATTGCTTCTAAGCAAGGAGAACTGAGTGGATCAGAAGGTTTAGAGATGGAACAAAGAGTGATGACTTAAAAGATTTCAAACTTGACCAGAGTGGGTGGTTGAGGAAGAAAGGAAGGTTAAGTGTTCCGAATGTAAGAAACAATTGGAAGGAAGTTCTAGAGGAATGCCATCGTTCGAAGTTCACTATTCATCCGGGAGGAACTAAGATATATCAGGACATGAAGAGAAGTTTCTTTTGGAAAGGTATGAAGAGGGATGTAGGCTTATGGGTGAAGCAGTGTCTGAACTGTCAACAGGTAAAAGCCGAACATCAGAAACCAAGTGGGTTGCTTCAGCCTTTAGATGTCCTAGTATGGAAGTGGGATTCTATCTCAATGGATTTTATAGACGCATTGCCTAGATCTAATAGAGGAAATGAAAGCATATGGATCATAATGGACAGGTTAACCAAGAATGCCCATTTCATTCCAGTTAAGTCAACCAGGATGACACCTGTTTTGGCTAAGTTATTCATGAAGAATATAGTTAGACTTTATGGAATTCATAGTAGTATGGTAAGTGATAGTGATTCCTTATTCACTAGCGAGTTCTGGAAGAGTCTATAGGATACTTTAGGTACCAAGCTCAAAATGAGTACCGCTTACCATCCACAGACCGATGGGCAAACAAAAAGAGTTAACAAAGTCTTAGAGGATTTGTTAAGAGTTTGTGTGCTAGATTTTGGAGGATCATGGGAAGACCATCTACACTTAGTCGAATTTTCGTATAACAATAGTTATCAGACTAGTATAGGGATAGCAACATTTGAAGCTTTGAATGGAAGGCCATGCAAATCACTCGTTTGTTGGCTATAGACCGAGGATAAGTTGGTTCTTGGTCTAGATTTAGTCAGAGAAGCTACAGAGAAGATTGAGTTGATTCAAGCTAGAATGAAGGAAGCTTAGTCTAGGCATAAGAGTTATGCTGATAGAAGATGGAAGAACTTAGAGTTCTCAGTAGGAGATCATGTTTTCGTCAAAGGATCACCGATGAAAGGTGTAATTCGATTTGGTAAATCAGGGAAATTGGCACCGAGATTTGTTGGACCATTTCCTATTATAGAAAGGATCAGGAAACTCGTATATAGAGTAGAGTTACCGAACAGTTTGGCAGGAGTCCACAATGTTTTTCATGTTTCTCATCTGAGGAAGTGTATTCGAGCTACAGAGACTACTATTGCACCGTCTGTGTTAGATGACTCAGTAGTATAACTGGATTTGACTATAGTTAGAGAACCAGTTCGTATAGTCGCGAGAAATGAGAAGAGGCTAAGGAACAAGACAGTTAGATTAGTTAAAGTCCAGTGGAGTGACAACGAGAGGGACTGTACTTAGGAAACTAAAGGCAGGATTCGAGATGCTTATCCTGACTTGTTTCTTGGTATGTTTTACCTTTTTGATAGATTTTGATGAATACCTTATCGTAATTTCAAGGACGAAATTATTTAAGGAGGGGAGTCTGTAACAATCCTAATTTTGATTAACATTATTTAGGACATTTAATCAGTTAAATTAAATGAAATAATGTAAGTTGGTTAAGGGATTGAGATTTGTATAATTTAAAGGGTAGCCGTGACTAGTTAAACTAATGAAGTAAATGGAATTAAAATGAAATAGAAAAGGAAAATTCGATAAGGGCAGTATTGGAATAAGCTATATTCTTATATCATAAACCCTCATACCATATCACTCTCACGTTCACAAGCAAATTAAAGCTAAACTAAAGTTCGGCCACCATTAAAGAGAAGTAAGGGGAAGATAAGCAATAATTAAGAGCAAAAGCTTAATCAAATTCAATCCAAGATCAGAACTCAACTCCTTAACAACAAAGCTAAGGTGAATAATTGTTACATCTCATACTTTTGTTATTTCAGTTCCTAGAATCAGATGCGAATGTTTTTCCAATTATATTGCCAAGTTTTGAATGATGTTTGGATATATACATGCTTGTTGATGAATTATGCATATTCATATTGAATTTATGACATGTTTTGAATTGAAAAACCTATCAAATGACATCCAAATGCCTTGCGATTTTAATATATGGTCGAAAATGATATTTTAGAGATGGGATTCAAGTTTTATAATTTTCTGAATTAATGTGGATTTATTATTAATTTTTTAGTGATGAAAATGGTTGTTTGGGTTCAAAATTAATTACGACAATTATATATATGTTTTGGGTCAGAAATTTAAATATGTTAGAAAACATATTAAAAGTGATTTATGTGAATTTTTGTAGAATTTTCCTAAGTGTTTTATTTTTTTTGAGAAAAATGTGTGATCCTCTATAAATAGAGGAGAGCACACATGCAACTATATATATCACACAAATAAGGCGCTGCCAACATGCCTGGCAGGTAACAAAACTAGATACAAGTATCAAAAAAACTCAGATACCCCTAAGATGAGTTCCGGTAAGGCCACCACCCATCACACCCCAATATCGAGCTCCGGCATGGCCACCACCCGATATAAAGGTGTTAGAAGTACCTAAAAAACTAAAGGAAAGCCAAAAATACTGGATGTCATCACAAACTAAGAAGGAAGCTCCATGCATCTGGTTCGAAAAGAGTGGAAAAGCAACTACTTTGAAGTGGAACTGAATATGATGCTGAATGGAAAATCCGCTCTGAAGACTCTGTACAAAAGGAAGAAGTGCCAAGCAGAAGAGTAGATCCTCCTAAAAACAGTACGCCACAATGGAGATGAAAGTGTCTAGTATCTGTGGTGGAACTGCTAGTGATCCTGAGAGGAAAACTCTGCGCTGATGACCTCTCAACAATCTGAAATCATGCAATCTGAAGACATGAGTACCTGCAAAGTGAACCTGACACCCTATCACCCATACCTATGTCTAAAGGATAACTAAGAAAAAAGTTAGAATGATACATATTTATGTATATGTAACGACCCGTAAATTTTAACTGTTTTAATATCATAATTAGTTGAAATTTTGTGAAATTTTAAACGATAAAATTTTGAAATAAAAATTTTATATTTGGAATACGTCTAGTTAAACATAGCGACTGGTAAATTTTCGTCCGAAAATATGAAAGTTTATTTCGCGCGTAAATTCACTTCAATTTAATCAGTTAAAAAGCGTTGAAAATAAAATGTTTCCGAAACCTAAATATTTTTACATAGAAAAATTCTAAAGCATCTTCTGAGCAAGATGTCAGTTTGCCGTTTTTCCAAATTCGGACATCTTTGGCTTCGTCGATCTTATTTTTCAGTGTTTTTCTCGCATTTTTCGCCAGTTGAAAAAATTCAAAATTTTATAATTCAAATCGTACCACTGATATTTTTATACCGTTTTGATCGTTTCGTCGTGCTGATCCTTACGGTATACTTGATTGTAAAATTCGGAGTCCGATGGACGTTGCACTTTACGTAACGCCTACCGTATCGGTACCGGATTCGTGTCCGTTGGATTTCCTGTGACCCTTCATAAATTCACCTTTTATTTCAATGGACTTGGCATTCTAATGGTCACGTGAATGGATATTGGGAAATGAGAAGCCACATCTTTACATTTGAATACACGTTCATTTACTTCTCATTTCTTTCTACTTCCTTTTCACATTCCCCTGTAGCTTCCCATTCTTCTTCACGTTTTCCTACAAATGGAAACACCTCTTCCATTCTAAAAAAAAAAAAATTGAAGATGGGAAAGAAATTTTGAACTACCTATTGCATTTGCCTGCTAGTGCACGTGCATGCATGGCTTCAAAATCCCCTTGCCTACTCGACTCCGCCACAACCACCTACCAAGGCAGCCGCGTCTCCAACCCAAAGCTCGCCACCCATCATCTCGGCCAACAACCACCACAAGCCTAGGCTCGCAACTCCCCAATGTTCCCCGCCCTTGACCGGCCACCAACACCGTCCTGCCTCAGCCGAGTTTTGCATAGCAACAGTTTCCTCATTTATATATAAGAGGTATACTCATCTGTTAGTTTAGTATATGGGTGTTGTTTAAATTTATATAACATTTTATATATATTTTGTTATAACAGTTTTATATTTTATATAGTGTTTATAAGTTACAAATTTTATAAGCTGTTAGCATAGTTCTTTGCTATTGTTATGGCATACCAGTTGTGCAAAGTTACAAATGATTTGTTGAATGGATTGTTAATATATATGTATGAATTCCACACGTAGGCATCCTAGATTTGAATATAAAGTGTATAGGTACTTTACGTTTAGTGTATATCTCGGCCATATATTTTTCAAATCTCTTCTGTCATATTTTTTTCGTACAGTTACATAAGGTCGACTAGACTATATTTCATTTTTATATAGTATAATTAAATGTATATTTTGTTGCACATACAGTGGTTGCATTTCTGGTATGGTTTGCTAGCGCCTATATATACATACGTTTCAAACTTAAAAAAAAAAGGGAGATGATTAGCAGCGTCTCTTCTAATGTATTTATCACTTGAAACTGCAAGGGAAAGCAGTGCAGGGATCCCAAGCATAGTGGAGAAACCAACAGACATTTTGAGTAAAACAAGTATCTTTAAAAGCTCTAAGAAAAACGAAGGCCGTATGTCTTTTTAATATATGAACTTGAAAATGTAGATGCACTTGCTATTTTTTTTATAAAATTGAATGTTAATAATAATAAAAAACAGTAACTTGAATCCAATTACATGTGTGTTGAGGTCCACTTTGAATATTGCTTTTCAGTTACTTATGCGGTGGTTTCGAAATTTGGCAACTGGGTATTTGTTTTATGTACTTATTTAAACGTAATTTATGTATATATATATAATCGTTTGTTAAATTTTGCTTATAACCGAATATATAAAGATATATATGGTCGTTGATATTTTTGGGTCTATACTAGTCTAATTATACACATATATATATATGTTTAGTTAAAATTTTATTTTGTAAATATGTTGTTATATAAGTGTTTTACTTAAAACAATGATTTTGATGTATATATAAATAATTAGTTTAATATGTGACATTTAATATAGATCTATTCTGTTTTATCTAAATGGTTCTGATTCATTTCATCAATCCTTGTATATCAGCTTTGTCGTCAAATTCGTGCCAACCTCGCCATGCTTTGAAATTCGTGCTTGGATTCGTAACTCAATTTCAGTGTCCGTATCTGTGTGCGCATCTATGTCATCTACTGTTATCTCTAGCCTCGAAAGGTGAGCACTCACTCACGATTAACGTTCTTTTATTTATTAAATCTGATTTCAATTGAAGCGACAATTGAAATATGCTGCTGTTGATAATTACACTGTTATATATGTTATTGCCTGTATCAGTTCACCTGTGACATCTGACACCATTATCTGTTAATTATTTATGCGATGATAATACAGTTTGGTTGATAATTGATTGATTGTTGATGTTTATATTGGACGTTAAATTGTTAATGTTAAATTGATAACTAGTATGCAATTGAACTTGATATAGGATAATTAAATGTTAAATTTGATTAACTGACATTTGTATAATATGACCCCTTTAACTGTTGAATTTATTGACACGTAGGATTTGTTTAATTACATATTGAACCACTGAATGTATGTTGTTATATTGATGATGTATGAAATTGTAAATAAATGACAAGTGAAAACCGTAATGTAATAATCTTTAATCTACATGAAATGATAGTGTAGGTTCTAGAAATAATTATATTAATTCGTACAAATAACAATGCGAATTAATACGGTTATTTCGGGATTATTTGAATTGATTATTGGATTGTTATTGATTGTTGTTATTGCTTGTTTATTTACTTTGACACCATCCCAGTTATCACACTGCAAGTTCCCTTTGATATGCTTTGATTTTGAATTGAATTGGAATCGGGTTGAAATGATAAATACCCAAATTGAATTTTGACTTAGGATAGAGAATTAAATAAAAACCCGATTGGTCAATAATTTGATTTGAAAATAAACGAAGATTTTATTTGAATAAATAATATGGTTTTGAAATGAAGTTGAAATTTGAATTTCTGATGAAAGGAAATGTTAATATTTAATAATATGAAACAAAATATTAACAATGTAATTGTTGAAAGAATGTTGTTTAATTTGAGAAATGATTGAATTAAGTTTGAAATTATTAAACTTTGAAATGATTTAATAATTAAGTTTGAAATTATAATTAAGTTTGAAATTATTAAACTTTGAAATTATTTAATAATTAAGTTTTGAATTATTTAATAATTAAATGAGATTGAATTATTAAATGATTAAATTGAATTGAATTCTTTAAAAAGTAAAAATTGGACGTTTGAATAAGTGAATTTTACTTCGTAAATAATTGAAATTGATTTTTCTTGATTAAGTAAGTTTTTGGAAAATTATTTAAGAAAGTAAATCAGTGAAATTGAATTTCTTTAACAAGAAATGAAAATGTGATAATTTTGGAATTAATGTAAGACTTGTAAGTTAAAGAATTTGATTTGACGAATTTAATTTAATTTAATTTGTAAGTTTTGTTATAATGAAGTTGAACTTAAGAAATTGATTTAATGAATTGGAAATTAAATAGAATTGATTTGAATGATAAATTTACTTAACGAATATTGAATGAAATTGATAAATGAGTTTAAATTGATTTGAATGTTAAATTAAATTTATTTAAATGATTTCAGAATGAAACTTGTTTGCGAACTTGAATCAATATTTGAATTGTTTTAAATAAAGATTGAAATTGAATTATAAGATTTTGAAATTGTGAATTTGGAAGTTTTGAAACGTAAATATTGGAAATTGGTTTAGAAAGACAAATGAAATGTTGATTTACGAATTCTAATTGAATTGAAATTGATTTGGTTTTGAAATTTAGTAAACGACCAATCGGTGTAATAATTACGGAAGTTATTAAAGAGACCGGAATTCGGTTATGGATATACTCTCTATCTAAACCGAAAACCACTTTAATAACTATACGCGGAGTGATGATCCAGAATGAAGTGGTTGGAATGATGTGCGTGATGACTGAAGAAAGAGAACGATAATGGATAGCCTTGACACTTGTGTCAAATTGGAAATGACTAAAACAGGAGCTGTGCCGGGCCAATGGAGGATTAGCTACCTCAAGTGGACACACTTCTTCGAACTACTTATACTTGTTGTCGATTGGTGCACCCTTGATTTTTGGGAGTGTTGTTTCACGGTGTTGCGGGCGCTGTGGCGTTGCGTTCTCACCAGTCCGGATCAGGCGAACGGTAGTATCACTACCTTGGGTATTGCCTCATGTGCCTTGTCATACTTGTATTCCATTTATGCGCGACCACTACGATTTTGATTTGTACCTTTAGTATATGGATTGCCCTCTGGTGACTTCCGGTTTTGGGGAAACTACGGTCTTGTATATGCTTTTGGGAATAAAAATGTGTTAAGGGTGGAATGGGCCATGACTTAACGCTGTTTTGATATCTTTATATTACTGATAGACATTATCTACTTATCGTACACTACTACATAGTAGATAGTTTAACGGATCCTTGAAGGATGGTTATTCCAAACATCCTTTGAGTTACTTGTATTTCAATTGCTATTTCACTTGAGTTGGATTTATTAATATAAGAATGTTAATCCTGACTCGAGTGTTTTGTATTTTGCTTTATGCTCGGGTCAGACTGAGTGGTTCAGCTTTCGAGACTCACCTTTGGAGTTGGAGCTTCGCTTGGAGATCCAGCTATATATCCAGCTTTCAGATATTCGATGATTCCAGTGATGTACTCTGATTTGTATCTGATGTATCGTGTTACTCTTCCGTTGTATCTGGTTTAACTCTGATGTATCGTATTACTCTTCTGTTGTAAACTCTGATGTATTTTATATATTCATATAGTAGCTTTATGAACTACTATCTCTTTTATTTCCGCTGCAATTATTACTCTGCGTCTGTGATCTGTGATTATTTATTTACTGTATATGTTCAGTTTTGCCAAATTTAAATTAACAACGCGGTATTTTGAGCAATTCAACTCCGGCATGAGTGTCTACCTATACACTTATAATGGACGCGAATGGTCCAAAATATTGGGTCGTTACAGTATATTTATATAATTTATATACATACATATATATGTATTAAAGAGGTAGGAAATGAAAACCTAAATAAGACTAACTTGACAAATACTAAAGAATTAAATTACTTATAAACTAATACCAACAATGACTAGTACAATAATTGAAACAAATCTTAAAAAATTCTTATGAACCTTTGATCATAAGTAAGTTATGATTAACAGTGAAATCATCATATAAATTTGAAAAAATATTAATACTACTATTGTGAATGTTAAATATATTATTGTTGTGTTTAAATAAGTTAATATTATAACTAACCTTATTAAGATACCTTTTAAATAGGTTATTTTTAGCTAATTTATATTTGGGATTAGAAATCCAATTAAAACAAAATGAAGAAATTGTAAAAATCAATTTGTTAAAATGACTATTATTATTATTAAAAATTCTTTGATTTCTTTCAAACCAAATATACCAACAAATAATAATGAATAAAGTGTCAAGTAAGAATCTAATATTCTTATTGAACCTAAATCTAAATTATTCCAGTAGAAGTCGCAATCCGAAATTTTAGTTATTATATTAAAGTTAAAAAATTTAAGTGTATTATTTAGAATGTAATAAGAATCCATGCAATCATAGTATATATGTTTAATATCTTCAAGATGCAGATTACAAAAATAACATTTATTATCATTTTGAATGTTTTTTCTCTTTAAAAATTCTATTGTATTAAGTTTTCCATGTAGTATTAACCACATGTGAATTTTAGATTTAGGAGAAGCATTAGATTTCCAAATAAATTTAAAAGAGTTGTTTGTTGTACCCGAAAAACTAATAAGTCTGTAAAAAAAATTAGAAGTATATTTCTTACTCTTATCCCATTCCCAACTAATAATATCATTATCATTATCAATATTATAAAGATTTAATCTAGCATAAAGCAAAGAAAGTTGCCTAAGGGTTGAACCTACTAAAATTCTGTTAAAACTAAAATTTCAATGAGGATCGTTTTCAGGAGAATAAACTTCATTAATTAAAGCAAACTTAAAATTACAGAATTCATAAAGCTCTTTAAATTCCAACTTAAGAGGTAAGACCGAAATCCAACGGTCATGCCAGAAAGAAGTATAATTACCATAATGAACTATCGTATTAATACCTAAGTTAAAAATCTCATGACATTTTAAAATGTTTTTCCAAAAATTAGATAGATTTTGAGTGACTGGAGAAGCAATTTGATATAAATTTCTATTACCATTATAGTAATATTTAGAAATGATCTCTTTCCAAATAACGTTATCATTTATGTCCTTAAACTTCCATAACCATTTACCTAGTAAGGACAAATTCATATTACGCAAATTAATAACTTCTAATCCATCTTCCTTTTTGGCTTTACAAACTGTTTCCCAATTTACTAAAAATTTTATACTATTATTAGGATTTTCCCCACTCCATAAGAAATCTCTTCTAATTTTATCAATAACCCAATCTGGAAATAGATGCCTGGACATCCAATAAATCGAAAGGGCTAATAAAACCGAATTTATTAAGACTAATCTACCTACTTTAGATAAAAATCTCCCATTCCAGTTAGAGATCTTATTTTTGATTTTATCAATGATTATAAGCCAATCATCATGTTTGAGTTTGGTAGGTCTAATCACGAAACCTAGATAGTCAAAAGTAAAGTTCATAGTTTTGCAATTTAGAGTATTAGCAACTAAGTTTTCAACTTTTTCAAAATCATTTAAAACTAAAACAGAACTTTTGTCAAAATTTATTTTTAAACCTAATAGAAGTTCAAAACTGTATAAGATAAACTTAAGGTTTATAATGTGTCTAGGTAAATGGGAAGAAAAAAGCAAGGTATCATCGGCAAATTGGAGAACTGATATACCATTACGCGAAATGTCATTGCCTACGTATCCTAGAGACCCATTATCCACTGCTCTTTTAATAATCCTAGCAAAAACATCAGCAGCTAAGTTAAATAATAAAGGCGATAAAGGATCCCCTTGCCTTAAACCTCTTTTAGATTGAATTTGATTACCTAATACACCGTTAACCATAATACAAGAGTTACCAGTTCTAAGCAAATTCATAATCCAACTGATCCATCTATGACCAAAACCTCTAGCATGAAAGATATCTACAAGAAAATCCCAATCTATCGAATCAAAAGCTTTTGCAAAATCCAGTTTTAAAATCGCACATGTTATGTTATTCTTACAACAGTGATTAATATATTCTTGAACAACTGCCACTCCATCAGTGATATTTCTCCCTTTAATAAAAGCCAATTGTGAACAATCAATTAAATCATTCATTCTTGTACTAAGTCTATTAGCTAGAACTTTAGAAATGATTTTAACTGAGCAGTTAATCAAAGATATAGGTCTAAAATTTTTTAAGTTTTCAGCTCCTACTTTTTTGTGTAACAAAATAACATTTGCATAATTAAATCTCCCTAATTGCAAATTACAATTATAAAAATCATTAAACATATTAACTAAATCAAGTTTTAAAACATCCCAAAAAGTTTTATAAAATAAAATTGGAAACCCATCAGGGCCCGGGGATTTATCACTTGGCAAGTCATTAATAGCTTTTCTAATTTCCTCTACAGTAAAAGGATTATCTAGCTCAAATAAATCAACAATAGAATCGGAGGGATACAGGTTTTTCCATCTAACATTGATTCAATGTTTGATTCTAGTGCCAAAAATATCCTTATAATAGTCTGTAAAAGCCTTGTGAAGATCTCTTTGATCAACTAGCTCTTCATTATTAACAATAATAGAGTTAATTGTATTACTACATTTTCTACCATTAGCTATATTGTGAAAAAAATTAGTATTATTATCTCCTTCGTTGATCCATTGGATTCTGGATCTCTGCTTCCACATAACCTCATCCTTTTCTAAAATAGAATTTCATCTTTTAAATTGGCAAGAACATTACGTTCACCTAAATTTAGTTGTCTAGATTCTTCTATCTTATTAATTTTAAGCAACTCATTAAGAATATTATCTTTTTCGATTTTTATATTGCCAAAAACATTTTTTTTCCAATTTTTAAGAAAAATCCTAAGATCCCTAAGTTTTGAAACAAAAGATTTTGCAGAATTTTCCTTATTTCTAATATTATGGTAACTCAAAGAAATCCATTTACCATTAATTAAGTTCACGAAGTTAGATTCCAAAAGCCACATCTTTTCAAATTTAAAATTATTAAAAATAACTCTATGATGCTCGCAGGTGAGGATAATAGGACAACGATCAGAGTACGTGTAAGGTAAACTAGAGACTCTATAGATTGGAAATTTATCTTCAATCTCATCACTAACGAAAAATCTATCAAGAAGAGCAATAGATGGAGACTCCCTTGCATTACTCCATGTAAATTCTCTATTTGAAAGGGGGATCTCAATCAAATTAGAATTAATAATAAATTGATCGAATTCCTCCATAGCAGAGTAATCCCCTAACCTAGGAGAATTCTCTCCTATGAAGCGCGTAACATTAAAATCACCCCCCATTATCCAAGAACCCGGAGCTAAGGATCTAAATTCTAAGCATGCTTTCCACAAAATTCTCCGATTGATTTTTGAATTAGGCCCATAGATATTAGAAATATTTAAAAAAGAATTATCAGAAAGATTAATAAGAATAATATGAAGAGAATGCTGCTTAGTAATACATTGAAGCAACTTAAAATAATTATCACGCCACCTTATCATTAATCCACCTGAAGTACCCATATAAGGTAGAAAAACCCATTTTCTAAAATGATACCAGCCTAATCTTCTAAAGAAACGAATGTCAGGACAGTTAATTTTAGTTTCCTGAAGTAAAGCAATGTCAATAGAAAAATCTTTAAAGAACGCACTAACCTTATCACACTTATTCAAATCATTCAAACCTCTAATGTTCCAGCTAATGATCCTTATAAACCAACTGGACTAGTCCTTTCTAATTCCTTACATCTAATATACTCCCGATCTATCTCAACTTCAGAAAAAATAAAAGATGTATCACAGGCTAACTAACTAAACTCAGCAGATGAAAGACTGCCTAATGCATAAGTAGAATATGTACTACCCAAAATAGAACCCATACCTGAGCCTGAATCCGTAGCGCCACTCATGGCACTCGAACCACGTAACTCACCCGTAGACTGTGACTGATACCTGCGAATCCTAGCACTTCAACGAACAGATCCACTAGAAACTACTGATTTCTTGCACCTTCCTTTCTTTGACTTAGGAAAAGAACTTATGCCACTCTCCGTCCTTTTTGACTCCAAAACATTTACTACTATAGTCACTGTCACCGCACCAATACTCAAAATATCGCCACTATCTCCTAGTACAAGACCTGAAGCATCATCTACCAATCTATCTGAAGAACTACCCAAAGTCATAAAATCTTTTTCTGCTGCTAGATTCTAAGGAGTTTCTTTATTTAGTTCTGCTTCCTCTAAAATATCACTCAAATTCTTACAAACCTTTATAAGCACTTCCCCCATATCAGCTTCTGGAGCAATAGAATTATCCATCCCTTCCTCAAAGTTTTGGAATGTAAATTTGTTTATATCAATATAATCAACAATCTCCCTATTTATAAAATCTTCCTCTTCCAATCTTCCCATCCCCATCATAGACAAAATCTCGATATCAGCACCATTATCTTGACAAACAGTGCTACATTCATTTCTGACATCATCAAACACAGCTGAGAAATCACCAATGTGAACTAAGTTTTGCATATATAACTTTCCATGTACACTGGTGTCAGTGTACATCAACAGAATCAGGCTCAAAACAACATTCCAAGTTCATACTTATATCAATCTCCATAATCTTGTCCAGTTTAACTGTTGATTTCGATGACAATAATCCATCAAGAACCTCTCCCAGATGAAACTTTGCTACTTCTTCTATATTTTCAGAAATTCCATCTTTCAAGTATAACCCAACAGAATCACCCAACGCACTAAAATTTTCAGAAGAATCTGAGTTATACTGTATTTCATCATCATAAAATTTTGATTTCTTAACAATGCTATTAGCTAAACCATCATCTATAGCCTCCTCTATCAGATTAATCCTTTCAGAGCTCTTAGAACCATCAATTTGTATATCTGATGCACTTCTTCAATATGAAAACCTACTGCCCATTGTAACATCAGAATGATCCAATCCAAATTCAAAGTCTTCTTTGTCATTATCTGCCAAGCAATTGAATCTATTACTAGTCTTTATCTTGAAATTGATAATTTCCTGGGATTTTGATCTTTTGCCTTTAACTTGAGTGAAGCCACTAATTATATCATTATCATTACTCTTAACCAGAGAATCCAAAGTAATGCCCGAAGAGCTCATCTTTTTATTTACGTTAGAAACACTAAGATCCTTAGAATATTGTATAACAGAACAATCCATTAGCATTGGATCAAAGTCAAAACACACATCCTTTTTAGTATTTTTCGATAAGACACAGTTCAGGTTTCCTTTATAATCCAGCATAGCATCGGCTATCTCAACACTATCATCTGACTTGTTAATCAAGACATCAGATTTTCCAAAATAATCTTCTGGGTCTCCAAATCTATCCCTGTAACCCTTGCCAATATTCGAAGAATTTATCACGTCGAAATGGGTAAACAATTCTTCTAAGAGTTGAATCCCTTCAATTCTCTGTTACCATAGATTGTTAAGTAGAATTCCTTTGAGCAACATACACTTTAAAGTAAATTGAAATCCATGGTCGATAAGTTGTGGCCCAGAATCTATAAACTTCGATTTCAACAAACAAGAATTCTTCTCAAGACCTATATTTCCACTAGTGAGGGAAACATAATCAATGTTCTATGATCCAGAATCCGCTGGTTCAGTTTTATCGAGTAAGAAATCTTCTTGTGTCCAAACTTTCCGTAAGCAAAACATCTGATGGGGTCTCTACATTGAAAAGCAAAATGATCTCGATCCCCACATCTAAAACAAAAATTATTGCCTTTCTTGATAACCCATTTTTTGAGACGTTGACGATTCCGAGTATAAGAGAACGAAGATGATAATCCCTCTTTGACAGTTTGGGCATAAAAACGATGATGAGAAACGCTATCAGGATTATAGTTTGGAGCAGATGAATGCAATTTGGATTTAGAATTCAATAGAGGAAAATTCGATTGAAAACAAGTAGCAAAAGACATAGTCGCCATTTTTCAAGCAAATTTAGTCCAAAGGTCTAAAATAAATTTTCCTAAGTGTTTTAATAAATATATAAAATTATTTAAGGCATGAGACTTAAATGTTTTATATGTTTATAAAAGGAGAAGGGGCTATTTGCTAATGTTTTAAAATGTTAATCTCTGAAATTCGACAACACCTTTCAGAAAATATTTTGAAAAAGTCAAGGCAACCAATTATATGATGACAAATAAGCAGGTTAGTTGAAAAGGATTACTTTTTAAAGTCAAAAATCAGATTTTCTAAGGTTCCACTGTCTAACCGTCTTCGGCAGCCACCTTTCGACTTAGTACCTCCGCCTCTTACCAGATCGAAACCAATGCACATCGTATCAAAGACTTGGTACATGGTGGATTAAACATAGGCGAAAGGTATATGGTCGAAACAAGGGGTTCCGAAGGGGTCAAAGCCTTGTTTTGTTTTCTAAAGGAAAAGCGCCTGCTTTGCTTTCGAATAAGATAGCCTTTGACTTGGCCAGCTTTCGACAGCGTTAAATTTGTTTTAAAGAAAGGAGCTTTTGAAATAGGTTACGCCCTTGTTTTAAGTAAATGCTTTCGAAGGGGTCGAAACCTCAACCTGCCGCCTTTATACCTTTCAAGCAGTGCCTTCGAAAGGGTCCTTTTGTTTTAAAATTAGAGCCGCTTCTCTCATGCTTTCGAAGGGATTGGTTTCGAAACCATCCACTTCTTTACTTAGGAAATTGCTTTCGAAAGAGTTGCTTTCTACTTAGTTGTTTTAAGACCCTTTTTGATGTTTTGAAAGTTAAACCCAAAGGTTTCGAAAAGAATGACTTCAGGTGGTTTTGAAAGTCCTTCCACATATTTTTACTTGGACTCAATGCTTTCGAAAGGTTTATTTTAAGTAGTGTACTTTAATGCTTCTAAAAGGTAGCTTATAAAGGTTTCGAAGTGGAGGCTCCCTAGTATTTTCGAAAGGTAGATGATAAAGATTTTGAAGGGGTGATTCCCCAATGTTTTCGAAAAGTTTACCTTAGTGTTTAAATGGAAGGTTTCCAATGTTTTCGTAAGGCATGATTAAGGTATTTTAAAATAGGATGTCTAAAGTTTATAAAACTTTCGAAAGGAATGTTTTCAATGTCTTCGAAAGGACTTTGGTAAAAAGGTTTCGAAAGGTATGTTTTGGCCTTTCGGCCTAAGGTTATGAAGTAACGTAATTTACTTGTATCAAAAGTGGTACTTTCAAATGTTTCGAAAGAGATTGTTTAAAGGTTTAAATAAAGGTTTCGAATGTTTTCATCAACAATATTTTGAGTAAAGCATATATCATGGCAAAGAGATTTGAGTAAAGAAAATAGTATGTTTTCCTTGTTTAATATGATTTAAAAAGTTAAATCAATTTGAATGGGTTTCCAAGAAAAATTTAAAGGGAAGTTAAGCCTATGTAAAATTACTCAGATATTTGTATACCAGATGGGACTGGTATAGGGTCGCCCCTTATACATTAGCTATTAGCCCCTAGCTAATTTAGTCCAAAATTCCAATGTGTAGGCTTAGTCACAGGTAAGACTTGAATGATGGTTACACATAGAAAGGAATATATATGTACAGAGATGAAGGATAGGTTATTGGTAAGCCCAAAAAACCATTAGGATCAGGTGACCCTTGGAGAAGTAAGTTAAGGATAGACCGTCCAGAAGTATGTCTAACAGTTGTTAGATAATTTTTTTAGTTTGTCTGGTTGGCCCGAGTCAGCCGAAGGTTAGTAGTTAGCCAAATAAAACTACATTGTTTGGGATAGATGGTCCATTTATTACCTGTTTTTGAGCATATATGGTATTTGTCATTATTGATATATCAGTTTGATTAACCAGTTTGGTTACAGGGTTTTGAATTGCAAAAGATATGTTTTAAAGGGATATTTGTGAGGGGAAACTCGTTCCACTAAGTGGCGTGGTCTCACTTGATATCAGTAAACTGAGATGTAATAGTATTATTCACACCAGGCTTTATGTCTGACTCGAAGCTTATGTTTTTCCCCTTTAACTCTAGGGTGCTCAAAATTAATTTAAGTAGATTGAGAGCTTGGGTTTACAGGTTTAGTAGAAGGGTGAATAAAGCTTTCGAAGACGAGCAGGAGGCTGATGTTAGTTATATTTAGGAGTTGTTGTTTTTTTTATTCCGTTGTGATGTATTAAGACAGTTTATGTCTATATAGTACTCTAGTCATCCAAGGGGACATCTCTATATGTTGCTCTTGGCGTATTTATGTAATAATTATATTTGATCTGAACCTAGGAAACGATTGGGATTATGTAATGGAATATGAAACATGTTTTGTGAAATGTAATCAGAAAAGTTGTTTTTGAAATCGGTGATTTTGTTTCATATTCATGTGCTTCTGATATTATGGATACCGTTAACATCACCGTATTTTGTCACCGGAAGTTAATACTATAGATGACTGCAGCATCTGTTGCGCTTAACTTTGGGCCTCAAGATAGGGGATGTTACACCCGATCCCGTCTCTTCGAAACAACTTTTCGATAATTCCCGGTAAACTCAACACCTGTTCTTTAGGAAATAAATAGTCAAAGATAAGATCGGAGATCACCTCCTAACCGTAAGTGGATGGATTTCCTTATCATTATCCTTGAAGAACGAAATGAGATTTATAAGCATAGTACAACATCATTGGAGATAACAGTGCCATATAACTCACGTGTTTCACCTAGTTATTTCCAAAGTTATGTTTTGGGTCCACTTTTGATAGTAGGTTATTTAACTATCGAATAACAAAAATTGAATTGGGGATTTAAATCCATAAGGGAAAACTAACATTAGTTAAGCACCAAGCAACATTAACCCTCTTTTAACAAATTCTTCAATTTTCTCAAATCACTTCTAAATATTTGTACCAAAATACTTTTACAAAGATTCATTCACAAACACTTATATTCTCAATACTTGAAAAATAACCATATACTTATCTCAACGGTATAAGTATATTCATCAACATTTGGGAAGATCCCCATTTTATTCAAATCAAAAATTATTCATAACTCCATTTTAAATCCAAAAAAACCATTTATATAACTCCTTTTATAAATATATAAATCCGCTTCTAAAATTCCTTTATAATATCTAAAATCCATTTATAAAAACTTTTTATCTTTTAACTAATCTTCCTTTACGTTTTCCAAACATATTATAAGATTCCTCTTATAATCCACATCCATTTATATAACCCCATTATAAATCTCGAAAACATTTAAAATAAAATTCTACCATTTTACTTAAAACACTATTATATAATACTAACAATATAAATAAATATTAACTTTAAAACATCTTTCAATAATAATTAATCAATTCCAAACATTCTTAAATAAACAATGATGATTTATCTTCAACATTTTATAAATAATAATTAATTTCCAAAGTCTTACTGATAAATAATTAAAAATTAATTTCAACCATATTAATAATATTTAAATAATAAACTTTTCAAGATATTAAAATATTGATAAACCATTTTTAAACGGTATTAATATAAATAAATAATTTTTAAAACATAATTATATTCCCTTGATAAAAATCCATACTTAACTTTCCACATAATTGTTTCCATATTAATAAAACTATATTTATAAATCTCTTTTATTTTATGGAACTTCCTTTCATAAAATTCCTTTATTTAGGAACCCCATTTATAACACCATTTCCTTTATTAATCTCACTTATGTATAAATTCCCATTCAAAACATAATTTCAACCGTTTTAACCTTGCTTCCATAAGTATAAATTTCTTTTGTAAAAAAATTTCAATTTATAAAATATCATTTAACAATCATAATTCACCCTCACTTTCAATTTCCAAAATAGAGTCAACTATTTTCTAAAACAAACTTCCATGTCTTATAATAAACCCATCATTTGATTTATTTCACCCATTTGTTAAATAATAATAATTCTTTGATTTATAATACTGTTCATAAATCCACTCTTTTATTAACGAAACACGATTTTTGCAAATCTTTACTTCATTTGTAAAACATCACTTTATACAAAATGATTAACAATATTTATATCAAATATTTTCTAATTTCTTTTAAAACCGTATCTTTTTTATTTTAAAAGATGGACTTAATTTAAGATTTAAAAATCTTTATCCACAATTCAAAATTTCTATTTAAAAATATTTTTATAAAACTATAAATTTATAATTTCTCAAAATCATACCTTTTATTTTGGAAAAATTATTTAAACATGTAATTTTTTTAAAATCACTTGAAATTCCTTTTTAAATTAAATCATTAGTTTATAATATTTAAAAATACCAAAAATAAGGCCCAGTGCTACTAAAGCACTAAATAAACAAAATCGTGTCTGTGTCATCAATTATAACATCCAACATATCATATATCACAATATATATGAAAAATAAAATCAACAATGTGAGGAATTCTGTTGGATCACTCCAACCTATCCCCCTGCATCACATACAGTATATAATTATAAATATATAAATCAACCGCTTCGAGGCGAGATTCGTATACAAAGAGTCATCCACTCTTACACAGGAATGTAATAGGGTCTCATCCGCTCCAATAGGCGGGAATATATCTAATCCAACTAATAATAATTAGTAAATTATCCCAACAATCAATAACTATCAATAATAAATATCCAAACATCCAATAGATAATTTTTATTGACTAAATATATTCCTGGTTAACCAAAAAGGTGAGATTAACTCACTTTGATTTTAATTATCCTCCAAATGTTCCGTTTTGAATTAAAATTGAACGAACGTCCAATTTTAATCCAAAATTCCAACTAGCTCTGAATTCGTCCAATCCAACTTCATAGCACAGCTTTCGTCGATACGATCACAAAGCGACCCGTCTCTTTCAATTTGGACCTCATACTAGTCTAATACGAATTAACGAACTTTCAAAATTGTTAAACATAATTGACCTAAAATTAATTAAAAGTTTAAACATTAAACCTTTCTTCTATCTGCTCCTTCATCCCAGGCTCACGCAACTTTCCCTCTTTTTTTTAATATTTTCGAACGCACGCCCCAACTCCTCTGTCGCCGACCTCCATCCAAGACCACCTCGCCTGCATCCACCGGCACCACCACGCCTCGCTCCAGCCCCTCACCCTCGCATGCATCGCACAAGCAAAAGTTTCAAAACCAAAGTGCCTCGACCTGCTCCATCTCGCCACGCCCTTGGTCGAGCGCCCTTTTTTTCCTGAACGAGCCAAATTCTGATTTGAATGAGATTTTAAAGAGCAACTGGTATGACTGGGTTATGCATTAATTAAAACAAATAATTTACTATCCTGGATCCGATGAAACTGGTTCCGTCGAAATCCGATTAAACTGGTTCCGTCGAAATCTAAGACAGTGCATCGGAAGGCTATTTTTACACGTTAATTAAAACGAATAATTCTCAAAATCAATTTAACCACTTTTAAATCAAATTTAAAAGTTTACTATCTTCATTCTTGTTCAAATATAAATTAATTCAACTTTTGAAATCATTTTCATTCATATTAAATTCAAGATTCAATTATTTAAATAATTTCAAAAATTAAGTTTAACAATTTAATTTCAAATAAATAGCTATATTTGAAATTCAAGTTATTTACTTTATAAAATTAACTTTTCAATATTTAAAATTAATTAATATTTCAAATTTGAATGACTGAAATTCTAGGTCGCTGCATTCTCTCCCCCTTAAAAAGAATTTCATCCCTGAAATTACCAAGTAAGGAAAATGCCCCAAACCCATTGACTTTTCAAAAGCAATCATTTGAAATAAATGACCAAATTCATTTAAACCTTTTAACTTTCGAAATCAATTGGTTAAAACTTCTTATAAAAACCTTTTTCTAAGTGTTCAAATTCATTCATAGTTACTAACTAATACTATTCCAAGTTATAAAACCAAAACCAAAATTTAAGTTATCAACAAAATTTCTCAAAAATTTTCTAATGCCTTAAATTTAAGAAAAATTTCGCCAGCGTCTCCTTTGCAGGCTCGATTGTAAAAATTTACAATATATATATATATAATCACAAATATACATCTCATCTTCGAGGATGAGGCATCCCGTAGGGAAAAATATAAAAATATGATATGTAATCTAAGATGTGTACCTTATTATTAGCATTAGCAGGCATATACAATCAATATAACGCGAAAGTGAGCTCCAAATGTGAAGCATATGCCATCCGCACCTACTAATCGCTCAACAACAAAGAGAATATGTACATAGAAAATAATATCACTATATAACATAAACTATACCATAACTATATGCAATTTTAGTGAATGTAACAAGAGAACTTATTAATCAAATAACATTCATCCAATTTATTTGTCATCAAATCATCTTACATTATATGCTTTCATTTCTTATTAACCTTAAATTGATTCCCACTCATTTTTTCTTTTTCAACCAATTGACTCTCATTCAATTTCTTTACTTTCAATTGGTTTACATCCAATTAATTGACATTCCTTTATTTGCCATTCACTTATTTCATATTCAATTAGTTAACAATCAATCCATTTGCATTCAATTGATTCTCATTTTCTTTACTTACATTCCCCTTTAATTCAATTTAAGGTTAACAATAATTCTTTTGCATACTAACTCGTTTATGGACCGGATGTGCACGTAAATGTGCATATATTTACATCCATATTTTATCTCTTTTTATTTAAATAAACATCATATTTGGGCATTTTAACATGTTTTAAACCAAAATTCAATTATTTTCAAACCATCATATTTTCATCTTCATTCAGGGGCAAAATGGTCATTTTTGTGCTTGTGCCAATTTAAGAATTTTTACTTGGACATTTTTTTGATAATTTTTATAGGAATTTGGATGCATATGGAAGAGGCTTATATGAAGATACATGCATGCACAAATGAAATACAAAGGAATGAAGAGGAAATAATTCAAGTTTAAGATCATGGACGACCCCACCCACTTACCTAAATGTACAATTATGAGCTAATGGACAACTAAGTGGAGGTTAAAGCTTCATACACAACAAATGATGGATTAATTAGTGGCTAATGATTACTTGGTGGCCACACTTCCTAAATGGCATTTTAGGAAGCCCCCTAAAAATAGAATTAGGGTTTTATGCATGTATATATAGCCCTCTTATGTACATGACACTATCATCTACTCTTTTATTTTACTTAGGAAATTAAGAGATCAAATTGTAAGCTCAATGTTCTATGAAATAAAAATGGCTTCCAAGCCTCTTTCTTCTCCTTTTTCTACATGCCTTTCTTTGTTTTTATGTTAATGCTTTTATTTATGTTCTTTTCTTTTCTTTGTTAGTAGAATAGTTTTACATTCATGCAAGTAGTGTAGCTTAATTTCTTTTGTTGTAAGTAGTTTAATTACATTCTCTTCTTTGCCTATTCTCTATTTTTCTTCTCTTTTTAATGTTGAAAGTTACTTGTGTTGCTTCAATGCCACAAATGAGTAGCTAAACCCCTTTAATTTAGGGGTAATGAAGCTCTCAAATATTATGTAATTTCAACATTTTATGATTTATGATCTCATTTGGTATATGCTTCATGAAGTGAGTTTTGATGCAAGTTTATACAAGTGGGTTTGATAGCTTCTATTGTTTATGCAAATGAGCTTTTCTTATTCAACATAAACACAATTTGCATCATCATTTGCTAATCCATTTTTGATTGTGAAATTAAAGTAAAAATGAAATTTGATGATCTATATTGCTAGTTACAATAGTGAATAGATCACACTTAAAATAGCTTTTGCTTTGGCTTCATTTTCATGAGAATTATAAGTGGTTTATTTGTTGTATTATAGTTTGATGGTTTGAGTTATGTTAATTAATAATATAAACAAACCATACTTATGATAAATACAACAATATTTCACTTAATATCAAAGCTAGAGATCACAAATTGTTTGTTTGTCGATTTACAAAAATATGAGAGTGGATTTGCCTCTAAATTGTTCTCTAGCTCAATAGTTTTAAAATCACATTTTAATTCTAGCTTTAGCTTCTTTTTGTAGTTAACAACTTTTATCTCACTTTGGTCTAATTTGATTGAATAGATTTTTAATCTCTCACAATCCCCTGCGATCGACCTGTATTCGCCACGTACTACAAAGTGTACGCCGTGCGCTTGCGGTTTATTTTAATTTAAATTCGTTCGATGGTTTTCTAAAACGATAGAAATTTCTTCGACGAACAAGTTTTTGGCGCCGTTGTCGGGGAATTGCTTTGATTTTTAATTTTCTATTCTTCGAATTTTTTTTGATTTTTGTGTGATTTTCTTTTGTGTGTTTGCATATTAAAAAAAATTGCGTGATTTGTTTAGTTGATGTTGATCTACTAGTTGCATTTGCAGTGCATATTAAAAAAAAGCACAATTTTCACTCGAAAAAGAATTTCATTTCATTTCAATCTCCAATTACAATTTTCAATTGCAATTACATATGCATTTTTACAACTGCTTTCTACATTCTCTACATTGTGTTCTCTGCGCACTGATTTCCAAACATCATACATTCTGTTTCTCAACAGCCACTGTAAACCATATCCATATCTACTACATGCACCATCATTCTACCACTGCTTCCACCTGAGATAGAACAATAGTAACCTCTGCTGCCACTTCTTTCTGCCTACACAGTGATACTTCATCAACAATACATTCACCTTCCACCCAAAGTCGATCTACTGTCTCAACACAAACTTCCCATAGTTTCATATTCACTCTGTCTTGCTCCACTTCAAAACTGCCATTCTCCACTAACTCCATTACTTGACTACAACACAACACACAACATCTTCCCTCTGTTGAACTCCTCGCTGCCATACATCATCCATCCCCAGTAACCAACTGGTCATCATACATCACTGTCATCATTCATTTCAACTACTCCATCCTCCATTTCAACATAGCTGCACTACATATAACCTTCACCCATCCTCTACAACTACCTTTGTTGCCATAACTTTTGTCATCACATTCAGTCATAATCCCCTATCAAATACCTCTGGTTCATTAGACAACACTTCACAATCCCTACCTCGCAAATAACTGCTTTACAACCATCGACAGTTCTACCCATTCCTCACTTTCAACTAATTGTCACTGACCACAGTCAATCAGAAGTAGCTCCTCCAACCACACGAAATCCTTCAACCGCTGCAGTCCTACCACACTCCATATTCACTGCCTATCTCTTCTACACTTCCATAATCTGCTTGCGGACACTCATTCCCACCAACACACAATCTCCAAAACCAAATAGCAACCACGATCACAAACCCATCACGAATCGCCTCTACTTCAACATCTAAATCGAGCCTCTCAATCAACAGCCAAATTCCACAAATTCACCGAACACAGAACCACCCTCACTCAATCACTAACCAACACCCCACTTCTCTATTTATCGCAAGAGCCCTTCAACCAGAAATCAATCGCGAACTCCACTACAATCGCCAGAAACCACCACCGTCATCGATTACTCAATCGCCATCCCTCTTTCATCATCAACAATCACCAAAAATCGTTACCACAGCGATCTCTTCTTGCTAAAACTCTAATCACCAGAAATCGCGAACTCGATTCCATCATCAACAAACTACCAGCCAACACCTAGCTCTGCCTGCCCAATCGCGACATCCACCTCAATCGCGACATCCTAATCGAGTAACTCGAACCACTTCATCGCCGCGATTGTCAATTTTCTTTTTGATATTTCAGTTGTGATTATCAATTTTCTTTTTGGAGTTTGGGATTTTAAAGAGATAGGGATTTTGCAAAGTTCTGATTTTTATTAGCGCTTACTATCGTTTTGCCATAGTCCCGAAAAAAAACAAAAAAAAAGCTGCGTTGTTTTTATTTTGGTTTCATCCTTTTATAAAAAAGAATTATTTTGTTTTGTTTTGTTGTTTAAGTTCCATCGGTCCATATTTATAATAATAAAACTTCACTTTTAAGTTTCCTCTCCAAAAAAAAATTAAAAAAATCCAAAAAAAAAGAAAAAAGTTCAACTTTGTTTAATTTTCATTTTTCATTTGTTTTCGCTTGTTTTAGTTTTCATTTATTTTATTTTCAATTGTTTTGTTTTCTCTTATTTTGTTTTTCATCTTTGATAAACATACTTAAAAAATAATAATAATAATAATTGTTGAATATATCTTGTTTTTCATTTCAGGTTGCCCAAGCAGATTAAAAGGAAGAACTGCTTGCCCAAAAATAATTGCTTCTTGCTTATAAAAAAAAATTGTCGCTTAAAAAAAATGCTAATAATCTACACGCTCTGGTATTGTGCTTTCATCTCTAGTGCATTGTTGGTTGCTTGCATTTGCATTTATATATATAAAAAAAATTCAAAATCCAAAAAAAAACAAACTTCATTTTAGTTGGATTGTAAATTCACGTTTAATTTTTTTTGCATCCATCTCATCTTGTTTTCTTTTCTAAGGGAAATACCCTAATTCACATAAGGTGAGGGATTTCATCACCCTTTCCTTAGCCCACAAACGCATTTCATCGTAGAATTTGACTAATAATAAAGGTTAGACATTCGACTTAAGGATGTCGCGAGCTCATCTAAGGCTTAATTGTATCTTCACAATTGTTTTCTTTGAACAATTTTATTTCTTGGTGTCTAGGCTATGGCAGAGTAATAACCAGTTATAAAAATTATGGTGATACGTAAATATTATACTAGTTGTTCCTCTGAAGGTACTTAAACCTTCGGTTGCATTGCTACGGTGATTCGTAGTGCACCGATAACTCCTGCCCGTTACCTGGCTGAGAAATATTTTTGTTGAATTAAGACAAAGTGTGATTATACAATTTTGGGTTAGGAGCTACTAAGGACAGAAAACTGTAATTAAGTCCTTTGCATTCATTTAGTTACATTAGTTCATGCATATTTAAAAAAACAAAAACAAAAAAATTCCAAAAAAATAATTTAAAAAAAATCCGAAAAAAAAGAAAAAAGTTCAACTTTGTTTAATTTTCATTTTTCATTTGTTTTCTCTTGTTTTAGTTTTCATTTATTTTATTTTCAATTTGTTTTATTTTTTGCTTATTTTGTTTTTCATCTTTGATAAACATACTAAAAAAATAAAAAATAAAAAATTGTTGAATATATCTTGTTTTTCATTTCAGGTTGCCCAAGTAGATTAAAAGGAAGAACTGCTTGCCCAAAAATAATTGTTGCTTGCTTATAAAAAAATTGCCGCTTAAAAAAAATAATTGCTAATAATATGCACGCTCTGGTATTGTGCTTTCATCTCTAGTGCATTATTGGTTGCTTGCATTTGCATTTATATATACAAAAAAAACTTCATTTTAGTTGCATTGTAAATTCACGTTTAATTTTTGTTTTGCATCTATCTCATCTTATTTTCTTTTCTAAGGGCAATACCCCAATTCACATAAGGTGAGGGATTTCATCACCCTTTCCTGAGCCCACAAACGCATTTCATCGTAGAATTTGACTAATAATAAAGGTTAGACATTCGACTTAAGGGTGTCGCGAGCTCATCTAAGGCTTAATTGTATCTTCACAATTGTTTGCTTTGAACAATTTTATTTCTTGGTGTCTAGGCTACAGCAGAAATAACCAGTTATACAAATTACGGTGATACGTAAATATTATACTAGTTGTTCCTCTGAAGATACTTAAACCTTCGGTTGCATTGCTACGGTGATTCGTGGTGCACCGATAACTCCTGCCCATTACCTGGCTGAGAAATATTTTTGTTGAATTAAGACAAAGTGTGATTATAAAATTTTGGGTTAGGAGTTACTAAGGACAGAAAAATGTAATTAAGTCATTTTCATTCATTTAGTTGTATTAGTTCATGCATATTTAAAAAAACCAAAAATCCAAAAAATCCAAAAAAAAATTTTAAATTTTTCTTAACTTGGTTTTTAATTCCAAAAAAATTAATTCTTTTTTTTTCTTTCCTTTGAAAATTTTCAATCAAAAACAAAAATCCAAAAAAAATATAAACCTTTTCAAAAAGAAAAAAAAATTAAATGGAAAAACAAAACAAAAATCAAATTTCTCTTTTGAAAATAAATTTCACTTGGTAAATAGTTTTCTTCCTTGTAAAAAAAAGAAACAAAAACAAAAAAAAATTCACTTCGTTTTCAAATCTTCTTTCATTCTCTAAAAACTTGTTTCTAACTTCTTTCTCCTCTCGACTTTCGCTTGTGCATGAGTACTTGGACTCGTGACACAACAACAAATCGTTGGACTCGCGACTCAACCACTAATCGTTTAACTCGAATAAACGATCCTCTCGAAATGGCGAACGAAAACGCCCCTCGAACTCCTATGGATAGAATCTTTCCCGATAGAGTTTCTATTCCATCTTGCATCACGTTACCTGCCCCTACAGGTAACCATTTCGAAATTCACTCGAACCATATTGCCACTCTTCCGAAATTTGGCAATTTCGAACACGACGATCCATACATCTTTTTGACGAAATTCGAACAAGTTTGTGCAACCATAAAACTCCAACAACTTTAAGACGACAGAATCAAACTTCGATTAATCCCATTCGCTCTTACGGATTATGCTGAAAAATGGTTGTACAGCTTACCATCGAACTCAATTAACACGTGGGAAGAATTCGTAAAAGCTTTCTTAAAAAAGTTATACCCCTTGGAAAAAACGAGTAGAATCCGAAACGAAATTATAAATTTTCATCAATTCAAGGGAAAACCATTCGGAAAATATTTTGAAAGATTCAAAGAGCTTTTGATAAAATATCCACACCATAACTTCGAAAAATGGACGATTTGCCAAATTTTATACAATGAACTCGATAACAGCTCACGAACCATGCTCGAATCAATATGCCAAGGCAACTTTCTTGCCTAACATCACGACGATGCTTGGCAATTTCTTGAAAACCTCACCGAAAAATCATCCCAATTGGAACGTTCGAATAAAAAATCTATTTACTCACGATCGAGTGCAAACTCGAGAGGATCTTCTTTTGCGTTGGAAGCTAAGATCGACGCAATGATTAAAAAATTCGATAATGTTTTCTCATCAAATCAAATGAACCAAGATTCCCAACCGATGTGTTATAAATGCAATTATCCTAATCATATAGCCGATCAGTGTCCCAATTCTGTCGAACAAATCAATGCTTTCAATAAAGCCAAAAACGACCCGTTTTCTCCAATGTACAACCCTGGTTGGAGAAATCATCCGAATTTTGTGTGAAACCAAAACAATCCCAACACGAACACGATTCATCCCAATTTTCATGCATTTCCGAATAATGCTTCGAATCCTCCCTTTCAGCCCAACAATTTTCAACCAAACTTTGCGAGTCCGTCGCATAATCAACCACAACAATCAAATTTTCAATCAAATGCTGCTCATCCTCCCCAAGACAATAAACGTTTAACTTCACTTGAGAAAACTCTTGAAACGTTAGCTAAAGCAACCACTCAAAGCCTTCAATCAAACAGTAATTTGCAAAATTTATTGACTTCATATATGCAAAACACGAACCAATCAATTGCAAAACTCGAAATGCGAATGAGTCAATTAGCCACGTCTGTGAGCGAACGTGAACGAGGAACATTTCCAAGCCAACCCATTTCAAATCCCAGAAATCAAAACACAAATTCAAATCATGCCATGTTGTTCAAGATAGCAACGTCACCCAATTGAATGCTATCAGAACTCTCCGTTCCGGTAAAAAAATCGATAATCAAGTCATTAATCTAAACGATTTACCGAAAGCCTCTCTCGACACTTCTAAAACAACGAACAAATCTGAACAGAACATGGAGCCAAACGTTGAATCAAATGGTAACCAAAATTCTTCTTCCTCTACTCGAGTAGACCCGCCTACCGAGTATCGTGTTCCATTTGCACATCGTCTTCGACCAAAGAAACACTCGGACCAAATGGAAAAGATGTTGGAAATTTTTAAACAAGTCAAAGTTAACATTCCGCTTCTTGACATCGTTCCGCAAGTCCCAACATACGCAGAATTCCTTAAGGACTTGTGTACCCAAAAGCGACACACTCAAGTGCCCAAAAAAGTCTTCTTAGCCGCCAGTTTGAGTGAAGTCTTGTCCCAATCCATGCCCGTAAAATACAAAGATCCTGACTGCCCTACGATTTCATGTACAATTGAAGACAAGGCGATTAACAAATGTCAGATAGACAGGCGTGAGTGTCAATTTGATTCCATACTCTGTGTACGAACAATTAGGCTTAGATGAGCTCAAACCCACAAAAGTCACGCTTCAATTTGCCGAACGCTCGATTAAGAAACCCGTGGGAGAAATCGAGGACGTGCTCATTCGAGTAGGGCAATTCATATTCCCCGTTGATTTTATCGTTCACGAAACACAACCTGTAACGAATCCCTCAAGTCCAATTCCACTGATTTTAGGCTGACCATTCTTAGCCACCTCAAATGCCTTAATCAATTGTCATAACGGATCGATGAAAATTTCTTTTGGAATGACCTTGGATCTCAACATTTTCAATCTTGAAAGCCAATTGAACGAACCTCATGACCAAACATTGGAAGTTAGTGCCATTCACGAAAACTTCAAAAATGAGACAATTGACCTTAGCGACGAACGCGAAGCTGAATATGAAAAATTGTTTCACGAAATTCCCAGCGAAATTGAATACACTCTTCCCTTTGAATCGCTTCCAGTAGAGTCCGAATCTCAACCCAATTCATTGATCGAAAACTCACGAAGTTGGACCTCAAACCACTTCCCGGTCACCTTAAGTACGCATACTTAAGTGATAACGAAACGTTACCCGTCATAATTTTTGCGACTCTCTCTCTTGACCAAGAAATCTCCTTACTTTCTATTCTTTCGAAAAACAAGGAAGCGATTGGATGGTCGATCTCCGATATAAAGGGGATTAGCCCTGCTATTGTTCAACATCGCATCCATTTAATCGATGATGCCAAACCTGTTCATGACGCGCAACGAAGGCTTAATCCAAAAATGAAAGATGCGGTGCGTGATGAAATTCTTAAACTTCTCGACAACGGAATCATTTACCCAATCTCTGATAGTTCATGGGTTAGCCCAATTCACATTGTACCGAAAAAGTCTGGGCTAACCGTGTCAAGAACGATTCAAATGAACTTATTCCAACCCATACTCAAACGGGTTGGCGTCTTTGCACTGACTATCAAAAACTAAATGCCGCAACACGAAAAGATTGAAAGTGTGCTATGGATCGTGTAATATGGATATATGATAATACAGAGTGTAGTGATGATAGCTATACGGTAAATAGTGCAGAATATAAAAGCAGTATAGTAAAAATGACACCAGAGATTTTTATACTAGTTCGGAGCACCGTCCTACGTCCAGTCCTAGACTCCTTCTGGAATTTCACTAAAACAATAACCCTCACTTAACCCGGAGGAACAGGTCTATACAACCCTTTAGCAGCTGAACAAGGACCTGAGCAGCGGAACAGGATTTCGCCTCAGCAGCCGAAGAGGACTTCACACACCTGAGCAACAGAACAGGACTTCAACAAATACAAAAGTAGTTTTGACTTTGTGTGTTCTTAATAACACGGATTTGTCACTTGTAGTGCACCCTTCCTATAATCTTCTCCTCGAGTATAAATATATATTTGAAGTATATGAAGAATAAAAAGGTTTAGTATTGCTTTAATGCAAAATAATTGAAAGTATAATAGCAAATAGATTTCAGAGAATTAGATAAAAGAGATAAGAAAATTCGATTGTAATTCAGTAATTTGGAATCAAAATGGAGTTTGTATTTATAAAGGTTCGAAAGCAGCGACTGTTGGTGAAGAGTTTCGATCGAAGTGTTGCGTCCGAATCTTTTCGTTAGAGGTTCGCAACTGTTCACAAAAGTCGTGTCTTTTCGAAAAGTGGCTGTTATAGAATTCAGTCAACTGAGCTTCTGGTTCAGTCGACTTAATATTCAAAGTAATTATTTAAATTTAAATTCGTATATCTATGTATCTGTGCATGCTGCAAAAAATTCCCAATGTCAATCGACTGGTTATCTGGGTCAGTCGACTGACCTGGTTAAATTTGTGCAGTAAGCACAGTTTACATAGATATATTAATTTTTATAACTTTACAACTTTTTTTATAATTAATTGTATGCTTATATATGCATAAAATATTTGATAAATACGATGATTAAATATATAAGCTAATGTAGACGTAATCGAGGAGAGATTTTAACAATATTGACCTAAGACTTAAAAACCAAAATACCATAGTTGATGCACTAGTTTTTAAAGTCTCGTCTCCTTGTCTCTTTTTGTCGTAGTAGTCGTCAAATCTGTATGTCGTAGTGATAGCTTCGTGTCATGAATCAAAACCAAGTCTCAACATTCTCCCCCTTTTTGATTGATGACAACCTGTAAATAGATATAGATTTCGACTGTATATATATAACATAATAACATAAATACTTACTCCCCTTGAATCGTTGACGCTCTATATACTGCATTCTTTTTGTTAGCAATAATATTTCTCCCCCTTTGTCGTCGACAAAAAGGAATAAGTAATATGAAGTCATAATGTAGAAAATATTACGTAGAAAAAGACAATTATCCATACATTAAACTTCCATAATTAAGAGTATTTGAAATGAATAAACCGGAGTGGCCATTTATTACAAGCCATATGAAATGAAAACTTAATGTTTTTCATAAACCGAAAAAGATCTCAAGCCATTGGTTACTTACCCCTACCACTACCACTATCACCTTCATCTCCATCATCGTCACTGCTACTTGGTTGATCGTCAAAAGAAAAAGACCAAGTGAAGACGGGTTGTTTTCTCGGATCGCCTATAGTAGCTGTAGATGTCCCGAAACTACATGAGATAGCTTGCCATAATTTGGTAAAGAATCCTTTAACCTTGTCGAGCTTCTTGTCAACCCTAGTAATATGAGATTGAAGAACCTGTTGGTTACGGCATATCATAGACATTGTCTCATATGGTTGAAGGCTAGGATTAGGAAGTTGAATTTCGTCTTGTTGACGACTAGTTGATCGTTGACGAGATGGACCTTGAGATGGTTCGCCATGTTGTTGTGGTTGGTCTTGAGTTAACTGCCTTTGCGTCCATTCTTCAAAAGACATGATATGAGGAGGTCGAGCAACCGATAGTTTCATCAATGCTAAAGTCCGAGAGTTCAAACATCCAACGGTAGAAAATGGTGAGTCCGGTTCTAGAATCTCACAAGCCTTTAGAAGACGCATAATATATTCACCGTAGTAGATTACATGCATTCTACCATTGTTAAAGCTTAAAAATTCGTCAAGAATTAGACGGAGCTAGTTGACTTTAATGTTGCCAAAAATAGCATATAAAGCTTTAAAGTTATTTTCGTAGACAAGTTCATAACTCCTGGTTCTAGGAGTTATGATTTTCATTAGAGCGCTATGGATAATTCATGCTTTTGGTCATAGAGACATGGATTTTAGTTGATGCATGTCGTCTTCTAAAAATAAATGGCTTATATTGTCTCGAACAACCAAGTCACAATCAATAGTGGCCAATTCTACACCATCATTTTCTATTTGCAAACTATGAGCCATGCGATCTAATGAGAAAAAGACGGGTTTCCCACATACTAGACTCCATACACAGTCTTGTTGATTTGGAACGTTTTGGTGACCTAAGTTTAGGTTTGCGTAGAACAATTTCACCATTATTTGATTTATTTTGTGTTTGTTATCATCAATGTTGAATAACGATTCCAAATCGCTCCTTCTAGCTAACTCTTGGATGTGGTATGGAGAAAAATCTGAAAATTTAACAAAAGAACCTTCGAAAATCCTTGAGTCTTGCATTCGTCTCCACCTCCGAATTGCGGTGTAATCAAACAACCATCTTTGGATTTGTTCGTTTGACGGAGGTTAAGATGATGAGGAAGCTTGTCCCTTTCGTTTAGGAGCCATTAATTTTAATTTTAACGGAAAAAAATGGAGTTTTGGAGAGTTTAGGGTTTTGAAAAATTTGGAAATCTGAAATGGTAATGGTGAAAGATTGTAAAGTAGGGGATAAAAGAGGTAAAGTGGGTAGGTTAAAGTAAAAAAGTGACTCAGATCTATGGTTCAGTTGACTGGCTCAGACTCAGTCGACTGAATGCTGAAGATCGAATTTTTTTTCTTCTTTCTGGTCCAGTCGACTGAGGTTCTGAGACAGTTGACTGGCCAAGTATATAAAAAAATATGTTTGCTGTGTCAGTCGACTGACCAGGAGAATTTTTTGCAGTGGCTTTTATTTTGCTGTGACATGTTAATATATATATATATTATTTAATATAAATAGTTTTTATATTGATTAATGAATCAGAAATAAATTTATTCCAAACAACATACATACGTAGAAAATTTATTCGGAAAATACAACAAAAGATAATGACTACTACGATTATTTCGAGGGGCTAGGCGTCTTGTATTCCTTCAGTTGCTTGCGACGAGCATTCGATTCTTTGTTGCGATCCCACGAATTTGGTGAGTATGGTGGTAGCAATGGAGATGAAGTCGATGGTCGTCCGATAGGCGAAACATAATGTTCGTCTATCGGATGTGACGATGCCCCGCAGAATTTCATAGCGATATGCTCAATGATTCCTATCCGTTTGGAGTTTATTTTTTGTTTGTAAAACATTTCACGTTGTAGCATTAATGATTCTTGTTGATAATGGTGCATATCATCTATCTTTTGCTTCATGTAGAAGAAATATCAATCGTCTTCTTTCCCTTCTTCTTATCCGGAGTATATCCGGTGTGATAGACAGATGATGGTGAAGTTTTATGATCCGGAGTTTTTGGAGAGTTGTTTGAAGCAATAATTTCGATAGAATCTATGGAAGAGTTTGACATTGTGGAAAAATAGTTGTTGGAAGAAAAATGAATGAAAGCTTTAGAGTTTAATTCAGTTTGAATTTAAGAAGATGGAGTATGCATCTATTTATAGCCTAAGTCTAGGAAAAATAGGATAGAATTGAGTGGATTATATTGAATTTAGCCAAGAAGTAAGGTAATACGTTAGTTTTTCTGTTGGCTGATTTACTTTGTGTAATTTTAATGTATATTTATAAAGTTTAAAAGTGACTTGTATTGTAGTATATTTTAATGTCACCATATAATAAAATGTCCATACTAGACTATAACAGAAAAAATCAACAGCTCAGGTGGTTAAGACACTTGGGCTATTCACAGCAGGTCATGGGTTCAAGTCTCAACATGGTTAGAATATTGAATTTTTGTAAAAAAATTATTTTTGAGTTTTTAGTTAAAATTTTTATATTTTATTTATATATCTTTAATTGACATTATACCAAGCTCACGACGCTATTTTATAAACGTATTTTCTAACAGTGGTTTAGTAAAAATATCGGCTAATTGATTTTCTGATGGTACATAGTCCAGATTTATCACTTCTTTTTCTATATTATCACATACAAAATGATGTCTAATATCTATATGTTTAGTTCTTGAGTGGTTTACTGGATTTTTAGAGATTTATCGCACTAGAATTATTGCAGTAAATTGTTGATTTTGATAGATTAATTCCAAAATCTTTAAGTGTCTGTTGCATATAAACTACTTGTGCGCAAGCTAGTGCGGCAGAAATATATTCTGCCTCACAAGTTGATAGAGAGACACAGTTTTGTTTCTTGCTAAACCATGAAATTAAAGATTTACCAATGAAGTGACACGTACCGCTTGTACTTTTTCTATCTGTTCGTGATCCTACGAAATCAGCATCGCTGTATGATACTAATTCGAACGAACACTCTTTCGGATAGAAAAGTCTGAAGTTTGTAGTTTGACTAAGATAGCATAGTATGCGTTTTACGGCTCATAAATGTGATTCTTTTGGGTCATCTTGAAATCGTGCACATAGACACACACTCATCATAATATCTGGTTTACTTGCTGTTAAATAAAGTAGAGATCCTATCATACTACGATATAGTTTTTGGTATACACTTTTGCCATTTTCATCTTTATCAAGATGTGTTGTTATGCTCATAGGTGTTGGTTTGGCAGAAGTGTTTTCCATTCCAAAAAGTTTGATAAGATTATTACAGTATTTTTCTTGATTAATAAATATTCCATTTGAAACTTATTTTATCTAAAGACCAAAAAAATAAGATAATTTTCCAATATGGGACATTTCAAATTCTCTAGTCATTATTTCAGAAAACTCAGTACATAATTCATTATTAGTTAATCCAAATATAATGTCATCGACATATATTTGAACTATTAAAATATCATTCTTAGAATGTTTTATAAATAAAGTTTGATCTACTTTTCCTATTACGAATCCTGAGTCAATTAGATAGCTTTTAAGGCGTTCATACCAAGCACGTGGTGCTTTTTATAAACCATATAAAGCTTTCTTAAGTTTATAGACAAGATCTGGGTATTTTTCATGAGTAAATAAAGGAGGTTGTTCAACATAAACATTTTCTTTGATATAGCCATTTAAAAAAGCACTTTTAACATCCATTTGATAGAGTTTAAAGTCATTAAAACATGCGTACGCCAATAAGGTTCATATTGCTTCTAGTCTAGCGACTGGAGCAAACGTTTCTTCGTAGTCTATTCCTTCTTCCTGATTATATCCTTGTGCTACTAGTCTTGCCTTGTTTCTAGTTATATTTCCTAATTCGTCTGCTTTATTTTTATAAACCCATTTAGTTCCTACAACAGTCTGGTCGATTGGTCTGGGTACTAGTTCCCAAACTTCATTTCGTTCAAACTGATTGAGTTCTTCTTGCATAGCAATAATCCAATTTTCATCGGATGATGCTTCCTTAGTATTTCTAGGTTCTATAGTAGAGAGAAAAGCTACATTACCCATTAAATTTAGTTGATTTCTAGTTCGAACATTTGAATTTATTTCTCCAATTATATTTTCTGTAGGATGATTTCGTAAGATTCTTCGAGGAGATCTTATTATATTTGTAATATCTCTATTATTAACAATGTTTTCATCTTCTCTAGGATTATAAATGATATCGTCGTCATCTTTTGAATTGTTTATTATTATATTTGTTTTATTATTATTAAGTAAGTCATTTTCATTATTTGTTTTAGAGTTCTGATCAAAAGATACATGGAGTGACTCTTCGATAGTATTAGTTCGTTTATTAAAAATTCGATAGGCTTTGCTTCGATTCGAATATCCAAGAAATATACCTTTGTCACATTTTGAATCAAATTTTCCAAGCTGATCTTCGGTATTTAATATAAAACATTTTGATCCAAATATTTTAAAATAAGATATGTTTGGTTTTCTACCGTTAAAAAGTTCATAAGGAGTCTTCTTAGTGAGAGGTCTAATAGAAACACGATTCAAAACATAATAGGCAGTTGCAACAGCTTCAGCCCAAAAATGTTTTGGTAACGTGCTTTCATTTAGTAAAGTTCTTGCACATTCTTGTAGAGTTTGATTCTTTCGTTCTACAACTCCATTTTGTTGTGGAGTTCTAGGAAAGGAAAAGTTATGAAATATTCCTTTCTTCTTACAATAGTTATCAAACTGTATGTTTTCAAATTCTCCTCCGTGATCACTTCTAATATTTTTAATTCTAATACCTTTTAAATTTTGTATTTGTTTAACAAAGGTTTTGAAATTTTCAAAGGTATCACTTTTATTTTTCATAAAGATAGTCCATGTATATCTAGAAAAATCATCAACTATTACAAATACGTATTTATTGTGATTTATGGATTGAATTTGGGTAGGTCCAAATAAATCCATATGAAGTAACTCAAGCGGTTGTACTGTCGAAATAACTTTCTTAGATTTAAACGAGGATTTTGTTAATTTACCTAATTGGCATGAGTCACGTATATTATTAATTTTAAAATTCATCTTTAGTAATCCTTTTACATGATTATTTTTAGAAATTTTATTTATATTTTTGAAATTGATACGACAACATCGTTTGTGCCATATCCAGGGATCATTTTCTTTAGCTATTAAACACATACCTAAATTAAGATTAACTTTCATATTCAAAACATAAATGTTTTTATCTCTATTTCCTTCGAATATAAGATTTTGATTTTGATTAAGAATACTACATTTATTTTCAGAAAATGATATATTAAAACCTTTATCGCATAATTGTCTTATACTTAATAGATTATGTTTTAGATTCTTAACTAATAAAACATTTGTAATAAGAGGTAAATTAGATGTGCCGTAATTGCTCACATCGCCTTTGCCGATGATATAGCCCTTGGAATTATCTCTCAAAGTGACAGAACCTCCATCTGAATATGTAATATTTATCAGCATATCTTTGTCTCCTGTCATGTGTTTTGAGCAACCACTGTCAAGTATCCATTTTCCTCTTTTCTTGAGTGGGACCTGCAAAAAATATGAAATAACGTTGGTACCTACCTTTTTATTAGGGTCGTAAGAGTTAAATCTTAGGAAACCAAACCCAAGTGGGTTTAGTATCCCTTTTATAAATATAATTTTTATTATTATGAACATTTTCTATAAATGTACTAATATACTTTTTCCTTATTAAATTGTTATTAGTTTTAGGTACCCGTATATTTATAGTTTTGGAAACTAGTCTTTTTGAAGGTGTGGGTGTTTTATCATACTTAACCTTGTTTAAATTATTAGATTGTGAATTCTTGATTTTCTTCTTATATCCTAAACCATTTTTATTGTTAACAGGTTGTGAATTCTCAATAATTCTAGATAAATTTTCTCTTCCTTTATTAAAATTTGAAACGTTTTTAGTGATTCCTTCTAGTTTGGTCATTAGACTTGAATTTTCTAGTTCTACCATTTTAATATTTGTTTTTAAAACATGATTTTCAGAAACAAGACCATCATTCTTTTCTTTTTGAGTTTCAATTTCTTGACTTAATAAGATAAGTTGAGAATTAACATTTGAAAGTGATTCTTGAGTTTTCTCAAGTTCTTCTTCCAATATTTTCTTCTCGTCTTTAAGCATATCTCTTTCGAATTCTGCCTTGTTCTGATTTTCTACAGCCTCTTTATATTTTCTTTTGAGACTTTTTAAAGTATCTAAAAATTCAGAATTTATTTCTATCATATCATCAAAAGTTAAATCACTAACTGTTTGCACAAAAATTGGGCAAACACCTCCAAGTCGTATGATTTAGTCGATTTTATGTTGTTTTTAGCGATTTGGGTGGTTTATGCAAATATATAAAAAGCAGGGAATAAACTGTAAAAGACACACAGATTTATAGTGGTTCGGCCAGAATGCGCCTACGTCCACTTTATATGTTATTCTCCTTTACTGTTCAGATTACAAGTGTATGAAAGTTGTTCGAAAGTTCTGTCCGTTCCTGAGCTCTCAAACTTGTCTGCCATTGTTGTACCCCTACCCCTCTATTTATAGAGTGAGGCTGGGGGTAGGTGTCTTGGAAGTGTATAGCTGCTGGTGGGCCTGGGCTGACATGATCTGGCCTGGTAATGTTGGTTCAGTAACGCCCTCTTCCTTTTGGTTCGGTGGACTTGGTCCGGTGGTGAGGTGAGTTGGGATTTGGCTCGGTGGGACTTGGTCCGGTGGTGAGTGAAGAGATGGGTCTTGGAGATGGGTTGGTTCGGTGGTGGTAGTATCTATTCTGGTTCGGTAGTGCTTGTGGGTTGGTTCGGTGGTGAGGGTATCTACTCTGGTTCGGTAGTGCTTGTGGGTTGGTTCGGTAATACCCCGATCCGGTGGCAGGTGGAATTGAGACTTTGGTTCGGCTAGGCCTTCTTCTCTTTGGTTTGGTGGTGGAAACGCACCTAACATTTGCCCCCCAAAGTGGGGCATATGCCAGCATATGCCGTGCTTTGTTTTAGGTCACTCGACTTGGAAATTCTCATTTGGTCCCAAGTGCCGAACCAATCGGTCCGCTCGTCTGTGTTGGTCTATAAGTAGGAGCTTCACGCCTCTGTTATTCCGTACTAGCCGAACCAAACTCTTGCCTTTGCCGAATCAAATGTATCACCGAACCAGACCTCAACTGCCGGACCAGGTGAGGCCCTCTTCTGCTGGATGAGCTTTCGCTTTGACTTACCAAATGGACTCGGGGATTCCGAGTGCCGAATGAATCTTTAGCCTTGACTTACCGAATGAACTCGGGGATTCCGAGTGTCGAATGAACTCAAAGGCTTTGGACTACCGAATGACGCTTTTATGTTTTGAACTATGAATGAGACTCCAGATTGTTAGGTATTTTCTTATTTATATCTCTATGCTCCTTGTTCTAAAAGTATGTTTTCTCGCGTTGCAGATAATGTCTCATAAAGTAGAAACCTGTTCTGATAAGAAGAAATCCAAGGACCAAGGAGAGTCCTCCATAGTGCCCCCAGTTCAGGCAGCACCAAAACGACAGGGACCGACCCCGAGATCGCTAGTAGATGGGTACGGTCCTCAAGAGCTCTTGAACTCATCGCCTAATTGCTTTCCCAGCTCCCTCAAAGATGAGCAGCTTGATGTTATCTCTCGCTCTTTTGGGATCGACAGAGCGCACATGTTATTGTCGGGGGAAGGAGTGATGCCGTATAACCCCCCTGAAGGATATTTTGCTTATAGCAGGTATCATTGCATGTGTGGTGCCATCCCACCTATCAATGCTTGGATAGTCAGCTTCGTCACATACTTGAAGGTGGCTCCTTTCCAGCTTCAGCCCAACTCCTATGCCATCTTGGTGAGCCTGTTCGTCATCTTCCAAAGGAGATACGGGCGTCCTCCTTCCAATCGGGAAATCCGGTATCTGTACAACTTAAGAGGCTACAAGAAGGGGTCTTCGTATATTAGCTTAGAGTCGGCTGTGTCCTTCAAGCCAGTCCTGGATTTATATTCGAAATTCAGCATGTTCAAGAAGGAATGGTTTTTTGTCAAAGATGACTCTGTTTCTTTCCGCCGCTTCACCTCTGGCTGTAAGTTGAATCTCATTTATAATTTTTGTTCTGACTGCAATACTCCTCCTTACGTGCTTTATTTCTTGCTAGCGACAGGTGGCTTTGCGGTTGTAGAGAACGATCGTCTGGTTCGGATGGCTGAGGAGATAGAAGCCATTCCGGAAGAGGAAAGGGAGGCTTCTTATTTGATCAGAAACGCTACTCTTCTAGGGCTCAACCTGATTCTGCCACGTCAGTCTGTGGTCAAGCAGAGAGACACAGCTGAGGAGAGGGTCGCCAAAGCTAAAGGAGGGGCTACGGCGAACAGCGGTAAAAGAAAACCCTTCTTAAAGCATCCAACTGCCGGGGGGAAGAAACTTAAGAAATCCGATGGTCCCTCCCCCAGCACATGTCCAGACGTTCCGAAGGAGGAAGATGAGGAGGAGGAAATAGGAGAGGGTGAAGGAGGTGAGGCGGAGAGTGGAAGTGGTGGAGAGGGTGATGGACAGAGTGGTGATGATGGTGGCGATGGGCAGAGTGGTGATGGTGCTGGGGCTTTGTCTTCTAAGCAAGCGGGTGTGATCCAGGAGTGGACGGACGATGCTTTCCGCCTAGCTTTCGAAGGGCTGGAGGAAGAACCGGCTCTGGTAGAGAAGTCTTAGAAAGCTGACAAGGCCGAAGCCGGCGCCGATTCACCTTCCAAAAGTGTTCTAGTTGAGGCAGCCCCCGCGACTCAAGGTGAATTTTTGACTTCTGCAGACTCCATTTATGATAAGGACTAAGGAATATTTTACGGTCAGCTCCCGTCCTAGAATGAGATCCAGGACTTATTGCAGTATCCCACTCCTCCCTAGGGTTTGTATAACAAAAGTGTCTCCTTACTTTTCCCAACTTGACATATTTCTTGAATTATAGTTTAACGTTCGCTTGTAACACTTGGTTTTTTGTCCCAGGATCGGATGAAGTGGCCAAGACATCGGGTGTTCGGTATCGTCTTGAACAATATAAACTTCTAAGGGCTTCCACTAAGCCAAAGCCTCCGACTAACCACCCTGGAGATGTAGTCGGCTACCGTCCTCTTCTCGGAGTTATCGAAGAGGATATCCAAAAGAAGAAGAGGAGTCGCTCCTTGTTGGAATCTCCACCTGATCCTCAGCCCCCGACTCAGCCTCTTCAGGATACCACAGAGGAGAATACTGAGCTTATTCTTTCCCCACACCTGTCTGAGAATCCTACCGTTACCCCGATAGACCATCCTAGCTTGGCTCGTAATCCGTTTGCGGGTCATCCGGATCTCGATCCGGGTTCTCACGATATTTCCCTTGATGAGGCTACTGGTGAGCACCTTCTCCCTCGTAATCCCATGGTAAGGGTGCTTGATGAGGCCAAGTCCCTGGACCTTGATTTGCTTACCACTCGGGTTGTAACCTTGGGGTACGAAGCTAAGGCAAACATTGACCGGGTTGCTGAGGAAACCAGGAAGCTGATGGGGCATCATGCTCGACTGGTTAAGGCTGGAGAAGAAATCGGCAGTGCTAACATTCGACTGCGTTTAATGGTTTCCGACCAGGCCAAACAACTCGCTGATTAAGCCATCCAGATCTCTCAACATGAGACCGCATCTAGGCAACTAAAGAAAACCATGGAAGAGGTCAGTAGGGCAGAGATGCGGAAAATGGAGGTCGTTTGTAAGGAACGGATTGATATGGCTATTGCAACGGTGGATGAGGTTCGGAAAGCGGATCTCGAGCAGGTGCAGGAGTTGTCCGGGAAACTTGAGGCTGCGGAGCTTGCTCAAACCAAGCTGAAGGAGGAGATGGAGGCGATGAGAAAAACCTTCCAGGCTGACTGCTCGCGATACCAATCGGAGAGGGACGCCACCATTGCAAAGCTGCTGGCTTCTGAGGACCGAATAAGGGAGTTCGAGGAGAATGAGGGGATAATGGATGAGATGCTTCAAGATATGTACTTTCGCACTTGGAAACAGGGCAACTTATCTTGGATGGATGATTACCCCCGAGTCATGGCCAGGATTTATCTCAGGGCCCTAGAGGAGGCTAAGTTTGATGCAGATAAGGAGGGTGGAGTGGCCTTTAGAATGGATGTGGTTACGGCTCAATTCACCAAGGAGGAGAAGGTGGCGGTGAAAGAGGGTATGCGGCTGCTTGCCGCTGAAGAGGTTGGTGTGCAGTTGGAGGATGATGATCAAGGAGCAGATGCTGGTAAGTCTTCTCTTTTAGCTTTTGTAACCTGACTGCTTATCGCTTATTTAATGGATTCTTCTTCTGAATTGGACAGGCGAGACCTCCGAGGTACCTACTACCTCCGGCCAGCATGCTGAGAGTTCCGATCCCGTGGCTAAGTAGATCTTGGAGGGCCGGCAGGATAGAGGTGAAGCTCCGATGCAGCTGACTCCTTGACTTGACCTGGATGTCTTTTTGGTTTGTTTGATATTGCTGTTTACGCTAGCTCTAAAACATTAATGTAACTCTTAGGCTGTAAGTTGTGTTATTGGCAACAAACGACTTTATTCTTAGCCTGTAATTTTTAACTTAAGCTGATTCTGTCGTATTTGACTGTCTTAATTATTTTGATGTGTTGCATAAGAAATACAGCTGTGCACATGCCTGTGATTTTATCGTGTTTGATGCCAATTTCTTGCTTAAGATATAATTTCATACCTTGCAAAGTTAATGTGATGTGCGAATAAATTATAGCTATGTATTTATTTACAAGAGAAGAAAGTACCGCCCTTCATGTCTTAGTTGTAGATGGTAGCTTTGAATGTCTTATATGACTGAGTATGGAATGTAGTTGATTGACCTGTCATCCCATTGTGAGTTCTTATCCCCATCGGTGAGCGTCTCCTACTTTGTGTCCTGTACTTTAGGGATCGTTATAGAGGATAGGAGGAAAGTTTTTAAATAAGATAGAAATATAAGAAAAAGTAAAACTTCCAATCACGGAAGGCCTGCGATGTGCTTAAGTTCGAGGCAAACGGTTTTTGTAGTCACTTTCCCTAGCTGTGGGTCTTGGAGACATTTGTCACCCATCTTACGCCTCTACGAGGAGTTTATCTTTTTTACCACAGCCGTACTTAAGACACATCGAAGCCGAGATCGCGCACAGTAACTACCCGAGCCATTATGGCCCGTAGTCGCGGGTATTATTCGATTTACCGTGGCCGGCTAGCGTGGGTGCCGAACGTCAACCATGAACTACCCCTGGCTGGCCACACCTTATGTTGGGGCTTAAAGTAGGTTCATGGTTACCGGCGAGCCGAACGCCGTAATGAGCTGCCTCGGCTATAGTCGGCCTTCTCCGTGGCTTATAATCGGCTCATTACATTTGGCTTTAAGGGCCGATCGCGAGCAATGAGTTAACTCGCAGCAGAGGGATGCTGGAGCAAAAGTGTCTCATTGGCGAGGGCATAGATTCGCATAGTACATGTTAGGTCTTGTCCAGGTGAGGTCGCGCCGTGATGTGTCTTGAATGGAAATGCCATTACACAGGATTTTGTTCAACATAAAAGGATAAAGTTAACAAGCAGCCAAGATATAAAGGAACAAGTTAAAAAGAGACAAGTTTTTTAAAGTGGTTCGGCACGAAAATGCCTACGTCCACTGATTCTCTTTGTTAATTCACTTCATATGGGCAGTACAAGTTAAGAAAAGTATCGACGAAGGTGTTGGATGTTCCATGCCCTCTGGAACACCTCTCCGTCCACTGTTGACAAAATATAAGCTCCGTTGTGGAGATCTTTATGAATTACATATGGTCCGTCCTAGTTTGGATCTAGTGCTCCGGGGCGCGGGAAGATTCGCTTGAGGACAAGATCCCCCTCTTGTAAGCTACGATGCTTGACTTTGGAGTTGTATTGCGCTACCACTTTTTGCTTGTGAGCTGCTGCTTTGAGGGCTGCATCATATCTTCTTTCCTCAATTAGATCCAAAGACATATGAAGGAGTTCTTCGTTCTTCTGGGTTATAGTGGATCCTACGATGGGAAGGCACTATAGTTTCAACTGGGAGCATAGCCTCTGATCCGTATGCCAAAGAGAAAGGAGTATGCCCGTTGATGTTCTGAAAGATGTGCGATAGGCCCAAAGTACCGTAGGAAGTTCATCCACCCATGCGCCTTTTGACTTTTCAAGTTTCTTTTTTATTAGAGTTTTGAGAATTTTGTTGACAGCTTCGACTTGTCCGTTTGCTTAGGGATAAGCTACAGATGAGAAGCTTTTGTGAATTCCATGCTCTTGGCACCAGTTGGTAAACTCCTCGCTGTCAAACTAAAGTCCATTGTCCGAAATGATTTTAAGTGGGACTCCGTACCTGCATAGAACATTTTTGATCAAGAAGTTAATAACTTTTGTTAAAGATACTTTATTTAGGGGTTCTGCTTCCACCCATTTGGTGAAATAGTCGACTGCCACTATAGCATACTTGGCCTCGCCTCGGCCCATTGGCAGTTCGCCAATCAAGTCAATTCCCCATACTGCAAAGGGCCAAGGGCGGGTCATTTGAGTAATCTCAGTGTTGGTAGCCGCGGAATCTTAGCAAACTTCTAACATCTTTCACATTTTTTGACGAAATCTAAGGCGTCTTTGCTTAAGGTGGGCCAGAAATATCCATATCGGAGTATCTTTTTTACCGGAGTCTGCCCTCCAGTGTGATCTCCGCAGCTTCCTTGATGGATGTTGGATAAGATTTCCTTGGCTACCCTTCCAGCGACACACCTTAATAAGGGGTTAGAGAAGCCGCGCCGATAGAGTATGCCCTCTTGTATTGTGTAGCGGGAAGCTTTCCTCAAGATTTTCTTGACTTCGTTACGCCCGTTGGGCAGTGTGCCACTTTGTAAGTAGTCTCGGATGGGAGTCATCCAAGTTTCTTCTTCGGTTGCAGCTATCAGATTCACTTGCTCAAAACTCGGGGTTAGTTGCCTAGAGACGGTTACTGTTCCTGAAATGGTGCCGTCTTTCATGCTAGCTAGTTTTGCCAGTTAGTCGGCCTCTCGGTTTTCTTCTCGAGGAATGTGTTTGATCAAATATTGATCCAATTGACCGAGGAGCCGCTTGGTCTTCCTTAGATATGCTGTGAGCCACTCTTCCGGAGCCTGAAATTCTCGTAGTATCTGATTCACGATAAGCTGAGAATCACTATGAAGACATAAGGAATTGGCTCCAATCTCTAAGGCAAGTTCTAATCCCGCTATCACTGCTTCATACTCTGCATCATTGTTGGTGGCAGGGAATTCCAACTTTAGAGCATAGCGTAGCTTATTTCCCCTGGGAGTGATTATTACCACACCTGCCCCCGACCCTTGTTCGTTTGACGCTCCATCCACAAAGATATTCCACTTGATGTCTTCTGCTATTTCCGATTGCTCCTTACCTTCGTTGGTAGTGAATTCGGCAATGAATTCGGCCATGGCTTGTCCCTTGATGGTGGTGTGAGGATGGTAGGTTATATCATATTGACTTAGTTCAATGCACCATTTAAGTAGTCGCCCAGAAGTGTCGGGACGATGGAGTACCTGCCTTAGCGGTTGGTCAGTCAGAACTCTGATGGAATGAGATTGGAAATAGTGACGCAGTTTCCGTGATGTGATTAGTAGACAGTAGGATAGCTTCTCAAGTTTAGGATATCTGGCTTCTGCCCCCGTAAACCTCTTACTTACAAAGTATACCGGCCGCTGCGTGCGGTTGTCTTCTCTCACCAAGGCGGCGCTTAGAGCATGAGATGACACAACAAGTTATAGGTATAGCTCTTCGCCTTTGTTCGGAATTGAGAGTACTGGTGGTCTCTGGAGGTGTTCGATTAAGTTAAGGAAAGCTGTTAAGCATTCGTCAGTCCATTCAAACTTTCCTTTGTCTTCCTTTAGAGCTTCGAAGAAGGGGATGCATTTGTCAGTTGCTTTAGAGATGAATCTGCTTAGGGCGGCCACCTTCCCATTTAGGCTTTGCATTTCTTTTCGGGTATAAGGTATCCTGATATCTTTCAGAGCTCGGACTTGTTCAGGGTTTTCTTCAATTCCTCTGGCATGGACGATGAATCCCAGGAACTTTCCTGATGATACTCCGAAGGAGCACTTTAGAGGATTCAGCTTCATTCCATATTGGCGAAGTACTTGAAACATCTCGCCCAGGTGGTTTATGTGATCGTCGACTTTCCTTGACTTTACCAGCATGTCATCCACATAAACTTCCAGAGTTTGTCCTATTAGCCCCGCAAACATCTTGTTGACGAGGCGCTGATAGGTGGCTCCTGCGTTTTTAAGTCCAAAAGGCACTACTTTGTAGCAATACAATCCCCGGTCAGTGATGAAACTAGTGTGGTCTTGGTCGGGAGTATGCATAGGAATTTGGTTATATCCTGAGTATGCGTCCATAAAGGATAAGAGTTCGTGCCCGGCTGTGCTGTCCACAAGCTGATCGATTCGGGGAAGTGGGAAGCAATCCTTCGGGCAGACGTCATTTAAGTTGGAGAAGGCAATGCATGTTCACCACTTCCCATTAGCCTTCTTTACTAGTACTGGGTTAGCGATCCACTCTGGGTAGATGGCTTCTCATATGAATTCATTGGCAAGTAGGTTCTTTACTTCTTCATCGAGGGCCGCTGATTGTTCTGCCCCCATACTTCTCTTTTTCTGTTTTACTAGCGCCTTGGTAGGATCAATGTTTAGTGCGTGGCATGCTATGTCTGGGGAGACTCCAGTCATATCGGCGTGCGTCCATGCAAATACATCCAAGTTGTGGCGGAGAAAATCAATGAGTTGTTTCTTCAATTCTGCTTTTAGTTGGGACCCAACTTTCAATAGTATACTCGAGTCGTGTCTGTCCATAGATACAAATTCCATAGCCTCTGCAGGCTCGGCGGTAGCCTCCTCCTCTTTGTTCCTGGGGTCTAATTCATTGAAAGGGTCACTGGTATATCGAAGGGGAGGGGCTTTCTTTAGTTGCTATGCTTCCAAACTTTTTGTGCAGAGGGCAATCTCTGCACTCTTCCCTTTATCCTTCCTGTGGTTATTGCGAAGTTCAGTTACATAGCAATCTCGAGCAATGTCCTGGTCTCCCTCTACTTCACCTATTCCATTGTCCGTTGGAAATTTCATCTTCAGTCACCATGGGGCCAGGACAATTTGGAAGTCAGACAAGGCTGGCCTTCCTAAGAAGGCGTTGTAGGCCGAGTGGTTTTCTATCAGCATAAATGTTTGTTTCCGCACAACGGAGCGGGGATGACTTCCAATTTCAACAAAGAGGTCCAGTCGCCCGAGGGGCATCTTTGCATTTCCTGTGAAACCGTGTAGTGGTTTATTGCAGGGAAGAACATCCTTTAATGACAGCTTCATTTTGTCAAAGGCATGCTTGAATAGGATATTTACCGAGCTTCCAGTGTCTACTAGAATTCGGAAAACTTCGGCTGGACCGAGCCGGGCAGAGATAACCATGGGATCCGTGTGAGGGTACTGCCTTCCCTCCAGGTCACGCCTACTGAATGTGATGTCACCATTCTCTATCCGCTTCGAGTGGCGTTCTTCTATAATAGAATCGACGCATTCTTTATTGTTTCTAAGTGACTTTCCGTACCTTTCCATCTCTGCCCAGCTTCCGTCGGCGATGTGTGGCCCTCCCGAGATGGTATGGACCACTATCTTCTCTTGACTGGAGCCGCTGGTGTTGCGATTTCCTCTGCCTATTTCTGGAGAGGGTAGCCTTGGGTTCTCATTGGCAGGAACTGGAGTCCTGTTCTGACCTTTTACATAGCGTTCTAGTCTCCTTCTTCTGATGTGTTCTTCAATCAAGTCCCGGAGATGATGGCATTCGTTGGTATCATGCCCATGGGATTCGTGGAAGCGGCAAAATTTTCCAGACTTAATTGCGTTATCTGATTCCTTCTTGTGCGGGGGGCGTTTGTATTTAACTTCGTCTTGAGTGGCCAGAAAGATGTTTTCGATCGTTTCATTCAAAGGGGTGTAAGCGTCAAATCTCGGTCCTGGCCGATATAGATGCTTTTCTCCCTTATTGCCCCCAGCATTGTCTCTATAGTCATTTCTTCGAATGTCCTTTGCTATAGCGGGCGTGTTGCCGTGAGCTGCCTTATTTTGTTGCCCTGACTGCCCCTCAGTGGCAGCGTCTTCAAGTCTCATATATTTCCCAGCCTCATGGAAGAAATCGGGTAAAGTAGCTAGTTTTTCTTTTGTCAATCTTCTAGCAAATTTAGTATCTGGATGCACCCCACTACAGAGGGCCATTAAGATAAGCTTCTCATCGGCATCTTGGACTGCGGCCGCTGCGGCATTGAATCGGGTTAGATATTGCTGCACTTTCTCTCCAGATTTCTGTTTGATACTGGATAAGGAATAAGCATCCTTGGGTTGCTCCACATGAATGCGGAACTGGCTGATGAACTTTTCTTTCAACATCTCCCATGAGCTGATGGATCCTTGGGGTAGATGGCAGAACCAGGAGGTAGCTAGATCTGCTAAGAATAGTGGAAAGCATTTGCACAGTACTCCCTATGTTGCTCCGCTCATGAGCATATGCTGTGTGTATCTCTGTAAGTGTACAACGGGGTCAGAGGTTCCCTTGTAAGGTTCCATTGTTGGCATTTTCCATTCTCGAAGGGTGATGGCAATCTCGATATTGCGGGCGAAAGGGCTGGTTACCCTCGCGTCTATCCCTCGATCTCTTTGATCCCGTTGGACGCACTCTCTGAACAAGCGTGCCATCCTTTCATCAGAATTTGGAGCGGATAGAAATGAGTTCGGTTCTTCTCTGTGGGATTGATTCCATCTAGATGACCTGTAGGGATGGTATCGTCTATCATTCCTAATATTTTCCAGTGGCTGTCTTTGGTCTTCTGGGAGCATGCTAGGGTCAGCCACAGCTGGCCCTTGCCTTGATCTTCCCCTGCTGGGTTCTGATCTAAGCACTTCCTCGGGTCCAACTTCGGGCTGGACTCTAGCTCGGCCCCGTTCATTGGCGTTTCCGTGGTTAGGCAGCATGACAGGCTCAACTACGGTTGACCTTCGCCTGATACCTCCCCCGTTGGGTTCGGTTCCAAGCATTTCCTCGGGTTGGCGTTCGGACTGAGTTCGGTCTCGGCTCCTACCATGGCCACTTCTGTCGTTAGCTTCTTCGAAGAAGGAAGATCTTTGTTGCCTCCGAGATCCTCCAGACTGGGACTCACCCCATGATTCAGTGTTGCGGTTGGACTCTTCAGCATCCCTTAAGCGTGACATGAGTTGGTCCACCAAGGCTTCCTGTTGGGATGTGAAGCGGTTAGTCACTTCAGCCACAACCCTGTCTAGATCTGCCCTAGTAATTGCTACCGGCTGTCCCGTGGCAGGGGTTGTCGGATTTGCCTGACCTTCATTTGGTACTGCTATTGGAATGGGATGATTTACTTGATCTGTGACCACTGGATCTGGAATACTGCTGGTTGCGATGTTTTTTCCTTTGTTAACATCTTTCTTCTGCTTGGGAGGCATGTCTTCCAAGCAATGAACGATGCTGTTAGGAAGAAAGTTAAGTGGGAGAAGTTGAAGTCCTGAGTTCAGCCGCCTTCTCAGTGAAAGCACCAAAAATGTTTGCACAAAAATTGGGCAAACACCTCCAAGTCGTATGATTTAGTCGATTTTATGTTGTTCTTAGCGATTTGGGTGGTTTATGCAAATATATAAAAAGAAGGGACTAAACTATAAAAGACACACAGATTTATAGTGGTTCGGCCAGAATGCGCCTACATCCACTTTATATGTTATTCTCCTTTACTGTTCAGATTACAAGTACAAAGCTTTGATTACAAGTGTATGAAAGTTGTTCGAAAGTTCTATTCGTGCCTGAGCTCTCAAACTTGTCTGCCATTGTTGTACCCCTACCCCTCTATTTATAGAGTGAGGCTGGGGGTAGGGGTCTTGGAAGTGTATAGCTGCTGGTGGGCCTGGGCTAACGTGATCTGGCCTGGCAATGTTGGTTCGGTAACGCCCTCTTCCTTTTGGTTCGGTGGACTTGGTTCGGTGGTGAGGTGAGTTGGGATTTGGCTCGGTGGGACTTGGTCCGGTGGTGAGTGAAGAGATGGGTCTTGGAGATGGGTTGGTTCGGTGGTGGTAGTATCTATTCTGGTTCGGTAGTGCTTATGGGTTGGTTCGGTGGTGAGGGTATCTACTCTGGTTCGGTAGTGCTTGTGGGTTGGTTCGGTAATACCCCGATCCGGTGGCAGGTGGAATTGAGACTTTGGTTCGGCTAGGCCTTCTTCTCTTTGGTTTGGTGGTGGAAACGCACCCAACACTAACCTCATTATCTTTGGCCATAAAGCATACGTTGGCTTGTTCATTATCGTTGTCACTTTCACTTCCAGAAGATGAGGAGGAATCTGAATCATCCCATGTGACTGAAAAGGCTTTTCTATTGAATTTGTCCTTCCTTTTATTTTGATATTCTTTCTTTTGATCTGGACAGTCCTTCTGCATATGCCCCTTTTGTGACAGTTAAAACACTCCATAACTGATAAAGATGGTGGTTTATTGCTGTTTGAGTTTTTCTTGCCATTATTTCTGTTTCCTTTTCTATATTTCAAGAATTTCTTGAAGTTCTTGGCAATAAAGGCTAAGTCATCTTTGTCTGAATCTGATTCTTCTTGTTCTGCATGGAAAGCTATATTCTTTTTATCTTGAGCTTGAACTCATTTAGCCTGCAAATTCACTTCATAGGACATTAGATTTCCTATTAACTCTTCCGGAGTTATTTTGGAAATATCGTTCGCTTCTTCAATAGCGAGAACTTTTCTTTCCTATTCTTCCGTTAAAGAGTTAAGGATTTTGGAAACAATATCAAAGTCTGAATATTTTTCTCCTAGTCCTACTAATGAATGGTAGATATCCTAAAATCTTAAATACATATTCTATAACATTTTCTTTCATCCTAAAGTTTTGAAACTGACTTTTGAGCATGGATATTTTGCTTTGTTTGACCTTGTTAGTTCCTTCGTGAGTAACTTTGAGTGTACGCCATATTTCATATGTAGTATTGCACATGCTAAAACGGTTAAACTCATTTTTATCTAACGCACAAAACAACATATTCATGGCTTTTGCATTTGCTGTGGCATCTAGTTTTTGTGTATTTGACCAAGTAGAATACTCTTAAGTAGGAATAGTATATTTTGACTGAGTTATATTCCATGAATCAAAACCATTTTCTTGCATATATATTCTCATTCGTGTTGCCCAATAGTTATAATTCATGCCATTAAATAGTGGTGGACGTGCAGTGGATTGTCCTTCAATGAAGCTAGTGTTAATGCTAGTGCTAGTGCTAGTTTTAGTGTCCATATAATTAGATTATCAGATAACTGTGTTATGGTTATATGATGACCTTGCTCTGATAACAAATGAAAGTGTGCTATGGATCGTGTAATATGGATATATGATAATACAGAGTGTAGTGATGATAGCTATATGGTAAATAGTGCGGAATATAAAAGCAGTATAGTAAAAATGACACCAGAGATTTTTATACTGGTTCGGAGCACCGTCCTACGTCCAGTCCCAGACTCCTTCTGGAATTTCACTAAAACAATAACCCTCACTTAACCCGGAGGAACAGGTATATACAACCCTTGAGCAACCGAACAAGGACCTGAGCAGTGGAACAGGATTTCGCCTCAGCAGCCGAAGAGGACTTCACACGCCTGAGCAGCAAAACAGGACTTCAACAAATACAAAAATAGTTTTGACTTTGTGTGTTCTTAATAACACGGATTTGTCACTTGTAGTACACCCTTCCTATAATCTTCTCCTCGAGTATAAATATATATTTGAAGTATATGAAGAATAGAAAGGTTTAGTATTGCTTTAATGCAAAATAATTGAAAGTATAATAGCAAATAGATTTCAGAGAGTTAGATCAAAGAGATAAGAAAATTCGATTGTAATTCAGTAATTTGGAATCAAAATGGAGTTTGTATTTATAAAGGTTAGAAAGCAGCGACTGTTGGTGAAGAGTTTCGATTGAAGTGTTGCGTCCGAATCTTTTCGTTAGAGGTTCACAACTGTTTACAAAAGTCGTGTCTTTACGAAATGTGGCTATTATAGAAATTCAGTCAACTGAGCTTCTGGGCCAGTCGACTGAATATTCAAAGTAATTATTTAAATTTAAATTCGTATATCTATATATCTGTGCATGCTGCATAAAATTCCCAGTGTCAGTCGACTGGTTATCTGGGTCAATCGACTGACCTGGTTAAATTTGTGCAGTAAGCACAGTTTACATAGATATATTAATTTCTATAACTTTAAAACTTTTTTTATAATTAATTGTATGCTTATATATGTATAAAATATTTGATAAATGCGATGATTAAATATATAAGCTAATGTAGACGTAATCGAGGAGAGATTTTAACAATATTGACCTAAGACTTAAAAACCAAAATACCATAGTTGATGAACTAGTTTTTAAAGTCACATCTCCTTGTTTGTTTTTGTCGTAGCAGTCGTCAAATCTGTATGTCGTAGTGATAGCTTCGTGTCACGAATCAAAACCAAGTCTCAACAAAGATCCCTTCCCTCTTCCCTTCATTGACCAAATGCTCGAACGTTTAGCCGGCCACGAATTTTACTGCTTCCTTGATGGTTATTCCGGCTATAACCAAATTCCCATCGCTCCCGAAGATCAAGAGAAAATAACTTTCACGTGTCCATTCGGTAACTTTGCTTATCGACGTATGCCATTCGGACTTTGTAACGCTCCTGCGACCTTCCAACGATGCATGGTTGGAATCTTTTCCGACATGATTGAACGCTTTCTAGAAGTATTTATGGACGATTTCTCAATCTTTGGCGATTCTTTTTCCCAATGTTTATATCATCTCGAATTGGTTCTAAATCGATGTAAAGAAAAACATTTGACTTTGAATTGGGAAAAATGCCACTTTATGGTCAAACAAGGCATAGTCCTTGGACATATCATCTCAAATAAAGGCATTGATGTAGATAAAGCGAAAATCAATGTCATTGCAAATCTACCCATTCCCAAAACTGTTAAGGACATTCGATCATTTCTTGGACACGCTGGATTTTACCGACGCTTTGTGAAAGACTTTAGCAAAATTGCTCGCCCTTTGACGACTCTTCTTGGAAAAGACGTTCCTTTCGATTTTAACTCTGATTGTATCTCTTCTTTTGAACGTCTTAAGAACGAACTCATTTCTGCTCCAATCATTTGTGCGCCTAATTGGGATCTTCCTTTCGAAATAATGTGTGATGCTTCGAACTTTGTCGTTGGTGCTGTCTTAGGACAACGCATCAACAAGATCCTTCACGTGATTTACTACGCGAGTATGACTTTGAATGATGCTCAACTCAACTACACAACAACCGAAAAAGAGCTTCTAGCTGTCTTTTTGCTCTCGAAAAATTCCGACAATACTTGATAGGGTCACACATTACTGTGTACACAGACCACTCTGCGCTTCGATATCTCTTCGCTAAAAAGGATGCCAAATCCCGCTTGATTCATTGGATCCTTTTACTTCAAGAATTTGACCTTACAATTAAAGACAAAAAAGGATCTGATAACGTCATAATCGATCACTTGTCTCGTCTTCCGAATGCACCATCTTCTTTGCCAATCAATGAAAACTTCCCCGATGAACAACTCCTTTCAATTTCTATCGTCCCATGGTACGCTGATATAGTGAACTACTTAGTCACTAAAGAAACTCCCTCATCGTGGTCCAAACAGGACAAATGCAAATTCATCTCCCAAGTGAAGTATTTCTATTGGGACAATCCATACTTGTTCAAATATTGTCCCGACCAAATCATCCGACGTTGCATTCCGAATAATGAGATTAGGAGTGTTCTTTCATTTCGCCACGATCAAGCGTGTGGTGGACATTTCGGTCCTCGAAAAACTGCAGAAAAAGTGCTTCAGTGTGGTTTCTATTGGCCTACTCTTTTCAAAGACTCGTTTGAATTTTGTAAAACTTGCGATCGATGTCAAATGCTTGACGAATTTCTCGACGAGATATGATGCCTCTAAACCCCATTCTTACGATCGAAATCTTTGATGTATGGGGTATAGACTTTATGGGACCTTTTCCTAATTCTTTTGGAAACTTGTATATCCTTCTCGCTGTCGATTACATTTCAAAATGGGTCGAAGCCGTTCCTTGCAAAACCAACGACCATAAAATTGTTGTGAAATTTCTCAAAGAAAACATCTTTTCGAGGTTCGGCACACCTCGCACAATAATCAGTGATAACGGGACCCATTTTTGCAACCGTTCATTTGAAAATTTAATGAAAAAATACTCGATAACCCACAAGTTATCCACTCCGTATCATCCTCAAACTTGTGGCCAAGTTGAAGTTTCAAATCGACAAATAAAACAAATCTTGGATAAAACTGTCAATAAAAATAAAAAAGATTGGTCTCAAAAATTGACCGACGCGCTTTGGGCTTACCGTACTGCTTTTAAAACTAACCTTGAGATGTCCCCATTTCGTTTAGTTTACGGTAAAGCTTGCCATTTACCCGTTGAAATCGAACACAAATCGCTGTGGGCAATTAAGAACTTAAACTTTGATCTTGAGAAAGCTGGCAAAAACCGAAAACTACAACTCAACGAACTAGAAGAACTTAGGAACGACGCGTATGAAAACGAGAAAATTTACAAAGAAAAAACCAAAGTTTTTCATGACAAGTCAATCTTAAGGAAAACTTTTTCGCCTAACCAAAAAGTTCTTTTATACGACTCAAGACTTCATTTATTCCCTGGGAAACTTAAATCGAGATGGACCGGACCATTTGTGGTACGAACTGTTTTTCCCCATGGTGTCGTAGAAATAGAAAACCCCAGGGATGGATCGGTTTTCAAAGTCAACGGTCATCGTCTAAAACCTTTCTTGGAATTGCCAAATAACCAAGAGGAGGAGCTCATGATCCTTCATGAGCCAAGCTACGTCTAGTAAGAATGTTAACCCTCTTTTGTAAATATGTACATAGTTTTTCCCCTTACACTCATTATATCATGCATTGGCTTTGGGGACACAGTCAAAATTAAGTGTGGGGGGAGTCCCATTTTCATTTTTTTTAGTTTCATGATATTTTTGAATTTTTCATTTTTCTTTTAACTTAAAAAAAAATCTCAAATTTTCACAATCTCAAAAACATTTTCTTTTTAGCATCTTGATTTATTTTTGAGGAAACACTATGGGATAAGTATAAGTTTTGTTTAATAAATTGAAAGTTTTGAAAAAAAATTTGTCTTAACAAAAATAAAAATGAAGTTTGATTACAAATAACAATGGTTTAACTAGTATATAGGAAGGTTCATATGTGTTAATTATGAAGTATGTTCTAATTAAAAATCTTTGTTTAAAAAAATGTTAAATTTAAAGTAAAGGATATAACATTTTTATCTTCTAAGTTAAATGGTGCTAAGATGATTTTGCAAAACTCTCTCTTTCTAAAAGAAAGCATTTGTATATATGTGTATATATATATTTTTAACACCTAGAGTCATGTGTTCACACTCGTGTGTTCACTCGCCATGCTCTGTACCCTTCTTACGTAAGCCCGAAAGGCAGTGCATGATCGGTATATCTGGCCTTAGTTTATCTGAGTTAGGTGTATATAGATAAAAATTCTTTTTAATGACGCCTACAGTCGATAAGTGTTCACACTTGTGTGTTCACTCGCCACGCTCTGTATTCTCCTCACATCAGTCCGCAAGGCAGTGTACGGGTAATATATCTGGCCTCAGTTTACCTGAGTTAGGCATATGTAAATATTGTTAATATCAATAAAATTTTCAAATAAGAGAGAGTAAGCAATTGAAATCCAAGAACCATTTTAACTTGTTTGATTTAACTTGTTATTGAAAAGAAATGAGAATACCACTTTGACAAACTTTGATAATCAACTAAGGATTTATTTCATAGTTACACTTTGTTATCAACCGAAACAACGAGTTAAACTATTGTCTATTTGCTATGATAACTTGATTTTTGTTGGATGTTTTGACAAGTAAATGACTTAAATTTTCAAGACAATGACCAAAACCTATATTTAACTTATGAGTGTCGACTTGAAGTTTGCATTCATCCCATTGTAAATAAATCTTGCACTTTGTAAATATTTTCACTTTGCACTGGATTTTGTGGGTAGTATCCGCTAAAAACCCTCATGAGACAACACTCGTCCTACTGGAGACATCCAGAGGTTTAACGGCTTGTTGCATATGCTCAATGCAATCGTGCTCCCTAAGAAAATGGATTAATCTTAGTTTTTCTTTATTCGAGGACGAATAAAAAGATAAGTGTGGGGGTATTTGATGTGCACGTAAATGTGCATATATTTACATCCATATTTTATCTCTTTTTATTTAAATAAACATCATATTTGGGCATTTTAACATGTTTAAAACCAAAATTCAATTATTTTCAAACCATCGTATTTTCATCTTCATTCAGGGGCAAAATGGTCATTTTTGTGCTTGTGTCAATTTAAGAATTTTTACTTGGACATTTTTTGATAATTTTTATAGGAATTTGGATGCATATGGAAGAGGCTTATATGAAGATACATGCACGCACAAATGAAATACAAAGGAATGAAGAGGAAATAATTCAAGTTCAAGATCATGAAGGACCCCACCCACTTACCTAAATGTACAATTATGAGCTAATGGACAACTAAGTGGAGGTTAAAGCTTCATGCACAACAAATGATGGATTAATTAGTGGCTAATGGTTACTTGGTGGCCACACTTCCTAAAGGGCATTTTAGGAAGCCCGCTAAAAATAGAATTAGGGTTTTATGCATGTATATATAGCCCTCTTATGTACATGAAACTATCATCTACTCTTTCATTTTACTTAGGAAATTAAGAGATCAAATTGTAAGCTCAATGTTCTATGAAATAAAAATGGCTTTCAAGCCTCTTTCTTCTCCTTTTTCTACATGCTTTTCTTTGTTTTTATGTTAATACTTTTATTTATGTTCTTTTCTTTTCTTTGTCAGTAGAATAGTTTTACATTCATGCAAGTAGTGTAGCTTAATTTCTTTTGTTGTAAGTAGTTTAATTACATTCTCTTCTTTGCCGATTCTCTATTTTCTTCTCTTTTTAATGTTGAAAGTTACTTGTGTTGCTTCAATGCCACAAATGAGTAGCTAAACCCTTTCAATTTAGGGGTAATGAAGCTCTCAAATATTATGTAATTTCAACATTTTATGATTTATGATCTCATTTGGTTTATGCTTCATGAAGTGGGTTTTGATGCAAGTTTATACAAGTGGGTTTGATAGCTTATATTGTTTATGCAAATGAGCTATTCTTATTCAACATAAACACAATTTGCATCATCATTTGCTAATCCATTTTTGATTGTGAAATTAAAGTAAAAATGAAATTTGATGATCTATATTGCTAGTTACAATAGTGAATAGATCATACTTAAAATAGCTTTTGCTTTGGCTTCATTTTCATGAGAATTATAAGTGATTTATTTGTTGTATTATGTTTGATGGTTTGAGTTATCTTAATTAATAATATAAACAAACCATACTTATGATAAATACAACAATATTTCACTTAATATCAAAGCTAGAGATCACAAATTGTTTGTTTGTTGATTTACAAAAATATGAGAGTGGATTTGCCTCTAAATTATTCTCTAGTTCAATAGTTTTTAAATCACATTTTAATTCTAGCTTTAGCTTCTTTTTGTAGTTAATAACTTTCATCTCACTTGGGTCTAATTTGATTGAATAGATTTTTAATCTCTCACAATTCCGTACGGGGTTGATCTGTATTCGCCACGTACTACAAAGTGTACGCCGTGCGCTTGCGGTTTATTTTAATTTGAATTCGTTCGACGGTTTTCTAAACCGATAGAAATTTCGTCGACGAACAGGACCATTCCCACAAAACAATTTCTTAACTTTATTTCAAATATTTTATCCAACCCTTCTTATTTTCATTATCATTCAACCCTTAATTTCATATGTAATTCTGTCAACAACTCAAATTGCATTTCATTTTATAATTTAAGTTCACCTTCATTTCGAAAGCCAAATTCTAATTTATTTAACTCATTTCATCCCACTTTACTTATCTTGAGTTAAATTTCATTTCAAAATTTCTTTAACTTAAGTTAGATTTCATTTGTAACTCAAATTTATATTCATTTCATTATCCGTTTCATTTATTCACTTTATTAATTCATCTAATCCATTTCAATCCAATTCAACTTCATTTAATCTTTCTTAGGTCAAGCTTCATTCCCTTTAATTCATTACCCAGTTTTATTTAACTTTATTAAAGTCAAATTTTTAATTTCATATCTCACTTCTTTTTTTCTTTTCATATCTATTCTATTTCCAAATTTTAGGTTAAAAAACTTATTACCTTATGTTTCTCAGAACATTTATATAGAAATTTCAAGATTTTAAACACCCGGTTTATTTTCAAATCATTTTGCAAATACATATATATACACACATACATTTATATATCAATTTACACTTCTGGAATCTAAAACAAATTTGTTTTATCAAAACAAAACTTCAATGGTAGAAATTTCTCACTTAGAAACTCAAAAATGAACACTGATGATGCGGCCGTGATCGCCAGAATTATTTTACAGCGATTGAAATGAGTTTAGTGCTTTCTATTTCTTTTAAATCCAATTTCAAAATATTTCTAACAAAAATAATTTTAAAATAATACTGATATTATTTTTTTCCTAGCTTTTAGAAAAACAATTTCCAAATAGATGGAATTTAAATTCTCAAATTCCTTGTTTTTAAACAATTTCCATTTACAAAATCATATCTGTAAATATATTTATGAAATTTTCATTTCTCCATTTATAAATCACATTTATAAATCACATATGTATTTTCACTTTCTTATATAACTTATTTTGCAAATGTTTATATTTTTTAGATTTTAATAATAACAACTTTAATTAGGACAACCAAAACAAATGATAATAACCGAATATTATCATTTTCTAACAACCAAACATACCTAATGATTTTGGTTAAATTATTTCATTTACCCCGTTTTCAAAACAATATTGTGTTGGTTTGCCTTGTTTAAGTGTTTAGAAACCTTATTGATATCGTAGCGTCCCATGTATCAACCAAAATTCATAAGCCGCTTAACAGATAAATTAACACTATATAAAACATTTTTGTAATCACTAACAAATATGCGCTCATATATATAATACACTCAAAACTCGTAATAAGGCATTCCATTACCTTATCTCATAATGAGTTGCCCCCACGAAAACCAAGTTCTCACTTAACCTTGCACTCTGATACCAAGTGTAATGACCCGCCAATCCGTACAACTTAAGTTGACAATAAACCACACATGTCCAACCGAAATCGAATGGAAAGACGGATAGCTATGGGAAAGAAAGAAGAAAGAAGAAAAGAGAAAGAGAAAATAAATTAAACAACATAGAATCTCAAAATCACAGCGGAACAACATATAATATAATATCAATGATCTATACAAAAGAGAAATTGTTATATACTTGCATCCATCAGAGTTCAACAACAATCACAATCATCCGCCTTGAAAGTTATAACAATATACCCTTACAATTGCTGATGATTTCAACAACGAAGCAGCGGAAAAATAATATATACATGAATACGACTTGACGACCTCCAACTCATCTCCTGAGCTCCAATGCATCCAAAGCAATTTGTAATATACTCAGTATGTCCCGAGCATTATAATAAGATAACACCTGAGTCAGTCTGGAAAACCAACGTGAGAAAAGACATCCAACTGAACTTTTAAAGTTATAGAAAACCTTTGAAATTCAAAAGTATCTCGTAAGACCGCACTGCGTATAAACACGGACGGGTTTTTACCTTACGATAACCAAACCATTTTTATAGAAAATCCTCTGATATTATAATAATGTCTAGAATATAAATACTTACTAATCATAGCCGAAATTGTTACATTATTAAATTCCAGCAAAATAGGTTCTACAATCAAAATCGTAAGGGCACGTATTGGAGATTTGATTCCAAACTATGACAAGGTAAGGAACTATCTTCCGAAGGTACATCTCCAGAAAAATGCACAAGGGTCTGACAAGAACATCTTGTACACCTGCCACAAAGGACTGGCCTACCAATTGACAGGTAGTACCAAATATGATCACCCCGCTTGGGCCTCGAAGCACACAAATGAGAGATAATAACTGACCCAGATTTGGAATGACCATACCCTACTTGGGAGTGACCCACTTGGCCCTGCTGCATGTCTGATTATTGTCATTTCTCGATTGATGAGGTTTGAGGCTACGTTTTACCTTTTTATATCACTTCCCACTTGGAATGCTAACACTGCCCTCCAGGAAACAATGCAATATCAGCATTCATCCATATAAGTTCGTTCTGGGACTGAATGAAACACTTGAGAGCTCCATCTCCAAATTCCATCATCTTCAAGGTGTCTTCACTTCGAAACACATTTGTTGAATCGAAGTGGTTTTCGAATAACAAAATCGATCCAGGTCTTTTCGAAACAACTTTTCGATAATTCCCAGTAAACTCAACACCGGTTTTTAGGAAATAAAAAGTCAAAGGTAAGATCGAAGATCACCTCCTAATCGTTAGTGGACGAATTTCCTTATCATTGTCCAAGAAGAACGAAACGAGATTTATATGCACAGTATAGCATCATCGGAGATGACTGTGCCATATAACTCATGTGTTTCTCTTACATATTTCCAAAGTTACGTTATTGGGTCCACTTTCGATATTCGATTATTTAACTATCGAAAAACAAACGTTCAATCAGGGATTTAATTACATAGAGGAAAACTAACATTGGTTAAGCACCAAGCAACACTAAGTCTCTTTTAAGAAATTCTATGATTTTCTCAAATCACTTGTAAATATTTGTACCAAAATACTTTTACAATGATTAATTCACAAACACTTATATTCTCAATACTAGAAAAATATCCATATACTTATACCAACGGTATAAGTATATTCACCGACATTGGGAAGATCCCCCTTTTTATTCAATTCAAAAATTATTCATAACTCCATTTTAAATCCAAAAAACCATTTATAAAACTCCTTTTATAAATATATAAATCCGCTTCTAAAATTCCTTTATAATATCTAAAATCCATTTATAAAACTTTTTATCTTTTAACTAATCTTCCTTTACATTTTCCAAACATATTATAAGATTCCTCTTATAGTCCACATTCGTTTATAACACCCCATTTATAAATCCCGAAATCATTTAAAATAAAATTATACCCTTTTACTTAAAACATTATTATATAATACTAACAATATAAATATATAAATATTAACTTTAAAACATCTTTAAATTATAATTAATAAATTCTAAACATTCTTAAATAAACAATGATGATTTATCTTCAACATTTTTACAAATAATAATAATTAATTCCAATGTCTTGTTGATAAATAATTAAAAATTAATTTCAACCATATTAATCATCTTTAAATAATAAACTTTTCAAAATATTAAAATATTGATAAACCATTTTTAAACGGTATTAATATAAATAAACAATTTTTAAAAAAGAATTATATTTCCTTGATAAAAATCCATACTTAACTTTCCAGATAATTGTTTTCATATTTACAAAACTATATTTATAAATCTCTTTTATTTTATGAAACTTCCTTTCATAATTTTCCTTTATTTATAAACCCCATTTATAACTCCATTTCCCTTTTAAATTTCACTTATTTATAAAGTCTCATTCAAAACATAATTTCAAACATTTTTAACATTGCTTCCATAAATATAAATTTCTTTTATAAATTTCTTTCAATTTATAAAATATCATTTATTGATCCCAATTCAACCTCACTTCCAATTTCCAAAATAGTGTCAACTATTTTCTAAAACAAATTTCCATATCATATAATAAATCCATCATTTGATTTATTTCACCCATTTGTTAAAAAAAAAAATTTCCTTTGGTTTATAACACCGTTTATAAATCCACTCTTTTATTAACAAAACATGATTTTTGCAATTCTTTACCTCATTTATAAAACATCACTTTATGCAAAATGATTAACAATATTTATATCAAATATTTTCTAATTTCTTTTAAAACCATATCCTTTTTATTTTAAAAGATGGACTTAATTTAAGATTTAAATAAATTTAAAAATATTTATCCACAATTCAAATTCTATTTACAAATATTTTTATAAAACTATGAATTTATAATTTCTCAAAATCATACCTTTTATTTTGGAAAAATTATTTAAACATGTAAAAAATTTAAAATCACTTGAAATTCCTTTTTAAATTAAATCATTAGTTCATAATATTTAAAAATACCAAAAATAAGGCCTAGTGCTACTAAAGCACTAAATAAACAAAATCGTGTCTGTGTCATCAATTATAACATCCAACATATCATATATCACAATATATATATATATATATGAAAAATAAAATCAACAGTGTGAGGAATCCAGTTGGATCCCTCCAACATGTCCTCCCTGCATCACATACAATTTATGATTATAAAAATATAAATCAACCGCTTCGAGGCGGGATTTGTATACTGTAACAACCTGCATATTTATCGATTTTATATTTTTATATTTTAATCGTTAATCGGATGTTAGTCCGAAAAACTACTTTTTGCATACGGTCAAATTAGGACTCGAGACCACCTCCATTGAGTTCAAAATGATGTTTGCGACCTTTTTGAGTGTAAACTTCGATATGTTTGGAGCTAGCTAAAATTTTGACCTTTTTCACCTTGGGTTTGGGTTTGGGTTCAGCCCACTAGTCCACATAATACCCCAAATCTGAACCTCTCCTCTCCACTCACTCTCACTTTCTCCTCCTTTCAGTTTTAGAGCAACAATGGTGGGAAAGATGGGAAATTAAAACTCCCAAACCCTAGTTTCATCTTCAAATCAAGTTCTAGCTCCAAACTAATAGAAGAAACCTTGGTAAGCTTCTCCTTCTTCTTCTCTAACCCTTTCTCCTTTCAATTTCAGAAATTCCTAAACCTAACTTTAGGAATGTTCTTCTTTTTGAGCATAGATTCAAGCTCATTTGGGTTGTGTTGAAGAGTGGTTGATTCTCCCTTTGCTTTCAAACTTCTTAACACTTGTTCTTGTGCATAAAGGTGAGATTTTTATCTCACATCTTAAACTATATTTATCTTCGATTGTTAGGTATGAATTCCTAACACTTATTCTTGTGCAATTGCACTTGGTTTGGATTGATTTGGTGAATATTCCAATTTTTAGTGTTTTGAGTTCAATTCTTTAAAAATCCAAACTTTGATCTTTGATCATGATTTTTGTGATGCATTGAAGAGCTTATAAGGCCGGGTTGTCGTTAGGCTTAAATCCTTAGTGTCGTTGCTCGCGAAAAATGCAATTTGGTTGAGATTTGGCCATTGAACTTGGTAAGTTGGGCAGTGCTGGAAACAGGTCCGGCCGACCGAGCTCTGTAGCCAGTCGACCGACCTGCTTCCAAAAGTGCTAAGCACTTCTCTGTTTTGGGTTTGGTTGACCGGCTGCAGAGCTCAGTCGACCGACCTGCTTCCCGAACTATTTTTCAGAACAGGGTCCGGTCGACCGAGCCCTGTAGCTGGCCGACCGACCTGCTGCTATTTTGCCTATTTCGCCAGTTTTGCGTGGTTTCCAAATTTAATCGATTCGTGTTACTTCCCTACTTGATGATTGATTGTTTCTACAATCATTTTGTAACTTGTCTTCACATAGGTCGAACCCCGTACCCCCCTTCGTAGGGGATCTTATCTGAAAAACATTCAACAGAATTTCTACTGTGATGGTTTTAGGGATTGATTTCTTTGGACTTTACTCACGTCTTTGTACGTGAATTGATGTGATTCGATTGGTTTCAACAATCGTTTTGTGACTTGTCACCTTAAAGATATGAAGGTTTCAATACTAGTAGTAAATATCAAAGCCCTTTCATCAAAACGATTTCAACTCTATTTTATTACAAAGCTCTTTTTCTCAAACCGTTTTCCCAATCTACTAGTATTTACAAGCCTTTACTTCACTCGAATGAGAAATCGACTTAAACGACTTAGTAAAACGAGTGGTATGAAACGCTTGCGTTCACTTCGTCGGTTAGCTCTTGGACTTGTTCGATTGAACCCTTTTTGTGACAATTTCCTAGTGAAGATCTACAGTTTGTTCGTAAATATTTAAGTTAAGCTAGTGGTTATGGGACATGAAGCTAAACTCATATATTTACTGGCTTAGTGTAATTGACACTTCCTTATGATCATGACGATCATTTTTGTGATTTAGACTAGCGATTGAGCGATGTCTCTTTGTCTGCGAGGGAGACTATACCCCGTTTGTGTGATGTTTCGCCATCACATATGTAGGGTAGCACCCTACGGTCTTCGGGCCATTCCTGTGTGAAAATTTAATTGATAGCTTCCATGAGATAGCTTCTCGTCATGTGTTTTAGGCATAGGTGAGTTTTCATGCTCCCATTCATGTGTTAGGCCTCCTCCTTTTTATGTGTTTTCTGGATTTCTTGTGATGATTTCTGGAATTTATGCTTCACCAATTTTCATGATTTTCATTGATATGATATCAGCTTTTGTGCATTGGTGAATTTATGTGTTATTGACTTGTTATGAATAAAAGTTTAGGGTATGATACCCTACTTTATCTTTGAGAAGATTCTTGTGATATTGATTGATCTTTTGTTGATTATCATTTACATACTTATAGTAGTATGCCGTTATGGTTGTTACATGTTCATGCCATATTATTTATCCTATACCTTATCATCTGATATTTATAGCTAGACTGATCCGTTTATTATTTTCTTATAAATAATACTCGGGTCAGACCGAGATGTTACAGGTGCTTCTGCTTGACTTCCCTTAAGGATTATTCTGACTTTTGGCTAACTACTTAGATTAGTAGCTTTTGGTTATACACATTTGAGATATAGACTCTATGTTGTGTACTTATTCTTTTGTATAGCACGTGATGCTATTCTTTTGTATTATCGTGGATCTTTCTGACCACTACTCTGATGTACACTTTCATGTGTTATATATATTTATTCATATCTTCTTCCACCTTTGTGATATGGATGTCTGTGACTGATTTGTGTTATGTTTATTTCTATATTTGTTTCCGAGGTCCATATAGCCACTGTGTAGTAGCTTTGAGTTTGTATCGGTATGTCGGATTTCCTCCAAAAATGAAATGCATGTTATACTATCTGACATATCGGTGCTCGCACAAAGAAATTACACGGATGGTCGCTCCTCAACAGCCTTATTCTCCGTGCTAGTTGACAGCATTACATCGTAGTGTTCTTGGTTAGCGTGGGTATAGAGGTGGGGCGTCACATATACAAAGGGCCTTCTGTTCTTACATGGGAATGTAACAGTGTCTCATCCACTCCAACAGGTGGGAATATATCCAAACCAACTAATAATAATTAGTAAATTATCCAAACAATTAATAACTATCAATAATAAATATCCAAACATCTAATAGACAACTTTTATTGACTAAAAAAATTCCTGGTTAACCAAAATAGTGAGAGTAACTCACTTTGATTTTAATTGTCGTCCAAACGTTCTGTTTTGAATTAAAATAGAATGAACGTTCAATTTTAATACAAAATTCCAACTAACTCTGAATTCGTCCAATCCAACTCCATAGCGTAGCCTTTGTCAATACGGTCGCAACGCGATTCGTCACGTTCAATTTGGACCTCGTACAAGTTTAATACGAATTAATGAACTTTCAAAATAATTAAACGTAATTAACCTAAAATTAATTAAAAGTTTTAACATTAAACCTTTCTTCTATCCGCTCCTTCATTCCAGGCTCATGCGACTTTAACTCTTTTTTTATTTACACTTTCGAACGCGAGCCACAGCTCCTCCACCGTCGACCTCCATCCAAGCGCCACCATGCCTTGTTCCAGCCCCTCGTACGCGTTGCGAGAGCAAAATTCGCGAACCCAAAACGCATCAACCTACTCCATCTAGCCACGCCCTCGCGCACTCTACCGCCTTGCCTCGCGACTTAATAGTGGCTGTGGTATGGTCAAGCGCCCATTTTTTTCCTGAACGAGCCAAATTCTATTTTGAACAAGATTTTAAAGAACAATAGGTATGGCTAGGGTACGCATGAGTATGGGCTAAGTTATAGGCTAGTGAAGATGTGGTTATGGCCTAATATAATATATATTATCCCACTTTAAAAGTCTAGAAATCTCGATCTCCAAATGAGGCGTGCTGCCTGGCGTTCTATATGTTATACCTCTATTCTGAATGCAATGGAACAGGTCTCGAGGCCCAATTGCATCATACAGAAGATAGCTTTTGAAACCTAATTATTTATTTGAATTTCTGAATTTAATTTCTATGCGTTTCGATCTCGCATGCCCAAACGATACACCCAATCGCCATGAAATTCGACGGCATACAATAATTCGCAATTACGGATCCGAAGAAACCGGTTTCATCAAAATCCGAGACAGTGCCCTGAGAGGCTATTTTTACACGTTAATCAAAACGAATAATTCCCAAAATCAATTTAATCACTTTTAAATCAAATTTAAAAGTTACCTATCTTCATTCTTGTTCAGATATAAATTAATCCAACTTTTGAAATCGTTCTCGTTCATATTAAATTCAAGGTTCAATTATTTAAATAATTTCAAAAATTAAATTTAAAATTTAATTATAAAATAAATCACTATATTTGAAATTCAAGTTATTTAATTTATAAAATTAACTTTTCAATATTTAAAATCAAATAAATATTTCAAATTTGAATGACTGAAATTCTGGGTCGTTACAAGAAGTCAATAGCTTACCCTCGCACTGAGAGATAAAGTTCCATATTGATTTAGTCCTTGGTGCTAGACTTGTGGTTCAACCCAAGAGAAGGATGGACCCGAAAGAGTTGAATGAATTAGAAAAGCAAACCAATGACCTTTTAAGAAGAGGGTTGATTAGATTCAGTCATTCGAGTTGGGGATCAGCTGTGGTATTTGCGGCTAAGTCTAATGGATCTTTTAGGTTGTGTGTGAATTATAGGGAGTTGAATAAGCTGATGATTAAAAACAAGTATCCCTTACCCCGCATCGATGATCATTTTGATCAACTTTATGAAGCTATGTATTTTCTCAGATAGATCTAGCTACTGGATTGCATCAGTTGAGGGTTGCTAAAGATATTATACCTTTAACTTCTTTTAGAGGCCCTTATTGTTTCTTTGAGTGGTTGGTTTTGCCTTTTGGGCTAACCAATCCACCTGCGTATTTTACCATATTTTCCTAGATGTTCTTATGTTGTGTTAATTCTCATTGATGACATATTTATCTACTCCAAATCTGAGTAGGAGAATAAGCATCATTTGGAAGTGGTGTTAGAGACATTGAGAAGACATGTCCTAAAGCCAAAATTTTCTAAGTGCCATTTTTGGAAATCGAAAGTAAGATTCTTAGGACACATTGTGATAGGAGAAGGTATTTCAAAAGATCCAGTAATTAAAAGTGGAAGCTGTTCAGGAATGGGAGCAATCGTGACTCCTACGGAGGTTCGTAGTTTCTTAGGTTTGGCTGGATATGATAGAAGGTTTATTCAAGATTATTCTAAGATTACCTCCCATTTGACTAAGCTGACTAAGAAGGGGGAGAAGTTTATATGGACTACAAAGTGTGAAGAAGCATTTCTGGAATTGAAGAAGAGATTGACTAGTGCACTAGTTTTGGTTATTCCAGATGGAAATATTGGATTCACGATTTACACAGATGCATGTGGAGTGGGACTAGGTGTTGTTTTGATGCATCATGGTTGGGTGATTGCATATGCAAGTAGGCTGTTGAAGCGTCACGAGAAGAACTATGCTACGCATGACCTAGAGTTGCTAGCTGTTGTCTTTGCATTGAAATGTGGAGACACTACTTGCTGGGTAAGGATCCTTCTTTTCCTCTTAATTTCTTTCTAATCTTTAGAGATTTTAAGAGTAAATTTTATTTCCTTACTTAGGTGAAAAATTTGAGTTCTTCACGGATCATGAATCCCTAAACTATCTTTTTACTCAGAAGGATCTGAACCTGAGGCAACATGTAACGACCCATAATTTTCGATAAATTAAAAATAGTTAATTTAATAAAATTATGTGATTTAATTTTTGGAAGAAATAAAATTTTGTAATTTATTAATGAAATAACAACTAAAAATGAAATGTAACAGTGTTAATTAAGGTTAATCATTAACAAAGTTGAATGAGATTCCAATTTATTGAAATGATTTAAATGTTACTTGACTATAAATTGAATATAAGAAAACAAATGTAAATATTGAACTAATTTGTGAAATAGTATATAATTAATGATAGTTGAATAAAATCAGTGTTATGATAGCAATTGTAACATTTGTTTGTAAGTAATAAACATAAATGTAATGAAAGGTTAACGGTGACAAATTAATATATGTTACCTATTTATTTAGTCTGTTAAATTTAATTGGAAATTAATTATAATTAAATGAAATTGAATGTTACATTAATGTAAGTTAAGACAATAACTAAAATCTGTGAATGTAATAAAATATATATAAGTGTAAATTATATTCATAAGGAAAAATTGATTTAATAAAAGATTTGAGTCAAGATGAATAAATCAATTGGGATCTTAAATTTTAATTAATGTATAAATTGACAAAAATCCAATATAAATGGAAATATAGTAGTTAATACAAATAAAGATAGATATTGGAGGATATTAATGTAATGAAAGACAAACAAACATTAACTATGTTATTTGAGTAATAATTGATTGAATATAAAGTCTGAAATCAAATTAAAACAATTTATTGGAAGTAAATTATAATTAATAGGATTAATGGCTGTTGAAATTGAACACTGTAATTATTGAAATAATTAACACTGAATTGATATGTAAACTTATTTTAATTTATCATAAATGTTTTTGCAATCAAAAATGATAAAAATTTGTTAGTTAATAAATATTGAATTAAAAAGTGAATTAATTAATTTAATATTAATCTATTTAATTAATGTGAAAATAGCCATTTTGGCCACTGTCTCGGATTTTGACAAAACTAGTTTCATCGGATCCGTAACGGTGAATTATTGTAAGGTTTCAAGTTTCGTGGCGATCGGACTTGTCGTTTGATCGTACGGACTCGAAATGACTAGAAATCAATTTAATTAAATTCAATTGAAATCAATTTGGAATAAGCTGATTTTAACATAACCTCTTCATACGATGGAATTAGAACTTGAAACATGTTCCATTGAGTTTGAAAATATCAAAAACATCTATTTTGATATATGGGATGACCCATTTTCGTTACGGAGATAGAACGGGTTTTTCGGGTCGTTTATCGTTCAACTTCCAAATCAAATCTGATCCATTCATTTCTATTTCTAATCTGTCTATAAATAGTCCGTTATCAACCTAGCTACTTCTTATTTTCATTTTTCTGTACGTACAATTCTCTTTGACTTCTTCTTCTCAATGGCAAACAAATCAACAAATTCCAAATTCAATTGCAAATAAAAATCAAATCAAAAATTAAAACTCCTCAAACTATATCGAACTATATATCGATTTGAAGCTCTCGACGAGCGCACCTCAGATCTGTAATTCATTTTTGTCATCGGGTCACCATGTGTCCAGAAATTGAGGATGAATCTCGGCCGTTCGTTGGGCTGCGATCGACTTCAACCGATCGTCGAATCGACAACATGGATTTGTAAAGATTCTCGAGCGTAATCCATCCATGCAAGTTTTACGGCGAGTTGATGGTTGGATTATCATCAATAATTCAACCTAGGGCATAAAAAGGTGGCGGCGGCTGTCGATTTTCCCTCGAAATCGCTGGCACTGGGTTGATCGGAGGGGGTCGCGGTGTGTCCGGAATAGCTGGGATGGCCAGCGGCGCAGCTGTGATTGGTGTGCGGCGGCGGTCAAGTGGTGTACTGCGTGCGTGTTTGCTCGAGAACGATATGGCCTAGGGTTTCGGCGTGGAATCATGAGGTGACGTGGCTTGTACGATTATTTTTTTATTTATTTTATAATATATATATATATATATATATATATATATCGTATAACTACTAACGCCTATAACTTTTGGATACGAGGTCTGATTCACGCGCGGTTTCTTGCGTTGGGATCGTATCGTAATTTAAGACATTTTGACGCCTGTTTGGATGAATTCTGAGACTGTTTGAATTTTGGGCTTAAATTGGGTTTTAATTCGATTTAAATTCAAAGGTAAGTGTTTTAATCCACTCACAACTTCTAAAATTTCTTATGTTAGTTAAGTTAAATTTATGATGTGATTAAGAATTTATATATGGCTGTTTGGTATGTTGAAATTGCTATTCCTGTAAATTTGCATTATTTTGAATTAAATTTTTATTTAATTTATTATTGAATTTAAATTGCCAGATAATTTCCTGTAAATAATAATCTGTTAATTGTTGATATTTATTAATTGAATTGGATGATGAATGTGATGGATGCTTGATTGTTGATATTGAATGATGGATGTCTTGTTCGAATTATATAATGTTATCACTCTGCAAGTTCCCTTAGTTATTATTTGGAAAATCACTATGGGTTGAAATGATATATGATATATACCCGAACGATCTATAGATTAGGGAAAAATTGTTATGGGTTGAAATGATAAATTCGAATGAATTTATGGATTTTTATATTAAATTCGGGATTTGCGGTTTGAAATGATATATAACCGTAAAATTTTAAATTACGGATTGAAATGATAAATATCCGTATCACTTGAGCCTAGGGTAGAGAATTATATACGGACATCGGCTTGGTTAATTAAATGATTTTAAATCCTTGATTTCGAATCTATTTAAATGATATTTTGAAATAAAATTTGATTTATATAAATTGAATTATTATTGGAAAATCTAGTTTTATGTTGAAATGTGAACCAGTTTAAAGGAATTGCTTTAAGAAATTAAATTAAAGGTTTAAAGTTGAATTTTAAGTAAAAATGAAATTTTATCGGAATTGAGTTATTGAATTGGTTTGAAATATACAACTTTGAAATGTATTGAAATTGGAATAGTTTAAATTGATATTTCAAACATGGATTGGAAAGCATTTGAATTGAAAGATTTAAAATGGGGTTTTGTTGATTTGGAAATTGAAATGGTTCAGATGTGTCGAAATAAAATAAAGAGTTTAAATTGATATTAATTCCAAATTCATATTTTAACATAAACTGTTTAAAAATATATTATTTTAAAATTTCTAAATTATTAAGATTTTCAAACAATTAAACTATTTTAACCTATATTAACTATATTAGATCATTTTAACCTATTTTAAACCATTTAATTTATTTTAAAACTAATTAACCCATTTAACTTGTTTTAAATATAATTAATCTATTTTAAAGCTATTTAATCTATTTTAATTATATTTAATCTATTTTAAATCTATTTAACTATCTTGAATTAAGAAAAATATTTTTAATCTATATTAAACTATTTTAGAGTATTTTAACTATTTAAAACTATTTTCTAAATTTTAGACTAAGCAAAGGGGAAGTGTTTATATTCAAATTCACTGGTTTAAAAGCGAATACTGCTAAATGATGTTATAATTTAAGTTGGGACTTAAATGACATAATTGATTTAATATGATGATTTTGAAATGAGGATTTAATCTAATTTGGAAATATGATTTTTGAAAGAATTGTGATTTCGGAGACGATATGATTTGAAGGTGAATATGATTTGAAAGTGAATATGATTTGAAAGCGATATGGTTTGAGAATATGATATTTTGATATCAATTGTAAATTGACTTTTTGAAATGTAAAAGAAACATCCGGTGTGAAATAAGCGTTTGGTTGTTAAAGGGACCGGGATCAGATATTGTCATACTCTCTACCAATACCGAAAACCACTTTAACAACTATGTACGTGGTGGAGATTCAGAAATGAAGTAGGATGGTTTGGCAAACGATTTTTGTATAAGGTATGACGTGACCCTGACTCCCGTGAGTCGGCATAGATGTGACTAAAACATGAGCCACGCCGGGCCAAGTGAGTTCATCCTCCTATCGGGCACATTCCTTCAACACTATTCTGACTTTGTGATTGATTTGGTGGACACCCTTTGATTTTGATTTGGGAGTGTGTCCGAGGTGGGCGGTAGTAGCTGCTATGCGTTACCACCAGTCCGGATATGCAATAGGTATATCTACCCTGGCATTGCCTCGAGTGTCGTGTTCACATGCCCTAGAGCGCCTTCTACGACTTTTTTTTGTGTCGTACCTATGGAGTGCTCCCTGATATCCCACCTGCGGGTGGAGTTTACAGTATCTGTATAGACTACGTCATTATATAAAATGTGTTAAGGGGGATATGGGTAACGCCTTAACGCTATTTTAATACTTTACTTTACTATAGACACTATTATAATAGCGTATTGTACTACATATTAGATAGTTTAACGGATCCTTAGGAGATGGGAATCCCAAACATCTCTTAAGTTACTGCACTCACGTTAGACACTCGATTGGAGATGTCAAAACCCGTAAGCAACTCTGATGCCGTTACACTCATATTTACCGTTGATTTAACTTACATAAGATCTTTTAGTTCTGACTCGAGTGTTTTGTCTTTTCAATTTGCTCGGGTCAGCCTGAGCATTTCAGGGTTGAAGATCTTATTTCTGGAGGACGAAGACAAAGATTTGTACTATTATTATTTATGATATATATTCCACTGCATCATGTTGTTCTGCTGCATTGTTATTTATCTATGTTGTATGTAACTCTGATTCTGTGTTGTATAAGTATAATTAAATGTTTTGTAAACAGCTTCATGAACTGTTATTTGATTATTATATTTTGTCATTCCGCTGTGAGATCCTGTTTGTTTTTTTCTTTCTCTGCTTTTTCTTGTTTACCCCAATAACAATATGCTCTTTTGTATGGTTTGAGTCTGACGTGTGTGATTTATCGTCGATTTAAACTGTCCAAAAAGGCTGGTCGTTACACAACAAAGGTGGTTAGAGTTTCTGATGGCTTACGACTTGGATATTCTTTATACGCCAGGGAAGGTTAATATGGTGGCAGATGCCTTGAGCAGGAATGCCATTTAAACTCTTTTGGAGGTTACCCTAACTCTCCTGGAAAGAATTGTGAGCAAGCAAAGAGTGGACAGAAGCTTAGTGGTAATCATTAGGAAGGTCGAGGAGGAATAGTGTACAAATTTTAAGATTGATAACCGAGGAGTTTTAAGGATGAATGAAAGGACCTGTGTACTGAATGTCAATGGTCTTAGGCTGGAAGTTTTGTCAGAATGCCATCGTTCTAAGTTGAGTATCCATCCAAGTGTCTCAAAGATGCATAGGGACATGAAGCAGATGGTTTGGTGGAAGGGAATGAAGAGAGATACCTCTATCATTGTTAGCAGATGTTCGTGTTGTCAACAGATCAAAGGTGATCATCAGAAGACTGATTATTACAATCCTTGGAAATACCCAATTGAAAATGGGAAATGATATTGATGGATTTTATCGATGGTCTACCCAGAACCAGAAAAGGAGACGAAGGAGTACGGATTATCGTGGATTGGCTAATGAAGAGCGTGCTTTTACTCCAGTGAAATCAACAAGGACCGCTGCTTCTTTAGCTAAAAATTTTATGAGGAAGGTAGGTCGCATGGAGTTCCTATAAGTATAGTAAGTGATCGAGACCCCATATTTACTAATCAATTTTGGGAAGCCTTGCAAACAACCCCTGGAACAAAGTTGAGCTTAAGCACAACATATTACCCCCAAATCGATGAACAGACTGAGCAGATGAAACGTAATTTAGAGGATCCCTTGAGAGCGTGTATTCTGGATTTTGGTGGATCATGGGAGGACCGTCTACATTTAGTTGAGTTTCCTATAATAATAACTTCCAAGCAAGCATTGGAATGGCACCGTATGAAGCCCTATATGGAAGTCCGTGCAATTCACCATTATGTTGGGTTGAGATGGGAGATAGATTGGTACTTTGGTTGGACATGATCCGAGAGGCTATCGAAAAAGTTGCAGTGATTAAGACAAGAATGAAGGAGGCTCAAAATCGCCAAAAGACTTAAGCTGATAGGCGAAGGGATTTGGAATTTATGGTTGGAGACTTGGTGTTTGTAAAGTTACACCTACAAAAAGAGCTATTAGATTTGGAAAAGCTGGGAAGTTAGCTCCAAGGTATGTTGGACCCTTCCTAATTTTTGAGAGGATTGGGTCGCTTTCTTATAGGGTCGAGTTGCTAGAGAGATTGGCGGTAGTTCATAATGTGTTCCACGTGTCTCATTTGAGAAAATATGTTCACGACTCATCTTTGATTGTGGAGCCATCGGTTTATGAGGAATTGGAAATAGAACCGAACCTGACAGTGGTTAGACATCCAGTTTATGTTGTGGATCAGGATGCAAGAGGTTCCGTAACAAGGTGGTGCGACTAGTTAAGAGTCAGTGGAGCGAGGATCCTAGAGACTGCACTTAGAAGACTGTGGATCATATGAAAGAAGCCAATCCCAAGTTGATGTTAGGATAGCTAGTCATAGGTTGTATGTATAGTGTGTGTTTGTTTGCTATGTATGCTTAATACTATCTTTGTATGTGTTTTATGATATGAATATACAGCTTTTTGCGTGGTCTAGATTCTCTCCTTGATTTCTAATTTTGGGATGAAATTCTTTTAAGAGGGGAAGAGTGTAACGACCCAGAATTTAATCACTACTTAAATCAATATTTAATTATATTTTTTAAATAACTAATAAATGGATTTTATTAACAAATAAAACTATTTTAAATAATAACTAATGATAATAAAATCATTTTCAAAATTTGTTTACCAATATATATAATTCATAGAGGAAGAAAATATGATTGGAAATTATCTTCCGAAATATCGATTTTTCATTAGTTAAAAGTTAATTAAAATGTTAAAACACTATCATAAGCATGCATGCACACAATACAAATTATTTAAACATGTGTACATGTACTCATATATCCATGTACATGTTTCTTCTTAAGTGTGTGTATATATAAGATAAAAGAGGATATTTTTAAATATAAGTGTATATTTTTAGTATATATTAATGCCTTTGGCAAAATATGGTACATGGATCATGGCATGAATAGTCGAACATGATGGAAGGGGGTATAAGGAGGGGGCGGATCATGGGGGATATGGGGTGCATGCATATGTGTATAACTAAATATAAGCACTTATATAATTTTTAATTAATATCCAAAGACTATATATAACCCTTTACCTTCATGTTCTCATTTCTACAAACTCCTTCTTCATTTAAAATTCCTAAGAGCTTAAGTAAACTTAGCCATGGCTTCCTCTTCATAACTTCTAAAGCGAGAAAAACAACTTCTTTTTGCAAAAATCCCTCCTTTTATTCGCAAAAATCACTACTACATCTTCTACAACACCTTCTCTTCAAAATACAAGCAACCATCCAGCCCAAAACCACATGGCCGAGCCAAATCTCCACATGGTCGTGCCCCACAAGGCCTAGGCTGAGCCCAATCATATAATCAGTTCTATCTATGGATCGGATCCAATTCCATTTAACAACCAAAATTTCTCAAAGAAATTCCTTCATAATGAAGTTGATATATCTTGAAACAAAAATTGTTTCTTAGTGCAAATAGAATAGGGATTCATAAATGCTTTATGAACCTTTTTATTTATAAAACTAAATTTAGTTTACAAAAATTATGTTCAAAACATGAATATGTCTTTTGATGCAAACCTTTCCAAAAAACTTTTTGGAGATTCATACAAGATCCATCATGAACCATTATTACGTGCAATCTTTCGACTCGCACAACCTGCCAACTCCTTGGCCTAGGATATGTTGGGATTTCTTACAAACCCTTATCTTGTATGATTTTTTAAACTGTTATTTAGATGAAATAATATCAATCTTGTGTACTACTCTTAAGTACATGACCTTATAAAAAGAAACTAACTCAACTTCACTCACAATTAATCGTAAATTGTCCAACAATGTCTGATTACTCCTTATTGATGCTTCATCATGTATCACATGGAGGTGTGACTTTTGAGATTGAATATATATTCATTTTTAGGTACATATGGAACTCTTTCCAATATACTCACTTATTCGATCAAATCAAATCAGTTTATTATATTGCATGTTATTTTATTTACTTTTCTTCTATGTTCTATTTTATCATAAACTTACTGTTTGTACCAAAAATGGGCACAACACTCTTCGGAAGTCTTTGAAGAGATAAAAGCGAAGAACGAGAATTAAAATTGTGGATTATCTAACAAAAACTCCAAAATAACAGAAAGTAAATTGCAAAGACAAGCGATTTAGAGTGGTTCGGCGTTTTGCCTACGTCCACTATGAAGTTTGATGATTTTATTGCTCGATACTTGAAGATTACAATTTCTTATTATGTAATACAACTGTTTTATGAGCTAGATCTGAATATAAGGCAACCGTGGTGATTTTGAGTAATCTGGCAGAGTTTGGGCGCCCTTTAGCTCTTAGAATTATCCGACCCCTTTTCTGAATGACCAGGGGCTCTATTTATAGGTGTAGGAGGCTGATATTTCGCCTAAAATTCGGGGAGACCAGTTCTGGCACGTGAGGGGGCCCACATGGCCAAAATCTAGAGATACGGGCCCACATTGGGATCGATTCGACCCTTGGTTCGAATCGATCAAGAAAGTGGCCAAACGTGGCGAAACTTGGCGTAAACATTCTTCTATGCATACTCAAGCTCCTGTGAAACTTTCATAGCATTTGGACTTGTAGATCTCGAGTTATGATCGATTCAAGATTGCGTTTTTCGTTATATCGATTCGTTCGAATCGATATGGTTCGACTCCATAGGGTCGAATCCATGCTCCTGCACGTGAAAATGATGACGTGGTACGGGTTCCTCGGGTCGATCCTCCTTTTTCTCCGAGTTTACTGGGTCGAATCCTGGGTTTTAGCCGCGTTTACTTGGTGGACTCGAGATGTTGGATTCGAAGGTTCACCTCCTTCGAATCGATGGAACCGGTACTTGTTCGAATCGATCAGGATATGCTACTGTGGATCGATTCGAAGTTGTCTCAACATGGGGATTCGAAGGCAATGGAGTCGAAGCACCCTTAATCGTATGGATTCGAAGGTCTTCTACCTCGCTGGATTCGAACTGAAGGCATGCTTGATGGAGTCGAAGCTAAAGTACTTCTCATGGATTCGAAGCAATCAGGGGAAATTTGTTGGATTCGAACATGTGGCTTTGGGTGATGGATACGAAGTTTGGCCGTCTGATGGATTCGAACAAGATGGTTTTGGGACTAATGTGTGCTCGATGGATTCGAACCATATCGAGACGAACTCAAGGCTATGTCCTTCACTTGCGTCGATGATATCTTGGGCGTACGAACTCGGATTGACTCGAAATTTGGAATGTTGCTTTTTCTAGCCTTGCTTGACATGTCTTATCAATTGTAGCCTGATCCGGACTCGGACCAAATTCATCGATATCCATGGTGAACTTGTGATGTTACTGTCCTACAGGATGGACTGTCATTGATTTCTAGTCAACTTTTTGGTGTCACGGCCTTGCCAAAAGGCGGGATAACATTTGCCCCCCAAAGTACGTCTTGTGAAAACATGACATGCTTTGAAGAGCTGCAGTCTTTCATGCTGAATATATCCGTTCAATTGATTGCTTGGCAGTCGTCTTTTATTCGTTTTATTGCAATCTTCTCTTAGACAAATGTTCAACCAGCGTGCTTTGCTTTGGTTCTGCCCCCAGTTTTGGGGATAAGTATGGAGCTGATGTATGTTTATACTCCGCCTCGAACTCTGGGAGTGCGGAGTTCAGTGATGTTTATACTCCGCCTCGCACTCTGGGAGTACGGAGTTAAGGAATGTTTATACTCCGCCTCGCACTCTGGGAGTACGGAGTTAAGGAATGTTTATACTCCGCCTCGCACTCTGGGAGTGCGGAGTTAAGGAATGTTTATACTCCGCCTCGCACTCTGGGAGTACGGAGTTAAGGAATGTTTATACTCCGCCTCGCACTCTGGGAGTACGGAGTTATGTAATGTTTATACTCCGCCTCGCACTCTGGGAGTGCGAAGTTAAGGAGTGTTTATACTCCGCCTCGCACTCTGGGAGTGCGGAGTTAAGGAATGTTTATACTCCGCCTCGCACTCTGGGAGTACGGAGTTAAGGAATGTTTATACTCCGCCTCGCACTCTGGGAGTACGGAGTTAAGGAATGTTTATACTCCGCCTCGCACTCTGGGAGTGCGGAGTTAAGGAATGTTTATACTCCGTCTCGCACTCTGAGAGTACGGAGTTATGTAATGTTTATACTCCGCCTCGCACTCTAGGAGTGCGGAGTTAAGGAATGTTTATACTCCGCCTCGCACTCTGGGAGTGCGGAGTTAAGGAGTGTTTATACTCCGCCTCGCACTCTGGGAGTACGGAGTTAAGGAATGTTTATACTCCGCCTCGGACTCTGGGAGTGTGGAGTTATGTAGTGTTTATACTCCACCTCGCACTCTGGGAGTGCGGAGTTAAGGAATCTTTATACTTCGTCTTGCATTCTGGGAGTACAGAGTTAATTAAGGGATTGTCGTCTATCAACCCATTTCTAGCCTTGATGTGATGGCTTGCCCCCGAGCTCGGGCTTCACTTAGCCAGTGGCCGGTCGTATCACAACCACTCCTTTCTTCAATAAATCCCATTGCGTGATGGAATTTAGCTCTTCGTGCATCGTGATGTTGTACATTGTATTTAATGAATCACAGCTCTGGCTCGAAGAGATGGCATTTTATTGCTGAAATAAGAAAATATGGCAAAGTCAGTTGCCTTATTACAAATTCTAATTTCGAAATGCAAAAGCAAATTGCTAAATGGAAAAATATAATGAAATAAATAGAGCCTGTTATGTGTAATAGCGACAGAGACTCTCGCTGTTCCAGGCTCTTGGCAAATCAAGACCGTCAACGGTCGATAGTTTGATTGTGCCATCCCCGAGTCTTTGTGTAATCGCATATGGTCCTTCCCAATTTGGCTTCATGTGTGAAGGAACCAGATAGATTCTCTTGAGAACGAGATCGACGAGTTCAAAAGTTCGAGGTCGAACTTTGGCATTGTACAGTCGGGCGACTCGACCCTGATGTGCGGCTGCTCTCAAATCGGCCTCTTCCCGCTTCTCATCTAGTAGATCCAAAGATTCAGCAAGCAATATAGTGTTTGTTTTTGGATCATAATAAGTCACGCGATGGGAAAAAACTTCTGTCTCGACTGGAATAACGGCTTCTGAGCCATAAGATAAGGAAAACGGGGTGTGTCCGGTTGCGGTCTTGTAAGTCGTTCGATAAGCCCATAATGCCATAGGGAGTTCATCAACCCATTTGCCCTCGGCCTTTTCCAATCGCTTTTTCAGAATGGATTTTATAACTTTATTGACAGCTTCAACCTGACCGTTTGCCTGAGGATGTGCGACTGCCGAGAATTTTTTATGAATATGAAACCGTTGACAGAAAATTCTTGAACTCTGCACTTTCGAATTGGGCTCCATTATCGGTGACGATGGTATGCGGGAGTCCAAATCGACAGATGATATTGCGGACTACGAAATTTATTACTTTCTTTGTTGTGATCGTTGCGAGAGCTTCGGCTTCAGCCCATTTTGTAAAGTAGTCGACGGCGACGATGGCGTACTTCGCACCACCTTTTGCCAGAGGTAGAGCGCCGATGATATCGATGCCCCACATTGCGAAGGGCCAGGGACTGACCATTTGAGTTATCTCGGTAGGTGGGGCTCTTGGAATTCGGGCGTGTTTCTGGCATCTATCGCACTTTCTGGCATAGTTTGCTGCATCTCGGTTTACTGTCGACCAGTAGTATCCATACCAGAGTATTTTCTTGGCGAGAGCTTGCCCACCAGTGTGATCGCCACACTCTCCTTCGTGCACGTCATGTAACACTCGTTTAATTTCATCGTGCGCGATACACCTGAGGAGAGGAACAGAATAACCCCTTCTATACATGACTCCGTTTTGAATGACGAACCGTGAAGCTTTTCGTAGGATTTGTCTCTTCTCATTTCTATGCTCAGGAAATGTCCCATTTTCGATGTAGTTTTGATATGGAGTCATCCACGATTCCCTGTTGGGAGCGGTTTCAAACACAAAACACGTCTCTATTTGATCGATGCTTGGGAAGGATAAAGTTTCGACGGGGACAAGTCCCACTTGCTGTGCTTCACCTGTGCTGGCTAACTTTGCCAATGAATCGGCTTTTTGACTGCGTTCTCGAGGTATATAATAAATAGCATAATAATCAAACTGATTCAGTACTTCCTGAACCCGAGCTAAGTAAGCAGCCAGCCTTCGATCTCTTGCTTGATACTCTCCCCGTAGTTGACGCACGACTAATTGTGAATCACAATAAATTTCCACGGCGATAATCCTCAAATCTTTGGCAAGTCTCAGTCCAGCTAAGAGGGCTTCATATTCAACTTCATTATTGGTTGCACGAAAACCAAACTTCAAAGCATAACATATAGATCGGCCTTCGGGAGTTTCAGGCACAACACCAGCGCCCGAACATCGGTCGTTTGACGCACCGTCAGTATACAGCTTCCAGATGTATTCGGGGGATTCACTGGTTTCAAGTAACTCCTCTGGGACAGTAAATTCGGCTACAAATCGGCTAGGACCTGTCCTTGAATGGCTCGCCGCGGAGCATAGGTGATATCGAATTGACTTAGTTCAATGTTCCACTTGAGCAACCTACCAAACATCTCAGGCCACGTGAGGACCTGTCGTAACGGCTGATCGGTATACACCGTAAGAGGATGAGCTTGGAAATAAGGGCAAAGCTTTCTTGAAGCTCAGGCAGTAAGCCAGTTTCTCCAATCTTGGGTAGTTCCTCTCGGCTCCTGTTAGCCGTTTACTAACATAGTAGACCGGTTTCTGCACTCGGTATTCTACCCGAACCAACACGGCGCTGATTGCATGCTCTGATACTGCCAGATAAAGGTATAATTGTTCGTGATCCACCGGCTTTGACAGGATCGGTGGTGTGGAAAGATGTTGAACCAGCGATCGGAATGCGCCTTCACATTCCAGGGTCCATTCAAAGTTTCGCTTTCCTTTTCGGATCAAATCGAAGAAAGGAATGCATTTATCAGTGGATTTTGAAATGAACCCGCTTAGTGCTGCTACCTTCCCGTTGAGACTCTGGACTTGTTTTATGGTTCTTGGAGTTTGTAGGTTCCTTATTGCCCAGATCTTTTCAGGGTTTGCTTCTATCCCTCGAGCATTGATGATAAACCCGAGGAACTTTCCGGAGGAGACACCGAAGTGACACTTTAATGGGTTGAGCTTCATTCCATATTTTCGAAGGATGCGGAACATCGCATCTAAATCTCTGGCGTGATCTGTGGAAAATCGGGACTTTACTAGCATGTCATCCACATAAACCTCCATGGTCTTTCCGATCTGGTCGGCGAACATCCGGTTGACCAAGCGTTGGTATGTTGCTCCGGCATTTTTTAAACCAAAAGGCATGACTCTGTAGCAATAGAGTCCCAGATCAGTCACGAAACTGGTATGTTCTTGATCAGGTAAATGCATAGGTATTTGATTGTTGCCAGAATAAGCATCCATGAAAGATAATAACTCATGTCGAGCCATTGAATCTACGTGCTGGTCGATTCGAGGAAGTGGAAAACTATCCTTGGGACAAGCCTTGTTTAAGTCAGAATAGTCGATGCAAGTTCTCCATTTCCCATTTGGTTTTCGAACCAGTACAGGATTTGACACCCATTCCGGATACAAAGCATCTCAGATGAATCCATTCGATTGCAACTTATCAATTTCTTCTTTAAGGGTAGCAGATCTCTCTAGATCCATACCACTCCTTTTCTGCTTGACCGGAACATGTCGCAGATCAATATTCAGGGAGTGACTCACGATGTCTGGTGAGATTCCGCACATGTCAGAGTGTGTCCAGGCGAAAACGTCGAGATTCGCTCGGAGAAATTCAACCAATTCCTGTTGTGTCTGTTTTCCCAGTTGAGATCCAACTTTTAGTACTTTTGAATCGTCATCTTCACTGACTGGGACGTCCACCGTCAGTTCGGCTGGGGAAGCTTGGTTCTCTTTATATTCGTCTTTGTCTTCGTTGTCTCTAGGGTCGAGATCTTTAAGGAATTGGTCGTGGTGCCCGGGCCGGGGCCCAGGCACTAATTGTCAATCATTAGCAAAACGGTCGCAGAGAGGTTCCTCTACGCCCTTTCCTTTCTCTTTTCTCTGCGCCCCGTGCAGTTCAGCTACATAACAGGCTCTTCCTGCTGCCTGGTCTCCTTGAATGACTCCAATTCCATGATCAGTAGGGAACTTCAGAGTTAGACACCATGGGGCAATGGCTGCCCTGAACTCAGCAAGGGCCGGTCGGCCCAAGAACGCGTTGTAAGGTGAATCAATATCTAAAACGACAAACTGCAACATCCGGACTCTCCGGCGTTCTCCCACTCCCAATTCCACCGGTAGTTCTGTTACTCCAATGGGTATCGTAGCACTCCCGTTGAAATCGTGAATTCGGGATTGGCAGGGTTTCAAATCCTTTGCTTCCATCTTCATTAAATCGTAAGCCCGTTTAAGCAAGATATTCACAGAACTCCCACTGTCAACCAGGATCCTCTTCATCCAAGCAGGACCTACCTGGGCAGATATGACTAGTGGGTCGATTGTAGGGGCTTCGACTTTATCAGCGTCTCGGCTCTTGAATATGATATCGTCAGACATTATCTTTTGTTGTTTAGCCGGAGTTCCATCCTCGCAATTGCTGCAACACTCGAAGTCCTCATGCCTGATCGAACTAGCATACGACTCCATTTCCCCCCAGCTTTTGTCTGCTGGGTGGGGACCACCACTTATTGTGTTCATAACTAGCCTTCCGCCCGTACGAGCGGGTTCCTCTTGGTTTTCCTGATTTTGTGCACGATCCAGATTTGAAGGGCCCGCACCACCAGACTGCGGCGCCCGCACAAACTGGTCCAACTTTCTTTCTCTGATCAACTTCTCGATGAGGTCTTGCAAATGTTGACACTCATTGGTATTGTGGCCATAACTCTCGTGAAATCTACAAAACTTCCCTGTTTGAATCTGCCTCTCCGACGATTGCTTCGGAGCGGGTTTATTGTATTGCACAGTGTTGCAAGTTTGTAGATACACATTTTCCAACGATGTGTTCAATGGCGTGTAATTATCAAACATCGGGGTCCTACGTTGTGGGCCTCGATTCTGATCTCTTTTCCTGTCCTGAACACTACTGCCTCTTGGCTGAGTTTGTTTGTTCTATACATTCAATTGAACTTTCCCGAAACTCTCACCGGACTGCTTAATTGCTACATTACTTTGTATTCCTTCAGTTCTGGGTATCGCATCGTCCTGTTTCCTAGACTGTTTCGCATCCTCTTGTCGCAAGAATTGTGCGGCTTTGGAGTAGAAACGGTCCAACGATGCGGGTGGTTTCCCAGCTAGCCAATTTCCAAATTCAGAGTCGGGATCGATCCCTTTGGTTAATGCCATCAAAATCGAGTTATCGTTGGGATTACTGATTTCCACACATGCTGCATGGAATCTCTCTAAGTAACGCCTGAGCGTCTCTCCCTTAGCCTGGGTGACACTAGATAGGGTGTTAACGTCTTTAGGTCAAGTGACGTGCATACGAAACTGTTCGACAAATTTCTTAGCTAGTTGATCAAACGAAGAGATGGATCTAGGTGGCAGCCTTGTAAACCACATTGTTGCGATTCCTCCCAAAGAGATGGGAAAACTTCGGCATTTCACTGCATCATCAGCCCTTGCGGCGCTCATTGACCATTCATATTTCAAAATGTGTTGATTGGGATCAGAATTTCCTTCATATATAGGAAGAATTGGCATTCTGAATCGCCGAGAAGGTTCAGCATATAATATCTCGTCTGTGAAGGGAGTATGACTACGGGAGATTCCCCAGTCGTCATTGGTAAGCCCTTGGCTCTCGCAAATCATTTGACGTATCATGGTTGAAATATCAGGCATAGCCACATTCTGTGCATGCTGAGCTAAGGTGTGGTCGGGTTCCACAGCGCGAGTTTGGACCGGATGCTGTCGACGGTCTATGTCTTGCCTCCTTGGCTCCACATCTTCTGGGACGTATGGTCCAGGAGTACGCCCACGTCGTTGATTATTCTGATCTGACAGATTCCGGGTATCAACCCTTGTTTCCACTGCGGCAGTTGCGGTGCGATTGTCCGCGTTATATAGTGGAACGACACCTCCTTGTGATGAGGGCCCGGTCTGGAGGCTAGTTGATGGTCCAACTCTCAATTGCCCTACAGTTAAGGCAGGTTGATATCCGATAGTTTGTGTGCGATTTGCATCCAATCGGGGACGCGTGGATCTGCCATGATAGTCAGATGAAGCAGAACTTTCAGTGGACGAGTGGGAAGCATCATCCTTCCTAGTCCTCCTATGCCTTCGGCGGTTTAATTGATTGGTCAGTTCAATATTAGCACGCAACTGTTCGGCCAGCTGTTGCCGACTTTGAGTCAATTCTTGAAGCAACGCTTGGAATTCTTGTCTGGTGACTGGTCCAGACGGATCTGAGTGAGCAGTGTCTTGATTGGATTGTAGCTGCTGTGTAGGATTTTGTCCATCCCGACCTTCTTGATTAGCAGCTGTAGAGGCAGTTCTTGTGCTTACCATCTTGAGTAGTGAATTCCTTTCCTAGATTTTATACAAATATGAATAGAGTGGAAGGATTCTGGAGTAGAGATATGGATCTTCCTCTTTGATTTATGCAATCCGGTATCGATGGTAAATCCAAGGACCAGGAGAAAAAGCTGGTTTTTCTCAGTGAAAGCACCAAAGTGTTTGTACCAAAAATGGGCACAACACTCTTCGGAAGTCTTTGAAGAGATAAAAGCGAAGAACGAGAATTAAAACTGTGGATTATCTAACAAAAACTCCAAAATAACAGAAAGTAAATTGCAAAGACAAGCGATTTAGAGTGGTTCGGCGTTTTGCCTACGTCCACTATGAAGTTTGATGATTTTATTGCTCGATCCTTGAAGATTACAATTTCTTATTATGTAATACAACTGATTTTATGAGCTAGATCTGAATATAAGGCAACCGTGGTAATTTTGAGTAATCTAGCAGAGTTTGGGCGCCCTTTAGCTCTTAGAATTATCCGACCCCTTTTCTGAATGACCAGGGGCTCTATTTATAGGTGTAGGAGGCTGATATTTCACGTAAAATTCGGGGAGACCAGTTCTGGCACGTGAGGGGGCCCACATGGCCAAAATTTAGAGATACGGGCCCACATTGGGATCGATTCGACCCTTGGTTCGAATCGATCAAGAAAGTGCCCAAACATGGTGAAACTTGGTGTGAACATTCTTCTATGCATACTCAAGCTCCTGTGAAAATTTCATAGCATTTGGACTTGTAGATCTCGAGTTATGATCGATTCAAGATTGCGTTTTTCGTTATATCGATTCGTTCGAATCGATATGGTTCGACTCCATAGGGTCGAATCCATGCTCCTGCACGTGAAAATGATGACGTGGTACGGGTTCCTCGGGTCGATCCTCCTTTTTCTCCGAGTTTACTGGGTCGAATCCTGGGTTTTAGCCGTGTTTACTTGGTGGACTCGAGATGTTGGATTCGAAGGTTCGCCTCCTTCAAATCGATGGAACCGGTACTTGTTCGAATCGATCAGGATATGCTACTGTGGATCGATTCGAAGTTGTCTCAACATGGGGATTCAAAGGCAATGGAGTCGAAGCACCCTTAATCGTATGGATTCGATGGTCTTCTACCTCGCTGGATTCGAACTGAAGGCATGTTGGATGGAGTCGAAGCTAAAGTACTTCTCATGGATTCGAAGCAATCAGGGGAAATTTGTTGGATTCGAACATGTGGCTTTGGGTGATGGATACGAAGTTTGGTCGTCTGATGGATTCGAACAAGATGGTTTTGGGACTAATGTGTGCTCGATGGATTCGAAGTAGATGGATTCGAACCATATCGAGACGAACTCAAGGCTATGTCCTTCACTTGCGTCGATGATATCTTGGGCGTACGAACTCGGATTGAATCGAAATTTGGAATGTTGCTTTTTCTAGCCTTGCTTGACATGTCTTATCAATTGTAGCCTGATCCGGACTCGGACAAAATTCATCGATATCCATGGTGAACTTGTGATGTAACTGTCCTACAGGATGGACTGTCATTGATTTCTAGTCAACTTTTTGGTGTCACGGCCTTGTCAAAGGGGGGAATGTTTAACTCCCAGAGTGCGAGGCGGAGTATAAACATTCCTTAACTCCGTACTCCCAGAGTGCGAGGCGGATTATAAACATTCCTTAACTCCGCACTCCCAGAGTGCAAGGCGGAGTATAAACACTCCTTAACTCCGCACTCCCAGAGTGCGAGGCGGAGTATAAACACTCCTTAACTCTGTACTCCCAGAGTGCGAGGCGGAGTATAAACATTCCTTAACTCCGTACTCCCAGAGTGCGAGGAGGAGTATAAACATTCCTTAACTCTGCACTCCCAGAGTGAGGGGCGGAGTATAAACATTCCTTAACTCCGTACTCCCAGAGTGCGAGGCGGAGTGTAAACATTCCTTAAATCCGTACTCCCAGAGTGCGAGGCGGAGTATAAACATCACTGAACTCCGCACTCCCAGAGTATGAGGCGGAGTATAAACATACATCAGCTCCATACTTATCCCCAAAACTGGGGGCAGAACCAAAGCAAAGCACGCTGGTTGAACATTTGTCTAAGAGAAGATTGCAGCGAAATGAATAAAAGACGACTGCCAAGCAATCAACTGAACGGATATATTCAGCATGAAAGACTGCAGCTCTTCAAAACACGTCATGTTTTCACAAGACGTACTTTGGGGGGCAAATGTTATCCCGCCTTTTGGCAAGGCCGTGACACCAAAAAGTTGACTAGAAATCAATGACAGTCCATCCTGTAGGACAGTTACATCACAAGTTCACCATGGATATCAATGAATTTGGTCCGAGTCCGGATCAGGCTACAATTGATAAGACATGTCAAGCAAGGCTAGAAAAAGCAACATTCCAAATTTCGAGTCAATCCAAGTTCGTACGCCCAAGATATCATCGACGCAAGTGAAGGACATAGCCTTGAGTTCGTCTCGATATGGTTCGAATCCATCTACTTCGAATCCATCGAGCACACATTAGTCCCAAAACCATCTTGTTCGAATCCATCAAACGACCAAACTTCGTATCCATCACCCAAAGCCACATGTTCGAATCCAACAAATTTCCCCTGATTGCTTCGAATCCATGAGAAGTACTTTAGCTTCGACTCCATCAAGCATGCCTTCAGTTCGAATCCAGCGAGGTAGAAGACCTTCGAATCCATACGATTAAGGGTGCTTCGACTCAATTGCCTTCGAATCCCCATGTTGAGACAACTTCGAATCGATCCACAGTAGCATATCCTGATCGATTCGAACAAGTACCGGTTCCATCGATTCGAAGGAGGCGAACCTTCGAATCCAACATCTCGAGTCCACCAAGTAAACGCGGCTAAAACCCAGGATTCGACCCAGTAAACTCGGAGAAAAAGGAGGATCGACCCGAGGAACCCGTACCACGTCATCATTTTCACGTGCAGGAGCATGGATTCGACCCTATGGAGTCGAACCATATCGATTCGAACGAATCGATATAACGAAAAACGCAATCTTGAATCGATCATAACTCGAGATCTAAAAGTCCAAATGCTATGAAATTTTCATAGGAGCTTGAGTATGCATAGAAGAATGTTCACGCCAAGTTTCGCCACGTTTGGGCACTTTCTTGATCGATTCGAACCAAGGGTCGAATCGATCCCAATGTGGGCCTGTATCTCCAGATTTTGGCCATGTGGGCCCCCTCACGTGCCAGAACTGGTCTCCCCGAATTTTAGGCGAAATATCAGCCTCCTACACCTATAAATAGAGCCCCTGGTCATTCAGAAAAGGGGTCGGATAATTCTAAGAGCTAAAGGGCGCCCAAACTCTGCCAGATTACTCAAAATCACCACGGTTGCCTTATATTCAGATCTAGCTCATAAAATCCGTTGTATTACATAATAAGAAATTGTAATCTTCAAGTATCGAGCAATAAAATCATCAAACTTCATAGTGGACGTAGGCAAAACGCCGAACCACTCTAAATCGCTTGTCTTTGCAATTTACTTTCTGTTATTTTAGAGTTTTTGTTAGATAATCCACAGTTTTAATTCTCGTTCTTCGCTTTTATCTCTTCAAAGACTTTCGAAGAGTGTTGTGCCCATTTTTGGTACAAACGCTTACTACATGAGTATCCAATACATATGTACATGTTGGTAATAAATCATCGATGAATATAACAAAGTATGTGGAACCCTTTTGGTATTAATAGACTTGTGATTGCATACATCAATATGTATTAATTCAAAGATTTCATCAACTCTTACGATGCTCCCACTGAATGGGTGCATAGCCATTATTTGTTTGAGACATAATTAACCTGTATCATATGATTCATAATCATATAGTAAAATTATTTCTCAAAACTACGGCTTAGTCTATAATTCCAAAACAACTATAAATAATATTAGACACATGTGTATTTTTGTTGCATCACTTTTACTATGAAAATAAATTCCATAATATAGTTCTATTTCATAATGAATATTCATAATACTCATATTGAAATATAGTTATAACTATTTTTAAGTCAATACCAAAAAATAAACATTATTTCACAAATAATGTTCGGTACATTTTACGAAAATAATTTTTATAATTTGATGCAATCATTAGGTGCTATATGGCATGCCCCCACTATTTCCTCCATTACTATAATAGCGTACTAAATTTAGAGGTCCACCATTCACTTAATATTGTTTACTTATTTCATATGTTGCAACTAGTTTACACTGGAGATTGTTTTGATCAAATATCTTGAACTCAATAGAAATAAATGTTATAGAAAACAATTTTCTATATGAAAATACATTTCGGAATAAAAATCATATTTCATATTCCAATATTAAGTATCAATTAGTATTACAATTCTTGTTTCCAATGTTTCTCTATAAAGCAGAAGTGACTATTCATTCTCTTTATTCCAACTTTACCTTAAATTACACCTATTCTTATACATTCGTTTTTCTTTCAAATGGTCAAACTATTCAAAAGAAAACCTTACTACAATATCATAACAAACCTTTTACAAAAGCGCATTCGATTATTCTTCACATTTAAGACATCAAATATGTTGCACTTTATGTAAACCGATCAAGATGACATTTCAACGATCGAGTTCCTAGATGTATCTCGTAGTTTATGGTCTTGCATTACACTAACACAATATGATCCTTTTGAAATCATTCAAGTTGAATACATGATCTTAAAATACTATTTATTGGCTTACTTCGAATGAACTAACTTCATCGAAATATTGTACCCCAAAAACTATGACTATTCACCATATAACATTTATACGTGAAAGTACATGGATCAAATATCCATAGTCTTGAATTGCATTCAGAGTTCAAAAACTCATAAAAATGCAATACACGGTCTAAACCAAATAAACATATAAATGACCAACTTACGAATGTATTAAGTAGTTGAAATTAGGCACTTTCATGGGTATAGAAACATTATATAACATGCAATTAGAATTATCAGTAAGTATATATTATATTTCTATTTTTCAACTTTCAATTCAGTTTGTTTATATATGTTAATTGACAATGTTTTATCAATTATATTAAATGCACAAATTTATCATTGTAGATAATTATAACATTATATAGCATAATATGTTCTTACAATATTAGAAAGGTTAAATGTTACCATTTCATTTTTCTAATAATACTCCCACTAGTCTTTTATGTTTCTCCAAACCCTAAGATGAAACATAGAAGTCTTACAACTTCACTAGTGGGTGTTAGGACTCGTTTGTTTTGGTATTATGACCTTGAGTTTGCTCAACAAATCATAGCCCTACAAACGATGGATAACTCCTTATCGGTTGTATCACATACAACTCCTAACCCATTTTTCCTTGTTCTAATTTCAGTTCGACCTTGAGTTTGCTCAACAAATCGAAAGAGATTATTCACTCATACCTACCATATCGTAATGGCCTAAGTATAGTATATGTACCTTGATTTTGCTCAACAAATACATATAATTATCTTACCTCATTTGTTTAATATATTAATAATACTATGCATAACATCCCTAGCTTGAGTTTGCTCAACAACTAAGGAGTATGTAAGTAATTTATTAATATATATATGGTAGAGGACAACATTATAATGAAGATTCATAATCTTCGATATATATATATATATATATATATATAAATTAAGTGATATAGACTTATAGAATAATATATTTCTTATGAAATACCCTAGTGATCCAAGTATTAGACAAATTAGAAATCACGGTATATGTACATTTACATATGTATTTATTTGTCAAATCTATTTGGGTTTCTTTAATGTTCCACATTTAGTTTATACATATATCATATAAGTTTTATTGTTATATAACTTTTATATTTCATATTACTTATATCATAGTCTTACGTACAATATATCATTAATTAAATCTTATCTAATTAATTTTAATCAATTAACTCTTTAATTAATTTTGATCAATTAACTCTTTAATTAATTTTAAATTAGTATTCCAATATAACTTTTATATTGGACATATCTACTATAACATTTATAGTGTATACTATAACCTTTATAGTGTAACACACATATATCATATATATGTGTATTTTATTTAATTAATTAACCTTTAATTAATTTATTCAATTAAACAATTTTTATTAAAATTTATTAATTTAAAATTTTATTTTGTATACATACATATATAATTATGTTGTCTTAAACATTTTAAAATAACATAACATATATCGACATATATAATACATGCATATATGTATTAATTAATTAACATATTTAATTAATTTATTTCATTAATCTTATTAATAAATTTAAATTTTGAAATTATTATATATAAATTTTCAAACATTTTGAAAATATCATTATCCATTCAAACATTTTGCAAACTTATGTAGTATTATAATTTTTATAATAAACATGTTTTGTTTTAAATTTAACTATTAAATTTAAAATCTTTAACATTAATTTTCAAAAAGATTTTGAAAATTAGCCCAAGGCCCAAATTAAGTTGGGCCTTTTCTATTAAGAGCAACCTTTGGGCTCACTTCACCTTTCGGGCCAGGCCGGTAACCAGGTAGGACGGGATACTTGATTACCCAATTCCAATCCTAGACATTACCTTTCTAGACACCGTACTAAGTGGGCAAGCTTAATCAGTTAGCCCTAATATGACTAATTTAGAACGCATATGCTATTGGGCTCTGATACCGTTGTTAGAACTGGACCAATCCGCAGCGGAAGTTATGGGAGAAATTTCAAAAATTTTACCCTATTGGATCTTTATTTGACCTATGAAGTCTAACTGAATTAGAACATTTCTAAGTTTCATTTAAATAAAATATTTTATTTTATTTAAATTCAAATATATTAAGATATGAAATTAATTTTATTTGATTTAGTTTATAAATAAATATATCATTTACATATATGTGTGAGTGCATGTGTAACATAATAATCCGTGAAAGGTATACTAGCCCATATGTAGATGTTGGGATTTACATCGCAACAGACATTTTAGCCCATTTTGTATGTCATGTATGTTGTTCAAATATGTGCATGTATATGTGTTACAAAATACACACACACACACACATATGTATGTATAAATATATTATATATAATATATGAATATAAAACATTTATAAATAGATAAATATATATATATATAGAAAGAGAGAGAACAATTATTAAAAATTATTTATAATCCAAAATTAACTTAGTTTTGCAAGAATAATAATTTTAGTATTTTAATTTGTATATATTATGAATAAAATAATGTTTTCATCCCTAAATAATTAAAATAAAATAATCTATTGATGAAAATTCAAATTTTACAATTTTTGAAAATCTAGGATCATAAAATAGAGCTTAAGAAAAATCTGGAGATTTTTCAAAATTGAAATATTATTTTAAAAAACGAATACATTGATTTAGGCAATAATTATTTAATATAAAATAATATATTTTTAAAATTTCAAATTTTAAAATTTCAAAAATTCTAGGATCATGAATGAAAGGTTACACAAAATTTTAAAGAAATTTTCAATTAAATTATTATTTTTAATAAATCATATACAGTTTTTCGAAATAATATTAATTATTAAAAATAATAAACTTTATTAAAAATTCCTAAATATTTTCTATATGTTTCTGAAATGATATAATATTTTTAAAAAAATATAAAATTAAATTTTTATTGTAATAATTATTTTATATATAATAAACAATTCAAAAATTCAGTAAATATTAATTTAAAAATAAGAATATATATAAATATTAATTTTTAATTTTTAATTTTTAATTTGTAAATTCATATTATATATAAATAAGTCTACTAAAATTTTAAATCATCTATATATATATATATATATATATATATCTTATATATGCATATATACTATTATGAGAGAGAAATATACACTAAAATATATATATATGAATTTATTAATAAATATATATAAAACAATTATTAATGACAAAAATTGATTTTGTACAGTAAACAACATTTCTCTATACATAAATCGAATAGTATAACAAACAAATTATGCACATAACCAAACTGATTTATGACAACCACATCTACTTACAAAATCTCACCAAACTAAACATGTAGTAGCAATATATTTAAACAGATATGATATTGCTCATTATAGGATCATAGAATATAATTTAATTACTGTAATATGAATTAAATTTACAAATTTAATAATGCCTTTGAATCCACGTTGAATCAATGACTTCCCTTTCTTTTACTGTTCTTGCTTCGTCAGATTGCAAGTCCGGAATCACCGACCTCTAATTATTGAATAGTATTATTTTAATTTGGAATATATTTGAGAATTTTGGATTGGATTGAGAGCTATGTTTTAACCATCAATGTAGAAGGTAATGGAGGCCAAAAAGGTTCATTATTATTTTTAGAGATACATACATACATACATACATATATATATATATATATATGTATATATATATATATGGTTGTATTAGAGAGAAACGAACCTTTTTACCCATTTTCACTTGATCTCAACCCATTATCTCGAAGCCAATTCCCTATGTTTTATCCACCCCTAGACCATCCCAAAACCGAAATTTTGCAGCACTAATGATGGGCCTTAAACCCATCTAAGCCCAAGCCAAAATACTATGCAATTAAATCTAATTTAATCGCTTGTCGATATTGTATATCGATCGATATACTTATAATTTCTATAAATATATATATAACATTATTTATTTCTCAAATCATATTCAAATTTTACAATTAATATTTCATAAATATTAATTAATTTATTACAATTATAAACTAATTAAATCGTTCGGTCTTAAGGGAATTCATAATTTCGGCTGTGTAACTCTTAGGTGTAAATTTGGTCAACGATTAACATCGAACTATTCTAATGTTAACGTTCACACGTCACTTAGTAGGTGGTGTGGCAGTATGGCCAAATTTATCGCTTACTCATTTTTGGTAAATTCCAATTTTAGTTTAATAAGCATTACCCGGTTGTGACATTTGTTTACAGTAATTCTCATCGTCAAAACTATATCACTTTGGACTTATGGAATTTGGTAATGGTCAAAACTCCAACCTCATCCACATTCAACTTTATAGTCCAAATACAAAGTCCTTGGTTCAATAATAACAATTATTATTAACCGAAATGCTCTGGCCAGAGACTTTGACTTTGAGTTGACTATGATACTAACCGCATATAACTGAGGAGACGAATCCTCTCTTGAATAGTGCTTCACTTCCAATACTTTTACTCGACCCAACTATAGTCACTCGATGGACGCATGCCATGATTTGGCTATAATCAAAGTGCGGTTTTCATATTGAAGATCCATAGTATTCTCAAGTTGAGAGAACTGTGTAAATTAGTCACATCGATATTTTCTATTTGACCTTAGTTATATTAACTAACAGAAAACTATCGAGTGAGTCATTCCATAGTTATCCAACAACTATTAGTACGTAACCCATAGGTGCCCCTAGTAGTCATGAGTAATACACTGCCCAACATTTGGAGAGCGTTACATACTCCGGTCTCAACTGATACATCGATATCCAGTCTCAATGCATCTTGAGTAGGAACATTTAAAATGGTATATTTGTTTCATTGTGATAAATTACTCATGGTTACAACACTTTGTAACTACTATCACAAAATATACCATTTATGGATTTTTCTATTAAATATACTTTTAATTAAGTTAATTAATTAATATAATCATATTATATCAAGTATATAATAGGAAGAAAATACCTTTTATTTTGAACAAGATTGGTCAACGAGTTAGATATATGTAATAAATTACATAATTGCCCCTAGGGCATATCCCTAACTCTATCAATAAAGACTTGATTTACCTAAGAAAATAGAAGAATGAGTTTTGGATTCCAAAATCCGGTACCCATAATCGGATCCCTAGGGTCGTATTTAAAGATGCAGGTTGGTCCCCTTTCACCTCCATATGTTTGACGAGGTCGAAAGGTCTTCATATAGCCTTCCGTGCTCATCCCTTTAAAGAGGTCGAAAGGACTTTCTTCAATCTTACACGTGTAACTTTTAGACATAGTCGAAAGGACTTTCTTCAATCTTACACGTGTACCTTTTAGACATAGTCGAAAGGTCTCCATTCATATTAGGCGTTTATCCTTTCGACATGGTCGAAAGGTCTTCCTTCATCTTGCACATTCATCCTTTCGACATGGTCGAAAGGCCTTCTTTTAGTTCTCGATGCTTTCACTTTTGATATTGTCGAAAGAATTTCCTTTCGAGTTTTCTCACTCATACTTTCGCCTCCCATCTTCTTATTCTAGACCTTTCGACCCAGTGGAAAGCATCTCCTTGTCCATCTTTCGCTGCCATCAAGGTCCAAGTGTCTCTTTTCGCTGTTTTCTTCTAGGCTGCTTTCAACTTCCTCGAAAGGGTGGTAGACGCGCTCCTCACTTTGTGTTGCTATACTGTTGCGAGTGAGAAGCAAGTTGAGCTTTCGCATTGCTTTGAAAGGTATGAGAGTGACATCTGAGTCGTAAGGACTTTTGGCTTTCATATAAGATTTTCATCTTGCTTTCGAAAGGCTCTAACCATTTCAAAAGGCTTACCCTTGCTTTCGAAAGGTGTATCGGAATTGATTCTTCATGTGGTAAATTAACAATGACGAAACCTTCTATTTTGAAGGTATTGGTTCATTGCGCAAGCCTTTCGTTCAACACCTTCCAAAGGGGTTCCGAATCCATTCCTGCTTCTCTTTATATGCGAATTCATCTGCATCGAAAGGTTTTCAATGAGGCGGAAGAATAGCATTGCCTTCTTTTTTTATCTTCTCGAAAGCTTCTATACTGTTTATCATTTGTGATGACACATGGAGCTTGCGACTCCTTCGTAAGCCATCTCAATGCCTTTGAAACACCTTTTTTTGAACTTTGATGAAATCCATATCTACAATTTTAATAGAGCCTAGCACTTTCATTAGCCTTCTTTCATACCTTTATCCTTGAGTGGATTTTGTGGTTAACATTTGCCCCTCCCCTTTGTATGAATGAAGTTTTGTGCTTTAGGACAAAAATTCCACCACTACTTCATTCTTAACAACCTTATTTTCCTACAAAATTTAAAGTAAATAACATTTTTTACTGTTAATTCATTACTTATCTAAATATATGCTCCATGATTTGGAAATAAAGTCAATATATAGCAGCTCTTCTAAACCAAATTATTAACTGGTCATAATCTTAAGTTATTAAAGGATATGAAATCCTCGATTGTAAACGATTGAGAACTAAGGACTTCTGTCTGGCAATATTATAAGTCCCACCATTCAACTTTTGTAGTTAAAAATGAAATTCATAGCTGAACTCCCACGTGATTAATAGTAATCCAAGCGTATAATAATTGAAGTCCAAGAACTTTCTGTTGGAGACAACAAATGTTTGAAAGTAGGAGGTCATGGGCTACCATTTGGAAGCAAGTTATTGTGATCCATAAATATTTATTTGGGGAATGAGTAATATGTATTTAGAAATTTCTCTTGGAGATAAGAATAATCCAGGTGCCTAAATTCAGATGTTGGTGAATGTCGTTTAGAGTTGCAAACTAATAACCTTGATTTGGGGTATTAAGTGGGCAAACTCAAAGTTTTTGGTTGAAGACTTAGACGTCCATTGTAATTTCAATACCACTGCTTAAAAACCCAGATTCAGGAATTGGTAGATGAATTCCAAAATTGATGATAAAAGACCTGAAACTCAAGTTCAGGTATTAGAAAGTTCAGATATCTAAAACCTATATTCGGGCATCAATATGTGAAGTTCAGAAGTTAATAGTAAGTTATCCGGAACCCAGATTTGGGTTTTAATAAGTGAAGTTCAAAAGTTAATAGTAAGATGTTCGAAACCCAGTTTCAAGTTTTAATAAATGATAATTAGGAACGGTCTTCCTAATAGAACTCTCAAACCCAGATTCGGATATTAGTGGTGGATAATCAGGAATCCATGATAACTATCTTCATAATAGAAATCTCAAGCCAAGATCAGGGCATTAATAAGTGAAGTCCGGTCATTAATAATAGTCTCGAAACCCAGATTCAGGTATTAATAAGCGAAGTTCTTTTCCACTCTTGGGATTTTGTCTTCTTTGACATATGTAGTTGCGGCTTGATTGGTCGCTTCTCGAGCTTGGACGTCTTAGTCCATCATTTGATATGCCGCTTCTCAGGCTCGGACATCTTAGTCCATTGTTTGATATCCCGCTTCTTGGCCTGGACGTCTTAGTCCGTTGTTTGACATGCCGCTTCTTAAGCCTGGAAGTCTTAGTCTATTGTTTGACATGCCACTTCTTTGGCTTGGACGTCTTAGTCTATTATTTTCTAGGATGCTTGGTTAGCTTATTCTCTAGTTGGAACCAAGGACTTACCTAACCTCCCTCAAGATGGCACCTTGACCTGGTCATAGCATGGCGCTGCCATGGGCTTGTCGATGCTTTAACCTGTCATTAGTGTGGCGCGGATAAAGGCTTACTCTAACATCCCTAGAGGAGGCGCCTTGACCTGTCCATAGTGTGGCGCGCCCAAGGGCTTGTCGATGCTTTAACCTGGCCCTAGCATGGCGTGGATAAAGGCTTACTCTAACCTCCCTCCGGGAGGCGCCTTGACCTGGCCATAGCGTGGTGCGGCCAAGGGCTTATTGACGCTTTAACCTGACCATAGCATGGCGCGGATAAGGGCTTACACTCCTCCCTCCAGGAGGTACTTTGCCCTGGCCAACTCGGTGAGGACAAAGGCTTTGACCGTTTAAGGTAGTGTCCAAATGCAAAGAGAATTCTACTCCCAACAATGTACACTTTTCTTTTGAAGAAAGAGATGCTTTATTCATTTCTTCTAGGAAAATATGGTCTTAAATGTTCTGTGTTCCATGTTCTAGGAACCATATTATCGTCTGGTTGGCATAACTTATAACCTCCTGGGGGAATTACTTTGCATATGATTAGGGGACCTTCCTAATTTGGTCCTAACGGTCCATCCGTGGGATTTTTCATGTTTGTCATTTCTCTTCGGAGTACTAGGTCTCCCTCTTGAAATGATCTTGTTTTCACTTTTGACTTGTAATATTTAGAAATTCTTCTCTGATATTCTGTTGTTCAAATTGCTGCTTCATCTCTCAACTCATGTATAAATCTAGTGATTCTCTCTTTAGCTCCTGGTTTAAATCGAATGCATATGCGATCCTTCGATGTGAGGGTATCTCAATTTCAATTTGTAATATCGCCTCACAACCATATGTTAATGAATAGGGAGTATGTCCCGTCGCTGTTCTGGTTGATGTTCAATAAGCCTATAGTACACGTGCCAATCTTCTACCCAATTTCCTTTCGCTTTGTTCGGTCAATTTTTCAAAATAGTCTTTATAGTCTTATTTGAAGCTTCCACGGCCCCATTTGCCTTTGGATGTGCCATGGAGGAAAAGCTCCTAATAATCCCATTCTTGTGACAAAACCGAGAGAATTCTTCACTTTCAAACTGTGTTTCGTTGTTTGAGATAATCTTATGGGGAATTCCAAATCTTGTTATAATGTTTTTATTGACAAATCTGAGCACTTTCCCAGAAGTGATCTTGGGAAGGGGTTCTACTTCGACCCACTTAGTAAAGTAGCCTATGGAGACTACAACATATTTTGCTCCTCCTTTAGAAATTGGCAATGGGCCTATTAAGTCAATCCTCCATATGTCAAAGGGCCATGGACTTGAAATCGGGGTTAACTAACTTGGTGGTAACCGGAGAATCTTCGAGTATTTATGGCATTTCTCACATCTTCTTACATATTCAATGGCTTGACATACCATGCGAGGTCAATAAAAACCTTGTCTCGTTATCTTTTTTGCCAACTTTGTCCAGTTAGAGTGATCTCCACGGAATCCTTCATGTGCTTCAACCAACAATTTCATCCCATCTTCTAGGCTTACACATCCTAAGTATGGTAGTGCATATCCTTTCTTGTAAAGGATTCCATTCACTATTGTAAAGGTTGGAGCTTGTCGCCTGATTTTTCTAGCCTTACCCTTGTCCAATGCAATGTTCCTTTAGAAAGATATTCGACAATAGGTGACATCAAGTGTTATTATACCAGTCATCTATCCTTGGCCGATTGACTCTCTCATCTGAGATTTCTCTACTAACTTCCCTTCCTTCTTTCTCTTGTAATATGGTTTGAGATCCTGTTAGGACAAACAGTTCCTTTCCTTGTTCGGATGTCCCCTCTTCAATACTTGGATTTGCTTGATATCCTATTGGCACAATCCGAGTTTTTAGAGCTCCCTTTGAACTAGCCAACTTTGCTAATGAATCTGCCTGTGAGTTTTCTCCTTACGGAATTTGATGTATAGAAAAATCTTCAAATAAAGCAAGCATCTTCATTATCTTCTTTACATATAGAGATAACTTGGCGTCTTTAGTTTGATATACTTGCTTCACTAGATTTACCATTAGTTGTGAATCACTAAAGATCTGAATTCGTGGGATTTTGAGCTCCAATGCCAAAGTTAACCCTACCACCATTGATTCATATTCGGCTACATTTTTGTTGCGGGAAATCCTAACTTCATGGCATAGTGTAGGCGGTGTCCGTCTGGTGTTATTATGACATACCCCGCACCAGGTCCTTGTTCATTTGATCCACCATCAACGAATAACTACCACATAGGTTTTTGATCCCTTTCCTTTTCTAATTATTCCTTAATGAAGTTAGTACACTCATTAATAAAATCCGCCAATGCTTGTCCTTTGATAGCTTCTCATCGTCGAAACTCAATATCATACTGACTAAGCTCCATTCCTCATTTTACCAGGCTACCCGAAGTTTTCGGCTTACTGAAAACTTGTTTCAGGGGAAAATTAGTTAATACCCTGATTGGATGTGCTTGAAAGTATGCTCTAAGTTTTCGTGTTGTGAGTATCAAGCAATAAGCTAGTTTTTCTATTATTGGGTATCGTACCACTGCGTCCTTTAATCGTCTGCTTTCATAATAAATAGGAAGTTGAGTCCCATTTCCTTCTCTAATCAAGACCGAACTCACCGCATGTTCTGAGGCTTCCATGTATAGGTACAAGATTTCACCATTCTTGGGACTAGATAGTATTGGTAGCTTTTCTAAATGATTTTTTAACTCTTGAAAAGCTTTCCTACAATCTTCTCCCCATTCAAAGTTTTTCTTTTTCTTGATTACATCGAAAAAGAGGATACACTTATTAGTCACCTTGGAAATGAATCTACTTAGAGCGGCTATCCTTCCATTCAAACTCATTACCACTTTGCTATTTTTGGGCTCATCCATGTCCTTGATAGCTTGAATCTGGTCTGGGCTAGCTTCAATCCCTTGAGCACTTACAAGATAACCTAAAAACTTTCCTGAATGGACTCCAAAAGAGCATTTCTGGGGATTCAGTTTCATCTGATATTTCCTTAATATTTCGAACATTCTCCTAGATCTTCTTGTGACTTTTAGCCTTATAAGACTTTACTAGCATGTCATCAACATAAACTTCCATATCTCGTCCAATCAGTTCTTTAAACATCCTGTTGAATAACCTTTGATATGTAGCACCCGCATTCTTTGTTCTGAAAGGCATCGCTTTGTAGCAGTAGATTCCCCAATCAGTAATGAAACTTGTATGTTCCTCATCTGACTTGAACATAGGTATCTGATTGTATCCTGAGTATGCATCCATGAGGGAAAACAAACTGTGCCCACTAGTTGCGTCAACCAACTGATCAATTCGTGGCAATGAAAAACAGTCCTTCGGACAGGCCTTATTCAAGTCAGTATAATTGACCCAAGTCCTCCACTTACCATTCGACTTCTTCACTAATACCGAGTTTGCAAACCATTTTGGTTAGTAAATTTCCTGAATAAATCCATTTTCAATGAGCCTATTAACTTCCTCTTTTACAGCGTTAGACCGCACTTTATCTAGTTGTCTCTTTTTCTACCTAACAGGAGTTGCTTCTGGATTGATGTTTAACGCATGACACATAACCGATGGATCAATCCCCACCATATCTGAATAAGACCAAGCAAATACATCTTTATTGGTTTTTAGAAATAGGATTAAGTCCTTCTTCAAGTTGCTATCCAATTCCTTTCCCACTTTGACTACTTTAGTGGAATAATCTGGGTCTATTCATGCCTCTTCAAGGTCTTCTATGGGTTTTATTTTTTCTAGTACCCCACGACAATCAAATTCTATGATGACTTGACCTTCTTCTACAGAATTAGCATCGACTCTCCTCCTCTTGCTTCCAGGGGAAATGTACCTTTCATACATATGTTAGTTAGTCTTATTAGATCTAATCTTTGCCTCGAATGTTGAGTGTAAAAATCCATCATCCGAAGGCTGAAAAACAGTAGAAAAATAAAAGTAAGCAGAAGACTCCCTTTTGTACCGATCAGTTGTAGCAAAATACATTTTGCAAGAGCTGAATTGCTCCCCGCGGACAGTTCCTCGGCCTCTCTTGGTCAAGAGTTTCACCAGCAGATATTCCGGTAAAACAAAGCATCTATCTCATCAAGTGTTGGTCTGCCGAAGAAAGTGTTGTAATAGGATGGCTGGTTAATCATCACGAAGAGAGTCTCGAAAGTTCGGCAACACGGTGGCACTCCCATCTGTACCAGCAATTTTACTTGTCCCATAAGGGTCGATCCTTTGTTGTTGAACCCAAAGATTGGTTCCATGCTGGGCTCTAGTTTGTCTTCAGGGATGTCCATCTGATCAAAGGCATACTTAAAAATGACATTGACCGTGCTACCAGTATCCACAAGAATTTTGGAAACTATAGACAGTCCAATCTAAGTTGTGATCATGAGAGGATCATTATGTGGGTGATGGATTCCCTTCTTCAGCTTTTGAGGAGAAATGACTAGATTTGACATCGGGATGTTAAGTCGGGGATTTTTTAGTGGGGGTTCTTCTTGGACAGAGAACACACCATATCTAGCCTCCTTGATGTACCTGTTCCTTGCCCCTTTGCTAGTCCCTGCTGGATGTCATCCAGCCTTCCACGCTCATCCATTTAAAGAGGTCAAAAGGTCTTTCTTCAATCTTACACGTGTACCCTTTCGATATAGTCGAAAGGTCTCCCTTCATCTTGCACATGTATCCATTCGGCATAGTCGAAAGATCTTCCTTCATCTTGTGCATTCATCCTTTCGACATATTCGAAAGGCCTTCTTTTAGTTCTTGATGCGTTTGTTTTCGATATTGTCGAAAGGCTTTCCTTTCGATTTTTCTCACTCATTCTTTTGCCTTCCATCTTCTTATTCTAAACCTTTCGACCTAGTCGAAAGGATCTCCTTGTCCACCTTTCGCTGCAATCAAGGTCCAAGTGTCTCTTTCCGTTGTTTTCTTCTAAGCTACTATCGACTTCCTCGAAAGGGGGGCAAACACGCTCCTCGCTCTGTGTTGCTATACTGTTGCGAGTGAGAAGCAAGCTGAGCTTTTGCATTACTTTGAAAAGTATGAGAGTGACATCTGAGTCGAAAGGACTCTTGGCTTTCATATAAGATTTTAATCTTGCTTTCGAAGGCTCTAACCGTTTCGAAAGGCTTATCCTTGCTTTCGAAAGGTGTATCAGAATCGATTATTCATGTGGTAAATTGACAATGACGAAACCTTCTATTTTGAAGGCATTGGTTCATTGCGCAAGCCTTTCATTCAACACCTTCCAAATGGGTTCCGAATCCATTCCTGCTTCTCTTATATATGCGAATTCATCTACATCAAAAGGTTTTCAATGAGGCGGAAGAATAGTCTTGCCTTATTTTTATATCTTCTCGAAAGCTTTTGTACTGTTTATCATTTGTGATGACACCTGGTGCTTGCAACTCCTTCGAAAGCCATCTCAATGCCTTCGAAACACCCTTCCTTGAACTTTGATGAAATCCATATCTTCAATTTTAGTAGATCCTAGCACTTTCATTAGCCTTCTTTCATACCTTTGTCCTTATGTGGATTTTATGGTTAACAATTATATATATATATATATGTGTGTGTGTGTGTGTGTGTGGATTTTTGTTGAATTACCTTGAATTATAAAGGAATTTTAACGTTTTTATATAGATAAAACAATGTGTGTGTGCCGATTTTGAAAGTAAACAAAAGTGTAAATATTATTTGAAATGATTTTACATTAGTTTATAAATTTCAAATAAATAATTTTTATGGGATTTTTTTACCAAAGAAATTTTATGCGAATTTCTTTTGAATTTAAAATTATTGAAATTAAGTTGAATTTGAGTTGTTATAATTTTAAATAGAAAGTAAAGATGTTTAAATTGAAGTTCAATTAAAACTCGAAAAGAGGTATTTTTCAAAGTATATATATTTTAAAAATGAAAATTTAGGAAAATTAAAGTATATTGATTTAAAAAATCCTAAAATCATATTTGAATTATGTTTAGAAAAGATTTATATTTTTAAGGATTAAATTTGATTTTGAACTTAAAAGTGAATTGAAAGGCTTAAAATATTTTTAAGGAAGAGAAAATAAATTAAATTTAGGTTTATGTTTTTGAAAATTTTTAAATACATATTTGACATAAATTGAGATGATAGTCATATTTTTAAAGTTTAAATTTGAATTATTTAATATTATTTTGAACTTAAACTAGGATTAAGAGGAACAAATCTAAGTTAAATAATTCAAAATCCACCTTGATTGAAATAATTCGATCTCATGTGATTGTGTAACATCCCGTATAATCAACAGGAAATTAATTAAGAAAAATCAATTAATTAATAATAACACTAAAAGCGAAAATTCTGCAAATGTCGGAATTTGGCCACGAAACTTACATCATTATGTTCATGGCGATTTTCAAAGCAATTTTTATATATAATTTTTTGCAATCGGAGTTCAAAATGAAAAAGTTATCGACGTTTGAAATTTTCAAATCGGAAATAATTCAAAATAAATATTTTAAAATTTAATGTTTGAAATTAAAGGTTAGAAATTGTTAACATTAGGTATAAAATAAGTAATATATATAAAAGGAAAGTAAATCAATTGGTGCTATGACCAGAGGCTCATCGGCCACCTTCATTGGACCGGTCGACCGCTAATGGTCAACCAGTGGAAGCAAAATGGCTAGGGATTTTCAAGGCCGAATGGCCTACATTTGGTAGATGTTGGTCGTACTGTCCAGGCACATTCCCAGCACTATAAATAAAAGACCAGACTGCTCACTTTTAACCAAACAAAATAAACAAGATGACAAAACTCCACCATCTTCTTTCTCTTCGGTACAATTCTCAAATCAAAAATTTCCATAAACAAGTGTCCATACAAGATTCAAGAGTCTAGGGAAGATTAAACGGTGGGGCAAGGAAAAAATCAATGAAATTATATATATATATATATATATTTATTCTTTACTTTATTCTTCCTTAAATTAATGTATTCTAAGGCTAATACACTAAATTGAATTTATAAATTATAAAATAAAGAAAAGATGATTGGAGAAAGGAATAAGGCGAAGGTGAGGAATCAAATCCAAGTGAATTCAAAGGAAATCATATGTGAGTGGAAATCTTGATTTTTCATTCATAGTATTGTTTAGTTTGATATTTGGATTATTGTGCTTGGGGGATTTTGCATACTAAAATCTAATAGCTTAAACCCCAAAATCTCCCTATATTATGTAATTCTTGGATTATTTGAAAACTTGGTTATTTTATATTAATGTAATAGGATTAGGTCTTATTAGTATTTATGTGATAAACATTTTATATTCTATTTTGATTCCACTTTTCACTTTGTTATTGTAATAATAATGAATTATAAAACAAATAGACAGAAATAAGTGTGCAAAATAGGGAAAAAAGGTTTTCTACTCTTATATGTAGTTTGCACTGCTAAGCTTGATTTTTTGTTGTTTCAACACCATATTTTGGATGGAATATAAAAGGTTTATATCGTAAAATTTATTCTTTGGAAAAGGAGGTGTAGTCCTATTATATTAATATAAAATAAATTTGTATGTTAATATTCCATTTTTATATACGTGCAAGTCTAAACTATGTTGTTAAATTATTAATAATATTGGCTTTCATGAGATTACTGTGCTAATTAGACTTGTATAGAAATTTAATAATATACCACCCTAATCGACGATAAACATATATAATAAATTTATACTTGGGATATATTCCCTTAAAACTTTGAAAACTTTATCACAGACTTATAATGTATACAATAATTAAGACACATAAAAGGTAATTAATCATCAAAAATCAATCCTATAAATATGAGTTAAGGATGGTTATGGAAATTAATCCATAAATAAAGGCGAAATAAGGAGTTTCCCTTATAAGGTCTTAAATGCATAAATACGGGTGAGGTTTTTATATTTGAATATATTATATATGTATATATATATATATATTGTGTATATATGTGGGCATAGTTCAGTGTAGAATGTTGGAGAGTGAAAGTATGACTAAGTTATAGGGATGCGAGGTCGGTTAAAAGCACACAGAAGTCTGCTCAACTGATCTGGTTACTAACGGTGTGACTTTTATTCTGATGTAGGACATCGCCTATAATAAGTACTCATGGTGAACGTGAGGTTAGTCTCAATTTTGTAAGATAAGTTCGTCCAGCTAATCTGGCTACAATTACTTATAAATAGTCTATTAATGTGAGGATCATGGTTGGATTACGAGTCATATGGTAGGGAGTATCTTTAATGTATGTTAGTGAAAATCCGTTAGGGAAGGCCCACATTAGGATTGTGGGTATTAAATGACACTTGGGAGAGTCTGTCCCTTTCTTTTCAAGAAGTAGTAGGTGGCCTACAAGAGGATTGATATGATGACAGTTAGGAAGTATTAGAATAAGAGAGGCTCGCCTAGGGTCAGGTAGTAAATAACCGATGAGTCTGCCTATTTCCCAATTTAAGGGTAGTAAGTAGCCTAGGTACTTTCTCTTACATCGTTAAGATACGATTGGACAGGAGGTGGGTTGTTGAACCCGATATACTCCATAGTTGTTTTGCACTTGCTTTTGTAGTCATGAAATAGGATTCGGAGGATCACTAGCCTATAGGAGAGATATACGTGGAGATGTGGGTGCGTGTATATATATTAAATACGTAAGACAAAATGCTTATTCGGATGATTACGACCCATATACCATTATTGCAAAAACTTGTGGTTTTCATTCACCAAATATTGTTGTTCTGACCCCTTCTCATTACAACACACGTGCTAGGTACAAGGACATGTGTGGGGAAGATGGAGGCGACATGACAGATTGTTATTTTTATCAGTTATCTATTTATGTTATCTTGCTGTATCCATAAAACAATGTATTTGATTTGATTATGGTGTTTTAAGATATTGTACTTTTGAGACATGGTTTGACATTGTACCTTTGTGATATGGTTTTATGAATGGGTACTTATTTATTTTTATTATATTCTATTCTTTCCGTTGTGGGATTCTGAAAGTATAGATAGATAGCTCTGTGAATTGTTTATTTATACCAACCAACAACCAGCCTCGGAACGGACCTTAAGGATCGATGGGCTTTTATTGGTCGAAAATTGGACCCGTTTCGAAGCCTAGTTTACCTGATCAACAATAGGAATATGTGAGAGTATGTACTTGTTATCTTGAAATTTTTTTTCAAGACCATACTATATATATAAGTATACATATATGGACATACGCAAACTCCTTAGGCAATTTCTCACTTCAGCAAGTAATACTATCGTAAGGAGTTGTGACTAATTCTAAATTTTGAACCTACAGATAGTTGATAATGGTTGAAAACAATGGCTTTGAGGTCAAGAACCCCACCACCTAAGAAATACCCACCATACGAGTTATGTTAGAGTGGTTCCAGCAATACTTAAGAACAGTAGGAAAATCCCATTCCCCAACAAGCTGCACCAGTGGCACCGGTGGCTCTGCCCGCTGAGCCAGCATTCCGACATCAAGACTTATCTAGGTTAGGTAAGGATTTTCAAAGTATACGGGGACGAGTATTCTTAGAGTCGGAGGACTTCGTAGGAACCAAAGCCTAGATTCACGTATATTCAAGGAACTAGAATTGAAGATCAAGTTAGGAGGAAGTTAGCCACATGGCACTTCAAGGGATAGGAATTGAATTGGTGAACCATAGTGACCACGGAGAATGCCGAGGAAGGCATAACTTGGGCTGAATTCAAGACTCACTTTGAGTCGCGATTCATGTTCAATGAAGAAGTAAACCTACAATTAGAGTCGTTCATCCACCTGAAGCAAGAGGATATCACAGTAGAGGAGTACATTAACAAGTTCATGGAGTTGGCCAAATTTAGGATGAGTCTGATTGACACCTTAGCGAAGAAGGCAATGAAATTTGTAAAAGGCTTAAATTCTCCCTTGAGGGAACTTCTCTTAACCTAAGTTCCTGCATGAGCCACATATGAGACGTTAGTCGAAATGGCCCTGCTTAAGACGGTTGGCAAAGAAGAAAAGGAGAAGGTAGGGTTGTCTATTGCCAAGCTGAATCGAAGAAGGGAAAGTTCTAGAAGGATAAAAAGGCCAAAGAAAATTTCAAGAAAAAAGTATTGCCATGTCGTAGGCACAACAAGAAGGGACACATCGCTAAGGATTATAGAGTAAGCTTGCTAAAGGAGGTGTTTAAGGGAAAATGATACCGTTGCCACTAAGAATGACATTACAAGAACCAGTGTCTGAAGCCAGCCAAATGGGAACTGGTTGTGCAGGCTTATGCCATTAAAGTTGTACCTTGCTCAAGCAAACCACCTATCAAGGACAAGGGAAAAGATGCTATGGAAGATACAACTAATATTTCCAAAAATACTATTTTTACCCTATTGGATTCAAAAGCATCACATTCATTCATGTCCCACTAGTACAAAACAGATCAGTTGCTTCGCCTCATTTGTGTCGGTTGTCCATAAAACCGGCACAAATAGTGTAATTTGTGTCGGTTGTTTATTAACAACCGAAACTATTGACTTATGGGGTAAGAAGAAAATGTTAAAAATGTAATTTGCATCTGTTGTTCTTAAGAAACCGACACAATTGAAGGGAAGCAATAGATTTACTCGTGTCGGTTGTTTGAACAACCGACACAATTAAATACAATAGCATCGGTTGTCCAAAAACCGATACCATAGGCACACAACTTTTCCCCCCAAATCCATTTCAGCCGCCCCCATCTTTTCCCGCGAACCCCAATAATTCCTGACTAATTCGTAAATCATGTCCAAAATCCTAATTCTCATTCTTCTCCTCTTCCAAACCCTAAATCTAATCTCCGCCTCGCCACCTCCAGGCCTGGACACCTTCCTCTCCTCCCTTCCCCTCTCTGATCCCCTCAACGCCAACGACTCCTTCCTCACTCTCCCCTCCTCCCTCAAAAAGTCCCTCTCCCGAACACTAGACCCAGCTTTCAAGCTCCACGTCTTCGTCCCAATTTACGTCAATCTCGCCGGCTCCTTCTCCGCCGCCGCCCCAGACACCCTCGCCTCGTTCATCTCCGCCGCGATCTCGGACGAATTCTTCTCCGTCCTCGGCGGACAAGGAGTCAGGGTCTGGAAGGTGAACGGATGCCATGGAGGTTGTGCGCTGGAAGCAGTGACACTCTCCATTCTCAGAGAACATAAGATAAGTGCAAGCACAGTATCATCTCTCCAATAGTTTGATCACCGTCTACTTAGTTCCATCGACAATTATTTCCATCCCCGTAACATGGTAATTATCACTAATCATTAAATTATCTTACCGAATGATTTTGAATACAAAGTTTTAGAGAAGTTGCAGTGACGTTAATTTTTAGGTAGCAACCTTTTTCTACTTTATCATCATACCCTCGTGTATTGTAACATGGCCGCCTTTTAGAATTTCATTAACCCAGCAAATGAATATATAAATCAATAGTGGAGAGTCTGTAAGAGTATGTGTTTGTGAAAACAGAAAGAAATTGTAGGATACGTAATTGTCTTTTAGATTATTTTTTTACCATTATAAAAAAATAAAGAATGAATTATGGTAACATTTTGAACACTACTCATTCTTATTTATTATTCTATTTTTGGTTGTGAAAATAAAATTATATTTTTACAATTTGTTGTGTTGTGTTTTTTTTAATGATATACAGACATGTTGAGTATATGATGTTACACTCTGTGTATTTTTTGTTAGACTTGCCCTTACTTGATCTTAGTGTATATGTGGATCATTTGGCTTAACTCTTACATTGCTGATGTTTGATATTTGTTTGATCTAACTTTGTTATTATCCTTTCTGTTTGTTCGATTATTTTTGGGAGGAAAAGCACACTTAAGTTCTTTGTTAGAGGGCATGGTTTATGTTTTATGAATAAGTCTCATTTTTTTAATAGCTTAGAGTAAGTCTATTAAATAGGTGCACAACTGTATTAGCACTGTACTTCAGTAATAAAATGAATCACTGATTTCCTTTTGTTCAACTTTTTCAACAGCTTTACTTAGACTAACATCTAATATCTCAGCGGGTTAGACGGAAAGTGAAGGGGTAACCTTGCAATGGAAGATAGATTTTACTTTTCGCAACCAACAATCCCGTTGGTATAAATTTATCTTGGTATAAATTGCTCCTCTTTGACATATCCGGTTGGATGCAACTATTACTAGCGAGGTATAATTTTTTCCTACTGCATGTATAAATCCGTGGGTTTTAGTCACTACAATATATAGGGGACGTGATACATATCTGCTTACATCATTGAATTTTAAAATTTGTATTACACGTAACACACCATGCACCTTGTTCTTCTTTAGCATTATAAGTATTACATCATTTACGGGTGCTGGCCCTGCTGGGCCTGTCGCAATATGAATGCTTGATGTCGTTACTGTAATATTTGTAAGCTTAATTATGATACTCAGATTACTTCAAAAAATGCGTTATGTTTAGTTTACGTGGGATGCCCGTGTAGTACTGTTTTACAAATTATAGGGACATTTTACATGCTTAAATATGTTGTCTTACGTGGCTTGTTTAATCTTTGTGGACAAGGTTTTAATAAATTTATATATTCATGTTAGACAGTTACATATGTGCATGCATAATTGGGTTTTCAGAGCATAAGATACAGTGGGCATTCTTGAGCTGCATTTCAGCAGTTTAATTTTTTTTTTCAAGGACTTATTGCATTATCAAATAAACCTTTCAGGTCATTGAAGAATATGCAAGGCTTCTTAATGAATAAAGATTTTTTTTTTCTCTAACGATAAAACAAACAATGAATTGGTTACTCTTGTGAAGAAACCTGGCATAGTTGTTAAGATTTTGTGAAGAGTTGAATGATATTCTAATTCGAGATAAAATGAATTGGTTTCAAGGATCCGCCATTTCCATGGGTGTCAGTTTCTGTCTCTGCAGCATTTGTGTTTGGATTCTTTTATGCTTTTACGAAGAAAGACAGGTTTCTGAAAAGCAAGAGGAAGCAGTTCTAACCATCATCTATGTATTTGGACTCCTGGGAGCTGTAAGTTTTTCATATCAAATACTATATAACTTTGATTATGGATGAATTGTTTAGCCGGATTTTATGAACTTTCATTACAACTATTAGTAAATATATGAAATTTTCACACATTTTCATTGTTCAAAATGTAAAAAGATGGTGCTGAAAGGATCCACTCTTTCAAGATTATAGAGTGAAAATTTCTTATCACAACAGTAAAAAAGATGTATGACCAACTTATTCTCTACGTTGTTCGTTTCAAATTTCTTTAACACAGTTAGCTAAAAAGCACTTTTTATGGTGGAAGCCTACTTTTAAACATTTATTTTCAACCGTCAACTAACAGCTTATTTAGCTGCCTTAGATAAAACCCAAATTCTAAAATATCAATAGTCGCAAGAAAAAAACTATTCTGATTAAAAGAAATCATATATTTCACATAAATCTTTCAAGTTATTACAAGATGTTCGAAGATGTTTGTCTAAAAGACTTTAAACGTGCTTCAACTTAATTTACAGAAAGCACAAAAAACAGCATGGCCTGGGCGATTTACCTTTGACAAGTAAAAGGCAAGAAAGATATTGCTGGAGATAATTCATCCTTTTTTATTTAAAGCTATTTGAATATAGAACGCATACTCTAAGCACGAAGAGTACGACATTGCGAAGATATTATATATAATTCATGTATACAAATACAGTACAAAAACTTTCTGCAGAGTAAAACAAACGAGACTGCTTTGATTAACACAATTGTAGAATAATGGAATAACGTTTCTATCGTATAAGGTGGTTTCATTTTTTATTTGAAGAGAAGACACATAATGTCTGTAACACATGTGACAGTACCTGGTAACTGCAGGAATATTATTTCATAAAACAATGCTATCAAGACTAAAACAGCTCAAGCTCATTCAGACTACTCAGAACATTAGCTATTATTTTGGGCATATTATGTGTACAGGTAGGGTAATGCTTCGAATTTTCTACAAAAAATGTTACTGGTATGGGATAAAAATAGTGGTACCCACTGTTCTCTCTTGTACCAGTACGAATTTTCGTATAGAATGCAGCTTAAACAAGCATTCATGCTCATAAAGATTTGTCTTATCAAACAAACATAGAGGTACATGCCCATATACCCTGTTGACAGAAGAAACGATATGAAAACCAGAACCAAATGATTTACAAAAATCAACTTTTTTACAAAGTCTATATCATCATGATTCTGGTAAGAATGGAAGTGTTGGAGGTGGTAAGGGTGTTGAACTGCTATTATATCTGGTGAAATTTAAATAAGTCATAACTGTAAAAAATTATGTTTTATTCAAAACAAATATTTTTCCAATGATATTTAGAATTTTATTTGTGGAATTATAATTATTAATAATCAAATTGTAGAATAAAAGTGAGCATGAAATTGTTCAAGATATTGAAAAGCCCTCAACTTTATACGACTAGGATAATTCTTAGGAAGGGCTTGCTTAAGCATTGGTTGGTATGTACAAACTTTTGCTGCTGTCACCGTCATATTGCACCTATGACCAACTTTGTTTCTATTTTTCCCTATGACAATTTTGTTTATATTTTTTCCTATAATTGCTTGTAGTTTTATTTGAATTGAATCATGATATACTTTGACTGACGTCATTCTATCTTTGCACAATAAATAATGTACTGTTTGTATCAGGTATGACCCAAACATAATTAGGACTTTAACAATCAAGCAACAAATATTTAAGTTATTATTCGTTTGTTGAAATATTTTATAACTTTCGGGTGCACATCTGTGATACAGGAATAATGGAAATGCAACTATATGAACTTTTTGGCCAGGTTTAATCAATAAAAAATAAAAGATAAAATGATACGTTTAAAATTTATATGTGTGCAATCCGCATGTTGAAATTTTACAACATTTTTTGGTATACAATAAAAGTCAATTTTGCAAAAATGTGGAGTATAACTCAAGTTATGAAAGATTTAACACACAAATGTAGTCCAGATTAGCAAAAATTTACTCATGGCCACTAATGAAAATTATATTTTAGCCATGAAAGCGTCAAAATTTCGCAAAACACTTGAATTAAAAGTTGTACCTTATACCCTTAGACTTTCGGATTAAGCAAGATTATCGAAATCATATGCCAGTTTTGGTACAACACTCTACAACAAAATTTCTAAACTTCAATTTTATTTTACTTTTTAAGAGCCTGGGGCTACTGCCTTATAGACAACATTATCTGTTTCTTTCCGTAATAGCACCAATATCACGTGTACACGAAAGAACTGACACTGGAAAACAACAAAATTCCAATAACAAATAAGGACGACAACAGGAATTAGCACAAAGCAAAAATTCTGAATCAAATGTAGGTACTAATACTTCAGTAACAGATTTGCAGCAAAACTAGAACAGGTAGATCAGATGAAAGCAATTTTTGAGCTTAAGGCCACAACTACAAGTGATGTAATAGATAGCCCTATTTAGTTTAATAATGCATATGCAAAAGAAAATGGCTACAATGATCTAAGTCAAGATGCGTGGCAGTGCACAGCAAGTGGTAATCCCCTATGTTGATATAGTTAAAAGATGAGGAAAATATTCATAAGAATTTTCCTTTTCATTTTAATTATGTTTGGGTAACCATGAATGGTTAAAAAGATATTGTTATGAATGCATTGCGAGTTAAGCATACTGGAAATCCTCTGTGCATATTTAAAAAAAATACACAAAACTTGCTTTGAGAGTATGAAACAGAGGAAGAACAGATCTAAAAGAGTTGCTTGCAAAACTAAGACAGAGAAAATAAAATTACGTTACAATAAAAGTCGAGTCGATCAAAATTGAAATCCTTTTTGATTGATTTTGTATATTTTTCAGTAAATAAATGTAGTTTTCAACCAAAACTACATGCAATCATGTATATTGTTTAATTGTCATATGCTAATCAAATGTGTACATGTCTAAATTTATTCTTTACATTTGATATTGTGAAGGATTGTCGAATGATTTGTTCATTGTGTCATAGCAGTGTTTATTGCTTATGAATGAACATAATTGGAATTTTGTTTCAGATATGTAAGGCTGTTGCGTTATTAAATTTTGTTGAAGAGCTGTACAAGTAACAATTATCCTACCAAGACCATATTTCAAATCTTACTAATATCATTGCATCTTACGTAAAATGTATCCTATTTTCTTACAATTAATGGATTTATAATTAAGCTGCTTACATTCCTGACTTAATTATTGTCTTTTGTATAACAATTCTTTTAATTGCAGGACTTTGTACGAGACGGTTCTTATAACCAACAAGAGATAGACGAGGTTCGAGAGAATTTAGCTAGTTATATCATGTATAATTGGATGTAGTTGGTTGTGTACGCTGATCTTTTGTAACGTACGTTGGTATTTTGTTATGTACGTGTGATAGATTATATTCTATTTTGGTCTGTAAACATGAATTATGTTGATGGATAATATAATTATATTTTTTGTTCAATCAGTTCATAGTAACGTTGGTTTATAAAAAATTAAAATTCAGTTTCATACTGTTTCTATAATCTTAAACGGTAATAATATATATTTTTTTGCTTCAGATATTACTTGTGTCGGTTGTTACTACAAAGGGAACCGATACAACTGTATATCAATTGTGTCGGTTGAAAAAACAAACATAACCGACACAAATATCAATCATTTGTGTCGGTTGTTATTAAAGAACCGACACAAAACTATGAACAGTTGTGTCGGTTTTTCTAAAAGGACCGACACAATAAACGGCGGTGTGCTTCACTATACAAGCTGATTTGTGTCGGTCCTTTTAGAAAGACCGACACAACTGTTCATTGTTTTGTGTCGGTTCTTTAATAACAACCGACACAAATGATTGATATTTGTGTCGGTCATATAACCGACACAACAGAAAAATGTCTTTTGTGTCGTCTTCATATGAGTTGGTTGTAAAACCGACACAACAGGGGTTACACAACCGACAAAAATGACCAGTTTTGTACTAGTGTCCAAAATATAGTCAAAGCCTTAGAATTGGAAACCCAACTTATGTTTGACCCTTTAGTTGTGTCAAATTCGGTTGGGGGGTCGACACATCTTTCTACGATTTGTAAAGACCTAGTGGTGGATACATGTAACATGGACTTTATATATAATGTGTAAGTTCTAGGTTTTGATGAGTATGGACTTATCTTAGGAATAGGTTGGTTATCATACTATGGGACTATCTTGGACTGTGACAGGAGGATTGTATGGTTGAAGACTTGTGGAGGTCGAGATATAGAGGTTCCAATAACATCTCATATCTGGAGGCCAAAAGCTAAGCGCTATAGATGCCGCAGTCATCTATAGTATTAACTTCTGGTGACAAAATACGGTAATGCTAATGGTATCCATTATATTAGAAGCACTTGAATATGAACAAAATCACAGATTTCAAAAAAACAACGTTTTACTGATTACATTTCAAAACAATAATTCATATCTAAGTTACATAATCCCTTAACATTTCCCAGACAATGATCAAATATATCAATTACAAAATACGCTAAGAGTGGCATATGACGATGCCCCTTGGTTGACCAGAGCCAATATAGTCATATTTGACTTAATACACACAGCATAAATAAACGAAATAAACAGTAACTCCTAATTAGCTATCCGTCAGCCACCTTGTTAGCGCCAAAATTGGTCACTAACCCCCAAATGTAAATGAAAGCGCCAAATACCAGTCACAGCTAACAGACATAATATATGTAGAGAGTAATAATGTGAAGAATAACAAAAATAAAAATGAAAGCAATAAAGAACAACAAGTTTTATAGTGGTTCGGCTAACTCCGGCCTACGTCCACTCCAGAAGTTTCCTTTTTATTGCTGTAATAACCGATTACAGTTATAAAATGGCAGAGTTGCCTTAGCCTTAGAAAGGAGAAAGTAAGAGAGTCGAAAGGAAGATCCTTTTTCTGAACCCCCACATGCTGTATTTATAGGAAAAACCAGGTTGTTGGGCCTCCTGAGTAGTTTGGGCCCATCAAGGTCATAGCCGAACCCTACTTCATTATGCCGACCGATCCTGAGCAGTTGGTATGCCGAACGAGGGGAGGTGCGAGGTATCGAGATACCGAGGTATCGAGGTGTCGAGGTATCGAGGTGCCGAGGTATCGAGGTATGGAGGTGCGAGGTACCGAGGTATGGAGGTGCGAGGTACGAGGTACCGAGGTATGGAGGTACCGAGGCATGGAGGTATCGAGGTATGGAGGTTCGAGGTGCAATGCCGAGCGAGGTGAGGCATGCCGAACGACCTATCTAATGCCGAACGCTCCCTGACGCCGAACGATCCATCCAATGCCGAACGTCTCCAGATGCCGAACGACCCATCCAATGTCGAACGAGATTTATGCCGAGCGACCCATCCAATGCCGAACGAGATTTATGCCGAGCGCTCCATCCAATGCCGAACGATGTCTGATGCCGAACAGTTTCTAATGCCGAGCTCCCATCATGCCAAACGATCTCTAATGCCGAGCGCTTCTAAATGCCGAACGCTCCTGGATGCCGAGCGCTACTGGGTGCCGAGTGCTCCTGGAATGCCGAACCACTCATGTATGTCGGACGCTCTATGTATGCCGAGTACTCTTGAACGCTATTCGAACGTGAATGCTAGACGAACCATTTGTGCCGAACCTCCACCATGTCGAACCACGTTTAATGCCGAACCATGTTTCCTAGACCCAAATTATAGTTGATTCATCTTTATCCAATCATATTTCCATCTCCCAAGCACGTTGCGTCATCCATCCATCCAGTCGACTGAATCCATCGTACACCGGCCTCGACGAACGTGCAGTCGATTAAGTTAAACCCGCCTGTCCATGGCCTTGTAAAAAGGCGGGTTAACACTTGCCCCCAAAAACATGCCTTGCTGTTGGAAGGTGTGTTTTGAATAGCCTCAAATATGATATCCAAAGTCCATGTTTCATCCATATCCAATAACCAATAACCGACTTTAGGACCTCTCCGAGTTAATATCCAAATCCTCTGTCGTTCATAGCCGACATTCATATCTGTAACCTCTCCGGGTTCTTGTCAAGCACAATCCACACCTGACGACCGTACTCTAGTGTCCCTGAACGTTGAGTAATGCATGGCTTAAGTCCTAAGCCGAATCCTGGTTGCTCCGGACCCTTGCCGAGCATTGTCCATACTCGACGACATGAAATAGTAACCGATAATATAGGGCCTAAGTCCTAGGCCGAATCCTGGTCTCTCTGGACCCTTGCCGAGCATAGTCCATACTCGACGACCTGAAATAACAAGTGATAGATAATACGGGGCCTAAGTCCTAGGCCGAATCCTGGTCTCTCTGGACCCTTGCCGAGCATAGTCCATGCTCGACGACCTTTTAACCAAAATCCAAAGGAAAATCCAATCAAAATCCAATCTGAAATCCATATCCAACCAGAAAACCAGAAATCTATATCAAAATCCAAATAAAAGATCAGGCATCCAAACCAAAATCCAAAACAAAAAATCAACAAAACCGGGAGTTCAAACCAAACTCCAAAACCAAAGCAGAAAAAAACTAGTGTCCAAACCAAAAAGAGAAAACAGATTACACAAACTAGGGCGTCACGGTTCATCGTCGTCTCAAAGCATGCCTAGGGGATATCTCTGTCCCCGTACATGAGTAATCGACTTAGTCGTTAGCCGAAAGTTTGTTACTTATTCCAAACCGTCACGATCAGTTGATGACCAACCGACCACCATTCCTGGGCCTTGCGCCATCGTCGTTCAAGGTAGGCGGTGGCTGCTCCTGTTCCACTGCCGCATTTCGAGTTTCGACATATTGTCGCAGCTGACCATTCCTTACATGCTCCTCGATTATATCCTTCAGATGTCGGCAGCTGTTAGTATCATGCCCGTCTAGGTCATGAAAGAGACAGTGCCTTCCTGATGCCCTTTCGCATTCTATGGGTTCCCTCCTTGCTGGCCTTCGATAGGGAAGGCGATCCCGAGTATCCAAGAAAATCCGCTCCAATGTTGCGTTCAATCCTGTGTAAGTGGAGAATTTTGGTTCTCCCCAACACTTCCTTTTCCCTTTATCCTTGCCCCCATCCGAGCTTTCACCGGGTAGTCCTCCATCCTTAGTCATGTTTACTTCCTTTGACCTCATGTCCAAACATGCATCCTCTTGTCGTAGAAATCTTTCAGCTTCATGAAAGAATTCCCCAAGATCCAACGGTGGGTCCCGTACCAACGATACTTTGAAATTTGAATTATCTCTGACTCCTGATACCGCAGCCATCAGAACCATTGATGGATCTGGCCGATCCACCGAAGCAACTGCTGCATTAAATCGAGTTAAGAATGTCCCGAGCGATTCATTCGCCCCCTGTTTGACTGATGTTAGCGTCATCGCGTTCTTTGGCCTTTTTATGTGAACTCGAAACTGACTTAAGAACTTGTCCACCAGCTCCGTCCATGTTCCAATGGATCCATCCTCCAGCTGTCTGAACCACATAACATCAATATCAGTCAAGTACAGGGGGAAACATCGGGCCATAACCTCCTCCGTTGCCCCAAGCACTTCCATATGCCTAGTGTACCTCATCAAGTGGTCGGTGGGATCCGTCTTCCCGTTGTATACTTCCAGAGTGGGTAGTTTAAAATCGGGCGGATTCCTAGCTGTCCTGATGTTCCGTGTAAACGGACTTCTGTTAACTCCCACCGAATCCCTGTTTGTCAGACCTCCGCGAATAGTCCGCCTGATAATGTCAGCCAATCCAGTGTTTCCAACCAAGGGTTGCCCCCTATCCATGTTTCCTAACTGCCCTCCAAGTCCACGAGGAAATTCTGGCACATACTCCTCATCACGTACTCCTGTATTCCTATTGATGTTAGGCGGTGTGGCGTCATCCGGTATCCCTTCATGAACTGGTCCAGCATCACCTGGTGGTGTGCCCCCGAGTCTGGGTCCATCTAGATTGTTAGCTGTTTGTTGATTGGGAGCTGCTCCCTGCTGAATCACTCCATCTGCCCGCTGGTTGAGTTCCCTTGGACCAGTTCCAAGAACTTGAGCACCTGCAGTTCCTGGTTGTCCAAATTGCCTAAGAAGAGCCAGCATCATCTCCTCTTGCCGTTTCATCATCTGCTCCTGCATAGAATTTATCATCACCTGCATCTCGTCCCAAGTTATATAGATGGATGCATGATCCTCTCCAGCTCCAGAAGAGGCCGCTTGACTTCCTTCCTGATTGCTTCTTTCCGCTGCTTGCTTCCTTGTCGGTGGTCTAGCCATTGCTTTCTAGGATCCAAGTTCCTAACTCCAAAATTCCCGAGTGCTTGCGTTCTCAGTGAAAGCACCAAAGTGTTAGCACCAAAATTGGTCACTAACCCCCAAATGTAAATGAAAGCACCAAATACCATTCACAGCTAACAGACATAATATATGTAGAGAGTAATAATGTGAAGAATAACAAAAATAAAAATGAAAGCAGTAAAGAACAACAAGTTTTATAGTGGTTCGGCTAACTCCGGCCTACGTCCACTCCAGAAGTTTCCTTTTTATTGCTGTACTAATCGATTACAGTTACAAAATGGCAGAGTTGCCTTAGCCTTAGAAAGGAGAAAGTAAGAGAGTCGAAAGGAAGATCCTTTTTCTGAACCCCCACATGCTGTATTTATAGGGAAAACCAGGTTGTTGGCCCTCCTGAGTAGTTTGGGCCCATCAAGGTCATAGCCGAACCCTACTTCATTATGCCGACCGATCCTGAGCAGTTGGTATGCCGAACGAAGGGAGGTGCGAGGTATCGAGATACCGAGGTACCGAGGTATCGAGGTGCCGAGGTATCGAGGTATGGAGGTGCGAGGTACCGAGGTATGGAGGTGCGAGGTACGAGGTACCGAGGTATGGAGGTACCGAGGCATGGAGGTATCGAGGTATGGAGGTGAGAGGTGCAATGCCGAGCGAGGTGGGGCATGCCGAACGACCTATCTAATGCCGAACGCTCCCTGACGCCGAACGATCCATCCAATGCCGAACGTCTCCAGATGCCGAACGACCCATCCAATGCCGAACGAGATTTATGCCGAGCGACCCATCCAATGCCGAACGAGATTTATGCCGAGCGCTCCATCCAATGCCGAACGATGTCTGATGCCGAACAGTTTCTAATGCCGAGCTCCCATCATGCCGAACGATCTTTAATGCCGAGCGCTTCTAAATGCCGAACGCTCCTGGATGCCGAGCGCTACTGAGTGCCGAGTGCTCCTGGAATGCCGAACCACTCATGTATGTCGGACGCTCTATGTATGCCGAGTACTCTTGAATGCTATTCGAATGTGAATGCTAGACGAACCATTTGTGCCGAACCTCCACCATGCCGAACCACGTTTAATGCCGAACCATGTTTCCTAGACCCAAATTATAGTTGATTCATCTTTATCCAATCATATTTCCATCTCCCAAGCACGTTGCGTCATCCATCCATCCAGTCGACTGAATCCATCGTACACCGGCCTCGACGAACGTGCAGTCGATTAAGTTAAACCCGCCTGTCCACGGCCTTGTAAAAAGGCGGGTTAACACACCTGCTCGTCTCCAGGAGCTTTATTCGCCAAAATTACTAAAACCTGAAAACCTCAACCCTCAGCCTACTCAAATCGATTTTGAGCACCCGATAGTTTAAGGGAAAATAGAAACTTCGAGTCAGACATAAAGCCCGGTGTGAATAATACTATATATCTCGGTTATTTAATGTTAAGTGAGACCACACCGCTTAGCGGAATGGATTTCCCCTCACTAACATCCTTTTAAAACATATCTTTTGCAAATCTTTTTCTACAACCAAAACTGATTAAAATCTATAAAGCATTGTTATGTAAACATGCATATCAGGTAATAAATGAACTATCCATTCGAAATTATAGTTTTATTTGGCTGACTATTACCTTTTGGCTGACTTGGGCCTACTAGATAATATAAACAAAATTTATCTAACATCTGTTAGACACTCCTCTTTTAGACGGTATGTCCTTAACATCTGTTAAATACTTCTCTTCCGGACGGTCTGTCCCTAACTTATCATCTTCTAGGGTCACCTGACCCTAATGGTTTTATGGGCTCACAATTAACCTATTTTGTATACAAACATATATTCCTTCTATGTGTAATCACAATTTTAGCCTTACCGGTGACAAAGCCCTACACATTGGAATTTTGGACAAAATTAGCTGGGGCTAATAGCTAATGTATAGGGCGCGACCCAATACCAGTCCCATCTGGTATTTTAATATCCGAGTCATTTTACTTAGGGAAACCTTTCCTTAAATTTTCCTTGAAAACCTTTTCAAAATGATTTAAAATCTTTAAATCAAACTCACACAAGGAAAACACATATACTCTATGCTTTACTCAAAATCACCTTGCCATGTTATATATACTTTACCCAAATATTAGTTGATGAAAACATATAAACCTTTGAAAGTACCCCTTTCGAAACCAAGTAAAACCCTTTGTTTAACCTAGGCCGAAAGGCCAAAACCTTCCTTTGAACCCATTCTCAAAACCCTTTCAAAACCATTGAAAAACCTTCCCTTTGAAAGCTTTAAAACATTAGATATCCTTCTTTAAAATCTTTAAACCATGCCTTTCGAAAACATTGAAAAAAACCTTTCCTTTCAACCCTTTCGAAACAATTAGAAAACCTTCCCTTTTGACTCCTTCGAAACCATTGGGGAACCACCCCTTCAAAGCATTTATTTAAGACCTTTCAAAAGCATCAAACCTTTGTAAACACAAACCTTTCGAAAGCACTTGGGTTCAATTTAAAACATGTGGAAACCTTTCGAAACCATTCAAAAATTTACTCCTTCAAAACCTTTGAAAACCGTTTCGGTCGAAACCATTGGATTATGCCTTCAAGTAAAGCAAAAGGATCAGCAACCCATTAAAGTCGAAAGCATTCCTTTCAAAATCATTCCTAAGTAAAGAAGTGATGGTGTCGAAACTATCCCTTTGAAAGCATTGGAGAAGTGGTCAAGTTTTAAAATGTAAAGCAAAGCAAAGCAACCCTGTCGAAACCAATTTTGGTCGAAAGGTAGAAAGAGGCAGTCATTAGTTTCAACCCAATCGAAAGCAATTATAAAAAACAAAGGCGCAACCCAATCGAAACCATTTCTTTAAAACCATTTGACCTGGTCGAAAGCCAACCAAGTCGAAAGCTATTCAGTCGAAAGCAAGCAGGTGCATTTTCATTTAAAAGTAAAGTATCGCCTCAAGCCGTTCGAAACCCCTGGTTTCGACCCTATACCTTCCACCTATATCCAATTCACTATGTACCAGTTACCTGATACCATGTGCATTGGTTTCGATACAGTCGGAGGCGAAGGTAAGGAGGCGAAATCCTGGTGCCGAAAGCATCAAAACAGTAAAAACCATGTAGATTTGTCATTTTAAAACTATTTCTTTGTACCTAACCTGCCTTGTATGCCAAATTTTGATTGGTTGCGAGTTTATCTTTTCTAAAAATACTGCCAATTTCCAGAAATAACAATTTTGAATTATTTACAAAATACCCCTTCTCCTTTTTATAGATATATAAAACATTTTAAGTCCCATACCTTAAATAATTTTATATATCCATTAAAACACTTAGGAAAATTCTACAAAATTCCAGAAAATCACTTTTTATATGTTTTCTAACATGTATAAATTTCAAACCCTAAGCCAGTATAATTTGGCCGCAATTAATTTTTAACCCAAAATAACATTTTGTTCACTAGAAAGTTTATATATATAATCCACGAAAATTCAGAAAATTTTGAAAATTGAAACCCCTATCCAAAATATCATTTGTGGTCTAAATATAAATTCACAAGGCATTTGGATGTCATTTAATAGGGTTTTCACCTTAAAACTATCATAAATCCTATATGAACAAACATAAATCATCAACAAGTATATATAATCATTCCATCATTCAAAAACATGGAAAATCATTGCAAATAAGTTCAAATTCAACTTAAAACCAAAAACAATAAGAAATTTGAGATGTAGTCATTATTCACCTTAGCTTTAGAGATTAAGGAGCTTGAGATTTGAATGGATTTGATTTGATTTAGCTTTTTCCTTAGCTTTTCTTAATCTTCTTCCACTTTTCTTTTTAATGATGGTCGGCCCCAAGTTTTAAAAATTATGATGAATGAAAAATAAACGTGTATAGGATACACGGCTAAGGGTTTAGGGTATAAGAATGGCCTCTTTCCTCTTTTACCCCTCTTCTATTTCATTTTAACTTTTCTTTTAATTCATTGTTTAAATGGCACGGCTACTATTTAATTAAATCAAATCTAAATCCCCTAATCAACACATTATTTTATTTAATTTAGCTAATTAAATATCCTAAATAATGTTACCAAAAATATGGGGTATTACAGTTCCTTGCATGCCCTAAGGCTCGGCTATGTTGAGCTATTTATATTCTCTTAGCTTGTCACAGGATCATCTATACCTATAGTTCGAGACTTTTCATACGTTTTTGAAGAAGTCTCCAGCCTCCCACCAGGGAGATAGAGTTTAGGATTTTTTTTTGATATAAAGGATGTATGATCCGGAGATCATAAAGCCATACTTGATATATATATATATATATATATATATATAAAGAAAGGTACTGGAGTCCCGGGTACAAGGCCAACACCAGAATTGCCTTTTCCCAATGGGTAGTACTGTTACAACTGAAACTTGTAACGGTTATAACCGTTACAAGCAGGTACATGACAAATTTTGTAACATTTTTCCCAACGGTTATAACCGTTGGGGATTGGGATTTTCCCAACGGTTACAACCATTGGGTAATTTATCCATTCCCAACAGTTATAACCGTTGGGATAATCCCAATTCCCAACGGTTATAAACATTGGAAAAACACCTTCCCCAAGTGTAACGACCCCACCGCTATGCCCAGTTTAGCAAAGAACATTACAAGTAATGTCGTCTGCTAATCCAGAGAATACGGCTAGTTAAGGGCGATCGAATGTGAATATATCTTTATACTAACACTGACATGTCTTATTTACCTTTTTGAGGATCTGTATGCACAGTTTAGCAAAGAACATTTCAAGTAATGTCGTTTGCTAATCCAGAGAATATGGCTGGTTAAGGGCGATCGAATGTGAATATATCTTTATACTAACACTGACACGTCTTATTTGCCTTTTTGAGGATCTAAATGAGATTTAGAGGTATACAATATTAATACGAAGTAATAAACACACCGATTAAAGTTATTCAGAATAGTATATTATATAGATAAATCAGAATCAAAGTCACAGATTACAGCAGAATAATATACATCATCATATACATAATAAAATGCGAGTCTACTAAATATGAGTACTAGACCCACATAAATATATACATCATATCCAAAATGTTATATCAAGTACAAAGTCGCTACTATATAATATAGATGACATAAACTCTTAACTGTCAATATACAAGTATGAAGTAAACTAAAACTATCAAAATAGTCTACTTCAATGTTAGCTCAAAATCCAAAGGTCAATGGGTCCATGTACCTGTAAAGTCTCGGCCTGACCCGAGTATTAAAATAATAAACGGGTCAGACTATATCTAAATAAAGGTGAAAGGCTAATATCATAACTTTATGACTTAAAAATAATAAGCCATATTAAATATGTTAATCAAAAATCATAATAAGGCACATTAATTAAATTCATTACTTTATAAATCCATAAATGACTTAATTCTAAAATAAGTCATTTCACAATATGCTTAAAAAACAAATAACCAAAATAAGGCATATTGATCAAAATCACCATTTCATAAATTCATATCAAGTCTCTAATGGACTATCATCTCAAAATATGGTGATAACCAATTCAAAATTCGCTAGAGCCAAAAAGATACTAGATATCTATCCCAAAACCTCTAATGAAATAATAATGGTAGTAAGCTATCAGTGTGATACAGTGCGACACATGGCCTAACTAAAATAAATAAACCCTGCCACATAGCGCAATAGTCTAACGAATAGAAATAGACTACTAGGTAAAAATTCCGACTCCTAACGGAAAGAAATAGGTAGTCGTATTTATGGCAAAACTATGTGAATTTACCTAACTAAAATAAATAGGTAAACATTGTCCAACTGTAAAATGAACTGATAGGGCTGCAATATAACACCTATCCAAACAACAAAAAGGATAGTTGTGTTATACCAGAATAGACCTAACCCCAAGAAATAGGTCTAACTACCCAAATCTAAAAATGTATCGATTCTCAAATCGATAATAAAATGAGTTATCTTCTCTCGGGGATCTATCAGTCTGAAATCCGAACACCCTAAGATAATACAATTCTAAGTGTTAATTACTGTCACTCCAGTAATTACAAGAATTTAGCTAATTGTCCCATACCAGAAAGTAAATTCAAGTATTTACTAAAAGCTAGTAATTTTCACTCAAACTCTATTTAACAAATTATAGTATTGATCGAAAGAATTGTACAAAGTGTCCCATACCACCCGACAATTCAATCGCTTATTAAAATTCTTTGTTGCATAGAAAATCACGAAATTCAATTGGAAATTCAAATCAATGCTTATTCACATATAATTTAAAAATAAAAGAGTAAAAGATTTTAATTTTAAAATAAAATTTCTTTACTAAATTTGGAATTAAATTAATGTTTTTCATAAATAATACCTTACTTTATTTTAAAATATATATATACACATTTATAATTTTCATAAAATATTATCAACTTTAAAACTTTATTAGTCAATTCTTTTAAAATAAAAATTTTATTATTTAAGATAGATATTTTATTTAAGGTAGATATCAAAGGAAATAAAAATAAAAATATCAGTTGTTGTTTCAAAATGAGAAAATAACAGAAGTCAATAGCAAGCCTAAAATTCACTAGGCCAAACAATTATGCAATTAAAGAGCAGCAAAATATCAAAAGATTGCCAACACTCAAATAGACAAGGAGCTATGCTCTAGGTAATAGCATGCGTTTTAAATATTTCAAAGCTTGGGTGAAGGCAACAAAAATAAACAAGGATAGGAATGACAGGTACATTTTATATAGCTTGTAAGAAATAGAAACAAACAAGAAAATGGTTACAATTTCAAGGCAATAGACAAAAGAATTTCAAAGCAAGAATGCTTCATAGTTGGATGCGTGACTCTTAAGGCAAAGAGAAAGAACAGGGATGTATGAATCCACATGGAAGAAGTGCAATCAAATTCAAGTGACAGGGGAAAAATTTTACTGACTTATTTAACTGATCAATTCATCTATTAGAAATTTAATTCAATATTGATTTATATTTCATTTCAACCACGCAATTCTGTTCAATTCAATATTAGCTCATCCTATTTACTTGTTCAATATATTGCCACAAATTTTATTATTATTATTTTTCCGTTGTACTGATATAAATAAATTTATTTATCTTCATATTTATTGATTTCATTGAATATCAAATAAAACTTCTTGTCGTCTATTTCAATTTTATATATAATTATTATTTGTAGTTAAAAATATTTTATATTTACTAACACCCTTTATTTGATTGAAATATATTATCCAAAATAAAATTTATTAATTAATTCAAATTTCCTATAACAAAATCCTTTATTAAATAGATTTTTAATAATAATTTGATTTCAAAAACAAAAATTATCAAATTTGAATTCAAACACTTCTATTCTAGTTCAATTCATATGATATAACGAGTTCGAAAACAGGGTTGTTACACCAAGATTAATGAGTCAGTTCCTAATAGTTATAACCGCGGGCAATCTTAACATTACCAACTATTATAAATGTTAGCAATTGGAAGATTACAAATATTATTTTAAAATACCATGATATATGTTATGGATCGATGTTGTATTACATCATCCACTAAATATGCATATAATTAAATAAAAATAATGATTAAACATATCTATAGTCAACACATTATATAATTAGACAAAAGACATGTTTACACCAAGTTTTATACATGAAATAACGAGGTAATTTCATAATATTTCGGTTTTGAAGTGAACAATACCCAATTATACATAGTTTCATGTTTCCAAACACAATAACAAAAGGGGCATTTCACTAGAAGGACAAACTTTGTAGTCCAATTAGTTTCTAGGACACACATTCAAAGAAATTACTTTCAAGGCCAAAATCAGCAGAATAATTACTTTCAAGGACAAAGTTAGCAGTTCACTTACTTTCAAGGACATAGTTTCATAGGTTTTTAGGCCTTAGAAACTAATTATTTTACGTTTTGTCCTTGAAAGTAATTATTTCAGTTGTGTGTCCTAGAAACTAATTCCACTTGCTAAAGAGGCCCTTATGGCTAATTTCCACATAACTAAATGTAACCTCAAAAAGAAATATGAAAAATAGATCTTGTGTTTCAAGACCCGCTCCTACCACTGTGCTAGCTATAGACTTGCACCCACCACTGTGCTAGCTGTAGAAACTCGATCACCAAGTGTATTATTTGGAGCAAAAGATTACATAATGGTACCTGAATAATTAGTTAGTTACATACAATCATGTTTCGAATATCTTATATAATCATATGCAAATACAACGAAGTAGTACCTGAACAAAATATCACATGTACTTAACTTTTTTAAACCAATGTGAAGAAGCTTTCTCCTCTACCAACACACAAAGAGACACCAATATTACCTTGGTTTTCCAAAAATAAACATCAATAACTAATATGCTTTTGTTACAAGTGTGGTAAAACCATAGGCGATGAATTAGTAATAATAAGGAAAAAAATAATTTTAATGAATGAACTTACATTCTTTAAATTTGTATTGGTTCCAGTTTATGTTCTTATGAAGACCGTTTCTTTTGACTATTTTTCATATCTACCATGAATAATAAAAATGATTTCAAAAAATGTAGGGATATCCATAGTTATATAATAATTATTTTCGTTCAAATAAAGAAATTTATAAAAATGAAAAAAAAATTAGACTAAAATTCAAACGTTATATGTAAGACAGAAACATATCTAGACAAAGTATTTTCTTCGTTAATATTTGTATTGTAATATTGGTAATGTGAAAATATTACATATATTTACAATGCAACCAACTTATTTTTATAATGACTGAAAAAAATATTTACAACGGTTTGAACGATAATTTTATAGATATAAAAACAAGGACTTGTCTTACATTGTTTTAATAGTAATCATGTTAGCCCAACTTATTTTCTTAACAGAGATGCATTGCTTGGTTTAAAATTGAGTATATGCTAAGTTTATAAATTGAGCATTTCAAGTCTTTATCATTGCTCGGTAGTGGGACATTTGCCATGTTGCAATTACGAAGTGTGTAGTTGCCATGTTGAGTCTATAAATTGAGCAATTACAACGGTTTATATATTGAGCAATTGTAAGTTTTCTAAACTGAGCATATAAACTGATCATGAGTTTACCAGTCCGCCGGGTTCTCGTTGAGTATATTAAAAAAACATAAATATAAAATTTTGCTTCAACATAAAATTGTTTCAAACTCATTATAAACGTACAAAATATTTAAATAAAATGATGTTAAAAATAGCTTTAACTAGTGAATATGCATTAAATGCATATAACATAAAACATTATCTTATTAAAACAATAAATACATATCATTGATTATGCTAAAATAGATATGATATAAACTATAACAATAACAAAAACCAAACAGGTAATTTTCGGATATGGATACCTTAATATCCGCATTCATTTTTTCGAATATTAATCCAGTTTTCGAATACCGATGCAAACAGATTTTAGATTTTCGAGCATCTATTGACTGACTAAAAACTAAGAGAAGTAGTTGTATCAAACCTAAAACAAAACTATATCTTAAAATCTATTGGGTCAAAATGAAAAATAGCTCATTTAGCCAAAAGTACCTGCTAAGATCCAAGACCACAAGCCTTCTACCACGGCAGCAAGACACAAGTATAGTCTCATTCTTTGGGCTCCAACCAACTTGTAAAACATCCTCCCTAAATAGTTGAGTTGTATATGAGTGAGGAATATTTATCTAAATAATCAGTAACTAAAAATATATATAAATAACAATAACAATAAGTTAATATACCAGTGTTAAGGTTTCTTATATATAACCCATAAACTTTCTTGCGGTATCATAGATGATAAACTTACTTGTGAGCATCAAAGGTGTGAAGGGGTTTAGTTATCTTTCGAAGATCAAATAAGTTGATTGTCTTATCAGTTGAACCTGTTGCAACGATCCACTCGTTAAAAGGATTGAATGTTTAGCAATTAACCTGCAAAAAACGTACAACTTGGTGATAAAACTACCAAAACCTACTGAACCATTGGTTTCAAATTGGTAAGACGAAATATCAAAAGAGAAAGCATCAAGTCTTGAAAGATCATATATGTTTACTGAAAGGGAGTGCGGATTAAGGATCTTAAGGCTAATTTAACACTAGAGGGGGGTGAATAGTGTTTAATCGATTCTAAGACTTATATGGATTAAATTAAAATTATGACACAAACAAATGCAGAACTTAATCACAGAACAATCACAGAATCAAACACGGATGCAGAAAGTAAATAAAAAGCAGTAAAAGGAAAGAACACACCATATTTTATACTGGTTCGAAGTTACCCTACGTCCAGTCATGCACCAAGGCAAACACCTCGTACAGATTTTTATTATACCAATGTCGAGATTACAATCCTCAATTTCTAAAGGCCTTGAGGTACCCTCTTGTCTTCGATTCTGGGGCAAACTCTCTTGATTTTCAGGACACAAGATAACCCAATTGATTTCCAGGCACAACCACACCTTATAGAGAGACTCGATAAACTTTTTGATTACAAATTGATCCTATAACTCTGAATAGCACTTTGATCTTCGAGAGAGGGCAGAGAATCAAACAAGAATGAAATTCTAATTTGATTCACTTGAGAATTCGGCAGAATTTCGGCACGATCTTAAAAATATGAAAATTTTAGAATATGGATTTGTGGAGAAGAAGGAGTGAAGAAAATAGTTAGTTAAAAAATTCGTTTTTGAAGGCTATTTATAGACCAGTAGCGGTCATAACCATTCGTGAAGAGATTTAAACGAATAGACACTTCTTTTGAAAATTGAAACTTTTGAATTTAACGGCCACCATGTCGACATGGGGTATCCCATGATGTCGACATCCCTTAGTTAAAAACAATGTAAAATTTGTTTTGAAAATGGTATTGAAAGGAAAACAAGATGAAATGATTCTGGAGTAAAATAAACTAATTTTCCTATGTTTTAAAATAAAGCAGAGTAGAAAAATATATTTTTAGAATGTATATATAAATTTTATTTTAAATCTCAAGTGTGTATATATATATATATATTATAAAAGAATATTTAAAAATCAGAAGATAGTTTTAAAAACAAACGTAGTTTAAAACAAGAGTTTATTTAAAAACAAAAACAAAGAATATTTTAAGGCTAAAACATCTTTTTGAAAATCATTTGAAAAGGTAATTTTTAAGGCTAAAACATTTTGAAAAGCAGTTTTGAAAATCATTTTGAAGTAGTTTTGCAAGCTTCTTCCTGCAGAATATCTCATCACATCAGGACTCGAGAACTTGTACAAAACCAGGATGTTCGTGGGTTTGTAAGCCACTTGTCGTAGGTTTGTAAGCTACTTGTCGTGGGTTTGTAAGCCACTAAGAAGATAGAAATGGGTTCCATCCCAAATGAAATTTGGAATGAAGATTTCTGTGATATTATGAAGTTTTAACAAAAACTAGACACTTATCTTGAAATCTTGATCTTGATACTCTAGAGTCTTCAATCTTGATGTCTCCATTCTGAATCTTGATTCTTGATACGGATCAGTCTTCAGTAATCAATACCTGCATATATATATATATATATATATATATATATATCCTTCATATACATATCTATCTAGACAATGGTGTTAGTATATATTTTATAATAAGATAAGTTAAAAAGGTTGTTGTCATCAAAACCAACATCTCAGTTCCTAACAATCTCCCCCTTTTTGATGATGACAACCTGTATTTATAAAATATACTTACCATACCATAACTCCTATCATAACTACCCCTTACTCCATGACTCCCCCTTACTCCAAGCCAACTACTATTTTATAACTTCTCCCCCTTTGTCATCAACAAAAACTTTTTACTAATAAATTCCCTGAACTTGATATAAGATAATCAACCATAATACAATAGAGTAATCCATGTATAAGTGTAATAAGTGCTAAGTGTGATCATAAGTATGAAATGTGATCATAAATGTGAAATGTGACCATGAGTGTGATCATAAGTGTAATCCAGAAGTAAATCAATCATCATCCAATCATATTTACAGCAATTATTCAATCCAATCATATATACAAACCACACCAAATGTTTTAAATAAGTCAAGTCAATCAAGTTTACAACACAACAATCAAATCAAACAAATAACATACAAAATGACTAGACATTCCTTGGTACTTCCACCCATCCATCTTCTCCAAAGATAGGGTCTGCTTTGATGGCATCCCATTCTTCTTTATCTTTGTCGAGAGTGATTGGTGGATTTCCTTCGAGATCGTCCTTGTTAAGGGCTGAGATCATCCAACAAAGGACATCGAAATGTCTCTCTTGCCCTTGATCATCTACATTTGACTCAATTCTATGTGGCGCTGATTACGAAGTATGAATGTAAGGATATTCTTGAAGGAAGTGAGAGTTTCCTCAAGATTATCACTTAGATTCTTAATTGGAGAAGCCATAATTCAAGAAATAGGAAGAAATATGAAAGGGAGTGATTAGAAATGAAGTTTGATAATTTATTCTGGAAGAAACAGGTATAAATAGGGGTAGAAAGTCATTTAAAATGAATAGATAGAAGTTAGTTACATGAAATTAAAATTTGAAAGTGTAACTACTTTCTGCCCGTTACATGTCGACATAGGGGGATGGGGGATGTCGACATGCCCCTGCCTAAAGTGACAATTTGCTTTGTTTTGAATATTATGAACAAATCTATGCAACTTAAATTTGTATAATATAAAAACAAGTAATTACAGAGACAAGTAAAGTTGAATAACAGGAAATAAAAGATTTCATTAATGATTTTAGTCAACATTACATAAAATAACACAATATTAACTAAAATAAAGGAAAATACATGGATAGAAATTGAAGCAAACAAGATAACATGAACTAAAACTAATTAGATGAAGATGAAGAAGATGATAGTCCAAGCTTTCTACTAACTTTCCCGATGAACTTGTTGATTTTAGTGGAAATCTTATCCATTTTCTTACGCATTGATCTTTTGAGTGTCTTTTGATTTTCCACTATAATTCTTTGATTATTGAGAATGGTCTTATTGGATGGATTAGTGGGATTAGTAGGATATTTAATACTCTCTAAGGAAGTTTCTTGATCTTCCTCTTCCTCCTCTTCAATTTCCATTCCTTCCTCTTCCTCTTCTTCTTCTTCTTCGTCTTCCTCCATTTCTTCCATCTCTTCGTGAGCAAGCCTTTCTTTCTTTTTCATAAGTGTTTCATATGGTTGAAACACTAATGGAATTTTCATAAGGGAAATGTTTCCATGGTTGAACACTTTTCTAGTTATAAATTCTTCCCTTTTGAAATCAACTCTAAAGTAATTAAAAATCCGAGTGAGATAAACTCCATGATATAATGTGTTTTCACCCATAGTAAAATTCTTGGAACTTAGCTCATCCAAAATAACTTGAGCCCAATAGATATCATAATTTCCAAAAATTGAAAAAAGAGCTTTGCAAACTTTCAAATTTGGTTTGTTGTAGTTTCCCGATCTTGGTATAAGGGTGTGTTGAATAAGAAGGTTAACAATTCTTGCTTTTGGACGAAAATAACGATTTTTGAATTCAAAATTGCCATCCCCTTCAAAGATGTGATGAAATGTCTCTCGATCATTTTCATTTATTTGAAATTCCGAGAGATTCATTCCGGTATACTTGCATCCCAAAATATTTCCTAAAATTTCACAATCCAAAACTATTTGTGTTTCTTTAACACTACTCCAAATTTGTCCATCTTGCCCATCATAAAAATCACGATTCAAATTCGCATAAAACATCTTAACAAGATTTGGATAACATACAAAATCATTTTGTTTGTTATCTGCTACACTAAGAATAGAACATTGTTGAAAAAGATTTTCAATTTCATACAAAGGAAAATCTTCAAAAATAGCAAATTTCCCCGTATGAATTTTACCAAAGTTTACATAGTTGATGTAAGCTTTGATAGCTTTTGGAAGCCTAATGGTGTTAGGAGTGCTTGAAGAGGCCATTGAAGAAGTTTGAGAGGAGTTGAAGGTAATGAAGATAAATTTGAAATTTGAAATAAAAGTGAAAAGTGATGATAAGGAGAGTGAATTAAATAGAGATTCTATAGACATGTTCTCTGGTCAAGAGGCATCTTTCTAGAGCATTGAAGTTGGTGAAAAGGTGGAGGGAAATTCAAAAGTTTGAATTCAAATTTCTGAGGGGCATGTCCACATGGGGTATCCAGGTATGTCGACATGTGCCTATTGAATCAAAGGACAAGTGTCTATTCCTAATTTATAATAAATGTATATATTATATCCTATATTCTACTTATATAATTCCTGTGATAACATTAAATATAATAATACTTAAATATTAATAATTTAATATTTAAAATATTATTAAAATATTATTATTATTGAATTTAAAATTAAAATTTCAAGGGATAAATTTGAATTTAAAATTCAAGGAATTCAAAAAAAATCAAGCAAACAAACAAGCATCCATTCAAACAAGAAAAATTAAAAATAATGTAAATGCATACCTATTATTAGATCCATACTCTCATCATCGTCTGATTCATAAATAGCAGTGAAACACATATTTGAATTATCCGTCTTCTTTTCATCGTCACTGGATGATGAGTCTGAGTCATCAAGAGTTGTTGTGTATGCTTTCTTTCTTTTCCTTGACGAATCATTGTTTGGAGGGAACAACTGTTTATCTAGATACGGACAATCTTTCCTATGATGCCCGACTTTATTGCAATTGTAGCATCTATCATTGTTGATGTTCTCCGTATTATTTCTGGAATTCCTTTGATCATTTCTTTTGTAATTATTCATTTTTCTATATTTTAGGAATTTCCGGAAGTTTCTTGTCATGAAAGCAATCTCCTCATCACTGTCAGGTTATGAATCTTCAATTGTTGCATTGAATGCTAATGACTTCTTTTCTATAGCCTTGTTTTCTCTTCTTCCTTGCAGTTGAACTTCATAAGACATCAGATTCCCAATCAATTCTTCTATTTTCATTAGACTAGTATCATTTGCTTCTTCGATTGCAAGTGTCTTTTGATCCCATTCTGGAGTGAGTGAATTTAGAATTTTTCTGACTTGGTCTTCCTCCGAAAAGCTTTTTTCAATGCAATTAGTGAATGAACAATATCTTGAAATCGACAATACATGTCGAAAATGGACTCATTTGCATGCATTTTAAACAATTGAAACTGATTAGTTAATATGGAAATTTTAGTCTATTTAACTTTGCTTGTTCCTTCATGAGTAACTTGCAAATTTTTCCAGATTTAAAATGCAGACTTACAAACAGACACTCTATTAAACTCATTTCTATCTAGTGAACAAAATAATATATTCATGGCCTTTGAGTTATTTTGTGCAACACCCTTTTGCTCAGCAGTCCACTGGGCAAAATCGGTAGTTGGTTCAACATACTCAGTTTGTGTGATATTCCAAGTGTCTAATCCTACTAATTGTAAATAAATTTTCATTCTACAAGCCCAATATGCATAATTACTGCCATTGAAAAAAGGTGGTCTGACAGTAGACTGACCTTCTACAAATGAACTAGTGTTAGTGTTAACAGAACTAGTGCCAGAGTTGACATTACCAGTGTTGGTAGCCATTAAAACAATTTTCAAGTTTCAGATTATGAGAACTATGAAAACCAATGCTCTGATACCAATTGAAAGGGAGTGCGGATTAAGGATCTTAAGTCTAATTTAACACTAGAGGGGGGTGAATAGTGTTTAATGGATTCTAAGACTTATATGGACTAAATTAAAATTATAACACAAACAAATACAGAACTTAATCACAGAACAATCACAGATCAAACACAGATGCAGAAAGTAAATAAAAAGTAGTAAAAGGAAAGAACACACCAGATTTTATACTGGTTCGGAGTTACCCTACGTCCAGTCCTGCACTAAGGCAAACACCTCGTACAGATTTTTATTATACCAATGTCGAGATTACAATCCTCAATTTCTAAAGGCCTTGAGGTACCCTCTTGTCTTCGAGTCCGGGGCAAACTCTCTTCGGGACACAAGATAACCCAATTGATTTCCAGGCACAACCACACCTTATAGAGAGATTCGATAAACTTTTTGATTACAAATTGATCTTATAACTCTGAATAGCACTTTGATCTTCGAGAGAGGGCAGAGAATCAAACAAGAATAAAATTCTAATTTGATTCACTTGAGAATTCGATAGAATTTCGGCACGTTCTTAAAAATATGAAAATTTTAGAATATGGATTTGTGGAGAAGAAGGAGTGAAGAAAATAAGAAATAGTTAGTTAAAAAATTCTTTTGTGAAGGCTATTTATAGACCAATAACGGTCATAACAATTCGTGAAGAGATTTAAACGAATAGACACTTCTTTTGAAAATTGAAACTTTTGAATTTAACGGCCACCATGTCGACATGGGGTATCCCATGATGTCGACATCCCTTAGTTAAAAACAATGTAAAATTTGTTTTGAAAATGATATTGAAAGGAAAACAAGATGAAATGATTCTAGAGTAAAATAAACTAATTTTCCTATGTTTTAAAATAAAGAAGAGTATAAAAATATATTTTTAGAATGTATATATCAATTTGATTTTAAATCTCAAGTATATATATATATATATTATAAAAGAATATTTAAAAATCAGAAGATAGTTTTAAAAACAAACGAAGTTTAAAACAAGAGTTTATTTAAAAACAAAAACAAAGAATATTTTAAGGCTAAAACATCTTTTTGAAAATCATTTGAAAAGATAATTTTTAGGGCTAAAACATTTTGAAAAGCAGTTTTGAAAATCATTTTGAATAACCATTTTGAAGTAGTTTTGCAAGCTTCTTCCTGCAGAATATCTCATCACATCAGGACTCGAGAACTTGTACAAAACCAGGATGTTCGTGGGTTTGTAAGCCACTTGTCGTAGTTTTGTAAGCTACTTGTCGTGGGTTTGTAAGCTACTAAGAAGATAGAAATGGGTTCCATCCCAAATGAAATTTGGAATGAAGATTTTCGTGCTATTATGAAGTTTTAACAAAAACTAGACACTTATCTTGAAATCGTGATCTTGATACTCTAGGGTCTTCAATCTTGATGTCTTTATTCTGAATCTTGAGTCTTGATACTGATCAGTCTTCAGTAATCAATACCTGCATATATATATATATATATATATCCTACATATACATATCTATCTAGACAATAGTGTTAGGTGTTAGTATATATTTTATAATAAGATAAGTTAAAAAGGTTGTTGTCATCAAAACCAACATCTCAGTTCCTAACAATTACAAAAGTTTTAACTTTGCTGCAAAAGTTTTATCTTAGCTTGAGTTTCTCGCCAAATGCAGAAATAGTTATATCTTGGTTTGAACATCAAAAGTTCATTGATTCATAAACTGTATCTTAGATCCTAGATGCAATAGTAAAGATCATTGATGAAGTGGAGTCACTTATTCTACACATAATTATTGCAGCTAACCATTAAACTGTAACATTTGATGGTTGAGTTAAAAGTAAGATAATTTTTAAGGTATTCAAAAAATATCAAGGGACGTTATGGTATTGAAGTCAACCAAATGAAACATTCAGATTTAAAAGAGGAAGGAACTTTGGGAGTTCCAAAGTTATTACTTATTACCAAATCTTACCAATCAACAAAAACTATCACAAAAATTTAACAGTTTTGAGATTAGTAATATGCATCCCAAAACATGTAATACATCAAACTGAAAACAATCATGGATGGATTTAATGTGAATGTTTAATAATCTTATCTGTTTTATCATTCTTGCTGTTACATCATCTTTTATTAAGACCAATTGATTTTAGTAAATTTAGCATCAAATATTTAAAGGCTAAGGATGTACTTATGTTCAAATCGTGTCAAATCACAAATTATCATTTCAGCTTAAGCATTTGTAACACCATAAAGAACTTTAACCGTTAGATCGTTATTATGTCCTAGATATTAGATGCAATACAACCAAATTACAACAATTTTCTAACATGTAAGAGAAAAAACCTAAACAAACACTGAATGTAATTGTATGATATTATTTTCCCAAAAGAAAAAGGCATTGGATCAGGCCAAAAAAAAATTAAAAATTATTCATAAAATAGACTGCAAGATCATGAATACAAATTTACTGCATTATATCTTCAGTAAATGTTTTACCCTCAATCTAAGCTATAAAGTCAATCTTAATCTTAGTTTGCAATGCATGTCAACTAAAACAATAGTCTCAAATATCATTACTTTTATTTTGTTTCAGAAACAGAAGTGGATGAAATACATACCTCGCTTTCATGATCAACAACTGACTGAACTGGCCTATTAGCGTTAGGTGATCTAAGGTCCCATATTAGCAACTATTGTTCATCGCCAACAGAGTCAAACAAATGATCATGCCCCAAATGCCATGCAACATCCTCAACTACACCTTCATGTACCTATTTACAAATATTTCATCAGAAACCTCAATCATAAGATACATACACGCACGTTAAGCAGATCACTATTTATTGAGGATATAATATGAACTGTCATCATGTAATTGCATGGTTACACTATTTATACTTATATGAGGTAGACAAAATAACAATATAACATGACATGCATGTGATTCAATTTAATGGAAAATATCATTGCTCGGTTTATAAATGAGCATTGCTCAGTTTATAAACTGAGTATTGCTCGGTTTATAAATGGAGCTCGATTTAAAAACTGAGCAAGTGGGCTCAGTTTAGAAAACTGACCAATGCTCAGTTTATAACTGAGTGCCATTGTTCAATTTTAAAACTGAGTGTAATGACATTGCTCAGTTTTAAAACTTAGCATGAGCAATGCACAGGTTTTAAAACTTAGATCCAATGCTTAGTTCTAAAACTGAGCAATGCTTAGGTTTTAAAACTGAGCAATGCATAGCAGTGCTCAAGTTTTAAAATTGGGATCCATTGCTCAACTTTAAAACTAAGCATCATGCTCATTTTTAAAACTGAGCATGAGCAATATTCAATTTTAAAACTGAGTGCCAGCACCGCTGCTCAATTTTAAAACTAAGCATGAGTAATGCTCACTATTCAAATTTGTTAACTAATTTGTTAGAATGGTCATTATCTTAACTCATGTAATTTTACTGTGAAACGATAAAGCTTATATATATACAAAGGACAACTATTATGGTAATTGTTGAATCCATTGTGGCCACTCAAGGGTAGATGGCATATTGAATAATGTGAAAATAATTAGCATGATAAACTAAATCTAAGATATAAGATAGCAATAAGTAAATGATTGTGGAACATACAACCATTAATAATAAAACACTAGTATTATTATTATTTGTTAGGAGTCCCACTTTTGTAGACATGGTGGGAATACATCTAGACATTTTAGTGCCCATAGTGGACATCATGAAATATTCAATATACCCGCTAAAGGAAAATCATTACTAGAAAATTAGATGCCTTTGACAATTAAGGCTCAAACCTTTTGTAGTGATGGCTTTGGGTCGGGACAAAATGCTTAAATTCATGTCAGCTTTCTAATCTTTAAACTTTACTAAAGATTTAATTATTTAAATTTTTGTTTATTGTTTCTGGAAAAATATAACAAATTAATTAGTCTTAATTTTAACTCATTTTGGAATAATATAACAAATTAATTAGTCTTCATTTTAACTCATTATATTGTACTAAGATACTATATTACGGATATAGCTTGGGTTTGCAATATAATCAACATACATAAAAATTAAGACTGGGAAACAAAGCAACACCTAAGAATATCATAATTTATTGATAATCAAAACAAGCTCCAACAACTCAAATGATTTATAAATGATCAATCGACTAAAAACATTTGTAACGACCTGCCTTTTTGGACATTTTAAGCAGACACACAGGCCAGACTCAAACCATTCAAAAGGGCAGATTGTTATGGGATAAATAAGAAAAAGAGAAAGAAATAAAACAAATACAGAATCTTGCAATAGAATGACAAAATATAATAATCAAATAACAGTTCATGAAGCTGCTTTATAAATACATTTGATTATACTTACACAATATAGTATCAGAGTTACAGACAACAAGAATAAATAAATAAATGCAGCGGAACAACATGATGCAGTGGAATACATATCATAAATAATAGTAGTACAAATCTTTGTCTTCGTCCTCCAGAAATAAGGTCTTCAACCCTGAAATGCTCAGGCTGACCCGAGCGAATTGAAAAGACAAAACACTCAAGTCAGAACTAAAAGATCTTATGTAAGTTAAATCAACGATAAATATGAGTGTGACGGCGTCAGAGATGTTTACGGGATTTGACATCTCCTATCCAGTGTCTAACGTGAGTGCAATAAATTAAGAGATGTTCGGGATTACCATCTCCTAAGGATCAGTTAAACTATCTACTATGTAGTACAATACGCTATTATAATAGTGTCTACAGTAAAGTAAAGTATTAAAATAGCGTTAAGGCATTACCCATATCCCCTTTAACACATTTTATATATTCCCGTAGTCTATACAATGCCGTACGCTCCACCAAACCGATGGTTTACCAAGAGGACATCACATAGGTACGGTACAAAAAAACTCGTAGAAGGCGCTCTAGGGCATGTGAACACGGAACACGAGGCAATGCCAGGGTAGATATACCAATTGCACTTCCGGATTGGTGGTAACGCATTTTAGCTACTACCGCCCACCTCGGACACACTCTCAAATCAAATCAAGGGGTGGCCACCAAATCAATCACAAAGTCAAAATATAGTATCGAAGAAATGTGCCCAATAGGAGGAATGACCTCACTTGGCCCGGTATAGCTCCTGTTTTAGTCACATATAAGCTGACTCACGGGAGTCAGGGTTAGGTCATACCTCATACAGAAATCGTTCGCCAAACCACCTTACTTCATTTCTGGAATCTCCACCACGTAAACAGTTGTTAAAGTGGTTTTCGGTATTGGCAGATAGTATGACAATATCCGATCCCGGTCTCTTTAACAACCAACTGCTTATTACACACCGGACGGTTCTTTTACATTTCCAAAATCATTTCATATGGATATCAAAATATCATATTCAATTCAAACCATATCGCTTTCGAAATCATATTCACTTTCAAAAATCATATTTTCAAAATAGTTTAAAACCATCATTTCAAAACTTCATATTCAAATCAAATATGAAATTTAAATCCCAACTTAGGTTATAATATCATGTAACCATATTCACTTTAAAATCGTGGATTTAAAATATAAACACATCTACTGTATTTAGTTTGAAATTTAGAAAGATAGTTTAGATAGTTATAAATAGTTTTAAAATACTCTAAAATAATTTAAAAATAGATCAAAATAGTTTTAACTTGATCTAAGATAGTTGAATAGATTTAAAATAGTTTATATACAATTAAAATAGATTAAATAGCTTTAAAATAGATTAATTAGATTTAAATTAAATGTTTAAATTAGTTTAAAATAAATTAAATTGATTTTAAATAGGTTAAAAGAATTTATATAGTTAATATAGGTTAAAATAGTTTAAAAATTTTGAAATCTTAATAATTAGAAATTTTAAAATAATATATTTTTAAAACAGTTTATATTAAATATGAATTTGGAATTTATATAAATTTAACTATTTATTTTATTTCAACATATCTAGACCATTTCACATTTCTAAATCACAAAACCCAATTTCAATCTTTCAATTCAAACTCTCAATAAAATTATTAAATTTTATATTGATTTTAATCCGTGTTTGAAATATCAATTTAATTCAATACATTACAAAGTTATATTTCAAACAACTCAAATAACTCAATTCTGATAAATTTCACTTATATTCCAAATTCAACTTTGAACTTTTCAATTAAATTCTTTTAACAATTTCTTTAAACCAATTCCAATTTTAATAAAACTTGAATTTCGATAATAATTTAATTTATATAAATCAAATTTTATTTCGAAATATCATTTTACAGGATTCAAAAATTTAGGATTTAAAATCATTTAATTTAACCAATCCGGTGTCCGTATATAATTCTCTACCCTAGGGTCAAGTGATACGGATATTTATCATTTCAATCCACAATTTAAAATTTTACGGTTATATATTATTTCAAACCGCAATCCCGAATTAATATAAAAATCCAAAATCGCTCGGGTCTATCATTTCAACCCATAACGATTTTTCCCTAATCTATAGATCGTTCGAGTATATATCATTTCAACCCATAGTGATTTTCCAAATAATAACTAAGGGAACTTGCAGAGTGGTAACGTTTTATAAATCAAACATAACATCCAATCAACCAATATCAATAACCAAAGATTCATCATAATCATCATTCAATTCAATCAATACATATCAGCAATTAACTAATTATCAATAACAGGTATTTAGCTGGCAAATTTAAATTCAATAATAAATTAAATAATGATTTAATTCAAATAAATTCAAATTAACCGAGACGACGATTTAAAATATACCAAACAGTAATAAATAAATTTCTAACCACATCATAAATTTAATTTAACAAATATAAGAAATTTTAAAAGTTGTGAGTGGGTCAAAACACTTGCCTTTGACTTTAAATCAAATTTAAATCCAAACTAGGGCTCAAAATTCAACAGTCTCAGAATTCGTCCAAACCAGTGTCAAAATGTCCGGAATTTCGATACGATCCTAGCGGGACAAACTGCGCATGAATTGGACCTCGTATGTGAAAGTTACGTATATCAAAACATTATACGATTTGAATTTTAAAAAAATAAAATAATTAATTATAATACACGTCACCTACCTCTATCCCCTACATGATTACTCGCAGCCAAACCCTAACATGAACCAACCGCCGCCATCAGAAAACAGCCACCACGCTCGCCCATAACGCTAGAGCTCTCGGCCCCCCCTCCGTCGTGCCAGGCACCCCCCATCAGAGGCCGTGCGACCACCAGTTTCCACACGAAAAGTGCAGCCGCCGCCTTGTAAATTATACCTAATCGAATTATTGTCATCGATCTAGCCGACGAATTGACTAACGGCTAGCACAGATGAACTACGCACTGCGATCTCCACCCATCCATGCCGACGATCGGTCGAGGTTGATCGGAAAGTGATGAACGACCGAGACTTCATCACCCGATTCTGGCCACACTAAACCCAGATCAAAAAATAAACTGCAGATTTAACTTGCGCTCGTCGAGAGCTTCAAATTGATAATTTGATATAGTTTGGAGGAGTTTTATTTTGGAATTGAATTTGAAATTGAATTTGCAATTTTGGGAATTTGGGTTTTGTTTGTCTGCCATTGGAAAGAGGAAATGAGAAAGAATGCACGTACAGACAAATGAAAATAAGAAGGCTGCTAGGGTTTATAACGGGCTATTTATAGGCAAAGCTGAAAATAGAAAGAATGGACCATATTGATTTACACGTTGAACGATAAATGACCCGAAAAGCCCGTTCTATCTCCGAAATGAAAATGGGTCATCCTGTATATCAAAATAGATGTTTTTGATGATTTCAAATTCAATGAAACAGGTTTTAAGTCCTAATTCCATCGTATGAAGAAGTTATGTTAAAATCAACTTATTTCAAATTGATTTCAATTAAATTGATTTCTAGGCGTTTCAAGTCCGCACGACCAAATGACAAGTCCGATCGCTACGAAACTTGAAACCTTACAATAATTCACTATTACCGATCCGATGAAACTGGTTTCGTCGAAATCCGAGTCAGTGGCCAAAATGGCTATTTTCACGTTAATTAAATAAATTAATATTAAGTTAATTAAATCACTTTTCAATTCAAATTTAATAATCTTCAATTTCTATCATTTTAGATTACTTGGACATTTACCATATCAATTCAAAGTTAATTATTTTTCCAATTTCAGTGTTTAGTTTCAATTGTAATTAAATCCAATTATTTATAATTAATTCCAATAAATTGATTTTATTTTATTTATACTCAATCAATTATTATTCTTTAGACATATTTAACATTGTTTTTTTATTTCATTACATTAATATCCTCCAATTTCCATCTTTTATTTGTATTAACTAATGTAAATATTCCATTAGTTAAATTGGTTAATTTTTATAAACTTAAACAGGAGATCATTTATATGCTATGATTATTTTTATCAGCTCCCTCACAACAGCAATCCTACAGTACTTGTAACAACTCGCATATTTTATGATTCGTATATTTAAATGTTTAATTTAAATATAGCATCGTTAATCAGATTAAGGTCCGAAATGTTACTTTTTGCAAACGGCCGAATTAGGACTCGGGACCACTTCCATTGAGTCCAAAATGGCGTTTGCGACATTTTTGAGTATAAGCTTCGATATGTTTGGAGTAAGTTAAATTTTGCTATTTTCTGTTGGGTTTTGGGTTTGGGTTTCACCCCAACTCACTCTATAACCTAGTTCAGCCCCTCTCCTCTCCTCTTCACTTCATTTCTATTTTCTTAAACTCTCAAGCAACTGAAAATGGGGAGAGGAATGGGGAAATTAGTATTCAAAGCCCTAGTTCCTCTAGCAAATTCAAATTCTTGCTCCAAATTCGAAGAGAAGCTAAGGTAAGCCTTCTCTTCATCTTCTCCATCTCATTTCCTCTTCAATTTCAGAAAATTCCTAAACCCTAATTTAGGAAATACTTGTTTTAATCTTAGATTGAAGCTTGTAGAGTAGAAGTGAAGAGTGGTTGATCTTTTCTTTGCATTTGAGCTTCTCATCTTTGTTTTTGAGTTAAAAAGGTGAGTTTTGAACTCACATCTACTTCTCTTGATATCATGGATGTTAGTTTGAATTCCTAACACTTGTTTATGTTCATTTGCTTTTGGTTTGAATTGATTTGGTGAACATTTCAATTTTTGGGTGGTTTGAAGTCAAAAACTCTAAAAATCATAGCTTTGATGTTGGATCATGTTTTTGGAGGTGTATGGAAGAGCTAATAGGGCTGGGTTGTCGATTGGTATAAACCCTTAGCGCCCATTGCTCGTCCGATCTCAAATAGAAAGAGTTTGCTCTTCACTTTGATAGGCTGAAAAACAGTTTCAGTGCCAGTCAGTCGACTGACCTCCTACAGTCAGTCGACTAGCTGTAGAAACCGAGCGTATATGGGATTGTGCAGAAAACAGGAAGTCTCTATTTTCTGCAGTCAGTCGACTGGCCCTCTTTAGTCAGTCGACTGACTGCAGGAAATGGAATTTTCGGATTTCTGGATCAGTCGACTGGCCCTCTACAGTCATTCGATTGACCTGCTTGTTTTTGCCTATTTTTGCCTATTTTGCGTGGTTTCCAATTTTAATCGATTCGTGTCGATTCCAATTCGGTTTTTTTGCATATTTGACTTGATGATTCCTTTTGATTTCGTACACGGGTTTACATAAAAATGATCTTTTCAAATTGTATTAAAAGTTCGTTTCTCCAATTTATAATTTCTATTTAAAACACACACACAATTTTGCACTCCGAGCGAAGAGGGAGGAGAATTAAATGGTTAGATAAAACGCGTGCTATGAACACGTGCGTTCATCTTTTCAGTTAATTCCTAATCTTTTCGTTTGACCATTTTGACCTCTGGGTCTGGTTTATCAATGAGATGAGGTGAACTTTGTACTGCTTTGAGTGTGAAATTGACTAACGGTTAGTAAACCGTTTAGTGCGAACGTGGGGTATGGGACTCACGTTAACATTTTCCGGGTTCCTTTCTGAGAGTTGTGACACATTCCGCCGGACAGTGGTGTTCAGTACCGCCACTACGGTTTGTTTCCTTCGGGCGTTGCCTTATAGTATCACTTTTGGAGTTGGTCCATCGTCACCACTCGAGTGATATTAGGTTTTGCCTTCGGGTTTGTTGCCCTATAGTATCACTTTTGGAGTTAGTCCATCGTCACCGCTCGAGTGATATTGGGTTTGTTGCCTTCGGGCGTGTGGATCCTTGTTATACGGTACTGAGCTCGAGCATCTTTTGTTTCTTTGACAATTATATTTCCCTAGTGTATCGCCTTTCGATGTAGGTTCTTTGTACCACACGATATATAGCGATTACCTTGCGGAAACTTGTGTTACCTTTATTGGTATTTGTCATTTGCCTTTTGGCTTGTTTTTGGGATATGAAATCCTTTTTTTATTGGGATTGCCGATAATATAAGGCTTGTTTTGATTCATCTTATGTTAGATGATTTGGTTATCTCTTTTGGAGGTATTTGTGGTACTTTATCATCTTGTATGTTCATTATCATTTAGTTTATCTAACTGATTTGTTTAGCTAGACTGACCCGTGTATTTTATACTCGGGTCAGACCGAGATGTTTCAGGTTAGGTGCTTTGGACTTAGCCTATTTTGCTTCCGCATGGACTATTCCTCTAGATCCTTATTGTTATAGCTTTTTGTGTAGTCCTTTTTGTTTGTAACTCTGATGTGTACTCTATTGACTTGTCTGTATATTGTGGTTTTCTTTACCACTGGACATGTATCATTTTGTAAACGCTGTGATGTATCTGTATATGTGAAAAAGTTTGTGATGATCTACCATTCTGTGATGTGTATTACATTTGAGTTGTTATATTTTATTCTGATAGATCCTCAGCCACCTATGGCTTTGTATTAAGTATGTATTGGATATGTCGATCCACTTGAGTAAGAAGTGGTATTTTCGGTGTATTCAATAGATAATTAAGACAAGGCTATAGATGGTCGCTCCTAACCAGCTCTATTCTTCGCATTAGCAGACGGTGTTACCTTGTAATACTCTTTGCTAATGTGGGTCTCGGAGTGGGGCGTTACAGTACCAACGAAACTTCGAGGTACATTCCGATACCTCAAACCATGGTGTATGCATATGATACACACACACTCTCTTACACAGTATGAACACTCTAATGCATGACACTTTAGATTACAAAAATTCTATGACCCCATTATTGATAATACCCATGAAATTTATGATAGAAACTAGTGATAAAGTCTTTTACCTTCTTGGCAACATTTTCAATCATTGCACATCCAAGATCAAGATTTTCGTTTATTAGAATTTGCACTGTATGATCCATGTAGTCATTGTTCACATTTAAGGCTTGGAGGTAAATACGAAGATGATTTGATAATGCCACTTGATCCTGCAAAGCACACAAATATTACATATAAACATACATATGTCATGTACTTGTGTGTGTGTGTGTGTGTTCATTAGTAAAAAGATCAATTTAAGAAGAGTATTAGAAGTAGGCCGACAATATAAAACAAATTAAAGATATTAAATATTCAATGTATTTTAATTATTTCTTTTTAGCTTTATTGGGGTTATTATAAATTCAGACTTTATATATTATACTAAATGAGAACATTACTTAATAATTGGAAAACAACATTTTTACAAAATCTAAAGTTGGGATAACAATTAAAGAAAGGAGTGAAATATAGCAATATATGTATATACCTTGCAAGTAATATGTACTAAACTCCCAACTAGAGTGGCAGCCATTAAGCATGTAGTTCGTGATACAACATTTTCATCCGTCTCCATCACATAATCCTATAATTAGCCAATAAGCACCTAATACAGTTTAAGAAAAAGTAATAAGCAGATGACCTTTAGGAGTAACTCCTCTGTGGTCTGACTTGTTGTAGTAACACTTCTCTGTATAACAGTAGAGACTATCTTTGAGATTGCCTTATCCATAGCCATTTGCATGATCCTGCCACAAACATACTAATACAATATACGATATAACACGATAAGATAAAAGTGTAAATGAAGCTGTGATATTGTAAATAAAATTAACATATCACGAAGAATGGGTGAACTTGAGGGCCTAGACTCATAAGCTTGGGGTTAATTCTAATATAAGATTCAGAATTAGGAATTATAGGCAAAAACTACAAGAACATCAAATTATGGTGCTTAGTTTAATAAACAGGTATGTGACATAATTAGAAAACAAGAACATACTAAAAAGACAAACAACCTGATCCTGAGCAAATGGTGCTTGTGATGCTGCCTCCTAAGTCAATCCTTGGGCAGAAGGAACACGCTCAGGTACAACTAATGGTCCACCTTTTGCTTCCTCAATTAATGGAGTGGGAACAGGATGTAGTGGAGCAGTATACTACAATCATTTACTTACAATTTACTTCCTAGTTCTATTAACAAATTAAGTACTCAACAAAAATTATCTTCAACAGCAGACGATTTTCATATGATTAAATTTAGTACCAATAATATATAAACTATATATCTTGAGAGTGAAGGAAAAAACATCAATGGTTCAATAAATTAGAACTGGAGTCAAAGAGTTAGAAAGAATACCAATGAAAAGTTGCGGTTCATCAAAAATATTAACAGAATAAATTCTTACAAATTGCCTCATACTTCCTTCAGTAGTTAATATGCAAAATTTGGACTTTATTTAGGGGAAAAAAAAGAAAGAAACACATCTCTAATATTCATACACGAACATCACATCACAACTACATGACTAGATGAAATTTCTTATGAATTGCAAGGTCCAATAGCAAGTTTAAAAAGCAGCAGGCAATTGATTTTGTAAAATACATATCATTTCGAAAGACTACATGTTCACTATGTAGAATCACTGTTCAGATTTTAACTCTATAACAAAGCACAAATCAATAGGGATAACATAAGTTAAAGCTAAAATTGAAGTAAATACCTAATTTGAAATTAAAAATTAGGTTGCAATCAATTTTTGAAATAGAACTCAAGCCCTAATCTTCTTTTGTCTTCGTCAAATCGGTTGGAAATAAACAACAGAGGCGGTGGCGGAATGACAAAGGCGGTAGTAGAAAATGGTGGTAGAACAACGGAGGTGGTAGTAGAAGGCGGTGGCAGAACAACGGAGGCTGTTGTAGAACGGCGGAGGCGGTGGTAGAACAATCGAAGAGGCGATAACCCTAAAACGATAGAGGAAATAAAATATAAGGTGAAATGTTAACCGTTGTTAATCGTGAGAAATGGGATAAATAATAATATAAGATAAAATTACAATCTTACCCATGTTATTTTCAATTATTTATGAAATTACCGGAATTGGTAACGGTAATAACTATGAAAAATGTTTATAATGGAAATATCTATAAGGAATTTGTCACGGTTATTACCATTACAAACTTAAAGAAGAAAAGTGTTACAAAATGGGCTATTTGGTGTAGTGCACGGTACAAAATAATCTTGCTAAATTGCCTGGTCGGTAGTAAATAAAATATGTAAGCACAGAAAGAACCAGCCAGGCCCAACTACGAGTATCACATAGCACAACAGATGTAACATAACCAAACTTAAAAACATCCTAACTAGGCACCAGTACAATGACAAAACCAACCAATTAACTCAGGAAAAAAACCATGAGTGGGTGGGGAGAAAATGAATTACGGTTAGCAGCTAAAATCTCCTCATTGTTCGCACCATTTTCACCATCATTGCAGAGAACTAGTTCATCATCTAAAAGTCTGTAGTAGAGCTCTCGTTCATCTGTCTCAACGTTTGAGACCCATTTTGAGAATATCTTCCAACAGGAATGATAGCACAACTCACTTTCCTTATGACTCCATGTCTCAGCTTTCGTGCAGCGGACAAACGGCACACCTTTACACAGATTTTCAGCAAGCTTAATAGCAATACAGTCAGCACTAGAAGGGTTTGATTGAAGAGTGGTTACAAATTTCAACTTCAGGCTAGTGATAGGGGACTGACAACACATTGTTGGAATCTATAAACGGATCCGACGATGCATGGATAGGAGAGGATGGGGACGACACATAGGTGGTACGGATGGAAGTGGATGCATGAACATCTAGACATGGAGGGCCATGCAAAGTAGGAACCGGGATGAGTGGGCTAGCAGTCGAGGCGGAAGGAGAAATGGGCGAGGGTGCAATAGAAGCAATAGGGGCATGTTGAGTGCTAAAAGAAGGAGAACCGAGACAGTTAGAATCAGTAGGATCGAAGCAAAGGATTGAAGCTTTGGCCAGACAGCGCTTGGATGGAGGTTTTGGGAGGGGATTGTTAGGAGGGAGGTTCGATAGCAGTACACCAGAGTGAGAACAAGAGGAGATTATGTGGCTAAAGGAGTGACAATAATCGTAAATTTGTGGCTTCCATATGGCCCCAAAGATAGACGAGAACTAGATAAGTAGATTATGTAGCTATTACAGAAGAAGTTTATTTGCCATGGTACTTCGAAATGGGGAGCACCGGTTATCTTGCCACCAAGGCAGACAGCTCTTTAAGACTATGTGTCGACTATCGAGAAGTTAACAAAGCCAACCAAGAAGAATAAGCATCCCTTGCCTAGAATAGATGACTTATTCGACCAGCTTGTTGGAGCCAAAATCTTTTCTAAATTAGACTTAGCCACTGGATTCCACGAATTGATAATAGCCAAAGATAGCAAAGAGAAGACAACTTTTCACACTCTAGACAGACTGTATGAATGGAAGGTAATGCCTTTTGGGTTGATGAATGCCCCTGCATACTTTGTAGATTTGATGTGTGGAGTCTTTAGAGGGCAAAATGAATAAGTTCGTCATAGTATTTGTGGATGATAATCTAGTATTCTCTATGAGTGAAGGTGAGCGTGGAACCACTTAGGGGAGATACTAGAGACATTGAGAAGGCACTAACTAAAAGCCAAATTTTCAAAGTGTCATTTTTGGAGAAAAGAGGTAAGGTTTCTCGGGCATATTGTCTCCGAGAAGGAATTGTTAGCCGATCCTACAAAAGTGAAAGCTATTCAAGGTTGGAAGATTCCTTAAAACGCTACAGAAGTTAGGAGTTTTCTTGGATTAGCGGGTTACTATAGAAAGTTCATCAAGAAATTTGCACAGATAGCAGTATCGACTCGCTTAACCAAGAACAACTCAGTTTTCATATGGGATAAGAAATGCATGAGAGCCTTTGAGAAGTTGAAGGAGCTATTAACCAGTGCACCTGTATTAATGATCCCAGATGGATCGAAGCCTTTCATTGTTTACACTGACATATGATATGGGGTTAGGGCCTGTTCTTCTACAGGGGAAGGGGTTAGCCTATGCAAGCAGACAATTAAAGGACCATAAAAAGAGGTATCTCATGCATTATTATATAATAAGCCATGCCCATCATCCTATTAAACATATGTTATTCAGGAAGGGAAATCAGGATTCAATGAAGATAAGAAGTTCCTTAATACAATATATAGAAAAGTACTAATTAACAAGATTTTAGCATAAGAGTTAAGATCCAAATTTATCAAGACTAGACCGGCGACTTCACATTTGATTCAAGGTATAATTGTTCTATTTTTTAGAATAAGTTATAAGATTTTGTTAGGATTCTTTAGAGACCGTAGTTCATGACCTAATCATATTGTATGTCACTTCATATGTATTTTGGTTTTTATAGGTCTCAGTTTTACATAACAACCACTTCAATTGCAAATGCAACATGCACATGCCTCTACCCCTGCTCCAAGGTCTACTTCAATGTCATCTAGCCTAGATTTTAAATCCTTTGTGTTATTTTAGTACGCATCACATTTTTATGTTTATTTAGGCCTGAAGTACAATATTTTGTAACTATGTTAAAATCCTATGAATGGTGTGAATATAGAAATCATTTTGCTTTTCTAAATGTGAATCTTTTGTATTATTTTTAGTAAATATGAATGATTTTGGTTTTTATCAGTGCAATGTTGGTTTCAATTACAAGATGATATTAAATTTACATGTGTTGTTTCAATTGCAAGATGATATTAAATTTACATGTGTGTTATAGTAGCGTCGGTATTTTTTTCTCCATTTGAATTTTTTAACAATGGGAACAAAAATTGTAAAAGACCTTTTACAATGTGGAAAAAACAATTGTAAAAGACTTATTACAATGGAATTACAGTGGGAAAAAATAATTTGTAAAATTCCTATCACAACGGGCCAAAATATCTGTAAAAAAACTTTATTACAATGTTATCCTGCAACGGTCATAAATAGTTGAAAAAAGCTCCAACCCTATGACAACTTGGCCTAATACGACTTTTTCAAAACCCTTGTAAAAGAGATATTACAATGATCCTTGCAAGTTGCAAAATGGGTTTCTTTTAGTGTCGAATATGACGGGTTGTTATACTCTCTCGTATACTTTAAGAATAGATTCAAGGACAGGTATGGTGATAGCGCATGGAGTTATACGGAGGACGAACGAGAGTCTTATGCTTTTCTCATATTAGTATTATGTGGAGCTACTACTTATATTACATTGTATATTCTATGAGTTATTAGCACTTTTTTTATATCTAGAGACAATTTTTCATTATGTAGTCATTTATTGTATATATATATATACCAATATCTCTTTTGATGTTTGGTTACATTACAATCTAACATTGGTTTGATGTGGTTAATCTGTGTTCATTCAATCATACCATCGTCTCCTCTGTTTATATCTATGTTCTATATTATACTTTATGTATACGCTATAAAATATATGACATATTATTGGGTTTTTTTGTCCTATCCATGGTGAACTCTCCATCTACCGAGTATCAAACAACGTAGGATGTCCTACATACCGCTACTGTAGATGGAGGAGGAATCGCACATCGTAAAGTTTTCTCGGCTCTTCCTTTTGTGTACCTTGTCTTACAATTGAGAACTTCCTTGCCTAGCCTCAATCAATCCCCTTAGTATCACTAACAACACCTCCAACTAGTCCCTCACTCAAGGATTTCGCTTTTGGGACTTTTCTTCCCATGATATTGTCACCCTTCATTCCTCCTTCCTCTAAGGACGATGCTTCCTCCTCTTTGAGTTAGATATTCAGTGACCTTTTAGTTTGGAATGAGGTAGCGTTTCGCAAGTGAAATGAGATTCTCTCTTGCTCATGACCACTTCTTCAATTGTATAACCGATGAGCACGATCCACAGTGGTTGATGATAAATGAGTATTCTACTCGGCAAGACTAGCTACAATGCTAAGGTGGCGTTTGGCTGAAATTGAGTTTTTTGTTTTGAGTTTTCAACCTTAATTACAAAATATGAGAGAAGTGGAGAGACGACGGATGTGATGGAATGTAACACCCTTAATTTTATTGACATTATTCAGGAGATTTAATTAGAATAAATTAAATAGAATAATGTAGATAAGGAGATTGAGCTTGATTAATAATTTAGGTGGTCGTGCTTATTTAAAATCTAATGAACTTGTATAAATGGTTAGGAAATTAAACATAAAGGCATTAGGGTAAATAACCATATTTCCCACCCTTATACCATTCTCATTGGGTGATACACGTTCATTTTACTTAAAAACAAAATTTTATAACCGTGAGAAGCAAGGCCGGCCATTAGGAAGAAGAGAAGAGAAAATCAACTTAAAGCTTAGGATTCAAGTTAGAAGGAATCAATCTCAACCAAACTTCAATTTCCTTATCTAATCTAGGGTGAATAATAATTTCTACATCTCTATTTTAGTTTTATGATAATATGGTTTTGGATTTTAGGGTAAATCTGTTTTTATGATATATTGAATGATGATATGCTTGAATCATGATTTATATGGATTAAACAAGTTTGCTAAAAAGGAGATATATACGGTTTTAGGGTAAAACCGAGATGAAATGATTTTTAAATGCCATAGGAAAATTTTATTTTATAGAAAACATGATTTTGGAGATGGGTTTCAGTTTCCATAATTTTCTGAATTTATGTGTATTTTATATTAATTTTCTCATGAAGAAAATGATTTATTGGGTTATAAATTATTTACGGCTAAAATAATAATTATTTGGGTTTGAAATTTTTATATGTTGGAAAACATATTGAAATAGATTTTCTGGGATTTTTCTAGATTTTTTCTAAGTTATTTGATGAATATATAAAATTATTTAAGTTATGGGACTCAAATGTTTTATATATTTAACTAAGGAGAAGAGGCATTTTATAAAATAAAATAATTATTTAATTCTGAAAAATAGTGGCAGCACTTTTCTGAAAAGTATTTTCTAACCAATGAGAATTTGACAAATAAAGGCAGGTTAGTTGAAAATTATCCTATTTAAGTTAAAAACAAAGAAATCATACTTTTGGCATGTTTCGGCCAATTCTGATATTAAACCTTCCGACCAAGACCTTCCGACAAGGTCGAGAGGTTCAAAGCTTTCGACGAGGTCAAACCAATGAATATGGTATCAAGTTACTTGGTATTTAATGAATTGGACAGAGTCGAAGGGTTCTTAGTCGAAAGGTTGGTTGCCAAATGGGTTGAAGTACGTTTGTTTTATAAGCCAAAAGATCACCTGCTTTGCTTTCGAATAAGAGCTTTCGACTTGGTTGCTTTCGACTAGGTCAAATGTTGAAAATAAAGGTTTTAAACTTTTCAACACAGTCGAAAGGTTACTGCCGCTTTTGTTTGGTTCTATTTTGAACCTTTCGATAAAGACGAAAGGTTTACTTGTTTTAAAACTAGCTGCTTCTCCATGCTTTCGAAAGGAGGCTTTTGACTTAGGTGATTTAACCTTGTTTTATAAATTGAAGTGTAACCCAAAGCTTTCGAAGGAGTTATTTTAAAGGCTAAAGCCTATTGTTTAAAAGTTAAGCTTTAAAGTTTTCGAAGCAGACATTCCGACAAAGTCGAAAGGTAGCTTCCAATGAAGTCGAAAGGTTTTCAAAAGAAGAATTTCCATATGTTTTAGATTGAACCAAGTAAGCTTTCGAAAGTTTTATGTTTAAAAGGTGATTGCTTTCAAAAGGTTTGCTTTCCAATGGTTTTAAAAGGTTTGCTTTCCAATGGTTTTGAAAGGTTTACTTACAAATGGTTTGGAAGTTAGGTTTCCACTCTTACTTAATGATACTTCAACTAAGTCAAAAGGTTTCAAAGGAGGGGTTTTAAAGTATTATAAAGGTTGGAACCTATTGTTCTAAAATTTATGGTTTATGCTTTCAAAGGGGTCGAAAGGTTGCTTTCGAAAGGGTCGAAAGCAAAGCTTTCGAAGGGGATACTTTCAAAGGGGTTGGAAAATTGTTTTCTTTTAACCTCAAAAAATAAGTGTTGTTTAACCTTGGGGATACCGGGGTGGGTTTAATGAATTCAACACAATAGTTGAGACTATCAACACTTATATGATTTGACAATCATTAAGGATACTAATGTAAATTATAAATGGATATAACCTAAATTAGGGACACTAATGGAAATAGGGTTAATCATGTGGATAGCATGAGATAATTAGATTCATGTGGATAGCATGAGTTAAATGGTCATGTGATGGGTTCATAGTTATCCTAGGAAAACTATGGGATGTATGATGGATAATCAACATCAAGTTGGAGATGGATAGCCTCCATATGATTGAAGAAGGGTTCGTAGTAATTCTGGAAAAACTATGGGATGGTTGATGGATAGTCAACATCATGTTGGGGATGGATCGTCTCCATATGTTAGATGAAGGGTTTATAGTTATCCTAAGAAAACTATGAGATATGAGATGGATAGTCGACATCCACTTAAGGAAAATGAAAATGGGATGGATAGTCCCTCTTTGAGGCAAATTAAAATCTAATAGGGGATGGGGAAATCCTAAATGTTTGTAAGTATGCATACCATCATAATATTTTGAAAATGTATATTTTAACCATTGTGGGTGCAGGAATACAGAATATGGTTTTATAAAAGGTTTATGATACTAGTGAGGGAAAAACCCGTTCCGCTAAGTGACGTGGTCTCACTAGATATCTAAAAGGATTGAAATGTTAGATTATTATTCATACCAGGCTTTATGTCTGACTCAAAGTTTTTGTTTTCCCCTTAAACTCTCGGGTACTCAATTGATTTTGAGTAGTTTAAGGTTTAGAGTTTTCAGGTTCTCTTCTTAGACGAATAAAGCTTCTGGAGGCGTGCAGAAGACAGATAGATATTTAGTGTTCTCTTTCCGCTGTGTGTCTTGTTTGAAAAGGCATATTATTAGCCTTACTATGTACTCTGATCAACCAAGGGGGCATCCTCATATGTCGCTCTCGGCGTAATTGTAATAATTATATTTTGTTGAACGTGGTTAACGTAGTTTTGGGATTATGTAATGAACTTGAAATTTTTTGATTTGAATGTGGAAATATGTTTTTTTGAATCGTGAAGTTTTTTCCATATTTCTGTGATCTGTGTATCAATGTATCTATCACCACCGTGTTTGGACGATGAAGATTAATAACTATGGATGACTGCAGCATCCGTAGCCGTTAGTTTTGAGCCTCTAAGTAGGGGGATGCTACAAGTTGGTATCAGAGCATGGGTTTATGAAACTTTAAAGTAAAACCTAAAAGTTTTTTTTTCAAACATAATCCAATAAATTTAAAAATAAGATCGGGGTTTAGGTTAACGCTATAATAACGTACTTGTATTTGATATATAGGTATATATCTAAGTACGTATTCCCCTTTCTCTTAGAACATTCTTCTGTATCTTACTAAGGCTCGTATGTAGATATATGAGAAAGCAGATATGGAGGCAAGAAACGGAAGAGGAAATCTAAGTGGAGGAAGCACCACTACTAATAGAAATGCTCGACCTAATACTCGAAGAAACCAAGGTCGACAGGCTAATGCTAACCAAAATTCTAAGGCCAATGTAGGTGCTGGAAATCCGCCAGTAGATGCGGGGATGGTGTATCAGTTGTTGGCTAATCTTTTGCAAGCGGGAGCTGCTGGTAATGTTGGTGGAGCTAATCCTGTAGTTCTAGCTGGTTATAATTATGCTAAGCTGAGTAGAGACTATATTAGTCTGGGAGGAAAGCCGTTTGTTGGAACGAAAGATGCTGTTGAGGTAGAGAACTGGCTGTTGAACTGTGAGAGGATCTTTAAAGATTTAGGCTTGAATGATGGAGAGAAGAGAAGACTAGCCTTTAGATAGTTGCAGGGGTTAGCGCTTCATTGGTGAAACAGTGTGACGGCCGAAGTGCCAGAGGAAGATTTGAGTTGGGTTGACTTTAGGAGGAGGTTTGAGCAGAGGTTCTTGTCTGAGGTTGCCAAGTTGGCATTGATGAGGAAGTTTATGGATCTTGTCCAAGGAGATATGTCTGTGATCGAGTATGCTGCTAAGTTTGATGAGCTATCTGGATATGGTTATGCTTTGGTTGACACAGATGTCAGAAGGAATGAAAGATTCGTTAGAGGATTAAGGCCAGAGCTAGGCAGAATGACTATGGCCTATATCCAAGAGCCTTATAATGTGGTGGTGGAGATAGCCATTCGCCATGACGAAATGCTTGCTATTTCAGCTAGAGAGAGGCCAATTGAATTCCAGGGTCCTCAGGGGAAGAAGATGAAGTTTTTCAAGAAGAAGGGCGCTCAAAAAGGAGGGGCAGCCAAGAAAGGGAAAGCAGATATAGTTTGCTACAAGTGTGATAAGAAGGGTCACTATGCAAATGAGTACCGTTCGAAAGATGGAAGGTTGGTTGTGGGGAAGTAGAATATGCAATTCCATAATTGCAACCAGATGGGGCATTACAAGAACAAGTGTCCGGAAGCTGCCAAGGTAGGAAAAGGAAAGGTCTTTGCTTTGGAACCATCATCTTCTAGATGGACTGCAGCAGAGAAAAGAAAAACTGTGATGGAAGGTACGCTTTTGATTCAGAATATACCAGTTAGGGTACTTTTCAATACCGGTGCATCACATTCATTTATATCTCAGTATTTGGTTGATAGGTTATGTATAGAACCCACATACATTGTTACTCCTTAAGGGTTGCAAATCCAATAGGAGGTTATGCAACTCTTAGGATGAGATGTGACTAGTTAGAACTTGATTTGTTAGGTCATAAGTTTGCATGTAGCTTGTATGTTTATGATTTCATAGATTTCAGGATCATTTTAGGTATGGATGGGTTGGGTAAGTATGAGGCTAGGATGTTTTGCTAGGATTGGGCAATATCATTAAGGCACCCAGATAGTCATAACCGAATCATCTTCTCAGTGGAGAATTCATGTAGAAGTGTTGGTGCTTTGTTAAGTGCCATGTAGGTTGGAGATGAGCTTAGTCAGGTTCGTGTAGCGAGAGAATTTGCAGATACATTTGAGCCGATTACTGGATTACCCCCGAAATGTGCTGTTGAGTTTCGGATAGACCTTGTACCAGGAGCTGAACCTGCCTGTAGACCACCCAATAGAATGACACCGACATAAATGAAGGAATTGAAGGTGCAGTAAGTGGATCTTGAGGAAAGGAATTTCATTAGACCAAGTAGTTCACCTTGGGGAGCAGCTGCGGTGTTTGTGAAGAAACCAGATGGGTCGTTAAGGATGTGCATCGACTATCATAAGTTAAACGAGAGGACAATTAAGAATAAGTATCCTTTGCCAAGAATCGATGACTTATTTGATCAGTTGAGTGGAGCCAAAGTGTTTTCCTAATTGGACTTGACGACGGGGTTCCATCAGTTGCGAGTGGCGGAGGATAGCATTCCTTTGACGGCATTTCGGACTAGATAAGGATCGTATGAGTGGTTGGTGATGCCATTTGGATTGACAAATGCGCCTGCTTTCTTTGTTGACATAATGAACCGGGTTTGCCAAGAGCACTTGGATAGGTTCGTGTTAGTATTTATAGATGACACTTTAGTGTACTCTAAAGATGAAAGGGAGCATGAGATTCATCTTAGAGTGGTGTTGGAGATGCTGAGGCAGAATCAGCTTAAGGCGAAGTTTTCCAAGTGTCATTTTTGGAAGAAAGAAGTTAAGTTTCTTGGTTATGTGGTTTCAGAAAAGGGATTGTCAGTCGATCCAGACAAGATCGAAGCTGTGAACAAAGGGAAGAGACCAGAAACGGTGACCAAGAACAGAAGTTTTCTTGGAATTGCTGGCTATTACCAGAGATTCATCAAGGATTTCTCGTGGATAGCAGCGCCTTTGATTAAGTTGACTAGGAAGGACGTGAAGTTTTTTTGGTCCGACAAATGTGAGGAAGCATTCCTTAAGTTAAAACATTTGTTGATCAATGCTCCAGTGTTAGTAGTTCCGGATGGTAACCAAGGATTGGTAGTATACATTGATGCATGTGGTACTGGATTGGGAGCAGTATTAATGCAGAGGGGCAAAGTTATTGCTTATGCATATAGGCAGCTTAGACCGCACGAAGTTAGATATCCTCCTCATGACTTGGAGTTGGCGACGGTGATTTTTGCCTTGAAGATTTGGAGGCATTATCTTTTGGGAGAGATATTTGAGTTGTATACCGATCATAAATCATTAAAGTATTTATTCTCTCAAAAGGAGTTGAATATGAGGCAATAGAGATGGCTAGAGTTTTTTGCTGCTTATGATTTAGAGTATACTCCTAGGAAGGGAAATAAGATAGCAGATGCTCTTAGTAGAAAACATAAGAACGTGGTGTTAGCGATGTTGGCAGAATGGAAAGATCTGGAAGCTTTAGCCAGTTGTGGTGTGCGGTTAAGATCGACTGCTAATTCTAGTGGAGGTACTGCCATGTTATCTTGGTTAGAAGTTCGATCAGAGCTAATCGAGAGGATAACTTCTAAGCAAAGAGAAGATCCAGTTTTAGCTAAAAGAATTAGAAGGCTTGAGGTCGGATCAAAGACTGATGACCTAAAGGACTTTAGTCTTGACCAAAGAGGATGGCTGAGAAAGAAAGGACGGTTATGTGTCCCAGATGTAGAGAGCTTAAGGAGAGAAGTTCTAGAGGAATTTCATTGTTCAAAGTTTACGATTCATCCTGGAGGAACCAAGATGTATCAAGATACGAAGATGATATTTTATTGGGAATGCATGAAGAGGGATGTCGGCTTGTGGGTTAGGCAGTGTGTTAACTGTCAACAAGTGAAGGCCGAACATCAGAAGCCAAGTGGGTTACTTCAGCCTTTAGATATTCCAGTCTGGAAATGGGATTCGTTACCAATGGATTTTATAGACGGGTTGCCATGGCCAAGGAGAGGAAATGAAAGCATATGGGTTATTGTGGATAGATTGACTAAGAGTGCCCATTTCGTTCCAGTAAAGTCAACTAGGACGACACCTATTTTGGCGAAGTTATTTATGAAGAATGTGGTTAAACTACATGGGATTCCTAGTAGTATTGTCAATGATAGGATCTGTTCTATAGGCTCGTACTACTTTATCCTTATAACTTAAGGAGGAAGGCAACTCAGTCTGGTTGATGACATGTGTGTCTGCTTATGCACTTGGCGGGTGCAGCATGATAGGGGGTTCTCGCATTTGGGTTTGGTAGCGAGCGGATGACTCTTACTCCTACATGTCCCGCGGGGTTGGTGCAGTCGAGAGGCTGGAGGTTTTTGTTTACTAGAGAGTTCTAAAAGAGTCTACAAGAAGCTTTAGGAACCAAGCTCAACATGTGTACCGTTTATCATCCATAGACAGATGGGCAAACAGAAAGAGTTAACAAAGTCTTGGAAGATTTGTTAAGAGCTTTCGTATTGGACTTTGGTAGATCTTGGGAAGATCACCTACATTTGATTGATTTTTCCTATAATAATAGCTATCAGACTAGTATAGGAATGAAGCCTTTTGAAGATTTGTATGGAAGGCCATGTAAATCACCATCATGTTGGTTAGAGACTGGAGACAAATTGGTCTTAGGTCCGGATTTGGTTAGGGAGGCGTCGAAAAGATTAAGTTAATAAGAGGACGGATGAAGGAAGCTCAATCCAGGTAGAAGAGTTACGCGGATAAGAGGCGTAAAGACCTAGAGTTCTCAGTAGGAGACATGGTTTTCATTAATGTATCACCGATGAAGGGTGTGGTACGATTTGGAAAGTTGGGAAAGCTGGCCCCAAGATATGTTGGACCATTCCAGATTATAGAAAGGATTGGAAAGCTCGCATACAAAATAGAGTTGCTAGGAAGTTTCGTAGGTGTTCATAATGTATTCCATGTGTCTCATCTTCTTAAGTATGTACATGATCCAGAGTTTACCATTCCTCAGACTGAGTTGGAGGATTTGGTAGTAGAGCCTGATTTGACTTTTGTTAGACACCTAGTTCGGATTGTAGCAAGGGATGAGAAGAGATTGAGGACCAAGACAGTCAAGTTAGTGAAAGTCCAGTGGAGCGACAATGAGAAAGACTATACTTGGGAGACAGAAGATAGGATTCGAGAGGCTTATCTTGATCTGCTTTGATGGTATGTCTATAATAGATTTATATAGATTGTTGTCAGAGTGGTGGGCAAGTATGGTTGTTAGGAGATGTTACAGATGATTGTTGTGTTTGTTAATTAGTCCATACTGGACGAAATTCTTTAAGGAGGGGAGCTTGTAACACCTCTAATTTTATTGACATTATTCAAGAGATTTAATTAGAATAAATTAAATAGAATAATGTAGATAAGGAGATTGAGGTTGATTAATAAATTAGGTGGCCATGCTTATTTAAAATCTAATGAACTTGTATAAATGGTTAGGAAATTTAACATAAGGGCATTAGGGTAAATAATCATACTTCCCACCCTTGCACTATTCTCATTAGGTGATACACGTTCACTTTACTTAAAAAACAAAATTTTATAACCGTGAGAAGCAAGGCCGGCCATTAGGAAGAAGAGAAGAGAAAATCAACTTAAAGCTTAGGATTCAAGTTAGAAGGAATCAATCTCAACCAAACTTCAATTTCCATATCTAATCTAAGGTGAATAATAATTTCTACCTCTCTATTTTAGTTTTATGATCATATGGTTTGGGATTTTAGGGTAAATCTGTTTTTATGATATATTGAATGATGATATGCTTGAATCATGATTTATATGGATTAAACAAGTTTGCTAAAAAGGAGATATATACGGTTTTAGGGTAAAACCGAGATGAAATGATTTTTAAATGCCATGGGAAAATTTTATGTTATAGAAAACATGATTTTGGAAACGGGTTTCAATTTTCATAATTTTCTGAATTTATGTGGATTTTATATTAATTTTCTTGTGAAGAAAATGATTTATTGGGTTATAAATTATTTACGGTTAAAATAATAATTATTTGGGTTTAAAAATTTTATATGTTGGAAAACATATTGAAATAGATTTTTTGGGATTTTTCTAAGTTATTTGTTGAATATATAAAATTATTTAAGGTATGAGACTCAAATGTTTTATATATTTAATTAAGGAGAAGTGACATTTTATAAAATAAAATAATTATTTAATTCTGAAAAATAGTGGTAGCACTTTTCTGAAAAGTATTTGTTAACCAATGAGAATTTGACAAATAAAGGCAGGTTAGTTGAAAATTATTCTATTTAAGTTAAATCAAAGAAATCATACTTTTGGCATGTTTCAGCCAATTCTGGTATTAAACCTTCCGACCCAGACCTTCCGACAAGGTCGAGAGGTTCAAAGCTTTCGACGAGGTCAAACTAATGCATATGGTATCAAGTTACTTGGTACGTAATGAATTGGACAGAGTCGAAGGGTTCTTAGTCGAAAGGTTGGTTGCCGAAGGGGTTGAAGTACATTTGTTTTATAAGCCAAAGGATCACATGCTTTGCTTTAGAGTAAGAGCTTTCGACTTGGTTGCTTTCGACTAGGTCAAATGTTAAAATATAGGTTTTAAACCTTTCAACACGGTCGAAAGGTTACTGCTGTTTTATCACTATTTTTTTGAAACCTTTCGACATAGTCGGAAGGATACTGCCGCTTTTGTTTGGTTATGTTTTGAACCTTTCGATAAAGATGAAAGGTTTACTTGTTTTTAAACTAGCTACTTCTCCATGCTTTCGAAAGGAAGCTTTCGACTTAGGTGATTTACCCTTGTTTTATAAATTGAAGTATAACCCAAAGCTTTCGAAGGAGTTTTTTTAAAGGCTGGAGCCTATTGTTTAAAAGTTAAGCTTTCGAAGCAGACCTTCCGACAAAGTCGAAAGGTAGCTTCCAATAAAGTCGAAAGGTTTTTAAAAGAAGAATTTGCACATGTTTTAGATTGAACCCAGTGAGCTTTCGAAAGGTTTATGTTTAAAAGGTTGATTGCTTTCGAAAGGTTTGCTTTTCAATGGTTTCGAAAGGTTTGATTTCAAATGGTTTGGAAGTTAGGCTTCCACTCTTACTTAATGATACTTTAACTATGTCGAAAGGTTTCAAAGGAGGGGTTTTATAGTATTATAAAGGTTTGAACCTATTGTTCTAAAATTTATGGTTATGCTTTCGAAGGGGTTGAAAGGTTGCTTTCGAAAGGGTCGAAAGCAAAGCTTTCGAAGGGGATACTTTCGAAGGGGTTGGAAAATTGTTTTCTTTTAACCTCATAAAATAAATGTTGTTTAACCTTGGGGATACCGGTGTGGGTTTAATAAATTCAACACAATAGTTGGGAATATCAACACTTATATGATTTGACAATCATTGGGGATATTAATGTAAATTATAAATGGATATAACCTAAATTAGGAACACTAATGGCAATAGGGTTAATCATGTGGATAACATGAGATAATTAGATTCATGTGGATAACATGAGTTAAATGGTCAAGTGATGGGTTCGTAGTTATCCTAGGAAAACTATGGGATGTATGATGGATAATCAACATCAAGTTGGAGATGGATAGTCTCCATATGATTGAAGAAGGGTTCATAGTAATCATGGAAAAACTATGGGATGGTTGATGGATAGTCAACATCATGTTGGGGATGGATAGTCTCCATATGTTAGATGAAGGGTTTATAGTCATCCTAAGAAAACTATGAGATATGAGATGGATAGTCTACATCCACTTAAGAAAAATGAAAATGGGATGGATAGTCCCTCTTTGAGGCAAATTAAAATCTAATAGGGGATGGGGAAATACTAAATGTTTGTAAGTATACATACCATCGTAATATTTTGAAAATGTATGTTTTAACCAATGTGGATGCAGAAATGCAGAATATGGTTTTATAAAAGTTTTAGGATACTAGTGAGGGGAAAACCCTTTCCGCTATGCGGCGTGATCTCACTAGATATCTAAAAGGATTGAGATGTTAGATTATTATTCATATCAGACTTTATGTCTGACTCGAAGTTTTTGTTTTTCCCTTAAACTCTCGGGTACTCAATTGATTTTGAGTAGTTTGGAGTTTAGGGTTTTCAGGTTCTTTTCTTAGATGAATAAAACTTCCAGAGGTGTGCAGGAGGCAGATATATATTTAGTGTTTTCTTTCTGCTATGTGTCTTGTTTGTGTTGGGCATGTTTTCACCGAACCAAAGAGGGGAGGTAAGTCCTCGCCGAACCAGGGTAAACCAGACCATCCACCAAACCAACTCCTTCCACTCAATCCACCGAATCAACCTCCTTCCCATGCCTGCCGAATCAACTCCACCGGTCCACCCACTACCGAATCAACTCCACCAGTCCACCCACTACCGAATCAACCTACTTTCCATGCCTGCCGAATCAACTCCACCGGTCCACCCACTACCGAATCAACTCCACCAGTCCACCCACTACCGAATCAACCTACTTCCCATGCCTGCCGAATCAACTCCACCGGTCCACCCACTACCGAATCAACTCCACCGGTCCACCCACTACTGAATCAACCTACTTCCCATACCATTGAACCAACAGGTTCCCCTACCTACCGAACCAAATCCCACCAGACCAAGGCGTTCCGGGCCAACTTTGCCAGGCCAGATTGTATCAGCCCAGGCCCACCAGCAGCTATATACATCCAAGACCCCTACCCCCAGCCTCACTCTATAAATAGAGGGGCAGGGGTACAACAATGGAGGACAAGTTTGAGAGCTCAAGCACGGATAGAACTTTCAAACAACTTTCATATACTTGTATCAAAGCTTTATACTTGTAATTTGAATAGAAAAGGAGAATAACATATAAAGTGGACGTAGGCACATTCTGGCCGAACCACTATAAATCTGCGTGTCTTTTACAGTTTAGTCCCTGCTTTTCATATATTTGCATAAATCACCCAAATCACTAAGAACAACATAAAATCAACTAAATCATACAACTTGGAGGTGTTTGTCCATTTTTTGTGCAAACATTTTTGGTGCTTTCACTGAGAGCTGAAAGCTCGAAGCTTCAGCTTCTTCCACTTAACCTTCTTCCTAACAGCGTCGTTCATTGCTTGGAAAACATGCCTCCCAAGCAGAAGAAAGATGTTAACAAAGGAAAAAACATCGCAACCAGCAGTCTTCCAGATCCAGTAAGTCGTCCCCTTCCAGCAGCAGTACCAAATGAAGGTCAGGAAAATCCGACAACCCCTGCCACAGAACAGCCTGCAGCAATTACTAGAGCAGATCTAGACAGGGTTGTGGCTGAAGTGACTAGCCGCTTCACATCCCAGCAGGAAGCCTTGGTGGACCATCTCATGTCACGCTTAAGGGATGCTGAAGAGTTCAACCACAACACTGAGTCATGGGGTGAGTCCTGGTCTGGAGGATCTCAGAGACAGCAAAGATCTTCCTTCTTCGAAGGGGCTAACAACAGAAGCGGCCATGGTAGGAGCCGAGACCGAGCACATCCCGAAGTTAGGCCTGAGGAAACGCTTGGAACCGAGCCCAACGGGGGAGGTACCGGGCGGAGGTCAACTGTAGTTGAGCCGGTCGTACTGCCTAACCATGGAAACACCAATGAACAGGGCCGAGCTAGAGTCCAGCCCGAAGTTAGACCCGAGGAAGTGCTTAGATCAGAACCCAGCAGGGGAAGATCAAGGCAAGGGCCAACTGTAGCTGACCCTAACATGCTCCCAGAAGACCAGAGGCAGCCATTGGAAAATATTAGGAATGATAGACGATACCATCCCTACAGGTCATCCGGACGGAATCAATCCCACAGAACAGAACCAAACTCATTCCTATCTGCTCCAAATTCTGATGAAAGGATGGCACGCTTGTTCAAAGAGTGCGTCCAACGGGATCAAAGAGATCGAGGGATAGGTGCTAGGGTAACCAGCCCTTTCGCCCGCAATATCGAAATTGCTATCACCCCCCGAGAATGGAAGAAGCCAACAATGGAACCTTACAAAGGAACCTCTGACCCCGTTGTACACTTACAGAGATACACACAGCATATGCTCATGAGCGGGGCAACAGAAGGAGCACTGTGCAAATGCTTTCCACTATTCTTAGCAGATCTAGCTACCTCCTGGTTCTGCCATCTACCCCAAGGATCCATCAGCTCATGGGAGATGTTGAAAGAAAAGTTTATCAGCCAGTTTCGCATTCATGTGGAACAACCCAAGGACGCTTATTCCTTATCCAGTATCAAACAGAAACCTGGAGAGAAGCTGTAACAATATTTAACCCGATTCAATGCCGCAGCGGCCGCAGTCCAAGATGACGATGAGAAGCTTGTCTTAATGGCCCTCTGTAGTGGTGTGCATCCGGATACTAAATTTGCTAGAAGATTGACAAAAGAAAAACCAGCTACTTTACCCGATTTCTTCCATGAAGCCGGGAAATATATGAGGCTTGAAGACGCTGCCACTGAGGGGCAGTCAGGGCAGCAAAATAAGGCAGCTCACGGCAACACGCCCGCTACAGCGAAGGATGTTCGAAGAAATGATTCTAGAGACAATGCTGGGGGCAAGAAGGGAGAAAAGCGCCTATATCGGCCAGGACCGAGATTCGACACTTACACTCCTTTGAATGAAACCGTCGAAAACATCTTCCTTGCCACCCAAGACGAAGTTAGATACAAACGCCCACCATACAAGAAGGAATCAGATAACGCGCAGAAATCTGGAAAGTTCTGCCGCTTCCACGAATCTCACGGGCATGATACCAATGAATGCCATCATCTCCAGGACTTGATTGAAGAACACATCAGAAGGAAGAGGCTGGAACGCTATGTAAAAGGTTAGAACAGGACTCCAGCTCTTGCCAATGAGAAACCAAGGCTACCCTCACCAGAGATAGGCAGAGGAAATCGCAACACTAGCGGCTCCAGTCAAGAGAAGATAGTGGTCCATACCATCTCGGGAGGACCGCACATCGCCGACAGAAGCTGGGCAGAGATGGAAAGATATGGAAAGTCGCTTAGAAACAATGAAGACTGTGTTAATTCTGTTATAGGAGAACGCCACCCAAAGCGGAAAGAGAGTGATGACATCACGTTCAGTAGGCATGACCTAGAGGGAACGCAGTACCCTCACATGGATCCCATGGTTATCTCTGCCCGGCTCGGTCCAGCCGAAGTTTTCCGAATTCTAGTAGACATTGGAAGCTCAGTAAATATCTTATTCAAGCATGCGTTTGACAAAATGAAACTATCAATAAAGGATGTTTCTCCCTGCAATAAACCACTACACGGTTTCACTGGAGATGCGAAGATGCCCCTCGGGCAACTGGACCTCTTTGTTGAAATTGGAAGTCATCCCCGCTCCGTTGTACGGAAACAAAGATTTGTGCTGATAGAAAACCACTCGACCTACAACGCCTTATTAGGAAGGCCAGCCTTGTCTGACTTCCAAATCGTCCTGGCCCCATGGTGCCTAAAGATGAAATTTCCAACGGACAATGGAGTAGGGGAAGTAGAGGGAGACCAGGACGTTGCTCGAGACTGCTATGTAACTGAACTTCGCAACAACCACAGGAAGGATAAAGGGAAGAGTGTAGAGGTTGTCCTCTGCACAAAAAGTTTGGAAGCATAGCAACTAAAGAAAGCCCCTCCTCTTCGATATACCAGCGACCCTTTCAATGAATTAGACACCAGGGACAAAAAGGAGGAGGCCACCGCCGAGCCTGCAGAGGCTATGGAATTTGTATCTGTAGACAAACATGACTCAAGTAGACTATTGAAAATCAGGTCCCAACTAAAAGCAGGGTTGAAGGAACAACTCATTGACTTTCTCCGCCACAACTTGGATGTATTTGCATGGTCACATGCTGACATGACCGGAATCTCCCCTGACATAGCATGCCACGTACTAAACATTGATCCTACCAAGGCGCCCGTAAAACAAAGAAAGAGAAGTATGGGGGCAGAACGATCAGCAGCCCTCGATGAAGAAGTAAAGAATCTACTTGCCAATGACTTCATACGGGAAGCCATCTACCCAGAGTGGATCGCCAACCCGGTACTGGTAAAGAAGTCTAATGGGAAGTGGCGAACATGCATTGACTTCTCCAACTTAAATGACGCCTGCTCGAAGGATTGCTTCCCACTTCCCCGAATCGATCAACTTGTAAACAGCACAGCCGGGCACGAACTCTTATCTTTTATGGACGCATACTCAGGATACAACCAAATTCCCATGCATGCTCCCGATCAAGACCACACTAGTTTCATCACTGACCGGGGTTTGTACTGCTACAAGGTAATGCCTTTCGGACTTAAAAACGCAGAAGCCACCTACCAGCGCCTCGTCAACAAGATGTTTGCAGGGCTAATAGGACAAACTATGGAAGGGTATATGGATGACATGCTGGTAAAGTCAAGGAAAGCCGACGATCATGTAAGCCACCTGGGCGAGATGTTTCAAGTACTTCGCCAGTATGGAATGAAACTTAATCCTCTAAAATGCTCCTTCGGAGTATCATCAGGAAAGTTCTTGGGATTCATCGTCCATGCCAGAGGGATTGAAGCAAACCCTGAACAAGTCCGAGCTCTAAAAGATATCAAAATACCTTCCACTCGAAAGGAAATGCAAAGCCTGAATGGGAAAGTGGCCGCCCTAAGCCGATTCATCTCCAAAGCAACGGACAAGTGCGTCCCCTTCTTCGAAGCTCTAAAGAAAGACAAAGGAAAGTTCGAATGGACTGACGAATGCTTAACCGCTTTCCTTAACTTAATCGAACACCTCCAGAAACCGCCGGTACTCTCGACTCCAAACAAAGGCGAAGAGTTATACCTATACCTTGCTGTATCATCTCATGCTCTAAGCGCTGCTTTGGTAAGAGAAGACAACCGCACGCAGCGGCCAGTATACTTTGTAAGTAAGAGGTTTACAGGGGCAGAAGTCAGATATCCTAAACTTGAGAAGCTAGCATACTGTCTACTAATCGCATCACGAAAACTGCGACACTATTTTCAATCCCATTCCATCAGAGTTCTGACCGATCAACCGCTGAGGCAGGTACTCCATCGTCCCGACACTTCTGGGCGACTACTTAAATGGTGCATTGAACTAAGTCAATATGATATTACCTACCATCCTCGCACCGCCATCAAGGGGCAAGCCATGGCCGATTTCATTGTCGAATTCACTACCAGCGAAAGTGAGGAGCAATCAGAAATAGCAGAAGACATCAAGTGGAACCTCTTTGTGGATGGTGCATCAAACGAACAAGGCTCGGGGGCAGGTGTGGTAATAATTAATCCCAGGGGAAATAAGCTGCACCATGCTATAAGGTTGGAATTCACTGCCACCAACAACGATGCAGAGTATGAAGCAGTGATAGCTGGATTAGAACTTGCCTTAGAAATCGGAGCCAATTCTTTGTGTCTTCATAGCGATTCTCAACTTATTGTTAATCAAATACTAGGAGAATTCCAGGCTCGAGAAGAACGACTCATAGCATATCTAAAGAAGACCAAGTTACTTCTCAGTCGATTGGACCACTACTTAGTCAAACACATCCCTCGGGAAGAGAACCAAGAGGCCGATGAATTGGCAAAGCAAGCCAGCATAAAAGACGGCGCTATTTCCGGAGCAGTAGCCATCTCAAAGCAACTGACCCTAAGTTTTGAGCAAGTGAATCTGATAACTACAACCGAAGAAGCAACTTGGATGACTCCCATCCGAGACTACTTACAAAGTGGCACCCTACCCGACGGGCGTAACGAAGTCAAGAAAATCTTAAGGAAAGCTTCCCGCTACACAATACAAGAGGACACTCTCTATCGGCGTGGCTTCTCTAACCCCTTGTTAAGGTGTGTCGCTGGAAGGGAAGCCAAGGAAATCTTATCCAACATTCATCAAGGAAGCTGCGGAGATCACACCAGAGGGTAGACTTTGGCAAAAAAGATACTCCGATATGGATATTTCTGGCCCACCTTAAGCAAGGACGCCTTAGATTTCGTCAGAAAATGTGACAGATGCCAGAAGTTTGCTAAGATTCCACGACTACCAACCACTGAGATTACTCAAATGACCAGCCCTTGGCCCTTTGCAGTATGGGGAATTGACTTAATCGGCGAACTGCCAATGGGCCGAGGCGGGGCCAAATATGCTATAGTGGCAGTCGAATATTTCACCAAATGGGTGGAAGCAGAACCCCTAAATAAAGTATCATCAGCGAAAGTTATTAACTTCTTGATAAAAAATGTTCTATGCAAGTACGGAGTCCCATTCAAAATTATATCGGACAATGGACTTCAGTTTGACAGCGAGGAGTTTGAAAGTTTGTATGCTCCGATACCAAATGAAAATTTGGTATGCTCTGATACCAAATGAAAATTTGGTATGCTCTGATACCAAATGAAAGTGTGTACGCTTGTGCACACTAATTACGGATCGTGTAATATGGACTAATATATGCGGAATGTTATTTACAATTGCTGTACAAGTAAATATTCAATAGACTAACTATATAGCAATTCACAGATATAGAATAGTAAATGCAGTAAACTGTAAAAATCACACCAGGGATTTTTATACTGGTTCGGACCTCCCGTCCTACGTCCAGTCCCAGACTTCTATCTGGATTTTCACAACCAACTACCTCGCTTCACCCGGAGGAACAGGTTTACAACACCCGAACAGCCGAACGGGATTTCGTGCCTCTTACAACACCGAGGACTTCAACAAAAAACAAATACAATTGCCGTTGACAACTTGTGCTCTTGATAACACTGATTTGTCACTTGTAGTACACCCTTCCTATAATCTTATCCTCAAAGTATGTGAATGATGTTTGTGAAGATTGAAGGAAGTATATTACTTAATTGAATCAAAAGATATGAAATAATTTCAATGATTCAATAAGCAATTGAAATGTTTGAGAGATCAAGACAGAGATCAATAGAATAGAGATTAGAATAATAGAATTGGTTATTCTTTTTATATGGAATAATGATTTCATGATGTTTATATAAGAAATAAACAGTTGTAACCCTTTGTGAAAAGATACAAACAAAGGTCATGATCATTGGTGAAGAGAAAGAGAAGCAACCGTTGAAGAAAAGGAAGTGTCTGTACGAAAGGTTGCTTTCTGTTTGAAAACGGTCGACAGGTCAAAATGGACCAGTAGACAAGAATTTGAATATATATACGTTATGTACACTTGTGCACGTTATCTGTGCATTCTGGGTAAAAACGGTCGACCGCCTTGTTTTAAACCGGTCGACCGGTTTAGCCCAGACTGCACAGTTAATGTGCACTCATACATATATACATTTATATTCAAAGATTGAAGGTATGAGATTATTTGAGGATAGATTTTAACATAAATAACACTACTAACATACCAAATAATCAACCTCTAATGTATGGAGCTCTTTGTGTCTCTTTAAAACAATGAATAACTTCTTTTTGTCGATCACGGCTTATCCCTTTGTCAGAAATCAAAACTCTATAAAAATCTTGACTCAACATTCTCCCCCTTTTTGATTGATGACAACATATATCTGAAGTTCTGAATCTCCCCCTGAATATGTGATCTCCCTGAGATTTTGTCTGTATTCTTTATATATATATATTCCTGCAAATAATTGTTAGCTCTTTCTCCCCCTTTGTCATCGACAAAAAGGAGTAATAGATAATGGAATAATATAGGAATGTATCAACCAGAATATCCACTTTCCTCTTTTCTTAAGTGGGACCTGCAAAAAATAGAATTAAGTCCATGGTACCCACTTTTTATAGGGTCCTAAGAGTTAGGTCTTAGGAGTCCAAACCCATACGGGTCCGGTATCCCCTTTATATATATAATTAGTATTAAGATGTACAGTATTCATGAAATTCTGAATATATTTATTCCTAATCAAATTGTTATTTGTTTTAGGAACCCATATTTTGATAGTCTTGACATTTTTCTTCTGAAATTTCACAACTGGTTTTGGTTTGGAATATAATAAACTAAGATTTTTCTTAGCTTCAGTCTTTTGTATTTTCCTCTTCCTTTCATTACCAAGATGTTTCTTGGTTTCTTGTTTCCTATATCCCAAACCTTGTTTATTTGAAACAGATTGTGAACTTTCAATGATTTTTGTCAAATTTTCTCGACCTTTGTTAAAGTTAGAAACATTTTGAGTTATGTCATCTAACTTAGTTTGTAAGCTCGCCTTTTCTAGGTCCAGATTTTTGACTTTTGCCTTAAGCTCATGATTTTCAATAGTGAGAGCATCATTTTTCTCTTTTTGAGTTTCAATTTCTTGACTCAAAAGAGATAATTGAGAGTCAACATTAGATGATGAATCTTGAAGTTTTTCAAGTTCTTCTTCTAATATTTTCTTCTCGTCTTTTAACATATCTCGTTCAAACTCTACTCTACTCAAATCTGCTTTGGCTACTTTTAATTGACGTTTTATGTCTTTATATTTGACTATCAACTCAGAATTTATATCAAGTAATTCATCAAATGTAGGAATTTGTACCTCATCTTCTGTTGCCATAAAACAAACATTAGCTTGTTCATTCTCCTGATCACTTTCACTTTCAGATGAGGATGAGTCTGAATCATCCCATGTTACTGAGAAGGCTCGTTTCTTTGACTTGTCCTTCTTATGTTTGAATTTATCATTTTCTGACTTCTTCTTTTGTTCTGGACAATCTTTCTGCATGTGCCCCTTTTTGTGACAGTTGAAACATTCTATAGTTGATGAAGATGGTTTGTTTGATCCAGATTTCCTTTTGTTGTAACGACTGGCTTTTCGATATTTTAGGAATTTTTTGAATCCTTTTGCAATGAATGCCAAATCTTCATCTTCAGAATCTGATTCATTTTCATCTTTCTCAGCATGAAATGCTACATTTTTCTTCTCTTCTTTCTGTTCTTTTCTAGCCTGCAAATTTGCTTCATAGGACATTAAATTTCCTATCAATTCATCTGGCTTCATGATGGAAAGGTCATTAGCTTCTTCAATTGCTAATACTTTTCCTTCCCATTCACTAGTCAGAGAATGTAGGACTGTTGAAACAACATCAAAATCTGAATATTTTTGCCCTAATCCGATAAGTGCATGATGAATAGTTTGAAATCTTGAATACATATCATTGATTGTCTCATTCGGTTTCATTTTGAAATTTTGAAACTGACTCTTCAGCATGGCTATTTTGGCTTGTTTAACCTTGTTAGTACCTTCATGAGTGGTTTTCAGCGTTTGCCAAATTTGATATGCAGTAGTGCAGATACTAACACGGTTATATTCATTTTGGTCTAATGCACAAAACAACATATTTATTGCCTTTGCATTTACAGCTGCTGCTGTTTTCTCAGCCGTTGTCCATTCTGAATATTCAGTTGTTGGATTTACTATTTCTTTTTGAGTAGCATTCCAAGCATCATAGCTATTTGATTGCATGAAAAATGACATACGTGTAGCCCAATAGCTATAGTTGAGACCATTAAAGAATGGAGGTCTTTGTGTTGATTGACCTTCCGTGTAAGTGCTAGAGCTAGTGCTTGCGTTATTTGCCATATTACAAGAATATATCAAATAACGGTGTTACGGTTATATGATGACCGTGCTCTGATACCAAATGAAAGTTTGTATGCTCCGATACCAAATGAAAATTTGGTATGCTCTGATACCAAATGAAAATTTGGTATGCTCTGATACCAAATGAAAGTGTGTACGCTTGTGCACACTAATTACGGATCGTGTAATATGGACTAATATATGCGGAATGTTATTTACAATTGCTGTACAAGTAAATATTCAATAGACTAACTATATAGCAATTCACAGATATAGAATAGTAAATGCAGTAAACTGTAAAAATCACACCAGGGATTTTTATACTGGTTCGGACCTCCCGTCCTACGTCCAGTCCCAGACTTCTATCTGGATTTTCACAACCAACTACCTCGCTTCACCCGGAGGAACAGGTTTACAACACCCGAACAGCCGAACGGGATTTCGTGCCTCTTACAACACCGAGGACTTCAACAAAAAACAAATACAATTGCCGTTGACAACTTGTGCTCTTGATAACACTGATTTGTCACTTGTAGTACACCCTTCCTATAATCTTATCCTCAAAGTATGTGAATGATGTTTGTGAAGATTGAAGGAAGTATATTACTTAATTGAATCAAAAGATATGAAATAATTTCAATGATTCAATAAGCAATTGAAATGTTTGAGAGATCAAGACAGAGATCAATAGAATAGAGATTAGAATAATAGAATTGGTTATTCTTTTTATATGGAATAATGATTTCATGATGTTTATATAAGAAATAAACAGTTGTAACCCTTTGTGAAAAGATACAAACAAAGGTCATGATCATTGGTGAAGAGAAAGAGAAGCAACCGTTGAAGAAAAGGAAGTGTCTGTACGAAAGGTTGCTTTCTGTTTGAAAACGGTCGACAGGTCAAAATGGACCAGTAGACAAGAATTTGAATATATATACGTTATGTACACTTGTGCACGTTATCTGTGCATTCTGGGTAAAAACGGTCGACCGCCTTGTTTTAAACCGGTCGACCGGTTTAGCCCAGACTGCACAGTTAATGTGCACTCATACATATATACATTTATATTCAAAGATTGAAGGTATGAGATTATTTGAGGATAGATTTTAACATAAATAACACTACTAACATACCAAATAATCAACCTCTAATGTATGGAGCTCTTTGTGTCTCTTTAAAACAATGAATAACTTCTTTTTGTCGATCACGGCTTATCCCTTTGTCAGAAATCAAAACTCTATAAAAATCTTGACTCAACAGAGTTCGCCAACTGGTGCCAAGAGCACGGAATTCACAAGAGCTTCTCATCCGTAGCTTATCCCCAGGCAAACGGACAAGTCGAAGCCGTCAACAAAATTCTGAAAACTCTAATCAAAAAGAAGATCGAAAAGTCAAAGGGCGCTTGGGTGGATGAACTCCCTACGGCACTGTGGGCCTATCGCACATCTTTCAGAACATCAACAGGGCATACCCCTTTCTCTTTGGCATACGGATCGGAGGCTATGCTCCCAGTTGAAACCATCGTGCCTTCCCACCGTAGGATCCACTATAACCCAGAAGAGAACGAAGAACTCCTTCACATGTCTTTGGATCTAATTGAGGAGAGAAGAAATGATGCAGCCCTCAAAGTAGCAGCCCACAAGCAAAAAGTGGCAGCACACTACAACTCCAAAGTCAAACATCGTACCTTACAAGAAGGAGATCTTGTCCTCAAGCGAATCTTCCCTCACCCCGGAGCACTAGATCCAATCTGGGATGGACCGTATGTAATTCATAAAGATCTCCATAATGGAGCTTATATTTTGTCAATAGTGGACGGAGAGGTGTTCTAGAGGGCATGGAACATCCAACACCTCTGTCGATACTTCTCTTAACTTGTACTGCCCATATGAAGTGAATTAACAAAGAGAATCAGTGGACGTAGGCATTTTCGTGCCGAACCACTTTAAAAACCTTGTCTCTTTTTTAACTTGTTCCTTTATATCTTGGCTGCTTGTTAACTTTATCCTTTTCTGTTGAATCCTGTGCATATAGCATTTCCATTCAAGGTGCTCCACAGCGCGACTTCTCCTAGACAAGACCTAACAGGTACTATACGAATCTATGCCCTCGCCAATGAGACACTTTTGCTCTGGCATCCCTCTGCTGCGGGTTAACTCATTGCTCGCGACGGCCCTCAAAGCCAACTGTAATGAGCCGATTATAAGCCACCAAGAAGGCCGACTATAGCCAAGGCAGCTCATTACGGCGTTCGGCTCGCCGGCAACTGTGAACCTACTTTAAGCCCCAACATAAGGTGTGGCCAGCCAAGGGCAGTTCACAGTTGACGATCGATACCCACGCTAGCCGGCCATAGTAAATCGAATAATACCCACGATTACGGGCCATAATGGCCCGGGTAGTTACTGTGCGCGATCTCGGCTCCGATGTGTCTTAAGTACGGCTGTGATAAAAAAGATTAACTCCCCGCGGAGGCGTAAGATGGGTGACAAATGTCTCCAAGACCCACAGCTAGGGAAAGTGACTACAAAGCCCGTTTGCCACAAACTTAAGCACATCGAAGGCCTTCCGTGATTGGAAGTTTTACTTTTTCTCATATTTCAATTTTATTTAGAAAACTTTTCTCCTATCCTCTGTAACAATCCCTAAAGTATAGGACACAGAATATGAGACATTGGCTAATAGAAGCGGATACTCACAGCAGGACACTGACCGCATTCCACACTCAGTCGCGCGAGACATTCAAAGCTGCCATCTACAAGTAAAATATGAAGGACGACATTTTCTTCTTTCATGTATAAACATGTGGCTATAATTTATTCACACGTCACACTAACATTGCAAGGCATGAAATTATGTTTTAAGCAAGAACTTGACATCAAACACAATTGAATTACAAGCATATGCATAGCTATATTCCTCATACAACATGACAAAATAACAAAAACGTTCAAAAACGACAGAGTCAGCTTAAGTTAAAAAATTACACGTCAAGAAATATATTATTTATTACAAGTAGCATAATTACAACCCAAAAGTTACGTTACTGTTTTGAGACTAACATATACAACAATGTCAAGTCCACAAAAAGATATCCAGGTCTAATCAAGGAGCCGGCTGCGTCGGAGTTTCATCCTTGTCCTGTTGCCCACCTGCCCGGTCAAAGAAAGAATTCATTAGTGATAAGCAACCAAGTTAACGGAAAGACTAGAGAGGAAGACTTACCCGCACCTGCTTCCTGACCATCCTGGTCATCATCGTCTACTTGCACACCTGCCTCCTCAGCAGCAAGCAGCCGCATACCCTCCTTCACCGCCACCTTCTCCTCCTTGGTAAACTGGGCAGTGACCACATCCATTCTAAAGACCGCGCCACCCTCTTTATCCGCATCAGCCCTAGCCTCCTCCAGGGCCCGGAGATAAATCCTGGCCATAACTCGAGGGTAATCATCCATCCAGGATAAATTACCCTACTTCCAAGTGCGGAAATACATATCCTGGAGCATCTCATCCATCATCCCCTCATTTTCCTCAAGCTCCCTCATTCGGGCCTCAGAAGCACGCAGCTTAGCGACGGCAGCATCCCTCTCTGATCGGTATCATGAGCGGTCAGCCTGAAGGGATATCCTCATCGCCTCCATCTCCTCCTTCAACCTGGACTGAGCGAGCTCCGCGGCCTCAAGTCTCCCCGATAATTCCTGCACCCGCTCGAGGTCCGCTTGTCGAACCTCATCCACCGTCGTGATGGCCATGTCAATTCGCTCCTTGCAGGCGGCCTCCATTTTTCGCAACTCTGCCATGCTGGCCTCTTCCATAGCCTTCTTCAGTTGCCTGGATGCGGCCTCGTGCTGAGAAATTTGGATGGCTTGATCGGCAAGCTGCTTAGCTTGGTCGGAGACCATTAACCGTAGCCGAATGTTGGCACTCCCAATTTCCTCCCCGGCCTTGACTAGTCGGGCATGATGCCCCATCAATTTCCTGGTCTCCTCAGCAAATCGTTCAATATTCGCCTTAGCTTCATCCCCCAGAGTTACAACTCGGGTAGTAAGCAAATCAAGGTCCAGGGACTTAGCTTCATCAAGCACCCGTACCATAGGATTGCAAGGGAGAAGATGCTCACCAGTAACCTCATCGAAGGAGATGTCATGAGAGGCCGGGTCCAGATCTGGATGGCCCACAAACGGGTTACGAACCAAGCCACGGTGATCTATCGGGGTGAAGGTTGGATTCTCAGACGGATGTGGGGAAGGCATAAACTCAGTATCATCCTCCGTAATATCGTGAATAGGCTGGAGTGGGGCCGGAGGACCAGGAAGAGATTCAAACGTAGATCGACTCCTCTTCCTCTTTTGTATATCTTATTCAATAACTCCAAGAAAAGGACGATAGCCGACTACGTCTCCAAGACGGTTAGTAGGAGGCTTCGGCTTGGCGGAAGCTTTGAGGAGTTTGTATTGTTCAAGCCTGTGTCGAAGATCTGAGGTCTTGGCCGTTTTTCCCGCTCCTGGAATGAAAACCAAGTGTCACCAGCATGTATTGAGCCATCATTCAAGAATTAAAAAGAATAAAGAGAAATTCACCTTGAATCGCAGAAGTTGCCTCAGTAGAAGCGCTCCCGAAAGATAAATCGGCGCCGGTCCCGACCTTACCAGCTTTCTTGGACTTCTCTGTTTCCTCCAACTCTTCGAAGGCTTGGCGGAGAGCGTCATCCGTCCACTCTTGAATCACGCCCGCATGCCCGGGAGGCAAAGCCCTGGTGCCATCACCGCCCTGTCCTTCGCCACCATCATCATCGTGACGATCACCGTCACCTTCTCTACCACTTCCGCTCTCCGCCTCACCTCCTTCGTCCTCACCTTTTTCCTCCTCCTGAACATCCGGATGTGTGCTGGGAGAGGGTCCATCGGACTTCTTGAGTTTCTTCACCCCGGCGACTGGATGCGGCGGGAAGGGTCTTCTTTTGCTGCTTTTCGCCGTGGCCCCTCCTGTAGCTTTGGCAACTCTTTCCTCCGCCGTGTCTCTCTGATTAACCACGGACTGATGTGGAAGGATCAGGTTGTGCCCTAAAAGTGTAGCATTCCTGATCAAGTAAGAAGCCGACCTGTCCCTTCCCGTAATGGCTTCTATTTCCACAGCCATCTGAACCAGGAAATCATTCTCCACGACCGCAAAGCCACCTGTCGCTAGCAAGAAATAAAAACACATAAGAAGAGGCATTGCAGTCAGAACGGAAATTATAAATAAGCTTAAGACCTACAGCCAGAAGTGAAGCGACGGATGGAAACAGAGTCATCCTTGATAAAAAAACCATTCTTTCTTAAACATGCTGAACTTCGAGTATAAGTCCAGGACCGGCTTGAAAGATACGGCTGATTCCAAGCTAATGTATGGAGACTCCTTCTTATAGCCTCTCAAATTGTACAAGTACCGGATCTCCCGGTTAGAGGGAGGACGCCCGTACCTCCTCTAGAAAATGACAAACAGGCTCACCAGGATGGCGTAGGAATTAGGCTGAAGCTGAAACGGAGCTACCTTCAAGTAGGTGATGAAGCTGATTATCCAAGCATTGATCGGGGGGATGGCCCCACACATACAATGGTACCGGCTATAGGCGAAATACCCTTCAGGGGGATTATATGGCATCACTCCCTCCCCCGGCAATAGCATGCGCGCTCTGTCAATCCCAAAGGAGCGGGAGATAACATCAAGCTGCTCGCCTTTGAGAAAGCTTGGGAAACAGTCAGGAGGTGAGTTCAGAAGCTCCTGAGGGTCGTACCCATCTACTAGTGACCTCGGGGTGGGCCCATGACGTCCCGGTTCTGACTGAACTGGGGGCACTGCGGAAGGATCATCTCTGTCCTAGGATTTTTTCTTCTCTGATCGGGTTTCAACTTTATGAGACATTATCTGCAACACGAAAAAACACATTATTAGAATAAGGAGATAGAGATATAAACAAACGAGTGTATGTTGTCCAGAGTTTCACTTATAAACACATAAACTCATTCGGTATAACAAAGTTCAAGTTTCATTCGGCCCTAGACTCCCAAGCTCATTCGGTAAAGCAAGGCAAAAGGTCATTCGGCCTTAGTCTCCGAAGTTCATTCGGTAAAGCAAGGCAAAAGGTCATTCGGCCTTAGTCTCCCAAGTTCATTCGGTAAAGCAAGGGGTCATTCGGCCTTAGTCTCCTAAACTCATTCGGCATAACAAAGTTCAAGGTCATTCGGCCTTAGACCCCCAAGCCCATTCGGTAGAGCATTTGAGTTCGTTCGATCATAAAAGAAAAAAAAAACCATTCGGCAAAGGAAGACTCACCTGGTCCGGCAGATGAGTTGGCTCGGTATACAATTGATTCGGCTGTCTCAAACGGTGAAGGATGAACAGAGATGCAAGGTCCATACTTATAGGCGAATAATGACGACTGAACCAACTGGCTCGGCACACAGGACCGGATGAAAGTGTCCAAGCTGAAACAAAGCGAGACATATGACTGGCATATGCCCCACTTTGGGGGGCAAATGTTGGGCATGTTTTCACCGAACCAAAGAGGGGAGGTAAGTCCTCGCCGAACCAGGGTAAACCAGACCATCCACCAAACCAACTCCTTCCACTCCATCCACCGAATCAACCTCCTTCCCATGCCTGCCGAATCAACTCCACCGGTCCACCCACTACCGAATCAACTCCCCCGGTCCACCCACTACCGAATCAACCTACTTCCCATGCCTGCCGAATCAACTCCACCGGTCCACCCACTATCGAATCAACTCCACCGGTCCACCCACTACCGAATCAACCTACTTCCCATGCCTGCCGAATCAACTCCATCGGTCCACCCACTACCGAATCAACTCTACCGGTCCACCCACTACCGAATCAACCTACTTCCCATACCACCGAACCAACAGGTTCCCCTACCTACCGAACCAGATCCCACCGGACCAAGGCGTTCCGGGCCAACTTTGCCAGGCCAGATTGTATCAGCCCAGGCCCACCAGCAGCTATATACATCCAAGACCCCTACCCCTAGCCTCACTCTATAAATAGAGGGGCAGGGGTACAACAATGGAGGACAAGTTTGAGAGCTCAAGCACGGATAGAACTTTCAAACAACTTTCATATACTTGTATCAAAGCTTTGTACTTGTAATTTGAATAGAAAAGGAGAATAACATATAAAGTGGACGTAGGCACATTCTGGCCGAACCACTATAAATCTGCGTGTCTTTTACAGTTTAGTCTCTGCTTTTCATATATTTGCATAAATCACCCAAATCACTAAGAACAATATAAAATCAACTAAATCATACAACTTGGAGGTGTTTGTCCATTTTTTGTGCAAACAGTTTGTAAAGGCAGATTTATTAGCCTTACTATATACTCTGATCAACTAAGGGGACGGCCTCATATGTCACTCTTGACGTAATTGTGATAATTATATTTTGTTGAACGTGGTTAACGTAGTTTTGGGATTATGTAATGAACTTGAAATGTTTTGATTTGAATGTGGAAATATGTTTTTTTTTGAATTGTGAAGATTTTTTCATATTTCTGTGATTTGTGTATCAATGTATCTAGCACCGTCGTATTTGGTCGCCGAAGATTAATAATTATGGATGACTGCATCATCCGTAGCCGTTAGTATTGGACCTCCAAGTAGAGGATGTTATATGGAAGAAAGATGGAGGGGACCACGGAAGGAATGAAAGAACGATGGAAGGACGGATTGTTTCACGTGCTTCTCTTATTTCTCAGAACATAAAAAATAAAAAATAAAAGTTTTATTTTATTTTATATGTTAACTCTGTTTTTTAAATTGGTCGTTTTCAACAAAATACATGTGTCGTGCGCATTTTTGTATGGACGAAAACCCAAAACTAAAAAGGATAAACAAAAGACTATCAAAGTTTTTATTAGATGAAAATTGGACCGCAACTTTATCTATGTTTCCAAGTCCTCTGACCACTGTCTAGATCTTGTTGGATGGTTTAGTGCTATGATCGAGGAGCTATAGCATGGTTGCGTTATGAGTCGCGATTTCTATTATGTATCATCTTCAAAATTAATTTGGCAACTCCAAGTGACTGGAGTCGAGTAACTCCGCTACCGTTAACTTTTTATCATTTTAATGAAAAGATTCGTCACGGTACAGTTCAACCCTGCTTGCCATGTTGGAAAAGCATGCCATCTAAGTTGCACAATCCAAGACGTTTTTTGCAAAATGAAAAAATTTAAAATTTTCAAGTAGCCTGCAGTATAAAAATGCAATGCATAACCAAGGTACGATAATATTCCTGGTTAAAAGTAAGCTCGACTTTTCAACTGATTTTAATTAAAAAATATAAGATGCACAGAACGGATTTACGGTAGTCCAAAGCACAATAAATAATGAATGCTCGTATTTTTGAAGTTTTCTTTGCTTCTCCGGAATAAAAGAGGGAATGATAACATGGGTTCTTTCTTTCACACATGATGATTTGTACTGTGTCCCCTCTGCAAGATTCTTCAATCTATATATATTCAATGCATCATGAGGTATGTCAAATGGGAATATTGTAAATAAATTACTGGTATTAATTTTCTCTTTGAAAAAGTGCTTCTTACATGATGTATCAAAAAATATTTTATTCTCGTTTCGGCATTTCCATTGTATCAGTGGTGAATGTGATTCTAGTTTGTGGTGTTTGTTTTCCTCATAATTATTATTCTCCGCTTTTTTATATTTGTACCCAAGATAAATTGGATTTGCCTGGTAATTAATTTTTTTGTAAATGTATTGAAAACCAACTTCATGTTCGTTTTGTGTTTCAAGTATATCTCAAAATGTAAGATTGGAGAAAGAGCCGGAAAACTGTCTAACTTCAACAATAGTTTAAGGTGTGATATTGAAAAAACTTTTGACATACATATGGAAATACATATTCAAGTCACATGTTGAAATACAAAATACAAAACTTATTTTCAAGCCATACAAATTCTAATTTGTTATTTTGCAACACCAATAGCTTAGTGGACTAAAGCATGCAACTATCACAAAATATATAGTTGGTCTTTTTTTCAGTGGCATCAAAAACTTGCTACTTTATAAATTCCGTTACATTTTCAGAGTTTTAGTTCATGATCTAAAAGCAATAAGTAAATAAATAAACAAGTAACTTAATTTAGTATTTATCATCAAAATTTAACTCCAGGACCGCTTATTTTTATTTTCAGTTCAACATTTTGACAAGGTAATATTTGGAGAAAAAGGAGATGACGATATATGAAGCTGACACAATATTAATTACATTAAATATTGATTATAGGATTTTTTTTATCTTTAGCTGAAATCAGGAAATCTGAGAATCAACGAGATCGTTTGTATGAGATTTTGTATAATGTTTTATGTTCAAGTAGAAATTTACATTTCCTTTTGTAAACTAGCAACAAGATTTATGGTCATTCAGTTATTTTAGTTCCTTTCACTGTCACCAACAACGAAGGTGCATTTGACGAAAATGCACACTCTTTAATTTTGATGTATGGATCCTCTACACTTTAATTAGGATTAGAATTCTTATAATAAAAGAGGATCTAATTCCCAACCAACATAGTCAAAGTCAAGAAGAATCAAATATATATTAAATCGATGTTATTCAATCAGATGCATTTAGGGCAACTCAGCTACAGCCGTGTGAAAATTGAGCCAACGAATTTTTAGGACTGAATGTTCGATTTTCACCAATAAAAAAGCGTCTAAAAATTGAACTTCTAACGATGAACATTCAAAAAATAGACTCTAAAGCACTGGGTCCTGTATTCTTGGCGTCTGAGCGTCCATTTTTTGAACGCCATGTGCGTCATACCATTTTTTCAATATCGATTGACGCATGAAATTTCAGCTACGCAGAAAGCTGATTTTTTTTTAATTCTTGTTTGTTGGAGCCTTATCAGTTGTTTTGAGAATCCACTACCACTTCTGGATAGTAACTGAAGTGATGCAATGATAACATTTTCTAGTGCTCCTGCAAATGGATAGAATTGTTGAAACCATTCAAGAAGTGATTGGATGTGTAGGTCTCCACTACAGACTAAGATATAATGTTCCCTTGTTTAAAAAGTTACATAATATTATTCTTTTGCTATCAGTAGCGCCTATCAGGGCCAGGCTATAGAAATTATGTTTGTCATTGATCCTAGTACGTATGCATGTATATAAATGTATATAAGTACAGTCATGCTGATAATGAACAAAGTGTTTTTATTACAAAATGTAACCGGGTTAAATTATCAACAGCATATTAAAACAAAGACATGCTTGGTAGACGTCTACGTCTTAGACGTTTGTAGAACATGCACACAGACGAATGTTGAACAAGCGTCTTCCTTCGCAGAGATGATACATCTAGATGTTTGTTGAAAATGTGTGACATCAAATAGCGTCCAACGTAATTATAAATCTTATACCATTCCCTGAATATATAATCCTTTAAAACATATAACCAGCTATTGGAGTTAGTTTTGTAATTATATATTACATTTAGTGACTTGTGCCATTGGAGATGCTCAAAGGTCAGCTGTATATAGTAATGCACATTGAGCATAACATACAAGGATATGATTTTCCTTCACCATGTTGATTAGCGCATGCTTTCTGAAATCTAAGATGAATTTTAATAATGTATACTTATCTAAGGTAACACCTTGTTAACAAAACGATCGTGAACAGCAGGTGCCAGAAACATGTACATTATTTAAACGTTTTGCTCGTAGCAGGATCCCTAATCGTAGTTGAAGAAAAATATTCCCAAAGATCAATTAATCCGTGGATTCAATTAGCTGTATTCTACCAATTTCATCTGTACCTTATTTGACGAAATGTGTGCAACACATGATTAATGATCTCATTGTCGAACCGTTGAATTAGCTAGTGTGTGGAATGCTTTATTATAATAACAAGCAACTGCAACGTGCAATATATTGATTCTGCTAATATACCACACGTCTTTCAATGAAGTGGACGTAAATTTTAAGTAAGAATAAAGAATAGAATTTCAAAGCCGATCTACTATGCTATATACGTAGTTATTCTTTAGCTGTAAGTATTCAAAGGTTTCTAGAAAAGGATGTTACTTTCACTTTCAGCCATCTCCCTGCTTCCAAATTTGACAAATTTGCCGAAAGTTTTGCATCTGAATCTCACATTTGCAGAAAGTTCTATTATTGCTATAGTTCTTGTTACAAGCAACAACCACATTTGAGTGAGAACTCAACCAATTTTTTTAACTCCTTGAAAAGTCCTGAAGTTTAAAAAACACACACATATGTTGCACAATGAACATTATATTAATATGGTACAAGATTGAACAACCATAACACAAGCTGTATGAAAAATACACACTGAACATCAAGCAGGCAAAGATGTTAATATGAACATATTTAACAATGGAGATAAAATGCTTAACAATCACATGAACTGCATAATAGATACATAAAACTAGTTTATTACTACATTATAACATACATAAGAACTCCAACCTAACTTCCTGGTAAGGCTAACATAAAAACAAGTAGCAAACCAGGAGACTTCTGATCATTCTAAAACAGAAGTACACACAAAACTAATACTAACTTCAACCTATGAAACAACTAAATACAAACATACATATTTCAACAGCGACAAGCAAATGTCTAAAATGCCATTTGCAAGGAGCTAACTATCACCACACCAATCAACTAAGGATTGAATCCCAGTCGATTTCAAGCGAAGGAAACTTCTGCAACAAGAAGCTTTCCATTTCATCCCAAGGCTTCTCACCAAACTCCAGCTGTTTAACTTCACTAACAACTTCTACTTCTGAAGGAGATGGCGACTCTTCTTCAAACTTGTTCTCAACACTTTCTTCTTTTGATTCTTTGTTTTTGCTTCCCTTTGGCGCGTTGTCTATGTTTACGAAAATGGCATTGAGTTTGGCCTCAACTGAAGAGTGTAGCTCAGGGCCGTAGTGAGCACCATTCCTTCTGTATTCTGGAAAGTTGAGTCTAGCAGAGTCGCCTCGGAGCTTAAAAGCAGCTTTATCATAAGCTAATGCTGCTTCTTCTGCAGTGTCAAATGTGCCTAGCCAGAGCCTGGTTCTGTTTCTTGGAAGTCTGATTTCAGCAACCCATTTGCCCCAATGTCTCTGCCTAACACCACGGTATAATTTGACCGGCTTCAAGAGTGGGATTGTGGGCTTCATGGGCTGAGATTTCGGGCCGAGATGTCTTTTTTGAATGTTTTGGTTGTCAGTGGATGATGATGATGATGATGCGTAGAGTTGAAATTGCTGCTGCTGCTGTTGGTGTTGTAGTTGGGATTGAATTTGAAATACTTGATAAGGGCTTAAGTTTGGGAGGGCAAAGTTGGAATTTTGATCATAGCAATTGGATTCTTGGTTATAGAAATTTGGAGTTTGGTAGTAGAAGTTGGGATCTTGAGCATATGACATGAAATCATAGTTGGTAGGTTGAGGATATGAATAAGAAGAAGAAGAAAATGAAGGAGTTTGAGGTTGCAAATTTGAATTTGAAATGGAAGAAGAAGTAGGTGAGTTTGAAGCACTTTTGATAAAAGGTTGAAGTGCATTCATAAGCTCACTGTTCAGGTTATCAACAACAGAACTATTGTTGTTTTTGTACATGTCAACGGTCGTCGCCATTACTCAACCCCAAAATAAAAAGGATTTAAAAAGAAAGAAATTAAAATACCCAACCGGTTCTTATTAAAATTAAAGAACAAGTGTATGGGTTATTAGATAAAGATCTAAAGAAACAGGAACACCAGTAAAAAAAGGTAACCTTTTCCAGTTTAAGAAATAAAAATAAAGAAAACCAAATAGCGGGCGTACAAACAAACCCTTTTTGTTGTATGAAAGAAAAATATTAAAAATAACAAGAAATGAAAAACCCAGAAAAATTAGGATTTTGATTTCTATGTTTGCATAAAAACCTAAATAAAATAAAGGGAAAGAAGGGTTAAGAGTCACAATACCTTGAGTTCTTTATGCACGAATCACTCAACCTCATAAAATTTATCATTCACTTTTTTTTTTTTTCCTTTTAATAGATGCTCTCTATCTCTCGTGCAGCTTTACTCTCTTTAGAGAAGAAGAAGAATATGGGAGCTGTATAAATAACAGCAGAAGCGAATTATCTTGCCCATTAATTTAACGTGATTAAAATAAGTTAAATGCACTTATCATTCCACTTGCTTTCCTGTGAGCTCACAAGCTCCTGTCTTTACCCATACTCCAATGAAGAGCTGACGCGTTACATCCACTCAACTGCCACGTGTCGGTAAATTCACCGGCTGGCGTCATTGACGACACGTGGTTGGCGATAATTGGTAGTTGGTTCGATTGACCGTTTAGTTGGTGTGAACTGAGCTACCGCGTTTTTGCAACCAAGCTAGGGCCGGGTAAGATGAGGCCCACATAAGTTGGACCCGTTAAAAATATCCAAATTCAACCTCTCAACTAATTTCGTCCCTACGCTAGCACAAGACATAGCCTTTGGTGTCGGCTAAGGTTAGCATTAAGTGGGACGGTTGCAGTTTCAAACCGCTTGTGCTCTGTTGTTTGATTAAGTGTGTATTTATTTTTTAATACCCTTCATCAGATGAGGAAGCATACTTTCGAAAAATAGTTAAAAAAAAGGAAGAAAAAAAAAACCATAGATACATGTGTTTGATATTGTTATAAAAAAGGTCCATGTGTAAATTATGCCTTATTTTTTTAATAGAAAACGTAACCTAATCTGTTCTTTTCTAACAAAAAAATACTTCAATCTTCAGAGAAAAATAAAAAAATTCTATAATAGTGAAAAGCTATAGTTATTTATTAAAAATATATTTAAATAACAATTATTATTGTTTATGAATAAACAAATTTTCATTTTTTTTTTAAATTTTTGAAAAACTTTTGGAATAAGTTAAATTGCATATTGTTTTAAGTGCAAGCTAATTTGTGTTTTTTAATTTAATATAGAAACATAATTTACATAGTGGAAATTAGATTGAAGAGCTTCTTATTCCAAGATAATAAGTTTTAAGGACAACAATTCTAAATAATTAGTTTTAAGAACAATTTACAGAAAAATGATAAATTCATTTATTTTTTTAAGTTATACAGGAAAAAGATAAATTCATTTATCATTATTTTTGTATAACTAAAAATGATAACTTCATTTATCTTTTTTCTGTAATTTGTCCTTAAAACAAATTTTTAAGAATTGATGTTCTTAAAACTTATTACTCTGCAAAAAGATGTCCTTCAAGTGAAAATCTCCATTTACATATTCAAAAAACTTTTTTTGTAACAACATTAAAAATAGGGACCTGTTATGTAAAACTCCTTCGAAAAAGGATAAGCTCAAATAAAATCGGGATTTTCTGATAAAACGTGTAAGTTGACTTGTAATTATTAAAAAATATATTCAAAAATACTATAAAATTTGGTAAAAATGACATGATAAAATAACAATTATACCTATTTATAGAAAATGAAAATTTATCAAAGAAACCACAAATTAATACGCTTCAAAAAAAAACATACAAACAAGTTTGTGCCTTTTACGTCAAATAACACTAACTCGGGTGACAAATGATATAATAATTTAAACTAAAGTTCTAAATGTCATAGGTTCGAAATCACGAAACATCAAAATTAGTGATCTGTTTGAATAAAGTATCAATCCGTCGAGTATTCGAGTGTTCTGATTGAATAAAGTAGCAATCGTTGAGTGAATAAAGCATCAGTTCGGTTAAGTTTTCGATTTGATCACAAAGGGATCGAAGGTTATGGTTCAACATTCTGATATTGATTCTTTTATACGGTAGAAGAATACAAAATGACACATTATTTAAGGATGAACAGGTATTTACACAGCATATATCTGACTTTAAACTCAGATTATCATCGCAGAACCGAAGTAGTGGAAAATAATGAGATAAAGCTCTAAGCAGTAGCTAAATGAGACAAGAACTTTGGAACTGTTTATTTGGATGCATTGAATAAAGGAGAAAAAACCAGTTTGCGCCGAGACAAGTTTTATGCATATAAAATCTTATCCGTGATATAAATAAAAAGCGACACCACCGTTTGCTTGCACAAAGAAATACAGCATGATTCTAAAAAGATAAGGATTCATACCTTAGAAAAAAACAGCATGAATTATGCATGTAAAAATGAGCATAAATACACGAGAATAATTCTTTTTGTGCAATTCTATCTCTTTTCATGTGCGATAATATCATCAGCTATTCATTTTGTATTATCGATCATTCATCAAACATGGTGGATCCAACAAATTCATCAAATTTGTTTAAACGAATAACTGAGATTTTTTATTTTTTATGATATAAAAGAACAGAGAATACGAGTACAGGTACATAGCTAGATTACTTAATAATCTCTAAGGTTAATGCATGTAAATCCAAAGTCCAGGTTTTGCAGTGTTGTGATTATAACCGAAGAAATGTCAAATATATTATACTTACTAATAGAGGAAGTTTTGCAATGTGTAGGGACATGTAAAATATCATTCAATGCTTCAGTTCACCGACATTTTCAGTCAAAAGACTCAAAGCTTTAGTTCTTCGACTTGACTGAAATTTTGCAATGGACAAAAGATGCATTCAATGCCATTGCCCAACATAAATAATGCAGGCAAAGACTTTCAAAGAATACCAACTAAGGAGACATGTAACATGTTGATGCTAATTCTAGTCTAGGTCACAGCAGTTCATATTTACCACTGTTTCCTTGTTATTTTTAGTTTTCACAGTCAAAATACTCTGTTATGTTAATCATTTCATGATACGAGTTGTAAACAAAAATTATTCTGCTGCATGCGTTATTGTTCTATACATGCTATAATAACTTTCATAGAGAGATAAAAGTGTTCTATGTTCAATGTTTATACTTTCATATATATTGTTAAAAAATGAAATTTTAGGATGCAATATACTGTGATTTACTGAGATATACGAATTATAGATTAAATACACTATTTATCTTTAAGTATGCAATTTGTTATATCTAATCTATTTATCTTTATAGTTAAATTAAAATTTATAATAATTGTTAGACAAAGTAGTAAATATTTAGTTGATTGAATTTATTAGTTTAATTTAAAATTTAAGATTATTTAACTAATTCGTCTTTTTTAATATTTTGAACAATTCTCATAATAACCTGAATTAAATAATTTAACTTAACTAATAGATGTGTTTGTTGTTTGTAACGAAATATTAAAAAACAGGAAAATAGACATAAAGACAAAGTTAAAAAAAATTATACTGAAGGACAACAAGTTTGTTTTTTAGGCTGAAGGACAATGCTAGTTATAACTAGCATTTTGTATAATGTAAAACTGAATATAATGCTAGATTTAACTAGCATTTTATATAGTGTAAAAGTTGAATATAATACTAATTATAACTAGCATTTGTCCTTCAGCCTAAAAATAAACTTCATGTCCTTCAATCTAAATTTTTTCCAAAGTTTGTCATTTTACTTAATTCTCTCAATATTAAAAAACTATTGTATCGACTTCAATGTTGTTAAATGGTGGGAGAGAGTTTACAAAAAATAATTTACCTAGTCCAAAGGTTACAAACTATGGGACTTCAGTGCAAAATAGAAGTAGAAGATTGAGGAGAACATGGTAAGTTACCGTATAAATAATGGCTATACGGGCTTAAATGTAAAATAGCGCGTACCTCGTTTGTTGCACATGATAGAAGTGTAAATTATATTACAATGTGAAAAATACTCTTAGTTCTATATATTAATTTTAGTTTTGTGTTTTACACTAAAAAAACACAATTTTAGCGTTGAATTTACAACGACTCCACAAAACATTGCAAAAAAAATCAGATGTTTAACAGCTAACAACTAGAAAATGTGTTAATCACTTACCTAGCATTATCAACACTGCGCCAATGTCAAATTTTGACGTCAACATGACGTCATTAGGCCCTAGGTATTAACAATCTACGAAAAATTACCGACCTCGCGCCAATGCCAAAAGATTATCGTCGGTGCGACATTGATGTGTCGTCATCCCCCACCAAACTAACCCATCCAAATCCACGTACTCCCCATTCTCTTACACTTTCGTTTTTATAGAAAAATTTACCCCAAATCAAAATTCGCAACCCAAAAAATTTCCCCTACTTGGTGTCGCTTCCTACATGCAGTGCTGTCGTCGCCTAATGCTATCGCCACCTCCACACCAACACGCAAGGAACCGCCCCCTCCTCTACGAAAGCTAGCAAGATGTGTCGCCTTCCCCTTCAGCAACCACTACAAGAACTACAGTATATTCCAACAACCTTTACCGATGGTCGCCGACGGTAAATTACCGACGGCTTTCAACGGCTAATGTTTTCTGGACTTTGTTACGATTAAAATAATTAGTCGTCGCTAGCCGTTGGAAAATTGTCGTTTGCGGCCGTTGATAGCCGTCGAAAAATCACGACTATCTTCTTCCCCAAACAGAACCAGAAACATTTCATTACTCCCCCAATTCACAAACCCTCCTCCGCCATTTCTGTAACAACCCGCATATTTTACGATTTTATATTTAAATATTTTATTTAAATATAGCGTCGTTAACCAGATTAAAGTCCGAAAAGCTAATTTTTGCAAACGGTCGAATTAGGACACGGGACCACTTCCATTGAGTCTAAAATAGCGTTTGCGACTTTTTTGAGTATAAGCTTCGATATGTTTGGAGTGAGTTGAATTTTGCTATTTTCTGTTGGGCTTTTTGGGTTCGGGTTTCACCCAACTCATCATTTACTCTAACTCAGCCCTCTCTTCATCCATTCATTCTTATTTCATTTCTTTTTCTCAAGCTTAAATGAAAATGGGGGAAGAGAAGAGGAATTAGAAATTCCAAGCCCTAGATTCAATTGCAAACTCCAATTCTTGCTCCAAATTCGAAGAGAAGCTTAGGTAAGCTCCATCTTCATCTTCACCATCTCTTCTCCTCTTTAATTTCAGAAAATTCCTAAACCCTAATTTAGGAAATACTTGTTTTGATCTTAGATTGAAGCTTGTAGAGTTGAAGTGAAGAGTGGTTGATACTTTCTTTGCATTTGAGCTTCTTATCCTTGTTTTTGAGTTAAAAGGTGAGATTTTTGAACTCACATCTAAGCTTATAGCTTTTGTTGTTGATTGGTAAGAATTCCTAACATCAATTCATGTTCTGTTCGATTTGGATCGATTTGGTGAATTGTCCAATTTTTGGTTTTGGAATCTAATTTTTGTAAAAATCCATTCTTTGGTGTTTGAACACGTTAGTGGAGTGTTTCGAAGGGCCATACAAGGTTGGGTTGTCGTTTGGCGTAAATCCTCGGTCGTAGTTTCTCGTCCGTTCGCTTCCATCCGTGTTATAGAAATTGCCCCAAAGGGGCTAGGCTGATTTCTGCTCTAGTAGCAGGTTCAATCGACTGAACCAGACCCCAGGAATTTGCCTCGGTCTGTATCAGTCGACTAACCTTCTCGGTCAGTCGACTGACTCTGGGGCAGAAAACTTCGTACCCCTGTGTCAGTCGACTGACACCTTGGGTCAGTCGACTGACCTGGAAACAAGAAGTTTCCAGGCACTGGTCCAGTCGACTGATCCCCTGGTTCAGTCGACTAACCTGCTTGTCTCAGCCCATTTGTTATTTTGCTTTGGTTTTTCCAATTTCGGTCGATTCGTGTCGATCCAATTAGTTGATTATCGCATTTTTGACTTTGATGATTCCTTTTTGACTTCGTACACGGGTTTTTATAAAATGATCTCTTTTTAAAAGTGTATTAAAAGCTCGTCTCTCCAATTTATAATTTCTATTTAAAACACACACATAATTTTGCACTTCGAGCGAAGAGGGAGGAGAATTAAATGATTAAATAAAACGCGTGCTATGAACACGTGTGTTTATCTTTTCAATTAATTCCTAATCTATTCGTTTGACCGTTTTGACCTTTGGGTTTGGTTTACCGATGATATGAGGTGAACTTTTTACTGCTTTGAGTGTAAAATTGACTAACGGTTAGTAAACCGTTTAGTGCGAATGTGTGGTATGAGACTCAGTTAACATTTTTTGGGTTCCTTTCTGAGAGTTGTGACACATTCAGCCAGTTAGTGGTGTCCAGTACTGGGCCTCCGGACCTTCGCCACTACGGCTTGTTGCCTTCGGGGTTTGTTTCCTTCGGGCTTGAGCCTTCGAGGTTTGTTGCCTTCGGGTATGTTGCCTTCGGGTTCGTACCTTCGGGTTTGTGCCTTCGGGTACGTTGCCCTATAGTATCGCTTTTGGAGTTGGTCCATCGTCACCGCTCGAGTGATATTGGGTTTGTTGCCTTCGGGTTTGTGGATCCTTGTTAAACAGTACTGAGCTCGAGCATCTTTTGTATCTTTGATTATTATATTTCCCTAGTGTATCGCCCTTTGGTGTAGGTTCTTTGAACCACATGATATATAGCGATTACCTTGCGGAAACTTGTGTTACCTTTATTGGTATTTGTGATTGCCTTCTTGGCTTGTTTTGGGATATGACATCCTTTGTTTATTAGAATTGCCGATGATATGAGGCTTGTTTTGAGTCATCTTATGTTAGATGATTTGGTTATCTCCTTTGGGGATATTTGTAGTACTTTATGATCTTGTATGTTCATTATCATTTAGTTTATCTAACTGATTTGTTTAGCTAGGCTGACCCGTGTATTTTATACTCGGGTCAGACCGAGATGTTTCAGGTTAGGTACATTAGACTTAGCCTATTTTGCTTCTGCGTGGACTACTCCGCTAGCTCCTTTTTGTCATAGCTTTCGTGTAGTCCATTTTGTCTGTAACTCTGATATATACTCTATTGACTTGTCTGTATATTGTGGTTTGCTTTACCACTTGACAAGTATCATTTTGTAAACTCTGTAATGTATCTGTATATGTGTAAATGTATGGGATGGTCTACTGTTCTGTGATGTGTATTACATTCGAGTTGTTATATTTATTCTGATAGATCCTTCAACCACCTATGGCTTTGTATTAAGTATTTATTGGAAATGTCGATCCACTTGAGTAAGGAGTGGCAATGGTTGGCGTATTCAGTAGATAATTAAGACAAGGTTATAGATGGTCGCTCCTATCCAGCTCTATTCTCCGCATTAGCAGACGGTGTTACTTAGTAATACTCTTTGCCATTGTGGGTCTCGGAGTGGGGCGTCACAGTTTGGTATCAGAGCTGAGTTCAGAACAAAATATGATAAACATAGAACAGAGACACATATTACGGTACATCAAAGGGTAGTACGAATGTTACAAATCTTTGAATCATCGTGCCTTTATTCTTTCCGTGCCTTTGGGGTAGATAGAATTTTTGGAATACGTCTAGGAATGCATTTTATTCCGTAGTATTCCATATTTGAATTATTGATATCTACCTTGTGAATAATCTTCTTCTTATCTTATCTTTCAGCTAATGGCCGGAAGAGGCAGAGGACGACGCTTTGATGCTGGGCAATCCAGTGGCTCGCATCCGGACGGTGTTTATATGTCTACCGATCAGTTTTTGGAGTTATTTAGGAGCACTCAGCCTCCAGCTCCTATTCGTGCATCTCCTCCATGCAAGTCTGCCTTTGCACGCCTGTGAAGTGATTTTTCTCATCTTGGCGGAAAGTCATTCAAAGGCTCCGAGTCCGTTCTTGAGGTCCAAGCTTGGATTCGCACATGCGAGCGTATCTTTTCTCGCATGGATCTTTCTGACCATGATCGAGTTCTTGTAACTTCTAGCTTATTACAAGAGCGTGCCCTTGATTGGTACGAGCTTCTTATAGCCGAACTTGATGAGTCTGTTCTTTCTTGGACTTAGTTTCGAGAACGATTCGAACTCAAATTCGTTCCTAAATTTGAGAAAGTTTTATTAGCCCATCGCTTCCTTGAGTTAAAGCAAGGGAAGTTTTCCGTTTCTGAATATGTTGCATCATTCGAGGCCTTATCTAAGTATGGTCTTGAATTCATTAGCACTTCGTATAAGAAGAATATGAAGTTTGTCTTTGGTCTTAAGAAATATCTTAAGAAGTCTTTAATGCTTCAGCTTAAGCTTTCTTTTGAGGAGTTGGTTGATTCAGCACTTCATCTCGAGGCCATCGAGAAGGAGTGTGATAGTGGTGATGATGTTGAGGTTCGCAAGAACCCCAATAAGAAGAAGTTTCCATTTCATAAGCAGGGATTTCTCCCTTCTAAGAAGAAGAAGCCTATTGAATCTGGTTCTAACTCTCAATCTGCTAGAACACCTTCCATTCGGAAGTGTTTCAATTGTGGTTCTCCTGATCATATGATTCGAGCTTGTCCTAAGCCTCTCTTCTGCCGTTATTGCAAGAAGGAAGGTCATCATGTTACCTCCTGCCCTACTATTCCTAATGCCAAGTCTGGCAAGTTTTATGTTGCTAAGGCTCCTGGAGATTCTTCTCAGCCCAGAGGTATATCTCCATCTATTTTGGAAGGTTCTATTTTATTTCATGACCGTAGTATTCGAGTTTTTTTCGATATGGGTGCTTCGCATTCTTTCGTATAGAAAAAGCTCATCGATGATTTGTCTTTGAGTGTTGCTTGTATGGTTACTTCGTTGAGGATTGCGAATCCTATTGGGGGATCCGCAACCCTTAGCATGCTTTGTGATGAAGTTGAGATTGTTTTATGTGGCTTTTCTTTTCGTGCGAATCTGCACGTTATTTCTTATTTGGGATTTGATATGATTATGGGTATGGACTGGCTTGTGAGATACGATGCCAGGATTATTTGTTCTGAAAGAATTTTATACCTTCGACATCCGGATTCGTCTACTTAGCTATCACTTGTTCTTCGGAATGTGGATAATTCTGAAATGGCTTTATGTTTTCTTGACTTTTGAGATAATGATGATATATCTCATATTCCTATTGTTTGTGACTTCTCTGATGTTTTTGAGCTGGTTTCGGGTTTACCACCCAAGCGGGCGATCGAGTTCCGCATTGATCTCATTCCAGGCGCGTAGCCAGTTGGCCGTCCTCCCATGAGCATGTCTACAAAAGAAAATGAGGAACTCAAGAAGCATCTTTTAGAGCTTGAGTCCAAGTAGTTGATTCAGTCCAGTTTTTCACCGTGGGGTACCGCGGTCGTCTTCGTGAAGAAGTCCGATGGAACTCTTAGGCTCTGCATTGACTATCGCAAGCTTAACGAGTTGACCATCAAGAATAGGTATCCTTTGCCGAGGATCGATGATATGTTCGATCTATTGAGTGACGCTAAGGTCTTCTCTCAGCTCGACCTTGCCACTGGTTTTCATCAGCTCCGAGTCGCGGAAGATAGCATACCCCTCGCAGCTTTCCGCACTTGATATGGTTCTTTCGAGTGGCTCGTTATGCCGTTCGGTTTGACGAACGCTCCTGCTTTCTTTGTTGATCTTATGAATCGAGTATTTCGGGAGTATCTCGATAAGTTCGTCCTTGTGTTCATTGACGACATTCTTGCTTATTCTAAGTCTGAAGCCGAGCATGCTAATCACTTGAGAATTGTCTTGAGTACTCTTCATCACCATCAACTTAAAGCCAAATTCTCCAAGTGCCATTTTTGGGAGAATAAGGTTAAGTTCTTAGGCCATGTTGTATCTTCCGACGGCATTTCGGTCGATCCCTCAAAGATCGAAGCTATCCAGAATTGGAAGTGGCCTGAGAATGTTCATGAGATTCGTAGTTTTCTTGGATTAGCTAGGTATTACTGTCGGTTCATTAAGGATTTTTCCCGTGTTGTGCTTCCTCTCACCAGTCTTACTCGGAAAGGCATTCATTATATTTGGTCCGATAAGTGTGAAGCTTCCTTTCAGACATTGAAGGAACTTCTCACTAATGCTCCTATTCTTGTGGTTCCCGAGGGGAATCATGATCTTGTTGTCTACACCGATACTTGTGGTAGTGGTCTCGGTGCTGTGCTCATGTAGAAGGATTGGGTAGTTGCTTATGCTTCTAGGCAACTGCGTCCGAATGAAGTTCGCTATGCCACTCATAATCTTGAGTTAGCCGCTATCGTCTTCGCCTTGAAGATTTGGCGACACTATTTATTAGGCGAGTGCTTCATTCTCTATATCGATCATAAATCCTTGAAGTATTTGTTCACTCAAAAGGAACTCAATATGAGGCAACAACATTAGCTCGAGTTTCTTGCCTCCTATGACTTTGATATCCAATATACCCCTGGTAAGGGTAACCATGTTGCTGATGCGCTTAGTCACAGACATTCGGCTATCGTTTCTAGATGCTTGCCGAATGGGATATTCTTGAGACTCTATCTTTTTGTGATATTCGTGATCGAGCTCCATCTTCTGATTCTCCGATAGTATTATTCAGTTTGGAAGCTCGACCCTCTCTATTGGATCGTATTGCCGAAGCTCAGCGGCATTATCCTGATCTTGTGCATCTTATTCAGCTTTGTGAGACTGAATCCCGTGATGAGGCGTTGTGGGATTTCAGCATTGATTTTCATGGGTGTCTTCGCAAGAAGAACCATCTTGTTGTGCCTTCTGATTCTGCACTTAGGCATGACATTCTTGATGACTGTCATCGTTCTAAGTATATCATTCATCGCGGTAGTAGTAAGATGTAAGCCGATATGCATCGTCTTTATTATTGGGAAGGCATGAAGTACGATGTGGCGAGTTATGTGAGTAATTGCATGACTTGTCAACGTATTAAAGCCGAACATCAGTGTCCTTCTGGTCTCCTTCAGTCTCTAGGGATTCCATTGTGGAAGTGGGATCGGATTTCAATGGATTTCATTGATGGCCTACCTCGTACGAGATCGGGCCATTCTAGCATTTGGGTTATTGTTGATCGCCTAACCAAATCAGCTCATTTTATTCCTATTAAATCTAATAGGACTGCTTCTCTTTTGGCTAAGTTATTTATCAAGGAAATCGTGAGACTTCACGGTGTTCCTAGTTCGATTGTGAGTGACCGTGATCCTTTATTCACAAGCCATTTCTGGAAGAGTCTTCAACAAGCTTTGGGAACAAAGCTTAACTTCAGCACAGCTTATCATCCACAGTCTGATGGACAGACCGAATGGGAGAATTGTATCTTGGAGGATCTTCTCCGTATTTGTATCCTTGATTTTGGAGGTAGTTGGGAGGATCATATATCCCTTGTAGAGTTCTCCTACAACAATAGTTTTCAGCCCAATATCGGTATGGCTCCTTTCGAAGCCTTATATGGAAGGCCATGTCGATCACCTTCTTGTTGGTTGGAATCTAGGGAGAAGCTTATTCTTGGCCCAGATTTTGTTCATGATTCTTCTGAGAAGATTGTTCTTATTCGTCGGGGAATGAAAAAGGCACAGAGCCGCCAGAAATCCTATGCGGATAACCGTAGGAAGCCTCTCGAGTTCTCGGTTGGTGATCTCATCTTTATTCGTGTTTCTCCTTTGAAAGGGGTTATGCGCTTCAGTGTGATAGGGAAATTGGCTCCTCGCTTTGTAGGACCATTTCCTATTACTAAACGTATTGGCCCTGTGGCTTATAGAGTTTCACTTCCAGCTTATCTATCCGGAGTTCACAACGTGTTTCACGTCTCTCAGCTTCGGAAGTGTCTTCGAGAATCGGATTCTGTTATCGACTCTCCTGATTTGCAACGGCTTGATATCTCACCAGACTTATCTATTGTACATCAGCCTATTCGCGTACTTGCCTCGGAGGTGAGACACCTTCGAAACAAGGACGTGCCACTCATTAAAGTTCAATGGTCCGCTAATCCCAATGACTGTACTTGGGAAACCAGAGAGTTTATCGAGCGATCCAATCCGGGTTTTCTATCTTTGCTTAGCAATGGTGAGAATGTCTTTTATCTCAAGCTTATTTTCTTTTCTTTTGGGTGTTGTAAGTATGTAGTTGTTGCAAATTCTTCTCTAGGAATTGCGTGGATGCAATTTTGTTAAGGAGGGGAGATCTGTAACAACCCGCATATTTTACAATTTTATATTTAAACATTTTATTTAAATATAGCGTAGTTAATCGGATTAAAGTCCAAAAAGCTACTTTTTGCAAACGGTCGAATTAGGACTCGAGACTACTTCCATTGAGTCCAAAATGGCGTTTGCGACTTTTTTTAGTATAAGCTTCGATATGTTTGGAGTGAGTTGAATTTTGCTATTTTATGTTGGGCTTTTTGGGTTTGGGTTTCACCCAACTCATCATATACTCTAACTCAGCCCTCTCTTCATTCATTCATTCTCATTTCATTTCTTTTTCTCAAGCTTAATTGAAAATGGGGGAAGAGAAGAGGAATTAGAAATTCCAAGCCCTAGATTCAATTGCTGTTAACTCCTAGTTTTCGAGCGACCTAAAACTCCACGACCTAAAACTCCACGACCTAAAACTTCACGACCTAAAGGGATTCACGACCTAAGGAACTCCACGACCTAAGAAACTTCACAACTTAAGGAACTCCACGACCTAAGGAACTCCACGACCTAAGAGACTCCACGACCTAAGGGATTCCATGACCTAACTATAGAAAGGACCTAACGAGCTAAGGAGTTAGCGACCTAGTGACTCCAGTCTTCAGCGACCTAAAGCTTAACGACCTAGAGTTTCGCGACCTAACTTCACAAAGCAGCTCAACGACCTAAAACTCCTGCAACTGCTCTTTAGGTCGCTTACGACCTACCACTTCAGATAAGGCCGAGTGCAACTTCATCAGGCTAACTTCCTAAGTCGCGAGTACACGACCTAACTTAGGTCGCTCACGACCTACGACCTAACTTAGGTCGTACACGACCTAGGACTTGGGGGAAAATTCCTATCCAGATTCCATCCTATAAATACAGCCCGAGCTCCAACATTTGAGGGGACTTTTAGACCATTCTCTAAAGCGCCGTTACTCTGCAGAATTCTCAACTCATCTGATACTTGAAGAACTCCAAGCATTCACGACACTACAACAAGCTTCGAAAGAAATCTACCGCATTCAACATGAATTCGAGGGGATCTTCCACATCGAAGTTTGAGCTATTAGTCTAGAGTGTTTTGGAATCGAAGTATATTGTATTCACGAGTGCATTGTATTAGCTTGTAACCAAAAAATCAACAATAAAGGAATTCAAAGTGGACGTAGGCTCGATCTTAAGCCGAACCACTATAAATCGCTGTTTTTACTGCTTTCTGCTCTTTTACTGCTTATTTCTTGTTCCCGTATCACGGGTGGTGCTTTCACAACCTCATTACACACACCGGGTGTTAGCGTTCAATTTTAAGCGTTAACATTTTGGTGCTTTCATTGAGAACCCAACTCAGGAATATTGTCATCATTGCTTCACGAAAGTTTGTTGAAAAAGTTTCCTTCAAAACCAAAAGTCTGTCAGACATAATGGCTCCTGGAAGAAAATGCAAATCTATTAGATCTGATGATGCTCACGATAACACTGCCACTTCTCCTTCTCCAAGTCAAGCAGCCCCAAGCGTCGGAGTGACGCGAGAAGAGTTAGATGTTGCTGTGTCTGGACTGTATCAGCAGATTGAAACTCAGAATACTCTAATGATGGAAAAGTTGAATGCTTTGCTCGGGGCTAATCAAAGACCAGTAAATAATGAACAAAACTTTGCCGATGCTGTTCACAACTCCGGAGGGAGAAATATTCCTCAAAGGGGATTTGGTGCCGCTGAAGGGGCACCTCTCTAAGCTGAAGGATCCAGGCCATCGCCAGTTCTCCCCGAACGTTTACCCGGACAAACTTCCGAAAAAATGGCCGAAGCCTACTCCGCAAAGTCACTAAACAATTAGGAGTATCTCTCCGGCATGATTCGGCAAGTAATGAAAGAAAGCATGCAGAGAAATGAAGATGAAAGCGACTGGGGATTTGCTCCGAGTAAAACTCCGTTCACTGAGAGGATTCTGAAAGCTAAGTTTCCCAGAAAATTTGTTCCCCGTACCATTCCTACTTATCGGGGGACAAGTGACCCGAATCAATTCTTGTACAAATATGATTGGCACATGACCGGCGCCAGAGCAACTGATGAAATTAAATGCCGATATTTCCCGGTATACTTGGAAGGAGTAGCACTACTTTGGTTTACCAAGCTACCCGTTCGATCTGTAGACCAGTTTTCTGATTTAACCCGGAAGTTTAAGGAGCAATTCAGACTATATGTGTCAAAGGCAAAAGACATAATGTCATTATCTAGTTTCGAGCAGAATCCGAGAGAGTCGATTAAATCCTTCTTGAATCGCTTCAACATAGCTCTGGCTGAAGTGGACAACGCGGAGCCACGAATGGTTTTGACTTATTTGATGCGCGTTGTCGATAAGACAAGTGAATTTCGGAAGTGGCTGAAAATGAAGGAACCAAATTCACTTGAAATTTTTTATAAGAAAGCTAATGAGTTTATGCGTTTGGAGAATCTTCCCACTCCAGCAAAAATGGTGGCGAAGGAAGTGGAGAATAACATTGTTGCTTCAGCTAAGAAAGATTCCGGAGGACAGAAAAGGGAGAATAATGATGGAAAGAAACAAAAGGATATAAAGAAACCTCATTTCTTTAAACCCTCAGATTTTATTCCTTTAACCGACACTCCGGAAAATATCTTCTTTGCCACCAAAGATGCCGTGAATTATCCAAAACCAGCTGAAATAAAACTGGGAAAGGGAGCTATGCGAAATGGAAAATTTTGTCGGTTTCATAACCAACCTGGCCATGATACCAACGAATGTCATCACTTAAAGAGCTTGATTGAAGAATTGCTAAGAGAAAATAAGTTGCAACAGTATGTTAAAAAGAACAGGAATGACTCAACTTCGTCTGCTCAGGGGCAGCAACCCCCTGCTCACCCATCTAGATCAGGTGAGGGTACTACTACACATGAATCTGAAAGGCCTGTAATCAATGTGATCACAGGAGGCCCACACCCAGCGGGCAGAAGTTGGGGTGAAATGGAAAGATATGCTCGTGCTTTGAAATATACTCCAGCAGACGAGGATGTTTTTGTTTTGGAAGACGCTGCACCGCTGAAACAACAGAGAACTTCTAACGAAGACATTGTGTTTAAAGCTAGGGATTCTATGGGTATTGAAGCTCCAACCATGGATCCCTTGGTCATTTCCGCAGGAATTGGGCCAGCTATTGTAAGGCGGGTGCTTGTTGATTGCGGCGCCTCTTGCAATATACTCTTTAAGAAGACATTTGATCAAATGAAGATTCCAATGACTGATGTTCAGGCTTCATCATAGAAAATTGTTGGATTTACAGGAGAGCCGCAGCAGCCAATTGGAACTGTTGAGTTGTTTGTGAAACTTGGAGGTGGACAGAAGAAAGTGGTTCGAAAATAGACTTTTGTAATTGTTGACGGATTTTCTGTCTATAATGCCTTCCTAGGTCGGCCAACTTTAGCCGCTTTCATGGTCATTCTCGCCCCATGGTGCCTAACTATGAAATTCCCTACTGATAATGGTGTTGGTGTCATTAAAGGGGATCATAACGCTGGGCGGGAGTGGTATTTGATAGAACTTCGAGAAGCAAGAAAGAGAGAGATGGGAAAAGATGCGGCAGCTCCGCTCCGCATCAAAAAGCCAACCTTGTAGCAAATACAGGGTGGCCCCATCACTGGCGAGCATAGTGGTGCAAGGAGAGAAATGGATCCCAGAAAAGCCAGTGAAGGGGAGAATAGAGTGGTGCCGATGGAAGTAACGGTACTAGTACCCATTGATCTTAAAGACCCGAATAAAGTGCTAAATGTGGGTTCGCAACTGAGTGTAACAGTGCAAAATATGCTGATATCTTTTTTGAAAGCAAATCTGGACGTATTCGCTTGGAGTCACGCCGATATGTGTGGAATATCTCCGGAGATTGATGTACATACCCTGAATATAGATCCAAAATTCACACCTGTGAAACAAAAAAGGAGAACTCAAGGTCCAGAACGGTCAGCAGCGCTAAAGGAAGAAGTAGATCGGCTCATGGAGAACGGTTTCATCAAAGAATCTACCTATCCAAATTGGGTTTCAAATCCAGTACTGGTTAAAAAGGCAAATGGAAAATGGAGAGTATGCATCGATTTCTCATATTTAAACAAAGCTTGTCCCAAAGACTGCTTCCCGTTGCCAAGGATTGATCAACTAGTAAATGGAACAGCCGGGCACGAATTGTTGTCTTTTATGGATGCTTACTCCGGATATAACCAGATTATGATGCATGAGTCAGATCAAGTAGATACGAGCTTCGTCACTGATGTCGGTCTTTATTGCTACAAAGTCATGCCCTTCGGACTGAAGAATGCAGGGGCAACATATCAGAGGCTCGTTAATGCAATGTTCAAATCATAGCTTGGAAAAACTATGGAGGCCTATGTTGATAATATGTTAGTGAAATCAAAGAAAGCAGTTGACCATATGGATCACTTAGCAGAAATGTTTACAATTCTCCGAAGGTATGGAATGAAGCTCAACCCTTTGAAATGTTCATTCGGAGTGGAATCCGGGAAATTCTTAGGATTTATTGTGAGCGCTAGGGGCATTGAAGCTAATCCTGCTCAAATTACTGCTCTAAGAGAAGTCAAAGCCCCTAAGACGAAGAAGGAACTGCAGAGCCTCAAAGGGAAAGTTGCAGCTTTAAGTCGTTTTATCTCCAAAGCTACTGATAAATGCATCCCCTTCTTCGACGCTCTAAAGAAAGGAAAGAAAAACTTCGAGTGGACTCCTGAATGCCAGAAAGCTTTCGATGAACTAATCCGTCACATGGAAGCGCCTCCAGTACTTTCCAAGCCTAACAATGGCGAAGACCTTTTCTTATACTTAGCAGTTTCGTCTCATGCCCTGAGTGCAGCGTTAGTGCGGGAAGATGCAAAAGTCCAACGCCCGGTCTACTATATCAGCAAAAGATTCACTGGGGCAGAAATGAATTATTCAAAGCTAGAAAAGCTCGCCTTTTGTTTACTAATTGCTTCCAGAAAATTGAGGCCGTATTTTCAAGCTCACCCTATCAAAGTTCTCACTGATCAGCCCCTAAAGCAAGTCCTATTTCGCCCTGAAACTTCGGGCCGCCTTCTGAAATGGAATATTGAACTTAGCCAGTATGATATCGCTTACCATCCCCGAAGAGTGATCAATGGACAAGCTTTAGCAGATTTCATTGCAGAATACACAGATAAGGGTGATAGTGAAGAAGAAGTTACAGTTGACATCCCGACCAAATGGAAGTTATATGTTGATGGCTCAAGAAATGATTACTGCTCCGGGGCTGGGGTTGTGCTTGAAACCCCCGAAGGGCGATCATTGTGTTACGCATTAAGATTGGAATTTCCTTCTACAAACAATGAAGCAGAATATGAAGCTCTAATTGCTGGGTTAAAGATTGCAAAGGAACTAAACATCAAAGAATTGCAGATCTTCAGTGACTCTCAGCTTATTGTATGTCAAGTCAAGAAGGAGTTTCAAGCTAAAGGAGGAAATCTGCCTGCTTACTTATCAAAGACTTCTGAGCTCCTTGATGATTTCGATCACTATTCGATAAGCCACATACCATGAGAAGAAAATGTGAAGGCAGATTCTCTCACAAAGTATTCAAGTTCCGGAGAAGCCCAATTATTGGGATTGGTTCCTGTGGAGGTCTTGTCAGCTCCAAGCACTGATGAAATGGATATTGACTGGATCATGGCTGTATCTCAAGAACAAGAGTCATGGATGACCCCGATCAGAGAATATCTACTCAATGGTTCCTTGCCAGAAAGTTCTAAAGAACGCCGAAAACTATTAAGAAAAGCATCAAAATATGTAATTCAAGACGGTCAGATATACAGGCGGGGATTCTCAATGCCGTTACTCCGATGTGTAACCAAGGAAGAAGCTAAGACAATTTTAGCAGAGGTACATGGAGGAGAATGCAGAGATCATTCAGGTGGCCAAACTCTTGCCAAGAAAGTTCTCCGATATGGGTATTTTTGGCCAGATATTAACCGAGATGCTGGTATCTATTCCCGAAAATGCGACAAGTGCCAAAGATTTGCAAGAATTCCAAGAGCACCTTCCACCGAACTAACACAGATGGTCATTCCATGGCTATTTGCCATTTGGGGGATAGATCTAATCGAACCTTTACCAATTGCCAAGCCAGGGATCAAATATGCCATTGTTTCTGTTGATTATTTCACTAAATGGGCTGAAGCTGAACCTCTGGCTACTATTACCTCTAAAAAGATGATAAATTTTTTGACTAAAAATATCATTTGCAGGTATGGAGTGCCATAGAAAATAATCACAGACAACGGTACTCAATTCGAAAGCGAAGAGTTCCAGGACTTTTGCAAGCAATTCAAAATCCGTAAAAGCTTTTCAGCAGTGGCTCATCCGCAGGCAAACGGGCAAGTGGAGGTAGTAAAAAAAATTATCAAGTCAACCATCAAAAAGCAGCTTGAAAAAGCAAAAGGTGGATGGGTTGATAAGCTACCACTGGCACTATGGGCATACAGAACAACTCATAAAACTGCGAGTGGGCACACTCCATTTTCGTTGGCATACGGATCAGAGGCAATGATTCCGGTAGAATTAGAAGTCCCTTCACACAGGAGAATTCATTTCAACCAGGCTGAAAATGAAAAACTGCAACTTGAAGCACTTGACTTCCTTGATGAAAGAAGAGAAGAAGCTAGACTCAGAGTTGCGGCTCATCAACAAAGGATAGCAAAGCACTTCAACTCTAAAGTCCGTCAACGAAGCTTTGAAATCGGGGATTTAGTCTTGAAGAGGATCATGACAGCAACTGGAGTATTTGGACCAAATTGGGAAGGACCATATGTCATAGGCAATAAACTTCTCGATGGCACCTTCAAACTCACAACTGTCGAAGGAGATCCAATCCCAAGAGCCTGGAACAGCAATCACTTGCGTCCATATTTTACTTAAAAGCAATGCCTGAAATTGTAAAATGATTATGGATGTATCAATTGAATTGTAAACCATTGTAAAATCAGTGATGATCAATAAAAGAGCTATAAAGTGGATGTAGGCCCAGTTCTTGGCTGAACCACTATAAATTCGGTGTTCTTTATTATTATAAAATGCATGTTTCACTTCGATGTGTAAATACTCTAAATGTATTGCTAAAATATCGATTTAATATTGCAGGTCATTAAAACAAAGCTTACCCATCACAATGCCAAGTGAGCCCCACAAATCATTCAATAAATGAATGTTAAGCCACAAAAAGTTCCAAATTTAAATCCAACATAAGATGAGCTTCACACCAAAAGTTGATGATTCCGCTGAAAGGGCACTTTTCTAAAGAAAAGGAACCAGACACTTGTTAATTAATTATGATCGTCTGTATAAACAGACATCTGATTAAATAACTTGCGCCTGTCCCGTGAAATCACTTAACAGTGAAGTACACTCCTTCGGATAGAGCAAGCTTCTTGCAAAAGAAAGGAACACGGGCTCGGAGACAATAACAGGGGACCACTAATGAGCAAACAACGAAGAGACATGGGCGAGTCAATCAACAAAAGACCTCTACGGAGGCACAAGCCCTCTTCGGAGGCACGCCAATAAATGAAAGCACTCTTCTCAACAAAAAGGTTGGTGGAACCACCAAAGGGGTACCTTCCCAAGCAGAAGGAATGGACCTTTACTAACTGGTCGCGATCGTTCGTGCAAATGAACATCCGATCGGACAGTTTGTATCCGTCCCTTGGGTCCACTTAACTGTGAGAAAGTAACTTTCAGGCAATTAAATAAAGACCTCTCCGGAGGCACAAGACCTCTCCGAAGGCACAAGACCTCTTCGGAGGCACGCTGCCCTCTTCGGAGGCAGAAGACCTCTCCCGAGGCACTACAAGCCCTCTTACGAGGCACATGCCTTCCCCAAAGGCACACACTGCCCTCTCCGGAGGCAGAAGACCTTCCCCAAGGCATACAAGACCTCTCCGGAGGCACAAGACCTCTCCGGAGGCACAAGACCTCTTCGGAGGCACGTCCCAAGAATGAAATGCTTTTCTCAAACAGTATAATTGACGGAACTACTTTAGGGGCACCTTCCCATGCAGAAGGAACAAGACTCTTGCTAACTGGTCATGATTGTTCATACGAACGAACATCCGACCAGACAGTTTGTGTCTGCCCCGTGGGTCCATTCAGCTGTGAGAAAGTAATTTCAAGCGAATCAAACAAAAAGCCCTCTAACGAGGCACAACAAATAAAAAAGAAAAAGCCCTCTTTGAAGGCACACTTCAATTCTTAAAGAAAGAATAACTCGTTCATCTTGAAAAATTCTTTCTAAAAGTTGAAGTACTACATAAAGCTCTCTTCAGAGGCCCGCTTTACCGTATAGGGGAATTCACTTTTCAAAAAAATGAAGTGACCATCTCCGAAGGTCGAAGCGTAAAAAAAACTTCTCCAAAAAACGAGACACGCTCCATTAAAGCAGAATAATTTTTCCTCAAAAATGGAATAGTTATTCTACAATAAAATAAGAGTACAAGTCTCGTCAAAGCAAAAGATGTTACAGTGCACTTGTGGTATGGGGGCAATATCATACAAGATAACTACATCAACAAAAGTAGTATTCGAAAAGTAATATTCAAGTAACATACCACAAGTTCATTATAATATCATGCAAAAAAAGATGTGGAATAGATGCATTCTCAAACATAGACCAAAAGTTTGCACAAGTAAAGAGAATCGTTTATTCTACACTAAAATGAGAAATAAATGCATTCTTACATACACAAGAATTTGTACAAGTAAAAGAATTATTTTATTCAATACTATGAAAATTCTTTACATATGCAGATCTCAAAAAAGCGGGGAACGATACCCGCACAATTTCCGGTCAATACATGCAAAAACAAAAAGCAAAACAAGAAGCCTAAAGTCCGGCTTGTCATTCCTTCTTCCCGCCACCCTTCGAGCTCTTTCTCGGCTTGATTAATAGTTTTGGAAGCCGTTGTGGACGGGTCGGAGGCGGAGGAGAAGGAGGAGTAGTCGGATCTTCTTCTATTTTGTCTTCTCTAGCTGAAGCTCTTTTCTTCTTCTTCCTAAGTGCGCGCTTCCCTTTCCTCTTCGAAGAAGACTCACTTCCCGGAGTAAGCAGTGCAGAAAGTGTTGCGTTATCATCAAGAGACTGCTCCGGGGTCTTCTCGCTGTCCTCAAGATCTTCCGCTTTCTGTTCTTGTGAAGCGGGTGGATCCTCCAAGCCCTGAAGAGCTTCTATCTGTTCCTCCTGCGACCCTGGTTGAGAAGCAGGAGTGACTTAAAGAGATGGAGGAGGAACAGCTGGAAGAGGAGAGGAGTGCACAGTGCTCGGTGCTTCCGCTATAGAAGAAAAGAAGTTAAAATTATTACTCTCCAAAAAAATAGAAGATATTGGATCATCAGGACTTAAGTAATAAGCGAGAAATTCATCAAGTTCAATTGAATCGAATGAGCAATCAACTTGAGCCAGATCTGAATCAAAGTTACCTAGAGAAGTCGGTTTTATCACTTCAATTTCAAAACTTTCAGCCTCAATGTCTTCCTGGCTCTTCTCCTCGATTTGAGTAAGGGGAGATTCGGTAGTGACGAGCTTAGCCTTAGTTTTTGCAGGAGGTGGAGAGTGAGAGCTGGAACCGACGATACCAACGTCGACTGAAGTCGAAGTATGGATAGGGGTAGTTAGAGATGTTTTCTTTTCTGGATGCTCCTCTGCCACTGTTCCAGCTCAAGCTTCAGCGAGTTGCTCTTTTCCTCTAGCAAGAGCGGCACGAGTATCATCATCAAGGTAAAGTGCCTCAAGCTCCGTCTCATTGTAGCCAGCTCCCCCGAGCATATCGATCGCAGCCTCCCATACTTTAGCTAGGGTGATTTCATATTTTGGTCGCAAGAATGAGAGACTCCCACGCCCCAAGACGCTGTGGATGTAAAAGTCGAACAAGGTAGAGCTGATGGTTGCTTTAGTTGCTTCATGAGATTCTTCAGCTACAACTTGACCAGCAACAGCATCATCGCGCTCTTTCTCAACTTTAAGGAGTCGAGCCTTTAACACTTCGATCTCCATGTTCTGAGAGTTAACTGTTTCCCATAGCTGAGCGGTTTCTTTGCGATATTTTTCGGTAATATGCTGTTCAGCCTCAAGTTTTAATTCAGCATCCCTTTGCGCAGCATGTGCATCCCGCACTTGTTTCTGAAGAACTTCTTCTTTTTGAGTATGCGAGGCAGAGGAAGTGGCGAGATCTTCCTTAAGTTGCTTGACTTCAGATTTAAGTCTTGCATTGTCATCTGCAATGCTCGCCATCTCCGCATCGTGCTGCTTGCAAATTTTATCCCATTCTGTCTTGTCGTTCTCTATAGTCAGCATGGCTTCAAGATTCATATGATTGACTCTTTGGAGTTCATCAACAAGTTTCTGCCATTGGGACATCCTCTCAATATCATGCTTAACAGCATCAAGATTTCTCAGCATGGCCTGCTTGTCGATTGGGACCAAATCTAAGTCAAAGCGCATCCCTTTTAAACACCAATTCGGAAATCGGCTTTGAAGTGTTGGGGGCATCTTTAACTTGATACTAGGGCCTGCTGATAATCGCTTAGATGTCAGATTTCTTTAAAGCAGGAGAGCCGGATGGGATATCAGAAGAAACAAGGGCGTCAGTCTTTTCAGAAACCGCAGACGCGTCCTTTTCACTGAGCCTGGTCCGCTTACTGGGATCTTCAGAAATTTTGCCCTTTCCTCTGTCGTCATGCGACTTTCTCTTATGGGAAGAGTCATCTCTTTGAGAAGAGTCGTGACGTTCTTCCCGCCTCCTTTGCTGCTCCTCATAAGCTCGCCTCTCTTGAGCTTTCCTAACTGCTCGCTCCTCATCAGATTCCCTACGAACGGGAAGATAGCGTCCGTAATCATAAGAGTCGCGCCCTCCATAGCGCCGAAAGTTGTCATAGTGTGAACCACTTCGCCCCATCGGAGAACCTGAAATTGAAAAAAAGACAAGTCTTAAGAATATTCAAGTTGAAGAAGCTACGTGCATAAAAGTGCTAAGCATCCTAAGTGTGTGCAGCGTGCAAACTATGCGCATCAGACTACAAACCACTTTGTGATGTGGGAATGGAGACAGCTGGTGTAGAAGGCGTTGTAGTTTGTTGCAAAGAAGAAGTCGCTTCAATAACAGGAGAGATCGCTTTTAAAATGTCGTCTTTAAAAAGCTCCTGAGAAGTTATCATTATATCACTCAAATTATCAAAAGTATCATCGCCGTGATGCCCAGCAGAACTCTCTTTTTCAACTTCCACATCGGCCGTCTTTCCAGAAATTTGAGGATTTTCTTCCTCTTCAATAACTGGAGAAAGTGTTAACTTGCTAGACGACCCCACAACGTCAGTAGAAGTAGAACACTTCACCAGTGAAGTCTCAGTGGTGAGTTCTTTCAGTGTAAGTTCTTCGGCAGGGGCATCTGATGTCTTTACTGGAGAATCAGGAATTTCATGAGGCTGGATGGAACGGGAAGAGTGTAGAAGTTTGAACTGGTGCAAAAGTTCATCTTTCAACAAGAATTTGGCGCTTCTCTCTTCCATAGCCACAGCATTTAAAGTTTCAAAGATTGACTTGAGGTTGGGATTTCTAAGCGGGGGAGGAAGTGCTGAAAAAAGAAAAGAATGAAGATAAGCATTTGATAATTCGGGTTTCGAAAAGCTCATGAGATGAACAGAGAAAGGCAATCTTACTCCCGACTCTCCAGACAGCATAGAATCCCGGAGGACATCGTACAAAGAAGAATTGGCTTAGAAACCCGTGAGCACTATCGGGCAAATCCAAAATCAATTTCCGGTTTCTGGCTCCTCTTACAAGCACGATTGAAGGGTGATCTTTGTTCTTAGCAAAGGTGCACAAATAGCAAATCTCATCGAAGCTTGGAAGACGATTGAGCATCCTCCTGAACAGAACACACAATCCCATCAAAACAGCATAACCATTGGGGTGTAGCTGGAAGGGAGAGATAGCTAATCGAAGAAAAAGTTCTCGGAGAAATTCGTTAAAGGGAGGGATAGCTCCACTTAAGCACATTTGGCGATTCACTGCGACAAAACCGAGAGGTGGCCTGTCAGCAGTGTCATTTGCTCCAGGAAATATAGCATCTGATTCGGCAATACCGAACTGGATACACAGTTGTTTGAAAAATTTGTGGCTCAGAGTGGTCAGAGTTCTTTCTAGAGGATCGATCAATGGGTTAGCAATCGGGAAAGCTTCTCCAGCTAGTCCTGAATCTTCTTGTTGAGATGTCATTCTACACAATCAACTGGATATTCAAATGTGAAGGTGCACGTTTCCTAAAAAGTGTGAAGTATTGTGCAGAACTAATGAAAATAGAAAACAAACATAACTGAAATTAAAACTAGTTGACAATTGGTCGATTACAAGATTTCAGGACTTAATAATTTCAAACTCAAGTGCAGTGTTAATGCAAGCAAATCAGCTTTAATTAACCATTTTAGTTGTGCTTTAATACTTTACTTGAATTGGATGGTTTACAGCACTTCGTTCACACAGTTCATTTAAGTTGATTATTCTTTTTCTACTAATCTGTCATTCGATGTGGGCAGTCAATGGCAGTATGTTTGTCCCAGTTTTTTGCAAATATTGTATTTAACAGGTTGACAGCTTTAAAGGTTGGTATAATCTGTAAAAGAGTACAATCAAGTTCAACAAAGTCCAAGCAGTTCAAACAGTTCGAAATTCAGTCAAGTTCTGCGCAATTTTCCAAGTGTTAGGTCGCTCACGACCTAGCATAGGTCGGAGCCTCCTTATGTCACACTGTGTAAGTCAAAAAACTCAAGGCAGTGCAAATTTCTCTAAGTCCTAGGTCTCTCACGACCTAGCATAGGTCAGAAACTACTTAGGTCGCAAAAGGTTGATCGGCTTCACTTAGGTCGCAGGGATTCTTAGGTCGGTCAGGATTCTTAGGTCGTAAGACTTAGGTCGCAAAAAATCCCAAACACGACCTAACTTTTAGGTTGTCCAGATCTGATAGGTCGCCGACTTCCTCTCCACGCAACAACTCACTGGACCCGATATCGCCGTTACAAAAGAATCTATCATCCTCCTCATGAATTTCATTCATCTCCACACACCACCAAATCACCCAAAAAATCGATTCCCAAAATCTCTCTGATCCATTATAAATATCACCATGCCTTCATGAATCACAACAACATAATAATTACTCAGAATGCAGCAAGACACATGAAATTGGACTCGAGTCAGGAAACATGGATTCACGATTGATCAGCGGTTATGGTGGAATAGAAGATGAATTCACTTACGTAGTATGGTTGGAATAAATGAATCGACGAGTAATTGGATTGAATTCGCCTTCGGAAGTTTGAAGATTCGTCAATGGCGGTAAGGGATCGAAGCAGTAAGGTAGGGAGGAAGGAGCGACCTAACTAATTTATATGAGGCTGAGAAAGGAAGGCGAATAGGCATGCGAGTTAGCTCGGTTTTTAGGTCGCTCGTGACCTAGCAAAGTTAGATCGAAGCACACGACCTACGACCTAGGCGTATACTTCGAGGGGCAAATGTTAACTCCTAGTTTTCGAGCGACCTAAAACTCCACGACCTAAAACTCCACGACCTAAAACTTCACGACCTAAAGGGATTCACGACCTAAGGAACTCCACGACCTAAGAAACTTCACGACTTAAGGAACTCCATGACCTAAGGAACTCCATGACCTAAGAGACTCCACGACCTAAGGGATTCCATGACCTAACTACAGAAAGAACTTAACGAGCTAAGGAGTTAGCGACCTAGTGACTCCAGTCTTCAACGACCTAAAGCTTAACGACCTAGAGTTTCGCGACCTAACTTCACAAAGCAGCTCAACGACCTAAAACTCCTGCAACTGCTCTTTAGGTCGCTTACGACCTACCACTTCAGATAAGGCCGAGTGCAACTTCATCAGGCTAACTTCCTAAGTCGCGAGTACACGACCTAACTTAGGTCGCTCACGACCTACGACCTAACTTAAGTCATACACGACCTAGGACTTGGGGGAAAATTCCTGTCCAGATTCCACCCTATAAATACAGCCCAAGCTCCAACATTTGAGGGGACTTTTGGACCATTCTCTGAAGCGCCGTTACTCTGCAGAATTCTCAACTCATCTGATACTTGAAGAACTCCAAGCATTCACGACACTACAACAAGCTTCGAAAGAAATCTACCGCATTCAACATGAATTCGAGGGGATCTTCCACATCGATGTTTGAGCTATTAGTCTAGAGTGTTTTGGAATCGAAGTATATTGTATTCACGAGTGCATTGTATTAGCTTATAACCAAAAAATCAGCAATAAAGGAATTCAAAGTGGACGTAGGCTCGATCTTAAGCCGAACCACTATAAATCGCTTTTTTTACTGCTTTCTGCTCTTTTACTGCTTATTTCTTGTTCCCGTATCACGGGTGGTGCTTTCACAACCTCATTACACACACCGGGTGTTAGCGTTCAATTTTAAGCGTTAACAATTACAAACTCCAATTCTTGCTCCAAATTCGAAGAGAAGCTTAGGTAAGCTCCATCTTCATCTTCTCCATCTCTTCTCCTCTTTAATTTCAGAAAATTCCTAAACCCTAATTTAGGAAATACTTGTTTTGATCTTAGATTGAAGCTTGTACAGTTGAAGTGAAGAGTGGTTGATACTTTCTTTGCATTTGAGCTTCTTATCCTTGTTTTTGAGTTAAAAGGTGAGATTTTTGAACTCACATCTAAGCTTATAGCTTTTGTTGTTGATTGGTAAAAATTCCTAACATCAATTCATGTTCATTTGTGTTCGATTTGGATCAATTTGGTGAATTGTCCAATTTTTGGTTTTGGAATCTAATTTTTGTAAAAATCCATTCTTTGGTGTTTGAACACGTTAGTGGAGTGTTTCGGAGGGCCATACAAGGCTTGGTTGTCGTTTGGCGTAAATCCTTAGTCGTAGTTGCTCGTCCGTTCGCTTCCATCCGTGTTATAGAAATTGCCCCAAAGGGGCTAGGCTGATTTCTGCTCTGGTAGCAGGTTCAGTCGACTGAACCAGTAGGTTAGTCGACTGAACTAGACCCTAGGAATTTTCCTGGGTCTGTATCAGTCGACTGACCTTCTGGGTCAGTCGACTGACTCTGGGGCAGAAAACTTCGTACCCTTATGTCAGTCGACTGACACCTTGGGTCAGTCGACTGACCTGGAAACAAGAAGTTTCCAGGCACTGGTCCAGTCGACTGATCCCCTGGTTCAGTCGACTGACCTGCTTGTCTCAGTCCATTTGTTATTTTGCTTTGGTTTTTCAATTTCGATCAATTCATGTCGATCCAATTAGTTGATTATCGCATTTTTGACTTTGATGATTCCTTTTTGACTTCGTACACGGGTTTTTATAAAATGATCTCTTTTTAAAAGTGTATTAAAAGCTCGTCTCTCCAATTTATAATTTCTATTTAAAACACACACATAATTTTGCACTTCGAGCGAAGAGGGAGGTGAATTAAATGATTAAATAAAACACGTGCTATGAACACGTGTGTTTATCTTTTCAGTTAATTCCTAATCTATTCGTTTGACCGTTTTGACCTTTGGGTTTGGTTTACCGATGATATGAGGTGAACTTTGTACTGCTTTGAGTGTGAAATTGACTTACGGTTAGTAAACAGTTTAGTGCGAACGTGTGGTATGGGACTCACGTTAACATTTTTCAGGTTCCTTTCTGAGAGTTGTGACACATTCAGCCAGTTAGTGGTGTCCAGTACTGGGCCTTCGGACCTTCACCACTACGGTTTGTTGCCTTCGGGGTTTGTTGCCTTCGGGCTTGAGCCTTCGGGGTTTGTTTCCTTCGGCTATGTTGCCTTCAGGTTTGTACCTTCGGGTTTGTGCCTTCGGGTTTGTTGCCCTATAGCATCGCTTTTGGAGTTGGTCCATCGTCACCACTCGAGTGATATTGGGTTTGTTGCCTTTGGGTTTGTGGATCCTTGTTATACAGTACTGAGCTCGAGCATCTTTTGTTTCTTTGATTATTATATTTCCCTAGTGTATCACCCTTCGGTGTAGGTTCTTTGAACCACACGATATATAGCGATTACCTTGCGAAAACTTGTGTTACCTTTGTTGGTATTTGTGATTGCCTTCTTGGCTTGTTTTGGGATATGACATCCTTTGTTTATTGGAATTGCCGATGATATGAGGCTTGTTTTGAGTCATCTTATGTTAGATGATTTGGTTATCTCCTTTGGGGATATTTGTAGTACTTTATGATCTTGTATGTTCATTATCATTTAGTTTATCTAACTGATTTGTTTAGCTAGGCTGACCCGTGTATTTTATACTCGGGTCAGACCGAGATGTTTCAGGTTAGGTACATTGGACTTACCCTATTTTGCTTCCGCGTGGACTACTCCACTAGCTCCTTTTTGTCATAGCTTTCGTGTAGTCCTATTTGTTTGTAACTCTGATATATACTCTTTTGACTCGTCTGTATATTGTGATTTGCTTTACCACTTGACAAGTATCATTTTGTAAACTCTGTAATGTATCTGTATATGTGTAAATGTATGGGATGATCTACTGTTCTGTGATGTGTATTACATTCGAGTTGTTATATTTTATTCTGATAGATCCTTCAGCCACCTATGGCTTTGTATTAAGTATTTATTGGAAATGTCGATCCACTTGAGTAAGGAGTGGCAATGGTTGGCGTATTCAATAGATAATTAAGACAAGGTTATAGATGGTCACTCCTATCCAACTCTATTCTCCGCATTAGCAGACGGTGTTACTTAGTAATACTCTTTGCTATTGTGGGTCTCGGAGTGGGGCGTTACAATTTCCCCCTCCAGCTCCAAGCAACGAATTTCTGCCGAAATCAACTCCAACTTCATCAAATCGGAATCTCATCTCCTCCAAGCCCCTAATCTCCTCTATTTTAGGTATTATCCCTAAACTCTAATTTAATGAATTTATTAATTTAGGGTTAATTTGTTAGTTTAATTGTTTATATTGTCTCATTGATTGTGTAGTATAGTTTATTGAATGTTAATTACTGTTATTATCCTATAAGTGTTGAATACTAACTTGTTTAGTTTGTGCGATAAGAAATTAGTGTGCATTAGTTTAATAATTTAGTGCTTTTACGTGTTATTTAGAATATTTAGTGTGGATGAACATAATTTAGTTTATGCATTTTCTAAAACGTCGAAAACGATAATTAATTTTATATACGTACGGTTAGTTAATTAAAGTTTTAAACTATGCGTATGTGATAAACCATCGTATAAACTTAAGTTAAATGTTAATCAATTTAAAGTAAACGACGAAAGCCAATTTTTTTTTAAATATAAATATGTAATATACTTTATTCATAAAACCCTTAGAGTGTTTTTTGGCCCCGTCTGATAAGTATTGTATATGATCGTTATGTGAGTATTCGATTTTTGACAGAACGGACATCTATATTCATCATATACAATATTTGTTGGATTTGTCCCTGTATTGGAAAAGTTACAAACATAGTAACGTAATTACATCTCGTAAATCATTTCATTTTAAACGGTTCACAAAATTTCGACAGCTTTTTGTTCCCTGTGTACACGTAATCGTGTACGACTCAGGGAACAAAAGGGAACTGCTGCCGAAAGTTTGTTGAATCGTTTAAAATAAAATGATTTACGAGATGTAATTACGTTACTGTGTTTGTAATGGGAAGTATGATGACCCAACAACAAAGTGTCAATGATCAATTAATATAAAACATTAAACTGTAAAATTGTATTGAAAAATAAATTGTGAATGTGGTTTTCATTTATATCGTATTTTTTAATTACAGTAGGAGAGATGATGAATTATTTTACTGATCAAAGCTGGATGTACCAACAACGAAGGAAAATTGGTGGCTCAATAAGTGAACATTTTAATAATGGTGTACCCATATTTATTGATTTCTCTTTAAGTAATAATGGAAATGACGAAGAAATCTGTTGTCCATGTAGTAGGTGTAAATTGTTGAAGCATTTGATACCAGAAATGGTTAGAGTTCATTTGTGTCAGTTCGGTTTCATGCTGAACTATTTGGTATGGGATTAGCACGGAGAACTTGTAGCACCTAATCATTTACAGTCAGAGGAGGTAGTGAGTAATGAAATTGTTACGATGAATCTCGTAGAACATATGGTTGAAGATGCAGCACGTTCAATGTTCCCTTCTGCATAATTTGTTGATGACGATGTTAATGTTGAAGAAGAACCAAATATTGGAGCCAAATTTTTTTATGATTTATTAGATTTCCACGAAGAAACCCCTTTGGGAAGGCTATACAAGCGACACCCAATTATCAGTAACTGCAGAATACATTGCGATGAAATCTAAATACAACCTCACAGAAGCTGGATTTGCAGCTGTTGTACAAGCTGTGAAGCGGCATATGCCTCCCGACAACTTAATGTGCGAAAATCATTATGAAGTGAAAAACTTATGTCGGCTTTTGGTTTGCCGTATCAAAAAATAGATACATGTTTAAACGGTTGTATGTTGTTTTGGAAAGTAGATATCAATCTTATAAATTGTAAAATATGTAATCAGGAAAGGTATAAACCAAGAAAGAAGAAGGGAAAGGAAGTCCCGTATAAACATATGCATTATTTACCTATTACTCCTAGACTTCAAAGGTTATATGCATCTTCTGTAACCGCGCATTATATGAGATGACACAGTATTAGAATGCAGGAAGAAAGTACGTTAACACACCCAGCTGATGGGGAAGCATGGAAGCATTTTGATCAAAAATATCCTGATTTTGCAGCGGAGAGCCTCTCCGTAATGTTAGACTTGGTTTATGTACGGATGGATTTTCACCATTTTCTCAATTTGGTTCTAAATATTCATCTTGGCCTATAATCGTTACACCTTATAACTTACCTCCATGGATGTGTATGAAAACTCCATATATGTTTCTCACAATTGTCGTCCCCGGCACTGATGATTCGACACTAGGAATAGATGTTTATTTACAGCCATTGATTGAAGAGTTGAAAACATACGAAGGAGTTGAAACATACGACACCTCAAAAAAAAGAATGTAACAACCCGCAAATTTTGAAATTATTTTAAATGAAAATTTATTTGAAACTTTGAATTTAACTATTTTAAATTTAATAAACTTGGAAAAATTTAAATTATAATTTTGATTTTTGATGTGAAATGTTTTCCAAATTTAATAAAATAAAGATTTTTCTTAAAATACAAATTTTGTCAACTTTGGTCAAAGTTTGACTTTCTGTGAAAATTTTAAAATTTGAATTTTTAACTTTTACTTTTTTTTATGAAGATGAATTTAATTTTAACATTTTCCCAAATTTTCATTTTGTTAAATTTTGATGTTTACTTCTCAAATTTTGCAACTTTTGGCGTATTACACGCAGTTATTTTCCCTACAACTTCTCTTTTATTTTTATTGTGATTTGTTTGGGCTTAAACCATTTGGGCTAGAAAACCTTTAGTTAGATGAGTAGCCTATATATAATCTTCTAGGGTTTTGGCTAGACTCCACATCCATTCATTTGTGCCTCCATAGAAAAATGTAAGTCTTCTTCTCCTTCTTCTTTCTTCTCTTTCCAAAACCCTAGATCTTCTTCTCCACCACTCTTCTTCTTCTTTCATAATTTGCCATCACCTTCACCACCTCCTCTCACCTTCTTCTCTTCTCTCCTATTCTCCACCTCTTCCCAAAATCCTAGACTTTCCTCTTCCAAACCCTAGCCGTGACCTCTTCCTTACCCAAAACCGACCACCATCACCAAATAGCATCCCCATAGCCAAGCACAACCCTTTGCCTCCCCTTCCTTTTGCATTCCTAGCCGTGAGCTTTGCCCTAGAGATGATGGCCAAACCCAAAAAAAACCCTATCCTAACCCTAAACCTAGCTATGGCCGAACCTATCTCCACCAAAACCTAGCTATGGCCGAACCCAGCTAATCCAAACCTAGCCTAGACCAAACCAAAACCACCTCTAGACCAAGCCTATGCAAACCCTAAACAAGCCCACTTATGTATTTTGCATATATATAATTTTCTATTTTTATTTTTCTATGAGAATTATTTATTTATGTATGGAATTTATTTTATCTTTTTTTTAAGCATCGGATTTGGATTCTCCTCTCACTCAAACTGGTCCGTAGTTTGTTGATTTTGTGTTGCGCTTTGAATCACTTTTCCAACCAAAGAAAGGTGAGAAAATCACACTTGACATACGTACTTATTGATTTGGTGAATTGATGACAATTGAATTGTGAGGATATGTATATGCAAGTTTGACATTTCACCTATGATTTTATCATGTTATTTCATGTGTTATATCTTGTTATTTCATATGTTTATATCATTTTATTTCATATGTTTATATCATGTTACTTCATATGTCTTTATCATGTTATTTCATATGCTTATATTATGTCATTCATATGATTTTATTTTGTTATTTCATATCATATTATGTCTGTTTGATCATATGTCATGATATGTTGAATATTTTATGTTATTTAATATTCAGGAATCACACTGCAAGTTTCTTCACTATGGGTTGAAATGATACATACCCGAATGATCTTTAGATTAAGGAAAATTGTTATGGGCTGAAATGAGAGGCTTGAGAAATTTTATTTGACTTGGGATTGCGGGTTTGAAATGATATAAAACCCGGAAATTTATAAATTAAGGATTGAAATGATATATGTCCTTATTTACTTGACCCTAGGGTAGAGAATTTTATACAGACTCCGTGGTTGATTTTAAAATGATTTTCTAAAGATTATTAAGTATTTTGGATTTCTATATATGAATCTCAACTAAAATTTAATGTAAGGATTTTTGTAAATTGGTTTACATGTGTTAAAATTTTATAAGAAACAAATAGTTGGAAATGTAAATTTTGGAATCTAATTTACAGTATGAAGGTTAATTGAAATTCTATAAGCCGATTTGACTTAATAATAGCATTTTATTCTAACCTATAAATTGTAAGTTATAATTCATTGTAATAAGTGATTAAAATGATAAATGTTTTGCGAAAAGAAATGTAAGTTAAACGTACATTTGATATGTAAGTTTTAACCAAATGAAATGGTATGATTTGGGGAATAAGATTGATAAATGTCATTTACTGAAGAGGAATAAAAAATGTAAGTAAATATACGTTTAACTTGGTATAAAGATTTCTATTTTTAAAATTGATGTTTAATAACAAAGTTATTTGACTAAAGGCGTGGTTTCTTTAATGACCAAATAGCTAAAATTTGAGTAGTATAATAGGAATGATATTACGACTTTGATAAAATCTGCATAGATATGTACTATTTGTGTTTTTATAAACTATTGTAGTAGGAAGTATTTCGGTAATAATTCAAAACTGCTGCGATTTCCTTACTGTAACAATTCTACACTGCTGTGATTTCCTTACTATAACAATTCTGCATGATGCGATTTCCTTACTGTAATAATTCTGCACTACTGCGATTTCCTTACTGTAACAATTTTGAACTACTGCAGATTCTTATAGTAACAGTTATGCACTGCTGCGAATTCTTATAGTAGCATTTATGCACTGCTGCGAATTCTTACAGTAGCATTTCTGCACTACTGCGAATTCTTACAGTAGCATTTTTGCACTGCTACGAATTCTTGTAGTAGCATTTCTGCACTGCTACGTTTTAAGAAAACTAACATTTTCTGAATGCTACAAATTTTCTAAAGGGTTATAGTTCCGAATGTATGGTTCTAAAGGTTACATTTTTAAAGTGCTATGATTTCTAAATTTTTACGTTTCAAAGGGGTTATAATTAAATGAATTTGGAAGTATTACTACTTTGGAAAAATGAATATTATTTAAAAGGAAATGATACGGAATTTATATGGTTTTCAAAGGAATATGTTTGATATGAAAAATAAACCATTTGAAATTGAATAACCACGGGTTATAATAACGTTTGGTTGTTAAAGAGACCGGGATCGGATATGGGCATACTCTATGTCGATACCGAAAACCACTTTGACAACTGTGTACGCGGAGGAGATTCCAGAATGAAGTAGGATGGTGGCGACGATCCTAAAGGTATATTTACATGGACCTAACTCTCGTGAGTTAGCATAAGGTGAATAAAATAGGAGCGATTCTCGGGCCAAGGAGGTAGCTCCTCTAATCGGACACACTTCATCGTTAGCCATTCTATTACTTTGTGATTGATTTGGTGCGCACCTTTGATTCGGGAGTGTGGATCGAGTTGGGCGGTAGTTGTGGCCATGCGTTACCAACAGCCCAGATGCGTAATTGGTATATCTACCCTGGCATTGCCTAGTTGTGCCATGTCACCTACCCTAGCGCACCTTCTACGAGTTTGTTTTATGTCGTACCTATGTGGTATCCTCTGGCGGCTCCAGTTTACGGGGAGTTACGGTACTGTATAGACTATTGGCATACCTAAAAATGTGTTAAGGGGGATATGGGTAACGCCTTAACGCTATTTTAATAGTTTACTTTACTTTAGACACTATTATAATAGCGTATATTACTACATAGTAGATAGTTTAACGGATCCTTAGAGGATGGGCGATCCCAAGCATCCTTTAAGTTACCGATGCATTTCTTTACAGTTCACTTGAGTTGATTTACATTTTATAAGTATGTATGTCCTGACTCGAGTGTTTTGTTTTTTTGCTTTACGCTCGGGTCAGCCTGAGTTTCACAGCTTTGGTTTCATCCTTTTTTAGCTAGTAATCCACCGGAGATTTAGCTGTCTACCTGATATTTCTATTCCAGTTATTTCCACTCAGCTTTTGCTTTTGTAGTAGCAACTTATGTATCTAACTTTACAAGTATATTTGTTTCCAGAATTGGTATTATGTATTGGTTTTGAGACTTTGTATCTAGGAGCTTCATGAACTCCTATGTTATTTTATTCCGCTGCGAGTTATTCTGATATTCTATGCCTGTGATTCTGTGGTTGATTTTATTTGCCCCAAATTTTATTAACAATCTGTTGTTTTGAATTATTCAAGTCTGACATGTGTGTCTGCTTATGCACTTGGCGGGTGCAGCATGATAGGGGGTTCTTGCATTTGGGTTTGGTAGCGAGCGGATGACTCTTACTTCTACATGTTCCGCGGGGTTGGTGCAGTCGAGAGGCTGACCGTAAAAGCAGAACACAAGTACCATTGTATGCTACATTAGGCATTACCCCACTGGCGTTGTCCCGTTACAGTTGGTATCAGAGCTTAGGTTTTAGGCAAATCTTAGTCTACGGGGCAAAAACTCATTAGAGATAAGGTAGAAATACCCTAGAATGAGTAAAATCAATCTTAGAATCGTTCTTTGTGAGAGAACGTATTTTCAAGTATAAAATGATTTTAAATGATCTTTAAAAGATTATTTTGGATATAAAATTTTTCTTGTTTTAAAATTTCTTTTCTTAGAATTTTTCCTTCCTTTGGAATCCACCTTGTTTTATAGAATTCTTTGATTAGGATTTCCAGTCTAGTTGGGTCTTTTCTTCTATCTTTTCTTTTATCCTTGTCCTAAAATTCATTCTTGAATTTCCAGGATGAATCATAGGAATGCTAGAGGTCATGGTGTTGCCCCAATTCCAGCACCAGTTGCACCCATTAGGTTTACTACTCTCTGTAAGGAGTACACCCAGCTAGGTGGTACTAATTTTTCAGGATCAGAGACCATCATTGAGGCTCAACAGTGGCTGAGAGGTTCGAAAAGGATTTTTGCTGGTTTGGAGATCACTGACGCTCAGAAGCGCCAATTAGCAGCATGGCAGTTGAAGGAGGAATCACTAGATTGGTGGGAGTCTGTTATAGCCAACATGGTTGAGGCAGATATTTCTTGGGATCAGTTTAGGAAGGCTTTTGTGATGAAGTGGATGCCAGAGGCTGGGAAGTCTCAGCTATACAGGGAGTTTATGGATCGTAAGCTGGGGATATGTCATTTGCAGAGTATGAGAGGAAGTTTGACGAACTTTCCAAGTTTGGTCCTAGTTTTATTGATACCCCTCTTAAGAAGAATGAGAAGTTTATAGTTGGAGCTCGCCCAGAGTTTTATGATCGTCTGATTTCTCATGTGCACAACCCTTTTACTGCATTGATGGATATGACCATTAGATATGAGAACCCCACTTCTAAGGAATCATCTGTTACTTGTGCACCTTCATCTCAGCAGTCTTCTAACAACTCTAAGAAGAGAAAGTCAAATTTCTAGCGTTAGAAGCAGAATTGGCTCAAGAATCCAGGTTTAGGATCTTCTTCTTCCCGGAAGCAGCCTATTGATCTTTCTTCCGTCACTTTCTTTAGGTGTGATCAGAAAGGGCACTATGCCAATAGTTGTCCTACTTTAGCCGAAGCTGCTGTTCCTCCAGCTCTGATGACTAAACGAGATCTTTGCCATGTATGTTTGCACCCTGGCCACTTCAAGCAGGATTGTCCCTTGTATCAGAAGGGCAAGACATCTGGAGTCTTTGCCATGACTTCTTCCACTCATGCTCCGCATACTCCACCTGCTCCTAGTGATACCCAAGGTACTCTTTAGAGCACCTTTACCTTGTTCAAACTTCCTATTCGCGTTTTATTTGACACTGGATGATGCAGCCCAGAATAGTGGAGAGATAGGTCGCAAGCGACCTAACCTATTATTGAGTCGTACACGACCTAACGAGCCACCAGGAAAGGAGCTACGACCTAACGGGTTCGAGAATAACGAGCTAAGACTTGGGAATAAGTCGTTGGAGGTTGAAGTCTTAGGTCGCTCACGACCTAACAAAATTTTAGGTCGCTCACGACCTAGCAAAAGCGGCACGCGAGTTACTGGATTCAAAGTGATGGAATGCAGATGAGCTAAAAGGTTACGACCTACTTTAGGTCGCAGAGATATGTTACGACCTATGTTAGGTCGCAGGAAAATGGAACGACCTAAGTTAGGTCGCGAGAAGATGAGGAGAGATAGGTCGCTCGCTATAAGTCGCGAGGCCTTAAATCGTGAGGACTTAGGTCGTGAAAACTTAGGTCGTGAGGCCTTAGGTCGCGAAGACTTAGGTCGCGCAGTTTTTCTAAAGCCGCTTCTTTAGGTCGCTGATACGGTTGCCGTTCATTCTTAAGTCGCTCGCTCCAGATGCCGTTCATTTTTAGGTCGTTGCTATGTTGTAACTGTTTTGTTTTAAGTCGTGATATGCTAAGTCGTGAAGTTTTAGGTCGTTTCCGACCTATGGGTTGTAAAAGCGTTATGTTGTATTTGCTTCTGTTGTATTGTTTTAGGTCGGACTGTTTTAGGTCGTGATGTTTTAGGTCGTGGCCGACCTATGGTAAGTCGTGTGTTTTAGGTCGTGACCAACCTAGGAGTTGTGCAGTTTTCTGTGGCGTGTGTTGTAACTTCTATAAATAGGCCGGTGGTGCCATTTGTAATAGTTTAGTTGATTTGAATAAAAACTATTGTTTTGTTAGCTTTGTGCTTTCACCAAATTGGTAGTTGAGTGTAATCTCCTATCTCCACTTTCGGTTAATCGAGTGCGCTCGAGTCAACGATTGCTGAAGCCGATTCATGGTATCAAGTGCGCTTGATCAACGCTTGAAGAATTGAAGATCTTCTTTCACGGTATAGTGCGCTATCAACGTGACGAAGATAGCTAGAATTTGGTATCTTCGGATCAACGAATTTGGGCCATTCAGTATTCTTCATTCCATCGATTGCTACTTTCACAGAATCATCATTTTGTTATTTCCGCTGCTGCACCATTTGGTATCAGAGCTTGTTTTAGCCAATCATAGCTAAATCGAGTCTTGGAGCCAATTCTTTTGAAGAAATTTGAAGAGTGAAGTAGAGACGAGATCAAGTGAAGGCCGTGTTCATCATTTGGTATATTGAAGTGTTTGAGAAGTTTTCAAGTATGCCGCCTAGAAGAGCTAACCGACATCAAAATATTGAAGATTTGTACAAGAGGGAAGATGCCGAGCAAATGGAACAATGCATAAGTAACAAATTCAATGAAAAGTTAGATGAAGGCATTGGGAGGCTAGAGAAGCTTATGTTGGATATGAATCAACCCCGAAGAAGAACATCGCCAATTTCAAACCAAGGAGGAAACAGGGTTTCGCCATCGGTTTTGGGTGGAAGAAGAATGTCGCCACATTCTAATCAAGGTAGAAGAGAATCATCTGTGTCGATAAGAAGAGAGCACCATGAGTATAGAGATGAAGAAGGAAGAGCTCAACATGAGTTTGAGTATGACCCATATCGAAATGATGATCGAAGACGTGATGGTAGTAGAGATGTTGGTGGTCAGGATCAACATCGATATACATCTAATTTTGAAGAGGAGTATGCCGGTGGTAGTGTTCGAGGACAAGGACGAGGTCAAGGAAGAAATTACTCTGAGTATGATCACAAGTGGGAATCGGGAATGAAAACTGAAATTCCTGAATTCAAGGGTGGTATGCAAGCTGAGGAGTTTTTGGATTGGGTGGCTAATGTTGAAGAAATTTTTGACTTCAAGGAAGTTCCAGAACATCGTAGAGTGAAGTTGGTTGCTACAAGGTTGAGGGGTAGAGCTTTGGCATGGTGGCAGCAAACCAAACTTACACGTGAACGAATGGGGAAGTCAAAGGTTGAATCATGGGAGAAGATGAAGAAATTGATGAAAGCAACGTTCTTACCTTACAATTATCAATCTCTGATGTATCAACGTTTGCAGAACTTGAGGCAGGGCACAAAGACTGTTAATGATTATGCAGATGAGTTTTATCAGCTTATTGTGAGGAATGATATTATGGAAACAGAAGAGCAGCTGACAGCTAGATTTGTTGGAGGGTTGAGAATGCAGATACAGGATATGGTGAATATGTTTGATCCCAGATCTGTCGCTGAAGCACATCAGAAAGCTCTAGCTTGGGAGAAACAAGGAAGGAGAGGAGGTGGTGTGTGTACAAATTCCAACAATCCAGTGAAAGGGGCTAGTAGCAGTGCAAATGTTTCTAAGGCTGTTGCAAAACCAGTCGTTAATGAAGTTGCTAAGACCAGAGTCAACAGTGGTATCAAATGTTTCAATTGTCAAGAGTTTGGTCACAAAAGCAATGAATGTCCTAAGCCGAAAAAGCGAGCAATGATTGCTGAAGTTGAGGAAGAGGATGAGGAGGCTGAAGGTTCTAATTCATTACCGGTTGAGGAGGAAGAATTGTTGTCTGGAGATGATGGATATACATTAATGATGAGGAGGAATTGCTTAACGCCGAAGCAGGAGGAGGAGATTAGCTGGTTGAGGAGTAACATATTTCAATCAACGTGCACTATCAAGGGAAGGGTTTGTAAATTTGTAATTGATGCGGGAAGCTGTGATAATATTATCTCTACAGAAGCTGTGAAGAAGTTATCATTGAAAACTGAGAAGCATCCGAAGCCTTACAAGTTAGCTTGGTTGAGGAAAGGTGGGGAGGTGAAAGTTGGACGAAGGGCTTGTGTTAATTTTTCCATTGGGAAGAAATACAAGGATGAAATTTGGTGTGATGTTGTGGATATGGACGTATGTCATCTGTTGTTGGGGAGACCGTGGCAGTATGATAGAGCGGTACAACATGATGGGTGTACGAACAACTATAGTTTCATGTTTGAAGGCACCAAAATTACTTTAGTTCCCAAGAAGCGACAACAAGAAGAAAGTAAGTTGGAAGAGATTGAAGAGCTTAAAACTTTGCTATCTTTGAAGGAGTTTGTCAAGGAGGTTGAGAAAGAGCCTGAAGTATTTTTATTGCTCGTACGTGAGAGTCATGAAGTGGTGGAAATACCAGAAGAAGTAAAACCAGTACTGAAAGAGTTTGACGATGTATTTCCAAAGGAGCTACCAACGGAGTTACCGCCGTTAAGGGACATTCAACATCAGATTGATCTTGTTCCAGGAGCTGTGTTACCTCATAGACCACACTACAGAATGAGTCCAAAAGAGCATGAGGAGTTGCGAAGGCAGGTGGAAGAATTGCTTGAACAGGGGCGTGTGCAGGAGAGTTTAAGTCCTTGTGCTGTACCAGCTTTATTGGTACCCAAAAAGGATGGTACGTGGAGAATGTGCACTGACAGTCAAGCATTGAATAAGATTACTGTGAGATATAGATTTCCAATGCCGAGGTTGGATGACTTGCTAGATCAATTGAGCGGAGCTACTATCTTTTCGAAGATTGATTTGAAGAGCGGATATCATCAAATTCGTATCAGACCGGGTGATGAGTGGAAGACTGCTTTTAAAACCAGGGAGGGTCTATACGAATGGTTGGTAATGCCATTTGGCTTATCAAATGCGCCGAGTACATTTATGCGGGTGATGAATCAAATTTTTAGACCATTCATTGGGAAGTTTGTGGTGGTGTATTTCGATGATATTCTGATATATAGTGGAAGTCCAGAGGAACATTTGAATCATCTGAGAGAAGTGTTGATGGTACTGCGACAAGAACAATTTTATGCTGCAACGAAGAAATGCGTGTTCATGACGCATAGTGTTTTATTTATGGGGTATGTTGTATCAGAGGAAGGGATACAGGTAGATCGGAGTAAAGTTGAGGCGATTAGAGATTGGCCACAGCCCAAGACGATAACAGAGGTTCGGAGTTTTCATGGATTGGCTTCATTTTATAGAAGATTTATTCCACACTTTAGTAGTGTGATGGCGCCGGTTACAAATTGTATGAAAGGGAAGCAATTTTTATGGACGGAGGAAGCAGGATTTGCTTTTGAGAAGATCAAGGAGCTTTTGACGACAGCACCAATTCTAGTGTTGCCAGATTTTCAGTTGTTGTTTGAATTACATACTGATGCATCGAAGGTTGGAATTGGAGGGGTGTTGAGTTAGAAAGGACGCCCCATTGCATATTTCAGTGAGAAGCTTTCAGGAGCGAAGATGAGATATAGTACATATGATGTGGAATTTTATGCTGTTATGCAAACCATTAAACACTGGAGACATTACTTATTTCAGAAAGAGTTTGTTCTCTACACTGATCATGAGGCGTTAAAGCATTTACAAGGGCAAGACAAGATTTCAGCGAAACATGCATCATGGATTGCATATCTACAACAGTTTACGTTTGTTGTGAAACACAAATCGGGAGTGACGAATCGTGTTGCGGATGCATTGAGTAGAAGAAATCATGTGTTGACTACAATGAAGGTCGAAGTGACAGGGTTTGATGTGCTACCAGAGTTATTTGTTGAAGATCCTTACTTTATGAAGTTTGTAGATAAAGTGAAGAAAGGAGAGACGGATGAATTTGTGTTGGTAGATGGTTTTCTGTTTAAAGGAAATCGGTTATGTATCCCTGATTGTAGTTTGAGAATGAAGATCGTAAAGGAGTTGCATGAGGAAGGTCATGTGGGCCGAGATCGTACTTTACAATTGATTTCACAATCTTATTTTTGGCCATCGATGAGAAAAGAGGTTGAGAGATTTGTAGAGCGATGTCATATCTGCCAGGTTTCGAAAGGAACTGCGACCAATACTGGATTATATATGTCGTTACCTGTACCAACTAAACCATGGGTTGATGTGAGTATGGATTTTGTTTTGGGTTTGCCTCGAACTCAAAGGGGAAATGATTCCATTTATGTGGTGGTTGATCGATTTTCGAAAATGGCACATTTTATTGCTTGTAAGAAGACGGCGGATGCTGTTCATGTTGCTCGGTTATTTTTCAAAGAAATCTATCGACTTCATGGATTACCCGAATCTATTGTGTCGGATAGGGATACTCGTTTCCTGAGTCATTTTTGGCTAAGTTTGTGGAAGATGGTCGGAACGAAGTTGAATTTTAGTAGTGTCTACCATCCGCAAGCAGATGGGCAAACGGAAGTGGTTAACAGATCGCTGGGGAATTTATTACGATGTCTGGTGAAAGATAATCTGAAAAGCTGGGATGTGAAGTTATGTCAAGCAGAATTTGCTCATAATCATGCTGTAAACCGTAGTACGGGTTTCAGTCCATTTCAGATAGTGTATTCAAGCTTACTGAAGGGACCGTTGGATTTAACGGTAATACCACACTTGAAGGGGACAGTTAAGAAAGCTGCTGATTTTGTTGAAGGGTTGACGGAATGTCATAAAATCATTCAGGAACAACTGGAGAAAGCAAATGAAAAGTATAAACGATCTGCGGATTTGAAGCGAAGAAGCGTTAAATTTAATGAAGGAGATTTAGTATATGCTGTACTAACAAAAGATCGTTTTCCAGTGGGAGCATATAATAAACTTAAGGCTCGAAAGATTGGTCCTGTAAAAATTGTGAAACGAATCAATGAGAACGCTTATAGGTTGAAGCTGCCGGAGGATATGTACATGTCTGATGTGTTTAATGTTAAACATCTGATACCGTATCATGGGAAGGAGTTTGTTGTGAAGGAAGAGGGCGCAAATTCGAGGACGAATTTTTCTCCATCTGGAGAGGATGATGCAGCCCAGAATAGTGGAGAGATAGGTCGCAAGCGACCTAACCTATTATTGAGTCGTACACGACCTAACGAGCCACCAGGAAAGGAGCTACGACCTAACGGGTTCGAGAATAATGAGCTAAGACTTGGGAATAAGTCGTTGGAGGTTGAAGTCTTAGGTCGCTCACGACCTAACAAAATTTTAGGTCGCTCACGACCTAGCAAAAGCGGCACGCGAGTTACTGGATTCAAAGTGGTGGAATGCAGACAAGCTAAAAGGTTACGACCTACTTTAGGTCGCAGAGATATGTTATGACCTATGTTAGGTCGTAGGAAAATGGAACGACCTAAGTTAGGTCGCGAGAAGATGAGGAGAGATAGGTCGCTCGCTATAAGTCGCGAGGCCTTAAATTGCGAGGACTTAGGTCGTGAAAACTTAGGTCGTGAGGCCTTAGGTCGCGAAGACTTAGGTCGCGCAGTTTTTCTAAAGCCGCTTCTTTAGGTCGCTGATACGGTTGCCGTTCATTCTTAAGTCGCTCGCTCCAGATGCCGTTCATTTTTAGGTCGTTGCTGTGTTGTAACTATTTTGTTTTAAGTCGTGATATGCTAAGTCGTGAAGTTTTAGGTCGTTTCCGACCTATGGGTTGTAAAAGCATTATGTTGTATTTGCTTCTGTTGTATTGTTTTAGGTCGGACTGTTTTAGGTCGTGATGTTTTAGGTCGTGGCCAACCTATGGTAAGTCGTGTGTTTTAGGTCGTGACCGACCTAGGAGTTGTGCAGTTTTCTGTGGCGTGTGTTGTAACTTCTATAAATAGGTCGGTGGTGCCATTTGTAATAGTTTAGTTGATTTGAATAAAAACTATTGTTTTATTAGCTTTGTGCTTTCACCAAATTGGTAGTTGAGTGTAATCTCTTATCTCCACTTTCGGTTAATCGAGTGCGCTCGATTCAACGATTGCTGAAGCCGATTCGTGGTATCAAGTGCGCTTGATCAACGCTTGAAGAATTGAAGATCTTCTTTCACGGTATAGTGCGCTATCAACGTGACAAAGATAGCTAGAATTCGGTATCTTCGGATCAACGAATTTGGGCCATTCAGTATTCTTCATTCCATCGATTGCTACTTTCACAGAATCATCATTTTGGTATTTCCGCTGCTGCACCACTGGAGCTTTGCATAGTTTCATTTCTGTGGATCTTTGTGATAAGTTTGAGCATATCCTTTCACCTAAGTTAGCATCGGAACCTTTATGTGTTACTAATCCTATTGGTGGCCCCGCAAACCTTAGTAGGATTTGTAACAATGTGAAACTCTGCCATTCCGACCATCGCTTTTATGGAAATTTCTATGTCCTTGGTTTCGATGCTTTTGATCTATTGCTTGGAGGAGATTGGCTGAAGACGCATGAAGTTGTTATCTCTTGTAAAACCCAGACTATTTCTCTTGTTGATGATTTTGGTAAGCCTTTGGTGATTCAGTGTCGTACGCTTCAGGAGTATGCATGCAGTTTTATCTATTCTCTTGATTCTTTCCCTAGTGATCTTGATTCTACCCCTGTGGTCAAACTCTATCCCGACGTATTTGGGGAAGTCACTTCTTTACCCCTAAAATGGGAAATCGAATTCCGTATTGATCTCATTCCTGCAGCTCGACCTGTAGTTCTTCCACCCAGAAGAATGGCACCCCGTGAGAAGGTTGAGTTGAGGAAGCAAATCGAAGACTTGTTCTCCAAAGGTTTGATCAGACCCAGTCATTCCGAATGGGGAGCAGCAGTGGTTTTTGTCACTAAGTCTGATGGTTCTTTGAGGATGTGTTGATTATAGGGAGCTGAACAAGCTCACTATGAAAAATAGATATCCAATGCCACGTATTAATGATATGTTCGATCAGCTTTATGGAGCTACCGTATTCTCTTAGCTTGATCTTGCCACCGGTTTCCACCAGCTCAGAATTGCTGAGGAAAGTATTCCCAAAACTGCTTTCCATTCTGAGGATGGTTTCTTTGAGTGGTTAGTTATGCCTTTTGGTTTGACTAATGCCCCAGCTTTCTTTTTCGACCTTATGAACTGGGTTTTCCGTGATGTTCTTAATAAGTTTGTTCTGGTCTTCGTCGATGATATTCTTGTTTTCTCTAAGTCTAATGCGGAACATGATGTCCATTTAAATTCTGTTCTCGAGACTCTAAGAAGTCATCAGTTAAAAGCCAAGTTCATAAAATGCCATTTCTGGAAAGTTGAAGTCCGATTTCTTGGACATATAGTTTCTGGTGATGGAGTTTCTGTTGATCCAGTTAAGATCGCCGCGATCAATGTAGGTCTATCTTCTCTTCCTTCTTTTGTGAAATTAATTATTCTATCTCTTTCTTTGTAGTTCTTATTCTTCCCTATTCCATTTCCGGATTGGGAAACTCCTAGGACTCCATCTGATATCCGTAGTTTTCTGGGCCTTGCTGATTATTATTGGAGATTCATTGAGAATTTTTCTTGGATTCCTGCACCTCTCACCACTCTAACTCGTAAGAATGCTAAGTTTAGATAGAATGATAAGTGTGAAGCTGCATTCAATGAGTTAAAGCGCAAGCTTACTTCCACACCAGTTCTTACCGTTCCAAATGGAAATGAGGGATTAACGGTATACATTGATGCCAGTCGTGAAGGTTTGGGAGCCGTTCTGATGCAGGATAGGAAGGTTATCGCTTATGCCAGTCGTTAGTTGAAGACCCATGAAGCTAATTATGCAGCCCATGATTTGGAATTGCTTGCCGTAGTTTTTGCTTTGAAGCTTTGGAGACATCATCTTTTGGGAACTAAGTTTGAGCTCTTTACGGATCATAAGTCTTTGAAATATATTTTCACCTAGAAGGACTTGAATTTGAGACAAGTTAGGTGGCTTGAGTTTCTAGCTTCTTATGACCTCGACATCAATTATACCCCAGGGAAAGCTAATGTTGTAGCCGATGTTTCAAGTCGAAAGAAGGCGATGTTATGTCAACTTGTTGTTTCTTCTCCTCTTATGGATCGTATTATTGCTAAGCAGGATGAGGATAGGATAATTAGGCTTATTAAGGAAAATGTTCGTAGCAGGGTTGGTGGTAGTAGCCTAGATGGAAGTGGAGCTCAGATTGATGATAAAGGGATTTTAAGGATTAATAATAGGATTTGTGTTCTGAACGTCGATGGATTAAGGCAAGAGTTACTTTGGGAAAATCATCAGTCTAGACTTTCTATTCATCCAGGCGTGACGAAGATGTACCATGATATGAAGAAGCTATATTGGTGGAATGGTATAAAGCGTGATATCTCCCTTTTTGTTAGTGGATGTGCAACTTGTCAGCAGGTTAAGGCTGATCATCAGAAAACTGCTGGATTATTGCAACCTCTTGAGGTTCCCAATTGGAAATGGGAACAAGTTTCTATGGATTTTATTGATGGATTACCGAGGACTAGGAGAGGTAATGAAAGTATCTGGCTAATTGTGGATAGATTGACCAAATCAGCTCATTTCATTCCGGTTAGATCTAACCGTTCTGCTTCTAGTTTGGCTGAGATTTATATGAGAGAGATTGTTCATCTTCATGGTGTTCCTGTTAGTATTGTTTGTGATAGAGATCCCATCTTTACTAGTCAGTTTTGGAAAGCTTTTCAGGAATCTTTAGGTACTCGTCTGAATCTGAGCATTGCTTACCATCCGCAGACCAACGGTCAAACGGAAAGGGTAAATCAGATTTTAGAAGATCTTCTTCGTGCTTGTGTCCTTGATTATGGAGGATCTTGGGAAGAACATCTCCATCTCGTTGAATTCACCTATAACAATAGTTATCAGGTATAATCTCAAATATCTGTTTAAGGTTGTCTTAAACATTTATCTATCTTATTCCATCTTTTAAATTCAAGCTAGTATCGCAATGGCTCCATTTGCTGCTCTTTATGGACGCCCTTGCAAATCTCCGTCTTGCTGGATTGAATTCGGTAATCGTTTGGTTCTTGGTCCAGATATGATTCTAGAAGCATCTGAGAAGGTTGACGAGATTAGGAGAAAGATGAGGATTGCTCAGGATAGGCAGAAGAAGTATGCTAACAGGCATAGGAGGAGTTTGGAGTTTTCGGTTGGTGATCAGGTTTTCCTTAAGGTCTCTCCATTAAGAAATGTGTTTCATTTTGGTCGGAGAGGGAAGCTCGCTCCTAGGTTTATTGGTCCTTTTCGCATCTTAGAGAGAGTTGGTTCCTTAGCTTATCACTTGGAATTGACTGCGAAACTTTCTGGAGTGCATAATATGTTCCATGTCTCGCATCTTCGTCAGTATCTCCATGACCCATCCTTGATTATTCAGCAATCTGCTCTCGAGAGTTTGGATATTGAGACAAACCTTACTGTCGAGAGGAAGCCACTTCGTATTATCGATAGAGGTACGAAGCAGCTTCGGAGAAAATTTGTCAACCTAGTCAAAGTGCAATGGAGCACTGATGATCGGGATTGTACTTAGGAAATGGAAGAGAGCATTCGTGCTTCAAATCCAGAACTGTTTATTCCAGGTACTATTCGTTGTCATACCTTATCCTTCTTTATTTTCTGGTCTCGTTCCTTTTTGAAGACGAAAAGTTTTGAGTGGGGAGAGTGTAACAACCCGCAAATTTTGAAAATATTTTAAATGAAAATTTATTTGAAACTTTGAATTTAACTATTTTAAATTTGATAAACTTGGAAAAATTTCATGTATAATTTTGAGTTTTGATGTAAAAATTTTTCCAAATTTAATAAAATAAAGATTTTTCTTAAAATACAAATTTTGTCAACTTTGGTCAAAGTTTGACTTTCTGTGAAAATTTAAAAATTTGAATTTTTAACTTTTACTTTTTTTATGAAGATGAATTTAATTTCAACATTTTCCCAGTTTTTTGTTTTGTTAAATTTTGATGTTTACTTCTCAAATTTTGCAACTTTTGGCGTATTACACGCAGTTATTTTCCCTACAACTTCTCTTTTATTTTTATTGTGATTTTTTTGGGCTTAGACCATTTGGGCTAGAAAACCTTTAGTTAGATGAGTAGCCTATATATAATCTACTAGGGTTTTGGCTAGCCTCCACATCCATTCATTTGTGCCTCCATAGAAAAATGTAAGTCTTCTTCTCCTTCTACTTCCTTCTCTTTCCAAAACCCTAGATCTTCTTCTCCACCACTCTTCTTCTTCCATAATTTTCCATCACCTTCACCACCTCCTCTCACCTTCTTCTCTTCTCTCCTATTCTCCACCTCTTCCCAAAACCCTAGACTTTCCTCTTCCAAACCCTAGCGATGACCTCTTCCCTACCCAAAACCGACCACCAGTACCAAAAGCATCCCCATTGCCGAGCATAACCCTTTTCCTTCCTAGCCGTGAGCTTTGCCCTAGAGATGATGGCCGAACCCGAAAAAAACCCTAGCCTAACCCTAAACCTAGCTATGGCTGAACCTATCTCCACCAAAACCTAGCTATGGCCGAACCCACCTAATCCAAACCTAGCCTAGACCAAACCAAAACCACCTCTAGACCAAGCCTATGCAAACCCTAGACAAGCCCACTTATGTATTTTGCATATATATAATTTTTTATTTTTATTTTTCTATGAGAATTATTTGTTTACGTATGGAATTTATTTTATCTTTTTTTAAGCGTTGGATTTGGATTCTCCTCTCACTCAAACTGGTCCGTAGTTTGTTGATTTTGTGTTGCGCTTTGAATCACTTTTCCAACCAAAGAAAGGTGAGAAAATCACAATTGACATACGTACTTTTTGATTTAGTGAATTGATGACAATTGAATTGTGAGGATATGTATATGCAAGTTTGACATTTCACCTATGATTTTATCATGTTATTTCATGTGTTATATCATGTTATTTCATATGTTTATATCATGTTATTTCATATGTTTATATCATGTTACTTCATATGTTTATATCATGTTACTTCATATGTCTTTATCATGTTATTTCATATGCTTAAATTATGTCATTCGTATGATTTTATTTTGTTATTTCATATCATATTATGTCTGTTTGATCATATGTCATGATATGTTGAATATTTTATGTTATTTAATATTTTGGAATTACACTGCAAGTTTCTTCACTATGGGTTGAAATGATACATACCCGAATGATCTTTAGATTAAGGAAAATTGTTATGGGCTGAAATGAGAGGCTTGAGCAATTTTATTTGACTTGGGATTGCAGGTTTGAAATGATATAAAACTTGAAAATTTATAAATTAAGGATTGAAATGATATATGTCCTTATTTACTTGACCCTAGGGTAGAGAATTTTATACAGACTCCATGGTTGATTTTAAAATGATTTTCTAAAGATTATTAAGTATTTTGGATTTCTATATATGAATCTTGTTATCCCAACTTTTGGCAAAGTCGAGATACCCAAAGATTAACTGAAAATCAATGATTATTAGTCATGAACATCGATTGTGCATCGCAAGTTCACCATGGATATCGATGAATTTTGTCCGAGTCCGGATCAGGGTGCAATTGATAAGACATGTCAAGCAAGGCCAGATGAAACAACGTTCCAAGTTTCGAGTCAATCCGAGTTCGTATGCTCGAGATATCGCCAGCGAAAGATGGAGTAGACAGTCCTAAGTTCGAATCCATAGGTGGAGCCTATGTTCGAATCCATCAGCTGGCCAGGCTTCATATCCACGGGACGATCTTCGTTCGACTCTATCATACTCCCTCTGCTTCGAATCCATGGAGAGAAAGTACTTCGAATCCATGATGCCTAGCCCCGCTTCAAATCCATTAAGCGAGTCACGGTTCGAACCCAATGAACCATTCCCCTTCTTCGAATCGATCAAAGGGAAAGTCTTCGAGTCCATGTAGTTAGAGAGCTTCGACTCCATCCTACGAGTATCGTCGAATCCATTCAACCAAGAAGCCTTCGTATCGATTAACTGAAACCTACCTTGGTCGATTCGAAGAGAACGTTCATCCGATCGATTCGATAAAGTCATGCCTTCGAATCCATGTACTTCGAATCCACTACCATGAATCCCCAGTCAAAACGGCAGCTAGAAACGTGGAGTCGACCCGGGCAACTCGGAGCGCAAGACGGATCGACACGAAGGAAGCGCTCCACGTCATCACAGAAGCACGCGCTGGATCGATTCGAACGAATCGATTCGAACTAGATCGATTCGAACCAGGCTAGTCAACCAGAAATGCAACCTTGAATCGATCATAACTTGAGATCTACACATCCAAATACTATGAAATTTTCACAGAAGCTTGAGCACATGTTGAAGAATGTTCACACCAAATTTCAGCTCGATTGGACGCTTTCTTGATCGATTCGAACCAAGGGTCGAATCGATCCCAAAGTGGGCCCGGATTTCCATAAAGCGGGCATGTGGGCCCCCTGACGTACCAGAACTGGTCTCCCTTCATTTTAGGCAAAATATCAGCCTTCTACACCTATAAATAGAGCCCCTGCTCATTCAGAAAAGGGGTCGGACAATTTTGAGAGCAAAAGAGCACCCGGATTCTGCCAGATTTACTCCTGATCACCATTGCTGCCTTAGATTCAGACTTAGTTCAGCAAATCAGTTGTAATACAACATAGAAATTGTAATCTTCAAGCATCAAGCAATAAAATCATAAAAACCTTGAAGTGGACGTAGGCCGGAGACAGCCGAACCACTATAAATTGTGTGTCACTGTTCATTATTTCTTGATTGCTGCTTGTTACTTGTTTATGATCTGTGATTCGTGTGTGAATACTGTTGATTCGTATTCATACGCTGGTGCTTCCACTACACTTGGGGTTTGTGACCATTTTTGGTGCAAACACTTTGGTGCTTTCACCGAGAAGAACTAGCACCCGCTACACCAGATTCAAAGTTTAGATTCAAAATTTTAACGATTCAGATTTGGCTCTACAATGACTCGACAAACAAGACAAAGAGCTGAAAGGAGCCAACAGGGAGGAAGTCAAGAGGCATCCTCTGGCGCTGGAGAAGGACAAGCTTCGATCTACATTACTAGAGATGGGATGGAAGCGATGAATAACTTAATGCAGGAAAGAATGATGAAAAGCCTACAAGAGATGCTGCAGAATTTCTTCGAGCAGATGAGAGCTGCAGGGACGCAGAACCCTGGACCAGCTACAGAGGCTGTGAATGTGGAACAAGGAGCTAGGGCTATGGAACACAACGGAGGACAGAATGCAGAAACAGAAGGCAATCAACAAGGGCTTGGGGGCAGGCCCGCAGGATCCAACGCAGAAGTACCTTTGGAAGGAGCTCAACCGGCTAGGGCCAACACAAATGCTAACGAGCCGCCCGAAGAGTACGTACCAGAATTCCCTACAAGACTCGGAGGGCAAGACAGAGACATGACAAGGGGGCAACTCCTAGATGGAGATGAAAGAATGATCGGCCTAGTGAGACGACTCATGAGAGGAGGGTTTTCAGGAGGAGGATTGGAAGAAGTTAGTCGAAGTCCGTTCGCTCCGAATATCAGGAATGCAAGGAACCCTCCGAAGTTCAAACTACCAACACTGAATCCTTATGACGGAAAGTCAGACCCGACCATGCATATCACTAGATATATCAGACACATGGAAGTGCTGGGAGCATCCGAGGAAGTAATGGCACAATGTTTCCCCTTATTCTTATCAGATTTGGCTGCGCTTTGGTTTAGGCAGCTAGAAACCGGATCAATCAGGACATGGGGCGAGCTTGTGGATTGCTTCATGAAGCAGTTCAGGGTCCACGTGACGCGACCTAAGAGCGTGATGACTTTGGCATCAATAAAACAAAGGACCGGAGAGTCCATAAAAGATTTTTTGTTACGATTTAATGCGACGGTGACTTCTGTAGATCGCCCGGACCCATCGATGATTTTGATGGCGGCAGTGGCAGGAGTTGGAGAAGGCACCGAATTCAAAGACTCTTTGACTAAAGATCCACCGCAAGATCTTGGAGAGTTTTTCCATGAAGCTGAAAAATTCATTCGATTAGAGGAATCACGAGCTGAGAGGCAAGAAATAAATGTTGCACAAGGCGAAGGAACCGCCAGGGAACAGTCCAGGGCAGACAAAGGAAAGAGAAAGCAGGATGACGCACATGATGGTCCTGACAAACAGAAGAAATTCCGAGAGCCTAGATTCAGGCAGTACATAGACTTGGTGGCAGGACTGGAACGAATTTACACCGAAACTCGGGGGCAACTCCCCTATCGAAAGCCACCAAGAAGAGATCCCACGGAGCGGGAACGTAGAACCGGAAAATATTGCCTATTCCATGAGTTAGATGGGCACACCACCGATGAATGCCGCCACCTGAAGGATGAGGTGGAAGAACATGCCAGGAGTGGTAGATTGCCACAGTATGTCAGAGAACGTACAACGACGGTTAGGCCCGAACAACTACCGCCTCAACCTAACAGGAATGATCCTGGATCGGGATCACGACTCGTCATCAACTGATTGTGATGGCAAGGGCCAAGTTCAAGATTTGGACTCTGGTCGATTAGGTTTCTTAGATTTGATTTCCAAAATAAAACGGCTATCCCACTTACTCATGTACGGGAACCGGAGAGATCCCTAGGCATGCTCTGAGATGGAAATAGACCGCTCCGCCCGGAGAGGCATTATCTTGTTTTTCCTGGTGTTTGAGATTGAACATCTAGGATTTGAATTTAATAAAGAAACACTTATTAAAATAAACCTTTGACCGGAGAGTTAAAGGATAAACATTAAATATCAATATAAACATGATCGCTTTATGATCCTACCCGGAGAGGCAGGGTTCGGAGTGCAAGAAGTGAGTTGCTTCGCCGGAGAGCGACATGATCAACTCACTTAAGCATCGTTTCCTATTCACCGGAGAGTGATTGGATCAGGATTCGATAAGAGCCCGGAGAGGCTATGATCGGCCCACGATTTAGGCCATGACATCGCTTAATGTTCAGATTCACTGGACCGGAGTGCAGGAGGTGAATCGCTTCGCCGGAGAGCGACAGGATTGACTCGCTTAACGTTGTTTCCCCTTCACCGGAGAGTGACAGGATGGGATCCAGCATGAGCCCGGAGAGGCTATGATCGGCCCACGATTTAGGCCATGACATCGCTTAATGTTCAGATTCACTGAACCGGAGTGCAGGAGGTGAGTCGCTTCGCCGGAGAGCGACAGGATTGACTCACTTAACGTTGTTTCCCCTTCACCGGAGAGTGACAGGATGGGATCCAGCATGAGCCCGGAGAGGCTATGATCGGTCGAGAACGACCAAGACATCGCTTCTATGCCCTAACTGGGGCCGGAGTGTAAGGGGTAGAAAGCAACATCGGAGTGCAATAGGATCTTTCTATTCGATCGCTAAGTCTGGAATGAGCTCGGCAAGGGTCCGGAGTGACCATCGATAATACAGAGAGACGGTAGAATCTCATTCTTAACTTCCACTAAAAGAAATTGATAACAATTCGGCTTCGAACAGCCATGGACTCGATTGAAAATGCTATAAGCTATGAGTAAAACATGAACTCACTGCATCCAACTTAAGACTGATCAAAACACGCCTTTTACCAAAAAGGCATGTTTTGGGGGGCAAAATGTTATCCCAACTTTTGGCAAAGTCGAGATACCCAAAGATTAACTGAAAATCAATGATTATTAGTCATGAACATCGATTGTGCATCGCAAGTTCACCATGGATATCGATGAATTTTGTCCGAGTCCGGATCGGGGTGCAATTGATAAGACATGTCAAGCAAGGCCAGATGAAACAACGTTCCAAGTTTCGAGTCAATCCGAGTTCGTATGCTCGAGATATCGCCAGCGAAAGATGGAGTAGACAGTCCTAAGTTCGAATCCATAGGTGGAGCCTATGTTCGAATCCATCAGCTGGCCAGGCTTCATATCCACGGGACGGTCTTCGTTCGACTCTATCATACTCCCTCTGCTTCGAATCCATGGAGAGAAAGTACTTCGAATCCATGATGCCTAGCCCCGCTTCAAATCCATTAAGCGAGTCACGGTTCAAACCCAATGAACCATTCCCCTTCTTCGAATCGATCAAAGGGAAAGTCTTCGAGTCCATGTAGTTAGAGAGCTTCGACTCCATCCTGCGAGTATCGTCGAATCCATTCAACCAAGAAGCCTTCGTATCGATTAACTGAAACCTACCTTGGTCGATTCGAAGAGAACGTTCATCCGATCGATTCGATAAAGTCATGCCTTCGAATCCATGTACTTCGAATCCACTACCACGAATCCCCAGTCAAAACGGCAGCTAGAAACGTGGAGTCGACCCGGGCAACTCGGAGCGCAAGACGGATCGACACGAAGGAAGCGCTCCACGTCATCACAGAAGCACGCGCTGGATCGATTCGAACGAATCGATTCGAACTAGATCGATTCGAACCAGGCTAGTCAACCAGAAATGCAACCTTGAATCGATCATAACTTGAGATCTACACATCCAAATACTATGAAATTTTCATAGAAGCTTGAGCACATGTTGAAGAATGTTCACACCAAATTTCAGCTCGATTGGACGCTTTCTTGATCGATTCGAACCAAGGGTCGAATCGATCCCAAAGTGGGCCCGGATTTCCATAAAGCGGGCATGTGGGCCCCCTGACGTACCAGAACTGGTCTCCCTTCATTTTAGGAAAATATCAGCCTTCTACACCTATAAATAGAGCCCCTGCTCATTCAGAAAAGGGGTCGGACAATTTTGAGAGCAAAAGAGCGCCCGGATTCTGCCAGATTTACTCCAGATCACCATTGCTGCCTTAGATTCAGACTTAGTTCAGCAAATCAGTTGTAATACAACATAGAAATTGTAATCTTCAAGCATCGAGCAATAAAATCATAAAAACCTTGAAGTGGACGTAGGCCGGAGACAGCCGAACCACTATAAATTGTGTGTCACTATTCATTATTTCTTGATTGCTGCTTGTTACTTGTTTATGATCTGTGATTCGTGTGTGAATACTGTTGATTCGTATTCATACGCTGGTGCTTCCACTACACTTGGGGTTTGTGACCATTTTTGGTGCAAACAAATCTCAACTAAAATTTAATGTAAGGATTTTTGTAAATTGGTTTACATGTGTTAAAATTTTATAAGAAATAAATAGTTGGAAAGTAAATTTTGGAATCTAATTTACAGTATGAAGGTTAATTGAAATTCTATAAGCCGATTTGACTTAATAATAGCATTTTATTCTAACCTATAAATTGTAAGTTTTAATTCATTGTAATAATTGATTAAAATGATAAATGTTTTGCGAAAAGAAATGTAAGTTAAACGTACATTTGATATGTAAGTTTTAACCAAATGAAATGGTATGATTTGGGGAATAAAAATGATAAATGTCATTTACTGAAGAGGAATTAAAAATGTAAGTAAATATACGTTTAACTTGGTATAAAGATTTCTGTTTTTAAAATTGATGTTTAATAACAAAGTTATTTGACTAAAGGCGTGGTTTCTTTAATAACCAAATAGCTAAAATTTGAGTAGTGTAATAGGAATGATATAATGACTTTGATAAAAACTGCATAGATATGTACTATTTGTGTTTTTATAAACTATTGTAGTAGGAAGTATTACGGTAATAATTCAAAACTGCTGCGATTTCCTTACAGTAACAATTCTGCACTGCTGCGATTTCCTTACTGTAACAATTCCGCACTGCTGTGAACTGTAACAATTCTGCACCATTGTGAATTCTTACAGTAGCATTTCTCCACTGCTGCGAATTCTTACAGTAGCATTTCTCCACTGCTACGAATTCTTACAGTAGCATTTCTGCACTGCTGCGTTTTCTTTAAAGTGACCATTTTCTGAATGCTACAAATTTTCTAAAGGGTTATAGTTCCGAATGTATGGTTCTAAAGGTTACATTTTTAAAGTGCTATGATTTCTAAATTTTTACGTTTCAAAGGGGTTATAATTAAATGAATTTGGAAGTATTACTACTTTAGAAAAATGTATATTATTTTAAAAGGAAATGATACGGAATTTATATGGTTTTGAAAGGAATATGTTTGATATGAAAAATAAACCATTTGAAATTGAATAACCACGGGTTATAATAACGTTTGGTTGTTAAAGAGACCGGGATCGGATATGGGCATACTCTCTGTCGATACCGAAAACCACTTTGACAGCTATGTACGTGGAGGAGATTCCAGAATGAAGTAGGATGGTGGTAACGATCCTAAAGGTATATTTACGTGGACCTAACTCCCGTGAGTTTGCATAAGGTGGCTAAAATAGGAGCGATTCTCGGGCCAAGGAGGTAGCTCCTCTAATCGGACACACTTCATCGTTAGCCATTCTATTACTTTGTGATTGATTTGGTGCGCACCTTTGATTCGGGAGTGTGGATCGAGTTGGGAGGTAGTTGTGGCTATGCGTTACCAACAGCCCGGATGTGTAATTAGTATATTTCCCCTGGCATTGCCTAGTTATGTCGTGTCACCTACCCTAGCGCGCCTTCTACGAGTTTGTTTTATGTCGTACCTATGTGGTATCCTCTGGCGGCTCCAGTTTACGGGGAGTTACGGTACTGTATAGACTATTGGCATACCTAAAAATGTGTTAAGGGGGATATGGGTAACGCCTTAACGCTATTTTAATAGTTTACTTTACTTTAGACACTATTATAATAGCGTATATTACTACATAGTAGATAGTTTAACGGATCCTTAGAGGATGGGCGATCCCAAGCATCCTTTAAGTTACTGATGCATTTCTTTACAGTTCACTTGAGTTGATTTACATTTTATAAGTATGTATGTCCTGACTCGAGTGTTTTGTGTTTTTGCTTTATGCTCGGGTCAGCCTGAGTTTCACAGCTTTGGTTTCATCCTTTTGGAGCTAGAGATCCGCCGGAGATTTAGCTGTCTACCTGATATTTCTATTCTAGTTATTTCCACTCAGCTTTTGCTTTTGTAGTAGCAACTTATGTATCTAACTTTACAAGTATATTTGTTTCCAGACTTGGTATTATGTATTGGTTTTGAGACTTTGTATCTAGGAGATTCATGAACTCCTATGTTATTTTATTCCACCGCGAGTTATTCTGATATTATGTGTCTGTGATTCTGTGATTGATTTTATTTTCCCCAAATTTTATTAACAATATGTTGTTTTGAATTATTCAAGTCTGACATGTGTGGATTTATTGTCGATTTGAATGGTCCAAAATGGCGGGATGTTACAAAGAATTTTCGTATGTTTGCTTCTTTGTGGTGGACTATTAGCGATTTTCCTACGCTTGTAATGCTTTTAGGTTGGAGAACGGCCAATCGTTTAGCTTGTCCTTATTACATGGAGGAAACACGAGTAATTTCTTTACCGCATGGAAGGAAAATTTCGTGGTTTGATTGTAATCGGTGTTTTCTCCATATTAATCATCCTTTTAGAAGAGACAAAAAAACTTTACAGCTAATAGACACGAGCCCTTGCAACCACCATTGGTTTGGTCAAACGAAGATATATATGAAATTGTAAAGGATTTTCCAAAGATACATGAGACTGGAGAACAAATTGAAATTCAAGGTAAATCAACGATTCATAATTGGTGCAAACAAAGTATATTTTAGGAGTTGCCGTATTGGAAAAATCTACTACTTCGTCACAATATTGACGTGATGCACAATGAGAAAAACGTGTTTGACAACGTTTTTAATACAATTTTGAATGTTAAGGGGAAGACGAAGAATGATTTGAAATCAAGACGCGATATCGAAGCGATATGTAATCGCCCTGAGCTTCATATCAAGCCAAATGACACAAAAAAACCAAAAGCATGCTATGAGCTAGACAATAACCAAGTTAAAATACTTTTAAAATGGGTGGAAGGATTAAGATTTCCTGACGGTATTTCTTCCAATATTCGTAGATGTGTCGACTATAAGAACAACTGACTTAGTGGGATGAAAAGCCATGATTGTCATATTATGATTGAAAATTTGTTACCCGTTACTTTTAAAGAACTGTTGCCCATAAAAGTTTGGACGGTTGTAACAGAACTTAGTTTGTTTTATAAGGAGCTTTGTTCTACCACGTTAAAAGTTGATCGTCTACGTAAACTTGAGGAAGAAATCCCATGCCGCTCTGCAAACTAGAGAAAATATTTCCTCCAGGTTTATTTAATGTAATGGAGCATTTATCTATTTGTCTTTCATCTGAAGCACGTCTTCGAGGGCCTGTGCAATATGGATGGATGTATCCATTCGAGAGGTATTAATGTTTAGTACGTTAAATATTAATTTAATTCATGTATAAATAAATTTTAATTTGGAATAATTCTTAATAGGTACTTAAATCATCTAAAGAAAAAAGTGAGATAGAAAGCATGAGTTGAAGGTTCGATTTGCAAATCATATATCGATAAAGAAGCTTCGTATTTTCTCTCTCATTATTTTAGTGATCATGTGAACTTATCGTTTGAAAGTGCTACGCGTAATGATGAAGGCATTGATCAAGATGATTGTCAAGCGAGTTTATCTATTTTTTAAAAACATGGCCGACCTGCTGGTAAATGTGTGGAATTATGGTTGGACGATAGAGATTACCATGTAGCACACACATATATTCTTCTCAATTGTGCTGAAGTTGCACCATTTGTTAGGTAATGCACATATATTCTTCTTAATGCATTATATCATCTGCATATGCATATATATACATATGCACACGTGTGTGTTAATTATAATGCAATATTTCTTCTATAATTGCAGTGTTTACGAATCACAACATCCAAATGGCGATATTGGCAAAGATTTCGCTACTTGGTTTTCAAATTACGTTTACGACACGAAAAACTGTGTGATCGATGAAGGATTGAAACATTTAGCTATGGGACCAAAAAGGAAAGTCAAGACCTATCCAATATTTTTCGTTAATGGATATAAATTTAACACCAAAGAATATAGTGCTGAAAAATTAACTAACAATACCGATGTATTTGTTAAAGGTAGTGATGATCCAAATGATCATGTAAATGATTTTTATGGCGTGTTAACCCAGGTTTTGCAATTGACATATTTCACAAGACACGCAGAAGAAGTTTTTTTGTTTAAATGCAACTGATTCAGCAATGTTCCAAGTTCTGGAATCAACGTGCACCCAAAGTATAATATTACAGGAATAAAGCATACCTCGCGTTATTATAAGTACGATCCTTTTATACTTGCCAAATAAACTCTTTAAGTTTATTACACTCCGTACCCATCTCTACGAAGAGATAAAGCAGATTGGTCGGCTGTTTTTAAAACAAAGGCAAGATTTACATTTGATGGACAGAATATCCCAAACGAACAAGCTTATCAAGCAGATATCGAGGAAAATATTGGAATAATAATAGTCGATGATCAAATCGATTTGGACCTCTGAACGCTGAATCAAATGCATTAATAGAAGCATTTGAGACTATAGAGGAACAAAACATAGAGTACGAAACAGAGTCTGAATCAGAAAACGACGAGAACTGATTAATAATCTACATATCAGGAGAAGGTAATTTCTATGTTTATTTATCTTACATTTTCTCATTAAAAATGTTGTGTTCTACTAGTGATATGTTTAGTCGTAATCTATTTTACATAATCGTTTTATGTTTCTGCCATAATGTATGTTTCACTTAATTAAATGATATATTTCTCATATATGATATGTCTGTAACAGGTACTGTATATACATGTCGTTTTTCCGTAGACGCAGCTTGTCCCATACAGGATCTCCCTCTTCTTCTCAGAGAGGGATGGGTGCGCCTTCAGCTGATGATGTCCCCATCCCATCATAGGAGTCAGCTCTTCCTGCGTTCTGGTTGCAGGCCAAAGCTGATGGATCGTAAGTATTAAATTTATTTCAGTGTTAACAATATTTTTCTGTATGCGATCTATTATATATTAGTCTTGCTTTATTAAATTCTTGTTTCTTTTTGACATAGTGGCTTCGAGCACGAGCCATCAGCCACAATGCTCTCTATATCTAGACAGGCATATAAATGCAGGATGACTGCCTGCTGGCCTAAATGGAGCAAGAAATCGGATAACATCTAGGAGAGCACTTGGCAAGATTTTCTGGTAAGTGTAAATTTATATTTCGTACTTTCTCTTTGATCATAGATCACTTTATATGCTATAGACTATTTATAAAAATGTATAACTTTCATTTTTTAAATGTGTAGGGTTTGGTCAACCTACAAGAGACCGATGTATCCCTGGTGCAGCGGCATTGGAATAGCAAAATCACCAAAAATTATAGGGATACAGTGTCCACTATGAGAAGAGCAGGGAAAAAACCCAACTAGATGAGTGCTAGCGTTTGGGAGGCCTAGGTCGCATGGTGGGGCAATGAGGAGTTCCAAGTAAGTTTACCACATATTAATTACTTTAAATTGTTGCGTGTATTTAATACATAATTTAGAACTGTAATGTTATTTCCAATTGAAATTTGCAGAGGGAGTCAGATAGGAACTCCGTAAATAGAAATAAGAATCTCGTCACACATCGTGGTGGTTCCAAGTCGTTCTAGCATCATCGCGAGGATTTGGTAAATTTTTGTATTCACATTTTTATATTTTAAGTTATAATTTGTTAATAGATAGTTAATAAAACAATATAATATATATATATATATATATTCATATTTCAGGAAAGAGCGGGAGGAGGTGTTGTTTGGTATTAGGATGTTTTTGCTCATACTCATCCCTGAAATAGACCGTCGATTTAGGCTCAGTCGTATACTCATGGGAACATGATGATAAAGCGACTGTTGCCTATGTAAGTATATTATAATTAAGTTAAAAGTCATCAGTTAATTAATTAAGTACACATTTATAGATATATTAATTAGTGTTATTTATACCAGTGACCATTTCAACTTTTTGTCAATTAGTATAGCGATTAGTCTACTAAATTGTATTTTGTATTTTGCATTACAACAAAAGTTTCAGGAAGCACAGGCATAGCTGCTGGCTGAGACAGGACGGGATGAGTTGACAGCTGATGAGGAGGACTGTAACAACCCGACTTTTTCTCCACGGAAAGTCGCATCGTCAATAAGAAAGAAAGGGATAGAAGAAGAAAAGAAAAGAAAGAAGAAAGAACAACAACATCAGATACTCACAGCGGAACGAATGAAATATAATATATCACATAAAATATTACATAGTATCATATACAACAGAGTTACACAACTATACATCTCATATTATACAGTTATAAACATCTGTCTATCATACATCTCTATATATCAATACAATACAGACACAACTCTAACACAGCGGAAACCATAATATCTACACGTTGAAGCCACCTGCTCCAAATCTTCCCAGCATTCGTCAAAGCTAACCTGAATCCCTCGACTACTCAATATAATATTGAGTACCCAAGAGTTTAATAAAACAGAAAATAAACACTTGGGTCAGACATGGGTCTGGTGTGAGTAAACGGTTTAAACTTGTTTAACTTTGAAAAACCTTTGAAAGAAAAGGTATCTCGTAAGACTTCCCGCACATAAACACGGAAATGTTTTTACCTTACGATAACCAAAACATTTGATAGGAAATCCGATTTTATTATAATAGGGTCTAGGGTTTTCAAATAAATATGAAATAGCTGGAATGCTTACATCTCACGTTCCAACATAGTTGGGCACAACTAAAACGTACGGCACTTATTTGAGTTTGGATTCCATCAATGGCAGGGCTACCGGGGTACCGCCCGTCACAGTACGTGGCCTAGATCACCATACCGAGGATCACTCCCAATCCCCTGCAACACAAGGTCGGAACATCCCTTACTGGATAATTCCCGCACAAGATACCCCACGGTTGTCATGATTCAACCGCACACACTAAGTCGAAAATAGAAAGGGACATCTAGACAGAGGTAATCTTGTCCTACTTGGGTGCTACCCACTAACCTTGCTGCACCTCCCCTGTTTTAGCCATTCCCGGTTTGTGAGGCTTGAGGTCACGATTACCTTAGAAAAGAACACATCACTTAGAATGCTCATCGTCCACCTGACGATGTTCTGAAAGCATTCAATCCATACAAGTTCGTTCCGGGTTCGAACGAAACCGAAGGCATTATCTCGTTACACTCGTTTTGGAATCACCCTCAGAGTTAACGACAATAACCCTTGCACTCTGAATCTTCATCTTCACTTGAGATTCACGACCTATCGTTAATTTGGATCGATGTGGTATTCGGGTCTCCAGACCTGGAAATCCGGTATACGGAAACCCGATCCCGGTCTCATCGAAATCCAAAACGTATCTTTTAAGGCCAAGTTGTTTTAAAGGTTAAAACAATTTAATTCAATTATCTTTATACACTTAGAAAGATAATTCACAATAGATAATCAACATTATCAATATCATCAGATAATCCATATTATCACAATTCAACTAAACATTCATATCACATAGCATATATCTCATCAGAGATATCAATCAAATGCAAAGCATTTAGTATTATCATCCATCCATAAGTAATGATCTATATCATCTCTAATTAATTTAAAGTTAATTAAATTAATTACTTTTATTTTATAAATCCTTCTTACTTAAACATTAATTAATTACAAATTTAATTAATTAATCATCTTTTAATGATCTTCTTAATTAATCTTCCTTGATTAATTATACTTTAATTACATTCAAGTAATTATCCTTAACCATATACAGTAATTAACTTTTAATTACTATCATTAATTACAATAATTAATGAACCTTCATTAATTAATTAAGCATATAATTAAGCATACTTTAATTAATTACTTTCATTAATCAACCTTGATTAATTCATTAATTAAATAATCCTTACTAATTAATTAACCTTTTAATTAATTAAACAATTAATTTTAATCAACCACTTCATTAATTAGTCTTAATTAATCATAAACGGTAATTAACAATTTGTAATTGCTTATCTTAATTAATTACTTCTTAATTAATTATATTAACCTTGATTAATTAATCTAATTAATTAATCTTTAATTATTTCATTAAGTAATTATTAATCAATTTAAATTAACAAATAATCCTTAATTAATTACTTTATTAATTAATTTCTCTTAGTAATTAATCTTAAATTAAACACATTTAATTAATCACATTTATTAATTAACTAAACTAAAATTAAGTAATTAATTCTTAATTACTTACATAAGTAATTATCTTCTAATTACTTGCATTAAAAATCTTGATTACTTTCTTAATTAATTACTTAACCAAAATTAATTCCATCATTAAATAATTCTTAATACTTTAATTAATTAAATTGATTAATTTCTCCTTTATTTCTTTATTACATTAATTAATTATTAAATCATTAAATCTTAATCAACTTTTAAGATAAAACATTATCCTTATTAATCATTAATCATATTTAAAACATTTAACTTAAAAATTAACTTATTAAATTAGATCATTTAATTTAAGATTTAAAATAACTTAAAAGTTAACTTAACAAATTCAAGTTAAACCAATTATATAACTTCTTCAATCAATTACTTAATAATTAAGCGCGGATTAAATTTGGTTACCTGTTTGTTGGGTTACCTGTTCGAGTTTCTCGAAGAGCTTTGGTTGGGAAGTCCTTGGCATCTGTGGCAGCAGTGCAGCTCGGAGTATTCTGTGTGTTAGCAGGAAGTTTTCTGGCTGAGCAGTTTTTCTGAAATGGAGTTCAGAAGCAGTAAAGTGGAATCCATTTCTTCAATGAATTGGATAGATAAGCGTAAGCTGTTCTGATTGGTAAAAAGTGAGCAGTTTCTTTGAGTTTGGTTTGGGTTGATCGCAAAAGTGACTTGCGGTAGTTGAATATTCTCTTGGGTTATCGGAGTTTTCTAGATGTCTTCAGGGAAGTCAGAAGTTGTCCGCATCTGGAGATGAGTTTTCTTATCAACAGGATTCCAGGAGTGGTACCGGTGGTTCAGCCAAGTTGAAGGATAGTTCTTAGAGATAGAGTTGGGTGAAGCAGCTCAAGTTTTGATGGAGTATCTGAGTATTCTTTATGGATCCGTTGAACCATATTTCTGGGATGTGTTGTCCAGTTGTGCTCGTGTTCTTCATCAGCATTCTTATCTACTTCAGATTAGAGTTGATCTGTAACGACCCGCCATCCTACGTCCAGGAAGACGCATCGTTTTGAAGAAAAGAAAGAGGTGAGAAAGTAGAAAAGAAGAGAAGAAAGAAAGAACAACAACAGAATCTCAACAGCGGAACGAATAAATTATATTAATAACAAAAGTATTACATAATATACAACGACTATCAGAGTTACACAGATTATACAACACATACTAGACAGTTATAAACATCTGTCTAGTTATTACAACTCAATACAATACAAACTCTATCACAGAGATTAACACAGCGGAATACTATATCTACGAACGCTGAAGCCTCCTGCTCCATTGCTCCTCCAGATAATTCGTCAAAGATAAACCTGAATCCCTTGGCTACTCGTAAAAATTTGAGTACCCAAGAGTTTATATAAAACAAAAATAAACAACTTGGGTCAGACATGGGTCTGGTGTGAGTAACAGGTTAAACTTGTTTAACTTCAAAAATCATTTCGAAAGAAAAGGTATCACGTAAGACTCCCCACAAATAAACATGGGTAAGTTTTTACCTTACGCTAACCAAAACATTTGATAGAAAATTCGATTGTATTATTATAGGGTCTAGGGTTTTCAAGTAAAATACAGAAATAGCTGGAATGCTTACATCTCACGTTCCAACATAGTTGGGCACAACTAAATCGTACGTCACTTATTGGATTTTGGATTCCATACAATGGCAGGGCTACCGGGGTACCGCCCGTCACAGTACGTGGCCTAGATCACCGTACCGAGGATCACTCCCAATCCCCTGCAACACAAGGCCGGAACATCCCTTACTGGATAATTCCCGCACAAGATATCCCATCAGTTGTTGCAATTCAACTGCCCACTCAATCGAATAATAAGAAGGGACCTCTAGACAGGGATAATCTTGTCCTACTTGGGTGCTACCCACTAACCTTGCTGCACCTCCCCTGTTTTAGCCATTCCCGGTTTGATGAGGCTTGAGGCTACGATTACCTTTAATCAGGACATCACTTAGAATGCTCATCGTCCACCTGACGATGTTCTGAAAGCATTCAATCCATACAAGTTTGTTCCGGGTTCGAACGAAACCGAAGGCATTATCTCGTTACACTCGTATTGGAATCACCCTCAGAGTTAACGACAATAACCCTTGCAAATCTGAATCTTCATCTTCACTTGAGATTCACGACCTATCGTTAATTTGGATCGATGTGGTATTCGGGTCTCCAGACCTGGAATACCGGTATACGGAAACCCGATCCCGGTCTCATCGAAATCCAAAGCGTATCTTTTAAGGCCAAGTTGTTTTAAAGGTTAAAACAATTTAATTCTACTATCTATTAACACATAGATAGATAATTCACATATTCATAATAGATAATCAACATTATCATTATAAGCAGATAATTCTTATCATCTTTACTATGCAACCAATGCATCCAAATCATACAGTATCAATTATCTCATATCTGAGATTTCAAACCATTCAAGGTACACAATATCATCCATTCATAAGCAATGATTTATTTATCACCATCTATAATAAATTTAAAATGAATTAAATTAATTATTTCATCTTTAATTAATTTAAAGTAAATTAAATTAATTACTACATCTATAAATCCTGCTTAAATCATTATTAATTAATTATCAATCAATTAATCAATCATCATCCAATTATTCAATTTAATTAATCATCCTTAATTAAGTATTTAATTACATTCAAGTAATTAGTATTAAATTAATTATACAAATTAATTATTCTTAACCACTTATAGTAATTAACCTTTAATTACTTCTTTTATTAATTAACTATAATTAATTACATTACTCCTTAATTAATTACATTAATTAATCACTTCATTTATAATTATTACTTAATTAATCAATTCTTAATTACATCATAATTATATAAATTAATGATCCTTAATTACATTTTATCATTAATTACTTTATTTAAATTAATTACATTGAGTAATTAATCTTTAATTAAACAATAATTATTAATCACTATTGATTAATCACATTCAGTAATTAACTAACCTTAATTACTTCTTTAAAATAAATTAATTATTCCTTAATTAATTTCTTAATTAATCCCTTGATTAATTTCCATTAAGTAATTAACTACCCTTAATTACTTTATTAATTTCATCAGTAATTATCCATTAATTACTTTCATAAGTAATTATACTTCATTAAATTACATTAAGTAATTTATTCCTTTAAATACTTTCATTAAGTATTTATACTTAATTAAACAATTCCACAAATGATTAACCTTAATTAATTAATCTATTTAATTATCAAAATTAATCATATGTGGAATTGTTTAATTAAGTATAAATACTTAATGAAAGTATTTAAAGGAATAAATTACTTAATGTAATTTAATGAAGTATAATTACTTATGAAAGTAATTAATGGATAATTACTGATGAAATTAATAAAGTAATTAAGGGTAGTTAATTACTTAATGGAAATTAATCAAGGGATTAATTAAGAAATTAATTAAGGAATAATTAATTTATTTTAAAGAAGTAATTAAGGTTAGTTAATTACTGAATGTGATTAATCAATAGTGATTAATAATTATTGTTTAATTAAAGATTAATTACTCAATGTAATTAATTTAAATAAAGTAATTAATGATAAAATGTAATTAAGGATCATTAATTTATATAATTATGATGTAATTAAGAATTGATTAATTAAGTAATAATTATAAATGAAGTGATTAATTAATGTAATTAATTAAGGAGTAATGTAATTAATTATAGTTAATTAATAAAAGAAGTAATTAAAGGTTAATTACTATAAGTGGTTAAGAATAATTAATTTGTATAATTAATTTAATACTAATTACTTGAATGTAATTAAATACTTAATTAAGGATGATTAATTAAATTGAATAATTGGATGATGATTGATTAATTGATTGATAATTAATTAATAATGATTTAAGCAGGATTTATAGATGTAGTAATTAATTTAATTTACTTTAAATTAATTAAAGATGAAATAATTAATTTAATTCATTTTAAATTTATTATAGATGGTGATAAATAAATCATTGCTTATGAATGGATGATATTGTGTACCTTGAATGGTTTGAAATCTCAGATATGAGATAATTGATACTGTATGATTTGGATGCATTGGTTGCATAGTAAAGATGATAAGAATTATCTGCTTATAATGATAATGTTGATTATCTATTATGAATATGTGAATTATCTATCTATGTGTTAATAGATAGTAGAATTAAATTGTTTTAACCTTTAAAACAACTTGGCCTTAAAAGATACGCTTTGGATTTCGATGAGACCGGGATCGGGTTTCCGTATACCGGTATTCCAGGTCTGGAGACCCGAATACCACATCGATCCAAATTAACGATAGGTCGTGAATCTCAAGTGAAGATGAAGATTCAGATTTGCAAGGGTTATTGTCGTTAACTCTGAGGGTGATTCCAATACGAGTGTAACGAGATAATGCCTTCGGTTTCGTTCGAACCCGGAACGAACTTGTATGGATTGAATGCTTTCAGAACATCGTCAGGTGGACGATGAGCATTCTAAGTGATGTCCTGATTAAAGGTAATCGTAGCCTCAAGCCTCATCAAACCGGGAATGGCTAAAACAGGGGAGGTGCAGCAAGGTTAGTGGGTAGCACCCAAGTAGGACAAGATTATCCCTGTCTAGAGGTCCCTTCTTATTATTCGATTGAGTGGGCAGTTGAATTGCAACAACTGATGGGATATCTTGTGCGGGAATTATCCAGTAAGGGATGTTCCGGCCTTGTGTTGCAGGGGATTGGGAGTGATCCTCGGTACGGTGATCTAGGCCACGTACTGTGACGGGCGGTACCCCGGTAGCCCTGCCATTGTATGGAATCCAAAATCCAATAAGTGACGTACGATTTAGTTGTGCCCAACTATGTTGGAACGTGAGATGTAAGCATTCCAGCTATTTCTGTATTTTACTTGAAAACCCTAGACCCTATAATAATACAATCGAATTTTCTATCAAATGTTTTGGTTAGCGTAAGGTAAAAACTTACCCATGTTTATTTGTGGGGAGTCTTACGTGATACCTTTTCTTTCGAAATGATTTTTGAAGTTAAACAAGTTTAACCTATTACTCACACCAGACCCATGTCTGACCCAAGTTGTTTATTTTTGTTTTATATAAACTCTTGGGTACTCAAATTTTTACGAGTAGCCAAGGGATTCAGGTTTATCTTTGACGAATTATCTGGAGGAGCAATGGAGCAGGAGGCTTCAGCGTTCGTAGATATAGTATTCCGCTGTGTTAATCTCTGTGATAGAGTTTGTATTGTATTGAGTTGTAATAACTAGACAGATGTTTATAACTGTCTAGTATGTGTTGTATAATCTGTGTAACTCTGATAGTCGTTGTATATTATGTAATACTTTTGTTATTAATATAATTTATTCGTTCCGCTGTTGAGATTCTGTTGTTGTTCTTTCTTTCTTCTCTTCTTTTCTACTTTCTCACCTCTTTCTTTTCTTCAAAACGATGCGTCTTCCTGGACGTAGGATGGCGGGTCGTTACAGTATTCCTAACCATTAATTTATAATCTTAACTTATCAAATTAATGATCCTTAATTTCAAATTAATTAACCTTTAATTAATTTAATTAAAAGATAATTAATCAATTTAATTAATTTATAATTTGGATTTATAAATTAGTAATTAAGGGTTAAATTGATTAATTAAGATTTAATTAAATTAATTAAAGGTTAATTAATTTGAAATTAAGGATCATTAATTTGATAAGTTAAGATTATAAATTAATGGTTAGGAATACTGTAACGACCCGCCATCCTACGTCCAGGAAGACGCATCGTTTTGAAGAAAAGAAAGAGGTGAGAAAGTAGAAAAGAAGAGAAGAAAGAAAGAACAACAACAGAATCTCAACAGCGGAACGAATAAATTATATTAATAACAAAAGTATTACATAATATACAACGACTATCAGAGTTACACAGATTATACAACACATACTAGACAGTTATAAACATCTGTCTAGTTATTACAACTCAATACAATACAAACTCTATCACAGAGATTAACACAGCGGAATACTATATCTACGAACGATGAAGCCTCCTGCTCCATTGCTCCTCCAAATAATTCGTCAAAGATAAACCTGAATCCCTTGGCTACTCGTAAAAATTTGAGTACCCAAGAGTTTATATAAAACAAAAATAAACAACTTGGGTCAGACATGGGTCTGGTGTGAGTAACAGGTTAAACTTGTTTAACTTCAAAAATCATTTCGAAAGAAAAGGTATCACGTAAGACTCCCCACAAATAAACATGGGTAAGTTTTTACCTTACGCTAACCAAAACATTTGATAGAAAATTCGATTGTATTATTATAGGGTCTAGGGTTTTCAAGTAAAATACAGAAATAGCTGGAATGCTTACATCTCACGTTCCAACATAGTTGGGCACAACTAAATCGTACGTCACTTATTGGATTTTGGATTCCATACAATGGCAGGGCTACCGGGGTACCGCCCGTCACAGTACGTGGCCTAGATCACCGTACCGAGGATCACTCCCAATCCCCTGCAACACAAGGCCGGAACATCCCTTACTGGATAATTCCCGCACAAGATATCCCATCAGTTGTTGCAATTCAACTGCCCACTCAATCGAATAATAAGAAGGGACCTCTAGACAGGGATAATCTTGTCCTACTTGGGTGCTACCCACTAACCTTGCTGCACCTCCCCTGTTTTAGCCATTCCCGGTTTGATGAGGCTTGAGGCTACGATTACCTTTAATCAGGACATCACTTAGAATGCTCATCGTCCACCTGACGATGTTCTGAAAGCATTCAATCCATACAAGTTCGTTCCGGGTTCGAACGAAACCGAAGGCATTATCTCGTTACACTCGTATTGGAATCACCCTCAGAGTTAACGACAATAACCCTTGCAAATCTGAATCTTCATCTTCACTTGAGATTCACGACCTATCGTTAATTTGGATCGATGTGGTATTCGGGTCTCCAGACCTGGAATACCGGTATACGGAAACCCGATCCCGGTCTCATCGAAATCCAAAGCGTATCTTTTAAGGCCAAGTTGTTTTAAAGGTTAAAACAATTTAATTCTACTATCTATTAACACATAGATAGATAATTCACATATTCATAATAGATAATCAACATTATCATTATAAGCAGATAATTCTTATCATCTTTACTATGCAACCAATGCATCCAAATCATACAGTATCAATTATCTCATATCTGAGATTTCAAACCATTCAAGGTACACAATATCATCCATTCATAAGCAATGATTTATTTATCACCATCTATAATAAATTTAAAATGAATTAAATTAATTATTTCATCTTTAATTAATTTAAAGTAAATTAAATTAATTACTACATCTATAAATCCTGCTTAAATCATTATTAATTAATTATCAATCAATTAATCAATCATCATCCAATTATTCAATTTAATTAATCATCCTTAATTAAGTATTTAATTACATTCAAGTAATTAGTATTAAATTAATTATACAAATTAATTATTCTTAACCACTTATAGTAATTAACCTTTAATTACTTCTTTTATTAATTAACTATAATTAATTACATTACTCCTTAATTAATTACATTAATTAATCACTTCATTTATAATTATTACTTAATTAATCAATTCTTAATTACATCATAATTATATAAATTAATGATCCTTAATTACATTTTATCATTAATTACTTTATTTAAATTAATTACATTGAGTAATTAATCTTTAATTAAACAATAATTATTAATCACTATTGATTAATCACATTCAGTAATTAACTAACCTTAATTACTTCTTTAAAATAAATTAATTATTCCTTAATTAATTTCTTAATTAATCCCTTGATTAATTTCCATTAAGTAATTAACTACCCTTAATTACTTTATTAATTTCATCAGTAATTATCCATTAATTACTTTCATAAGTAATTATACTTCATTAAATTACATTAAGTAATTTATTCCTTTAAATACTTTCATTAAGTATTTATACTTAATTAAACAATTCCACATATGATTAATTTTGATAATTAAATAGATTAATTAATTAAGGTTAATCATTTGTGGAATTGTTTAATTAAGTATAAATACTTAATGAAAGTATTTAAAGGAATAAATTACTTAATGTAATTTAATGAAGTATAATTACTTATGAAAGTAATTAATGGATAATTACTGATGAAATTAATAAAGTAATTAAGGGTAGTTAATTACTTAATGGAAATTAATCAAGGGATTAATTAAGAAATTAATTAAGGAATAATTAATTTATTTTAAAGAAGTAATTAAGGTTAGTTAATTACTGAATGTGATTAATCAATAGTGATTAATAATTATTGTTTAATTAAAGATTAATTACTCAATGTAATTAATTTAAATAAAGTAATTAATGATAAAATGTAATTAAGGATCATTAATTTATATAATTATGATGTAATTAAGAATTGATTAATTAAGTAATAATTATAAATGAAGTGATTAATTAATGTAATTAATTAAGGAGTAATGTAATTAATTATAGTTAATTAATAAAAGAAGTAATTAAAGGTTAATTACTATAAGTGGTTAAGAATAATTAATTTGTATAATTAATTTAATACTAATTACTTGAATGTAATTAAATACTTAATTAAGGATGATTAATTAAATTGAATAATTGGATGATGATTGATTAATTGATTGATAATTAATTAATAATGATTTAAGCAGGATTTATAGATGTAGTAATTAATTTAATTTACTTTAAATTAATTAAAGATGAAATAATTAATTTAATTCATTTTAAATTTATTATAGATGGTGATAAATAAATCATTGCTTATGAATGGATGATATTGTGTACCTTGAATGGTTTGAAATCTCAGATATGAGATAATTGATACTGTATGATTTGGATGCATTGGTTGCATAGTAAAGATGATAAGAATTATCTGCTTATAATGATAATGTTGATTATCTATTATGAATATGTGAATTATCTATCTATGTGTTAATAGATAGTAGAATTAAATTGTTTTAACCTTTAAAACAACTTGGCCTTAAAAGATACGCTTTGGATTTCGATGAGACCGGGATCGGGTTTCCGTATACCGGTATTCCAGGTCTGGAGACCCGAATACCACATCGATCCAAATTAACGATAGGTCGTGAATCTCAAGTGAAGATGAAGATTCAGATTTGCAAGGGTTATTGTCGTTAACTCTGAGGGTGATTCCAATACGAGTGTAACGAGATAATGCCTTCGGTTTCGTTCGAACCCGGAACGAACTTGTATGGATTGAATGCTTTCAGAACATCGTCAGGTGGACGATGAGCATTCTAAGTGATGTCCTGATTAAAGGTAATCGTAGCCTCAAGCCTCATCAAACCGGGAATGGCTAAAACAGGGGAGGTGCAGCAAGGTTAGTGGGTAGCACCCAAGTAGGACAAGATTATCCCTGTCTAGAGGTCCCTTCTTATTATTCGATTGAGTGGGCAGTTGAATTGCAACAACTGATGGGATATCTTGTGCGGGAATTATCCAGTAAGGGATGTTCCGGCCTTGTGTTGCAGGGGATTGGGAGTGATCCTCGGTACGGTGATCTAGGCCACGTACTGTGACGGGCGGTACCCCGGTAGCCCTGCCATTGTATGGAATCCAAAATCCAATAAGTGACGTACGATTTAGTTGTGCCCAACTATGTTGGAACGTGAGATGTAAGCATTCCAGCTATTTCTGTATTTTACTTGAAAACCCTAGACCCTATAATAATACAATCGAATTTTCTATCAAATGTTTTGGTTAGCGTAAGGTAAAAACTTACCCATGTTTATTTGTGGGGAGTCTTACGTGATACCTTTTCTTTCGAAATGATTTTTGAAGTTAAACAAGTTTAACCTGTTACTCACACCAGACCCATGTCTGACCCAAGTTGTTTATTTTTGTTTTATATAAACTCTTGGGTACTCAAATTTTTACGAGTAGCCAAGGGATTCAGGTTTATCTTTGACGAATTATCTGGAGGAGCAATGGAGCAGGAGGCTTCAGCGTTCGTAGATATAGTATTCCGCTGTGTTAATCTCTGTGATAGAGTTTGTATTGTATTGAGTTGTAATAACTAGACAGATGTTTATAACTGTCTAGTATGTGTTGTATAATCTGTGTAACTCTGATAGTCGTTGTATATTATGTAATACTTTTGTTATTAATATAATTTATTCGTTCCGCTGTTGAGATTCTGTTGTTGTTCTTTCTTTCTTCTCTTCTTTTCTACTTTCTCACCTCTTTCTTTTCTTCAAAACGATGCGTCTTCCTGGACGTAGGATGGCGGGTCGTTACAGTATTAATTCACAAATTAATTAATTCTAATTTACCAATAAATTAATCTCTAATTACTTAATTAATTAAGTATCTAACAATAACTTAATTAATCCTTAGTTACTTGATTCATTTTAAATATATATATATATATAAAAAAATTATATATATAACAATGTAATGATCCCTAATTACACCTTTAATAAATTATGGTTTAATTAAAGGTTAATTACTTAATGTAATTAATAATTAATTAAAGGTGTAATTAGGGATCATTAGTTTATAATTAATGATGTGATTAAGAGTTGATTAATTAAGATTAATTAATCAAATGATAAGTGATTAATTATAATTAATTAAGGATTAAAGTAATTGATTATAATTAATTAATTAATGAAGTAATTAAAGGTTAATTACTGTATTTGGTTAAGAATAATTAATTTGTGAAATTAATTAGGAATAATTACTTAAATGTAATTAAAGTATAATTAATCAAGGTAATTAATTAAGTGGATAATTAGAGAAAGATTAATTAATTTATTTGTAATCAATTAATGATTATATAAGTAAGATTTATAATGAAGTAAATTAATTTAATTAATTTTAAATTAATTAAGAGATGAAGTAATTAATTTAATTCACTTTAAATTAATTAAAGATAGAGATAGTTAATTTAATTCATTTTAAATTAATTATGTTGTGATTAAGTAAATCATTGCTTATATAAGAATGGATGACATTGATTGTCTTGAATGGATGTAATCTCAGAAATGAGATAAGATGTTGTGTGATATGAATGCTTGGTTGCATTATGATGATAATATAGATTAACTATTATGATGTTGATATGGATTACCTATTTGGTTATGAATCATCTGTTTAATTGATAATGTGATTATCAATGGTGAATTGTGAATTATCTATCGGTATGAATATAGATAAGTTAAATTGTTTAACCTTTAAACAACTTGGCCTTAAAAGATACGTTTTGGATTTCGATGAGACCGGGATCGGGTTTCCAGATTTGGATATCCGAAAACCACATCGATCCAAATTAACGATAGGTCGTGAATCTCAAGTGAAGATGAAGATTCAGAGTGCAAGGGTTATTGTCGTTAACTCTGAGGGTGATTCCAAAATGAGTGTAACGAGATAATGCCTTCGGTTTCGTTCGAACCCGGAACGAACTTGTATGGATTGAATGCTTTCAGCACATCGTCAGGTGGACGATGAGCATTCTAAGGGATGTGTTCTGATTAAAGGTAATCGTGACCTCAAGCCTCATCAACCGGGAATGGCTAAAACAGGGGAGGTGCAGCAAGGCTTCGTGGGTAGCACCCACTGAGAGCAAGATATATCCCTGTCTAGAGGTCCCTTTTCTTTTCATTCGGCTTAGTGTGTGGTTGGTCGCGCCAACTACGGGATTATCTTGTTCGGAATTATCCAGTAAGGGATGGTTCCGGCTTTGTGTTGCAGGGGAGCGGGCGTACTCCTCGGTACGGTGATCTAGGCCACGTACTGTGACGGGCGGTACCCCAGTAGCCCTGCCATTGTATGGAATCCAAAATCCAATAAGTGTCGTACGTATTAGTTGTGCCCAACTATGTTGGAACGTGAGATGTAAGCATTCCAGCTATTTCTGTATTTTACTTGAAAACCCTAGACCCTATAATAATACAATCGAATTTCCTATCAAATGTTTTGGTTAGCGTAAGGTAAAAACTTACCCATGTTTATTTGTGGGGAGTCTTACGTGATACCTTTTCTTTCGAAATGGTTTTTGAAGTTAAACAAGTTTAACCTGTTACTCACACCAGACCCATGTCTGACCCAAGTTGTTTATTTCTGTTTTATAAACTCTTGGGTACTCAAATTTTTACGAGTAGCCAAGGGATTCAGGTTAGCTTTGACGAGTTATCTGGAGGAGCAATGGAGCAGGAGGCTTCGGCGTTGTAGATATAGATAGTAGTTCCGTTGTGTTAATCTCTGAATAGAGTTTTGTGTGAGTTGTAATAACTAGACAGATGTTTATAACTGTCTAGTATGTGTTGTATAATCTGTGTAACTCTGATAGTCGTTGTATATTATGTAATACTTTTGTTATTAATATAATTTATTCGTTCCGCTGTTGAGATTCTGTTGTTGTTCTTTCTTTCTTCTCTTCTTTTCTACTTTCTCACATCTTTCTTTTCTTCAAAACGACGCGTCATTTTGTGGAATGAGTGGCGGGTCGTTACAGTGCAGGTGGCTTCAACGTGTAGATATTATGGTTTCCGCTGTTTAGATTCTGATGTGTTTCTTTCTTTCTTCTCTATCTTTTCTCTTTTCTATCTCTTTCTTTCTTCAAGATGATACGACTTTTTGTGGAGAAAAAGCCGGGTCGTCACAGTTGATACCAACTGTAACGACCCGCCATTCATTTCACAGAATGACGCATCGTTAATAAGAAAGAAAGAGGTAGAAAATAGAAAAGAAGAGAAGAAAGAAGAAACAACAACAACGATCTCACAGCGGAACGAATAAATTATATTAATAACATAAAGAAACTATTACATAGTATACAACACTTATCAGAGTTTACACAACTATACAACACATACTAGACAGTTATAAACATCTGTCTAGATATTACAACTCAAATACAATACAAGACTCTAACACAGATATCAACACAGCGGAATACTATATCTACGAACGCCGAAGTCTCCTGCTCCATTGTTCCTCCACAATTCGTCAAAGCTAAACCTGAATCCCTTGGCTACTCGTAAAAATTTGAGTACCCAAGAGTTTATAAAACAGAAATAAACAACTTGGGTCAGACATGGGTCTGGTGTGAGTAACAGGTTAAACTTGTTTAACTTCAAAACCTTTTGAAAGAAAAAGTATCACGTAAGACTCCCCACAAATAAACATGGGTAAGTTTTTACCTTACGCTAACCAAAACATTTGATAGGAAATTCGATTGTATTATAATAGGGTCTAGGGTTTTCAAATAAATATGAAATAGCCGAAATTGTTACATTATTAAATTCCAGCATACATAAGTATACAATCAAGTCCGTTATCACTTATTGGAATTTTGGATTCCATACAATGGCAGAGCTACCGGGGTACCGCTCATCACAGTACGGGGCCTAGATCACCGTACCGAGGATCACTCCCAATCCCCTGCAACACAAAGCCGGAACCATCCCTTACTGGATAATCCCGAATAAAATCACCCCACAGATGGCCGTCGCCAACTGCACCACTAAGCCGAAATAAAAGGAACTTCTCTAGACAGGGATGACCTTACTCTCAGTGGGTGCTACCCACGAAGCCTTGCTGCACCTCCCCTGTTTTAGCCATTCCCGGTTGATGAGGCTTGAGGTCACGATTTACCTTTAAATCAGAACATCACTTAGAATGCTCATCGTCCACCTGACGATGTTTTGAAAGCATTTAATCCATACAAGTTCGTTCCGGGTTCGAACGAAACCGAAGGCATTATCTCGTTACACTCGTGTTGGAATCACCCTCAGAGTTAACGACAATAACCCTTGCACTCTGAATCTTCATCTTCACTTGAGATTCACGACCTATCGTTAATTTGGATCGATGTGGTATTCGGGTCTCCAGACCTGGAATTCCGGTATACGGAAACCCGATCCCGGTCTCATCGAAATCCAAAACGTATTTTAAGGGTCAAGTTGTTTTAAGGTTAAAACAATTCAATTCTTTATCTATATACACAAAGATAGATAATTCAATAGATAATTTACATTATCATCCAAACAGATAATTCATATTATCATTTCAATCCAACCAAACATCCATATTATAGATCAGCACATCTCTTATCAGAGATATCAACAATGCAAAGCATTCCATATCATTCAACCATCCCTAAGTAATGATTTATATCATCTCTAATTAATTTAAAGTAAATTAAATTAATTACTTCATTTTATAAATCCTTCTTACTTAATTATTAATTAAACCAATTAATTAATCATACTCTAAGTATCATCTTAATTAATCATTTCTGATTAATAATCCTTTAATTACTTTAAGTAATTAATCCTTAATTAATCAATTCTTAATTTACATCATTAATTATATAAATAAATGATCCTTAATTAATTACTCCATTTAAATTACCTTGAATAATTAATCAAGGGATTAATTAAAGGATAATTAATTAAGAAGTAATTAATTAAGGAAAGAGTAATTAAGGGTAGTTAATTACTAATTGAGATTAATCAAAGGTGATTAATAAATATAATTTATAAATATTATTCATAACTGTATATGTATGTATATAGGTAGATGGTTGTTGCATGCATAACTGTATATGGTTATATACATATCTCTGTTAAGTTATAGGCTCAAAGCCACTAAATAAAAATTCAATTGCTCTTCATCTAGTCTATTTTAGGCTAAGATCCTTAAATGAAAAATGAGTATAACAATGTAATATCAATTTCAGAAATAGTTTCAAGAGTTTAAAGTTAGTATTTATTTCGAGATCAGGAAGTTACAGTGGTATTTTTAAGTTACCTGATTGTTGGGTTACCTGTTCGAGTTTCTCGAAGAGCTAAACAGAAAAACAGGTAACCCGCGCTCTCGTATATATATACTTAGACTCAACAGGTTGCTACAGATCCTATCTCTAATGAACAATCCTTCCGAACCTAGGTATTCACTCAACCTAGTGTTCTGATATTCACTTAACCAAAAGCTTAGGCATTCGCTCAACCTATGCTCTGATACCACTGTAACGACCACGACTTTCTCTCCACAGAAAGTCGCATCGTTAATAAGAAAGAAAGGGGTAGAAAATAGAAAAGAAGAGAAGAAAGAAAGAAACAACAACAACGATCTCACAGCGGAACGAATAAATTATATTAATAACATAAACTATTACATAGTATACAACACTTATCAGAGTTTACACAACTATACAACACATACTAGACAGTTATAAACATCTGTCTAGATATTACAACTCAAATACAATACAAGACTCTAACACAGATATCAACACAGCGGAATACTATATCTACGAACGCCGAAGCCTCCTGCTCCATTGCTCCTCCACAATTCGTCAAAGCTAAACCTGAATCCCTTGGCTACTCGTAAAAATTTGAGTACCCAAGAGTTTATAAAACAGAAATAAACACTTGGGTCAGACATGGGTCTGGTGTGAGTAAACGGGTTAAAATTGTTTAACTTCAAAACCTTTTGAAAACAAAGGTATCACGTAAGACTTCCCACACATAAACATGGAAAAGTTTTTACCTTACGCTAACCAAAACATTTGATAGGAAATCTGATTGTATTATAATAGGGTCTAGGGTTTTCAAGTAAAATACAGAAATAGCTGAAATGCTTACATCTCACATTCCAACATAGTTGGGCACAACTAATACGTACGGCACTTATTGGAGTTTGGATTCCATACAATGGCAGGGCTACTGGGGTACCGCCCGTCACAGTACGTGGCCTAGATCACCGTACCGAGGATCACTCCCAATCCCCTGCAACACAAAGCCGGAACCATCCCTTACTGGATAATTCCGAACAAGATAACCCCGTAGTTGGCGCGACCAACCACACACTAAGCCGAATAAAAAGAAAAGGGACCTCTAGACAGGGATCTATCTTGCTCTCAGTGGGTGCTACCCACGAAGCCTTGCTGCACCTCCCCTGTTTTAGCCATTTCCAGGTTGATGAGGCTTGAGGTTACGATTACCTTTAATCAGAACATATCACTTAGAATGCTCATCGTCCGCCTGACGATGTGCTGAAAGCATTCAATCCATACAAGTTCGTTCCGGGTTCGAACGAAACCGAAGGCATTATCTCGTTACACTCGTTTTGGAATCACCCTCAGAGTTAACGACAATAATCCTTGCACTCTGAATCTTCATCTTCACTTGAGATTCACGACCTATCGTTAATTTGGATCGATGTGGTATTCGGGTCTTCAGACCTGGAATCCCGGTATACGGAAACCCGATCCCGGTCTCATCGAAATCCAAAGCGTATCTTTTAAGGCCAAGTTGTTTTAAGGTTAAAACAATTCAATTCTTATCTATATACACAAAGATAGATAATTTAATAGATAATCTACATTATCATCCCAAACAGATAATTCACATTATCATTATAATTCAACCAACATCCATATCATATATCAATCATATCTCATCAGAGATATCAAACAATGAAATACATTCAATCTCATTCAACCATCCTTAAGCAATGATTTATATCATCTAATTAATTTAAAGTGAATTAAACTAATTACTTCATTCTATAAATCCTGCTTACTTAATTATTAATTAAACCAATTAATTAATCATTACTCTAAATATCCATCTTAATTAATCATTCCTGATTAATTATACTTTAATTACTTTAAGTAATTAATCCCTAATTAATTTCACATATTAATTATCTTAAACCATTTCAGTAATTAATCTTAAATTACTTCATTAATAAATTAACCATACTTAATTACATTAATCCTTAATTAATTACAATTAATTAATTACTTTAATCACTTATTATTTATTAATTAATCTTAATTAATCAATTCTTAATTACATCATTAATTATATTAATTAATGATCCTTAATTATTCTTAATTAATTATCTTATTTAAATTAATAATTAATTAGTCACATTTATTAATCACCTTTGATTAATCTCATTTAGTAATTAACTACTCTTAATTACTACACTTCATAAATTAATTACTCCTTAATTAATTATCCTTTAATTAATCCCCTGATTAATTATACAAAGTAATTAAACTAAAATTACTTTTATTATTAAAATCTTCTTTAGTTAATTACATCCACTAATTAACTTTAATTACTTTCCTAAGTAATTACACTTCACTAATTACATTTAAGTAATTACTTATCAATCACCAAGTGATTATCTTAATTTAATTAATAAATTAAACTTATCAAATTTATCTAATTAATTACCTTAAGTAATTAATTACTTTAATTACTTTCATTAAGTAATTATACTTAACCAATTCACAAATGATTATCATTAGTTAATTAATCTAATTGATTATCAAAATTAATCATATTAATTAATTATTTAATAATCCCTAATTAATGAACCCTCATTAATTATTAATCAATTCTTTAATTACTTTCCTTAAGTAATTAAGCTTTAACCAATTATTTTTAATTACAAATTAATTCATTTCTAATTACTTAACTAATTGCTTAAATAAATCTTTAATCAAATAAATTTCTAATCATTTATAAAAACTCTATACTTATTTAAATAAATGATCCTTAATTTCAAATTAATTAATTTATTAAATTATTCCTTAATTACCTTATTAATTTAATGAATCCTAAATCATTAAACCTTAATTACTTTCTAAATTAAAGTATTAACCTTTAACTACTTTAATTATTATTAACAAAGACTTTAAAACATTTTACTTTAAAATCTTTCTTTTAATTCATTTTAAATTAAAGATTTAAAATAAATTACAATTTAACTTTAACCAATTTTAAATCAAATTTACAAAATCTTCTTAAATTCAAATGTTAAGAAACACTTAACATTTATAAAAGAATTTATAAGATTTTTGAACACATTCATTTATTCAAACCCTTTTTAAAAATATACTTTAAATATTTTTAATTTGATACAACATTAGAAATTTAATAAACTAATTTCAAATAGATACAAATCTAAATTTGAATCCATACTTTTTAAAAAAAAATTTGATTTAAAACTTTGTTTTAAATCCTGCTTAACATTTTAAACTTTATTTTTAAATTTTTAAAAATACTGTCAGGTTTTAACTGTAACCCAAAAATCAACCCGAGCTAAATATCAAAATACCCGAGTAAAAACCCAATTTTCCCGAGTACTCCTTCGAGTTTCCCCTTCCTTTTCTATATTTTTTTTTTTACTTTGTTATGTTTAAAATTTTTAAACACGGTTATAAACCCACGAGTCTTCCCTTCGAATTCCCGAGAACATCTTCGAGTCTCACGTGCAACAAAACGAGATCGACTCGAGCAATACTGTCTTCTTCCCAAACCAAACAACCAATGCCTGATACAAACGTGCACGTGCACAGACGAGACAATCGCCTATGACCATCGCTTCCATCACCAGCATGTCGACTTCGACCATCATCCACGATCACGACCTCCAGAACCACGAACAACTCCAAAAATCGAATTCGAGCAATCTCGATCACAACCTGGAAACAGACCCCAATCCTGGAAAATCCTTCGAACTCATCCCTCCGATCATCAGATCGTCTGAAATTCTGGCCACAACTTTGACAACGTTCCCGCTCCTATTTCTCCAAATCTGGTGGAGCTCGATCCACCAGAGGCGCCTTGATGATTGAAACTTCCAACCATTCGAAAACTAGGGCTACAACCCATTCCGATCAATCCCCATTGCCACAGAGCTTTGACATCACTTCTGCTATTTTTCCCTACCTCACCCATCATCCAACTATCTCCAGTGAGAACCACGTCTCCGACAAACTACTAGATCATCAGAGATCACCCAGAATTCAAATTCTGGCCAAACTCAATCTGCTCCTACTATACCCCTCTAAAAATTGTGATTTCACTTTTAAAATTCATGATTTGGTTTAAAGATTCAATTTATAATCCTGGAATGCTTAATTATCATATTT